>JAWQEG010001216.1:55000-700000 GCA_033782935.1 Petrolisthes cinctipes
GTAATTAATGGGGAAGCATCAGACTGGCTGGATGTTGTAAGTGGAGTGCCACAGGGATCAGTGTTAGGACCAACACTATTTTTAATATATATCAACGACTTAGAATGCGGACTTATTTCGAAAATCTCCAAATTTGCCGCTGATACAAAAGTTGGTAGTACTGCAAAAAGCTTCGAAGACTGTGAAGCCATTCAAAGCTACCTGAGCACAGTCAAAAGGAAGTAATAAATGGTTGTTGAAGTTTATTGCGGATAAATGTAAGGTGATGCATGTAGGTAATAACAACTTGAGACATAATTATTCATTACAAGGAAGAAATTTTGTGAAAGTTAAAGAACTTCTCGGGGACAAGTGCCGTAATTATTCACTTTTGGTAAGCCATTATAATGCAAAACATTAGCGGATGGTGTGAAATAAACCGTGGCAAAGCATCATACTGGCTCAACTTTTAGTTCCAGAGATAGGCTATTCCCGAAACACAGTGGGACACAGCCCCTGAAAGGGATAGTAAATTAATTTCAGTATTGGTAAATTACCTTCCCGTGAAAAGCTTGCCATAAAGAGTTAACACCATAGAGTTGCTCATGGAGAGGAATGTGTGAAGCTCATCTAGGTCAGACATAGGGCGACGGGTAAAGACGAGAAGTCTTGACGACGAGACCAAGAGACGAAGCTTGAAGGACGCCTTTGCAAAGTCGGCAAGGAAGGTAGTGTCGTCGCTCACCACCACCACCGTCACACATCGTGATAGCTTCCTCAGCTGGGACGTTAAATGTTGAATGATATGTCTATATTGATGATATGAAAACAAATTTCAACAATTTACAATTTAACACACAAATACAAATGCTCTCTGTGGCTGTTTTACCTTTAGTGCTTGGCGTACTACAGTGGTCATCTTCCTCTTTGGTTCCGTTGTGGCTCCTTCCTTACTGACACCAACATCAAGATCATCCATCATTACTTCCATCACACTGGCACCCATCGTCTCCACCTCCTTTCATCAAAAGGTAAATATGACTGAGGGCTGGATGGATATTGTTTACTAACAATGATTTTAGATAATATACATAAAACATACATAGATCGAAACTAATACGGATTTTTGTGAGTATGATTGTAGTTAATTCATAATTCAGACTGATGCTTGACACAGCATTTTTTTTTCTTGTTCTATATCGAGAAAGTCGTGGACTAAAGGCTGAAATCCCGAAACTATCCATTTCAGGGACCGTGAGTCATCTTTTTTCGCAATTATCTTTCAAACTAATTAATTGATGGGAATAGTACTTTGACACAGTGTACAAGACACCTTCCCCTAATTTTTGGTGAAATAGGCAATTGCCAATTGGGGTTAGTGAAGGCGTTTACTCCTGACGTTTAAAGACAAAGTCGCATGAGTCGCCAGGACTAATCTACACATTCGAACGTCTGCTACCCCCAACCCTTCCCACTCCCTACCTCCCTGTCTCTCACACTCTCTCTCTCTTTCTCTCATCATTCCCCCCATTATGTGTATGTAATATACAATATGCAACAAATACCGTTTACCATTATATTATGAAATAATAGCAGATAATTTGAAAGTGCATATGAGGCGAGCCGAAGCAAAAGGATACTAACCGCCTCGAAGGCAAAAAATGAGATTTTTATATCTACAGAATCTGGCATTCCTGCTCTACAAGTTGGTGGAGTTAGTATTGTTCTTCTGACACTTTCATAAGGTTGGAAGTCCTATTGTATACAAAGTGGTATTCTGCTTAGATTACCTCGAACATGCTTAGGCAGGGGACGCCAGTGCAAATGGGAACTAACTCCACCCGCTCTCAACCAGCCAATGTGAGACGAGATGCAAGATCGTCGGGCCAATGAGAGTGTGGGAATCTCACCACGTGACCATTGCCTGCCTTCCTCATAACTCAGTTCCCTACCTAGCTGTCCTTGTGATTACACAACGTGTGCTTACTCCCTGGATTTACTCTTTTTTTTTTTTTTGCCACTTTAATGGATAATAAAGGCATGAAGAGTGGGGTGGGAGGGTTGAGGGGGATTTTGGAGAGGTAAACAAAGTAAAAGTGAAAGTCAAGACTCGGATGTCTACACATGGAGTGGTGAGTAGAAAGAACAAAATTATTACAAATAATGATAATATTTTGTGATCAAATTTTATGTTATATCAATTGAAAGCTGAATTCCTCAGCTTTCATTTGATATACAGCACTTCATTCTAACTCAAAAAGTTTTTGAACTGATCATTCCCAATCTTTAACTGCATTTTCTGGCGAATATTGATTTTGTTAGTTAATATCCTTATGCTTCGGCGCGCCTCATATATGAAAAGGATAGCCTATAGTATGGTCTGACCTTACGGCCATAATAATGGTTAACTCTTCCCAACGTGGCGAGTCAGGTTTGGGGTTCCTTTAAAAGACATGTGCGTTTCCCACTGCAGCAATTCATTCGGGCAGATCTGTAGGCCAGGATAGAGGAAGCCAAGCTTATCTCAACAAAGGAGGTGTGGGAATATGCAGTGAGACGGTCCAGGGGAGGGAAACTCAAAACGCGCCTTCACTGAAGGCGCCTTTCGAGTGAAGGCTCCTTTTGATTGGGCAGGTCAAAGGCGCCTATCAGAAAGGCGCGATTCCAATACTCAAAAAATGTCAAATGTGCCTTTGGTGTGCATTTAGGTGATTTTGCGCCAAATTCTCAAAAGGCGCAATTTAATACTCCAGCCAATCACAGCAGACCTATCAAAGTGTGCTTAGGAAATGTAAACAAATCACAATCTAGTATTTCGAAGAGCGGTCTGAAGACCTAACATACTTCAGTTGGCATTATTGTTTGGTTAGGTATGACAGTGACTGACTCAGCAAGAATCAATTTTTTTTTATATTTTATACTACATAAATAGCGACTACATAATTATACTAAATGGTTCACACTGATATAGCAATTATTTCCATATTTTGGATATAATATCCATAATATTATTTTCACGAAGCCACAATCACGAGCGCAAACCCTTACAAGAGTTGGCTATTACATAACACATACTATACAGGGGCGGCCAAGATTTATTGTAAAGGGGCAAGTGCTAAACAAATATACATAAAGTATATGTCCGTTATTATATCAAAATACACACAGTTCAAATAGCCATGAAATGAAATTAGCTACATGACGTGAATTATATAATTATTGACGAGTGAGAAGCTATAAGAGTTGGCTATCTTCACGAGTACCATATATCCCTCCACATATAATTAATTTTCTTTAGTGTATCATAACTTGCTACTCATTTTCTATATTCTATGGCAACCATTACTCTCTAAACAAAGTACTGAGGCAGTATTATATCTAATTGAGCTATTTGAGCGAATCATTCACCGCCAACATATTGTTTTTTTATTAATAAAAAAGTGCCTTTCCATTGATAAGGCTGCTCCGACCCAGCTGTTGCGCTAAGGCGCTAACTAGCAGTTGTTTCCAATATGTCTGCGCCCATTGAATGTTTTGGGTATGGGTCGTTTGGGAACAGGCGAAATGGAAAGGCTCTTTCAGAACAAAAGGCGCCTTTGCAAGCTTTGAGTATCCCGCCCCAGAGCCTTCGAGGATGAGTACTGGTGCACCGAAAACATCCACAAACGTGTAGATCTCGTAATTATCATAATGGACAGTGATTTCTAAGATGATTTGTTCCATAAAAGTGGCGAAGACTGTGAATAAATTTTCTGTGATATGCTCAATTGTTTGCATCACTTTTCCACCTATTATAGATATGATAGAATGTGGCGCTGCTCGTCGGCTGCCACGGTGAAAGAGCTCCCTACTTCAAATCCTTTTTATCTACATATAAATGTGACTTACCCAAGTATTAACGATCAACAACGATAAAGGAGAAATAGGTGAACGTGAGGAGCAATGCAAACGGCAAAAATATTAATCCTGTGGACGATAATTACAGCTTTGGTGACTGTGAATGGTGCTGTGGAGTATGTAAACTAACGTCAACAATATGGCCCGGAAGTCCCTACTTGATCTACGGATGTCAGAACACAGCCAGCCCTCCCCATACCTAACTAGCCACCTAAAATGGCTTGAAGAAGTATTTATCAACGAGGATGAGAGAGAGCTCATTAATTCATTGCGGGATAAACATAGACGGAGCCGACTGTAACCTTCAGTAACGTCCAGTCTATTTGGAACAAGATTGATGAATTGGCAGCAAACTGTAAGTTTCTACGAGAATATAGAGAAAGTGCTGTAATTCGGTTCTCGGTAACTTGGCTCCAGGAAAATGATCAAGACAGTACCTACGACATTGACGGGTTCAAGTTTGTTCGGTGCGACAGGAGGGACCTGGTGAAGCAGAGGGGTGGAGTCGGACTTTACAAAAATGAGCGATGGTGTAGTCAAGTGACACTCAAGGAAATTTACTGCAGTGATGATATTGAGTACTTGGTAGTATCGTGTATACCTCCTGGACTTCAAACCTCACTGAGACTCATCTCAACACCCTACAGACCATACAAAATAAATCCCTAAGGACAATCACAGGCTGCACAGCTACCACACCTACAGACCACTTACACCATGAAACAAAAATCCTCAAGATTAAGGACCACCTTGACATGAGATCCACACAAATACTTGCTGCAGCCTCCAAAAAACCTACGCTACCCACTACACTACATGGCAAAACACCCAGGGATGCCAAGAAACATCAAAACAACACCTAATAAATTATACCATACGCAAGTACTATCATCTCTTACACCCTGTCACCCCAAACCAGTCTCCAAAAACACATCCATACTCAAATCACCCACCAATCCATCAAAAAACTTAAGAACAACACCCTGCTGCATGCACGACCCCCTGACATCCACCCATAAGAATCCTCCCTTCACAATGAGGACAGAGTCCACCTGGCCAGGCTGCGAAGCGGCCATCATCCGACCCTTTTGACATATCAAAAGAAACTAGATGTAGCCATCACAGATACCTGCCCAAGATATAACTCAGCACCCCATTCTATTAAACACATTATGGAAGATTGCAATGCACACAAAGACACTTGCCAACAACACAATATACACTCACTGAGGGCATTGTGGGAAAGCCCAGATCAAGCCATAGCCTTCTTCAAGAGCTCGAGGCTGCTCGGTCAAACAGCTTGAGGAACTTCTACAACAACAACTTAAATCCACTAAAACGAGGGTGGCGTACTAGAAGTTCCTCCAAAACCTGGTGGTTCAACAGGTTTTGACAAACCACATCAAGCAACAGGCCCCGGGGTAGCAAGTGCCGGCCAGTGGGGCAGGCCAGACAATAGTGTTCTCTAATGTTAGCACAAAGAGCTCGGCACAAGCAACACTCAGTGAAGGGAGGCTCGCCCTGGGTCCCAGCAACCTGCAACACTGGCCGGTAGCCAAACAAACGAGCTGAGACTACGTTGTGCCTCCGAACCATGAGGCCCAGGTGACGGTAGGAATATTTGTGATGGCAGACAGACTCGTAGTGGGTGATGGCCAACTGCCGCTGTAGAGAAGGCAGTTCCGACTCGGAAGTAGGGGGTCCTGGGGGTACGTCTGCAACCATTATATCTATATTAAGACATAGAGGAAACAGACCTTATAGGAGTATGTCTATTTTGAATTTTTTCTACAGTTTCCAGAGTAGCCCTAGGAAGTTGAATCAAAGCAGGGGAAAGGTAATCAACAACTGTCTGGATAAAAGCAATATAGCTGGTCCTGGCTACTCGGATGGAGATGCCCGAAGAGTTATTAGTGAGCCATTTAAGTAGTGTATGTCGGCGCTGGACACGACCCGAGAAGTCCTGGACAAAGGGATGGTCTAAAGGCCTGGCAGAAACAACCGACCAAATATTGACTGGTGCGCCCTCCAATGGTGCATCCCTCCAATGGTGAATACTGGTCGAGCTTGAGGAAGGCGGCAGGTGAATATTCTGCTCTTATCTGATGAGACAATAATGCCACAGAGAAGGAGACATATATCATTAGCATAGCATGTAATTGTAGTTCCATGAATATCAGGGAGAGAAAGGAGCAACCGATGCATCAGAATATTAATAAAAATGGGCTGAGATCACCCCCTTGATGAAAATTGTGCAACGGACTGAGCGCACCACTGAAAAAACACACGGGAGGTCTTGTTACTCAGGTAGCCCCAAATCCACTGTAGCAGATTACCCTTTATTCCAAAGTCAACCAGTTGATCCAAAATGATGTCTCTATCAGCAACATTGAAGGCATTTCGAAGGTCAATGAAGGCCACCACACTGTCCCTGGAAAGGCGACAGTACAGGTCGACTAGGCAGTGGTGTGGGTTCCACTGGGGAAGGAAACCAAACGGCCATAGAGAAAGGCAATCATGCAGTCGGTACATGAGACGATTGAGTAAGATTCTCTCCATAACCTTACAAAAACAGGAAGTAAGGGAAAATAGGCCTGAACTTCGCACTGTCAGGCTTAGAGATGGGTATTATTGGGCTGCTGGTCCAGGCTCGTGATACACAACCATCACGAAGACAAAGATTGTACATTCGAAGTAGAAGGTTCCCAGGAAATTGCCGAAATAGGCTCAGCACAGCATAAGTAATACCATCATCACCAAGGGAAAAAGCTCTACCCCGAGAGAGAGCACGGCGCAACTCCTCCTCAGTTGTCTGCTCTGCATCATCGTCATCATCTTGCAACAGAGCAGACATTAGACGTAGCACTGGAAGCGAGTGTATCTTGTATGAGGACGGGGAGACTGGCTGGGGTAGATTGTTCTGATCAGGCATTGACAAGTTGATGGGCATAGTCGGCGGGAGTGTGATGACGAACAGTGGCCGGCGTCTTTTTAATAATCCGACGGATGAGGTGCCACATAGAAGCCACATTCATTTGCTGGTTGATGCTGTCCATGAACTGCTGCCGAGACGCAGTGTGAGCACACTCCTGCAGGGCGACTAAAGCATCCCTAGACATCTGGTAACGATGGAGCAGGTCAGGGGTTGGGTTGGATTGAAACAATAGGCCATCACGTTCAGCCTCCCCCTTCGCCTCATTTATATGTGTATCAATCGTCCAGGAGTGTGCAGTATGGCGATGTTGGAGGTGTGGTCGGGAGAAGTATAGCCTATAAAAGTCATGAGTAGCAGATACAAGATCAGAGTACAACTGTTCAGGTGAAGTCGTGTCAAATGTAGAAAATACATGGGTCATAAATAAGATGTAAGTCGGGCAATATTTAAGTGGCACAGCTATACGCACTTGACCCAGCAGGTAGCGAATAATGAAACGGAAGAGTGATGTGATCAGAGAATAAGTCTGGCAAGGAGTAGCACTGGACCTGAGATGCTATCAGGCCAGACGAGAGGATGTAATCCAGAGTACCTTCCTGACAATGAGTAGCACCGCTAGTGTCCCAGAGTGTCAGATGATGCTTGTGGATGTATGAAAGGAAACGAACACCAATACAATTAATTGAGCCAGAACCATCACCCAAGTCAGAATGCTGAGCATTAAAATCTCCCATATACACCATACCATGCACTGTTGGAGAAGGAAGAGCCTCAAGAGTGAGTCTAGCCGGGGCAGAATAGATATTACATAATTGGAGTAGTTGTTGCGAGACTAACTTAGGCTGTCCCCTTTTATCCTGGAAGGCTTCCTCTGTGTTGTCTGACCAGTTTGGGGTGATGGAGAGTTTGAGCATGCTGTAGAGAGGTTGTAAAAGAGTAGCACAGTTAGGTATAAATCTGTTGTAATAGTTAATCATACCTAGGAAACGCTCAAGGTCTCGGGTTTGAAGAATGCTGGATGGCTTCTTGTCGAGACGGTGTGGGTGAGAGGCCAGTTGGATAAACGGTGTGTCAGAGGAACTGTGTGCAGCTGACACCGAAGGAAGATTTGGCAGCATTGAGTTGTATCCCGTAGGTCTTGAATCTGTCGAAGACTTGTTGTGAGATGTTGCTGGTGAGTTTCTTCGTCAGGGCTGGCGATGAGGACATCGTCGACGTAGGCGAAGCAGAAGGATAGACCACGAAGGACTTCGTCGATGAATCGTTGGAAGGTTTGTGCAGAATTATTGAGTCCAAAGGGCATCCAGACATACTCAAACAAGCAGAAGGGGGTGATGATGTCTGTCTTCAGGATGCCCTCCGGGTTGACTGGAATTTGGTGGAAAACTTTAACAAGGTCCAGCTTAGAGTAGATGGTGGTGGCAGTAAGCTGAGAGGAGAAATCTTGGATGTTAAGGATATGGTAGCGATCCATGATTGTCTTACTGTTTAAGGCTCGGTAGTCACCACAGGGTCTGATGTCGCCGTTTTTCTTGTTGACGATGTGCAGCGGGGAGGCTCAGTTGCTCGAGCTAAGTTGGATGATACTTTGGTCGAGGAGGGACTCGAACTCCACCTTGGTGAGTTTGTATATCCCTGAGGCGAGTCTTCTGGCCTTGGCATGGGTGGGTGGTCAGCTGGTCTCGATGAAGTGTAGAGTGTGGTGCTTGACTGGGGTGACTGCGGAGTATGGCTGTGTGCGAGAAGGATAACATTATACAGTGTAGCACACCTGTCTGAAGTGGAGATAGTTGAGAGCTGTGTGCTGGTTCCCCTAGCGATAGAGGTGTTGGTTGATATGCCAGTGAGTGGGTCGTACAGCTTTCGGTCCTTCAAGATGATGCAGAGGTTGTAGTGAGTGAGGAAGTCGGCGCCAAGTATGGGTTGGGAGACATCTGCCACGTAGAAGGTCCATTCGAGGGCTCTGCGGAGGTGGAGTTCAACCTTGAGGGTGATTCTCTTGTAGACTGGGATTGTGGAGCCGTTAGCTGCATATAGATATGTGATGTGTGGAAGTGTTCTCTGGATGGAGGTGGCTGGGAGAACACTGATTTCTGCTCTGGTGTCTATCAAGAAGAACTTGTGGTTGAGTTGTTCCCATGCGTGGAAGAGTCTTGATTTCCCTTTGCAGGCACTATGCGCCACTAATGTCTGCTGGCGTCGTTTCCCTGTTGATAGCTGCATGGCTGTTGGCACTTGAGGGCGTCTTGACCGAAGTGGTGGTGGTAGAAGAAGTATTTGTTGGAGGTCCAGAAGTCTCTGCTGTGGGATTGGTGGTGCTATTGAAACTTGAGCTCGCTCACCTGGATGACGAGGCTGAAGACGAGGTCCGTGAGCTGGCTGAGCTCTGACAAAAAAAGTTATATTGAAAATGGTGGCTTCACAGGGGATGGAGTCTATAAATTATTCTGCCAGCTGGGCCAGGTCCTCTTGGGGTAACTTTACTTTCATGGTGAAGAGGTTGCGTTGAATTGATTTTGGCTAGCGTTGGTAGAATAGGTGGATCAGGATGGTGTTGTCGAAGGTGCCTTAATGGGTTCCGATGAGTCTGCTCATTCTTTGTAGGAGTTATTCCTTGGAAAGGAGTTCCTGGAGGCGTGATGATACTGGGTGGTGTTGGCAGTCTTGAAGTCTTCGAAAGGAGTCTCACTGGTGCAGGCAGCGGTGACAGCGTCCAAGAATTGACTAAAGATGTCGTGTGGTGATAGGGAGGAGGCTGCGCCGAACTTTTTGAGGCTTGAGGTGATGCGGTGTGCCTTGAAGTGGACTTCCAGGATTGTGAACCATAGGGCAGGGTCTTGTGGAGAGAAGGAAGGGGCACGTAAGTTGGAGATAGTAGGAGTGTTATCAAAGTTGTCTTGTGGCTCAGACATGGTAGATTGGTGGGGAGAAGACAGCGACGGCTAAGATAGGCAGCGGCGGGTAAGGATGTTGGTGTGTTGGGCAGGCAACTAGGAATGAGGTGGGGAGGTACAGGAAGGTTGGTGTAGTGGCAGGAGAGAGATGCGGACAAAGAGAGAGGAGCACAGGAGAGGTGACAACTGAAGAAGGTTGTGCAAATAAATATATATCCAGCAAGCCGGTGGTTAATGGGCAGGAGATGGAGTCACTCTGGGGGTCACCAATTGTTGCTAGACCAACTTAGGCTGTCCCCTTTTATCGTGTGCAGAAACTATGAGAGCTTGTTAAGCATCTCTGTTCCGTATTTAGTCCGTTAACTGCTATGGTAGGATAGAGAAACCATTCCTGTATGAGTGGCAGCTATATTTCCTAATTTGCTAGTGAGGGTGTTTACGAGGTGTTTCTTTTTACAACATGGAAGTGCACATGTTACAGTGAGAGGATGCAAATTATTTTGTTTTTACATATACATATATACATGTGTTATACATTGCTGGATAGTATTATATTTTACAATATATAGTATAATTAGTTTGTACATAGGTAAACAACATTGCTTGGTGCAGATGAAGCGGTAAGCATGCAGGGGTATGCCTAAGCAGGTGACCTCTAATGGCTGCTAGGTCACAGGGGTGACTGGCACATAATGATACAGAAAATGGGAGTTGAAATGATATGGCTAAGTTGTACTTTAAGGGGTAACTCTGCTATGTGTGTGAGTGAGTCCACTACAAACTCCATCCCAAGGTAGAACCTCAAGAATAGCTGATAGGTCATGTCAGGATCAGAGGAGGTACAGAGAAGGCGATGTGGCAAGGAACTATGTATGTAAGTCAGTAGACCATTCCTTACTAGATGAACATATGGCACATAACCTGAGATGAGAGGAGCTTGCCCAGTAGCTAGCGGCTGTCCAGGAAATGCTTCCTGGAGAAAAGTAAATCACTGGGATATTGACGCAAAACATAGGCCTTGAGTTGAGTGAGCTTAGCATAACTGGTGATACCACATACATTCCAGATGACATCCAGCTGGCAATCACTAGTGAACTCTGTGTTTGGAGGTAGAAGTCCGGTGAGTGGGGGCAGATGAGCGACCTGGAGAAGAAGATGGACCAGGAGAAGGAACTGACTCGAAAACCTTTTCAAGGCGAGATGCAACAATATCCATCCTTTCGGTAAGGGCGGGACAGTTGAGATGATGGCCTGCTGACCCTCAACCAAGCAGCCTGAGCGGCAACCAGCCCATCAATCCTGGCTTCAAGAGCGGAAAAGCGATTCTCGAGGGCCATACATCGTGCCATGAGGGTAGCGACAGACTTGCGGAGGGCCTGGTTTGGAGGCGAGGCAGGGCTGGTGGGAGGAGCAGACTGGGAAGGTGGTTGTGGAGGCGGCGCAATAGTAGAGGCACGAGCCTGGACCTGACGTCGAGCGCATCCATGCCACACATTAACCCCTGGCTGAAGGCATCGTGGACACTTCCAACGAGACGTATCCTCAGGAGGTGAAGGTTCAGAGGTGGAGGCAGCAGGACGCGATGGTTCACCCCTGACAGGACACGTCTTGGAATCATGGTCGGCGGCACTCCATGCACACTTCGGCCTGGCAGAACAGTACCGGGAGATATGCACAACTCCCCAGCACCTGTAGCACCAAGGCTGGTCATCATGAAGTTTCCATACCTCACTTAGTGGAAGACAGGGGAGGAAATCAAAGGAAATCTCAATTGGAGGTAGGTCGAGAAGACTCCAGACAACAACAATGCCGCTAATGGGGGAACCATCCTGGAGAAAACGATTTGCAGAGTACACACTAAGGTATCCTGCGAGGAGTTGGACGAGGCGTCAACAGGTCGCTTGGTTGAGGCTGAGGAGGTGGACGGCTGCAACCTGAGCTGCGGAGTGACCGAGGACAGGGGGGGGGAGGGTTGTGCGAGGGCAGCTCAGGCAAGTGATTCTCATTTGGAGACTCGTCGTCTGACATGGCCAAGTCGACCTGCAAGCAGGAATCCACGCTCTCCATCAGGCCAGGCAAGGCCTAGATGGGAAGCAAACAACTGAACACACGATCAGTCAGGGACACACAAACACACACACAAATAGAACCACAGCAAAACAGAACACAGAATCACAACAGACAAACAACACCAAAAACACCACACAAACAAGAATGCACAAGCAACACAAACAACGATGCAGGTAGAGCACCAGGAGGACGTCCACGCTCCACCAAGGTTCGAGCGAGACTGGCTGTGATGATGACACTAACACCGTTTGAACTGGCGGGGACTGAGAAACTAACACTATTGGCTGAGGAGGAAGGGCCTTGAACACGCGCTGAACTCGCTGTGGCTGAGCGATAGTGTGAAGAAAGAACGAAATGAATTTTGCATGAACTTTCTGTAGTGGTATAACTGCTACCCTTGGAAGAGAGAAGACAAGAGGTGGTTCCACAAACATCTGAGACTGAAGTGGCTCCATAAAAACCCAGGACTGGAGTGGTTCCACAATTACCTGAGACACTAAAATCACCTGAGGGTGAAGTGGTGCCTTTTCGAAGGCAGGAGTTAGAGGGATATCCCACCGTCCCACGACTATGTTACTCTCACCAAGTACAAATGTAGACAAAGGTCCGTGAGCGACGCTCCCCGAGAAGATCACTTGATGATGTGGCAGTTAATGGAAAACACATCCAACTGATGGTACAGTCGGCGGCAGAAGTCCTGTCGCCTCACTTGCTTCACCGAGGCACGCGATTTTCATAGACTCGAGATTTTAGGTGTAGAAAAAGTGCGTATTTCTGGAGTTCATGAACACTTTGTGTCTTGGTGAAGTAGATGAGGCGACAGGACTTCTGCCGCCGACTGTATACTCTACAAGATTTCCACCCCCTCACTTGGCTTGGCTAACGTGGCAACAGCGCTTCGCTTGTGTGAGCTCCTGTGCATATATCGGCAAAGCTTCATCTACCGTATTCGGATCGGAGAAAGGGGGAGGGGGAGCCAGACGGCTTGGTAGGTAGAAGGAGGGGTGGTGGTGCAGAGAAGAGGAGTCACATGTGCTAATGCAGCATTACAGCCATTTTAATATATTTATTATCATATTAGTAATGTGTTATCCCCCAAGTAATACAACATTTATTTACATATATTCATTTTTGTAGACACACCTGAGTACACACTTGGACACCAAACATAGTTTACTTCATCTCATTACGGACAACAAGCAACCTGCTCTGGCTCTCTCTCTCTCTCTCTCTCTCTCTCTCTTTTGCTTCTCAGTACACACACACACACACTAACACTCTAGCACCTCGTTTTTTTCTCTCTCTCTCTTGCTATTTTGCCGCCGACTGTACATGCCACTACCTCTCCCTCCATTCCGGTATCTTCCTCCACCCATCAACATGTTTCCCTACACTTTCACTTCCAATTATGGTCTCTCTCTCTCTCTATCTCTCTCTCTCTCTCTCTCTCTCAATGTACAGTTGGCTCCACTTCCGCGTTTACCACTTAGCGTTGCCAATGCTGAGCCACACAGAAATTTGAATCTCGAACCACGTGAGATCCTGATGCAAACCCCTCACTGCCGATTGGAATGGAAAGAGGGACGGAGTTGGAAAGGGAAAGTTTCAACAGTGATCAAGTAGTAGTATTGGAGAGAGAAATAATAATTACAGTATGCACCTGAATCTATAAAGCAACAGAGCCGATTGTCACCTTATTAAGGTATCTTCTGGTATCGAAATCAAAGTGTATTGTTACATTATTATTATTATTAAAACAGACCAGAGACACAAAGCTGGGAGGGAATGCAAGCATTTTATCAATCCGAGGACCCCAGCCCCATGAACCAACCTGAAGAAAAGAAGACAGCTTAGAGACAGAAAGATGAGCAATTAGCTTCATAAAAACATATTAGCCCTATTTGCATTAATATCAATAATTGAAACAAACATTGTATAACAAAACAATTGACACATCAGCAATTACTTACGATTATATAACTATTATATTTGCGAGTGAGTGTATTAATTTTTCCAAGCCGGTTACTAAGAAAGGGAGGTTAAGTAATTATTACTATAACATCCATAACTCTTAACGGTCGTGTCCCTGCACCTTTCATGATTATAATTTTGTCGTTGCTCTGTATTGTCATGGTAGGCAATTGTAGTACTGCACGTAAAAGTAATCTGAGGACGATAAACGTTCCTTTAATACCTTTTGTATTGAATTAATACCGGTATATATATTGTCAATATTGCAGCGTGAGCGTTCACACCACATATAGGCAACAGATCAATGGTTCACACACGGCTATACCAGCTAAACACACATTCATCCGGCTTTCTTTCCTCGTATAGTCAGGTATTAGGTGTCTCCTAATTTAGGAAGAAAAGGAATTTCACTTATCAAGTACGATAAGTTTGAGAATCTTGATTAATTGATAGATATTAGGCGCCGCAACAGCGAGGTCCTATATGGTAGGAGAAGGTAATAGAGAGGCGAGACAGCAAGCAGGAAGGAAATAGAAAGAAAAGAGGGACAGATGAAGAACTGAAAGGGAGTGGTTGGGGCCGGAGGGGCGCCAGAACCATTAAAGTATTGCACACATCACTACAGGCAATGCAGCCTTATGGGGTTGAGAATCTTGAAGTAAATGAATAGGGAGAGAAGACCAAATTGGTCCAGCAAGACACTAATACGAGAAAGGAAGAGATGCAGAGGAGGAACAGCAAGCATGGGGAAAATGAATGGAAAGAAAGGACAATTGAAGAATTTAATTGTAATGGTTTCAGTCCGCTGGGGCACCGAACTATTTAAAAATATAGTAAATTACTAAATACAGTATGTTCCCATTTTATAAAATCAATCCTTCCATCTCTTACTTAGTATTGTAAGATATTACAAGAAAGTTAATTTTGATATTCGGAAGCAGTCAAGTTATTTTCTGATTATTTGCTATGTGTTACTTATTAGAGGCAGTCTCGCCCCAACCTTGTTGGTGAGAAGACGTTCTCCTGGCGCTCTGCCTACATTGTTGTTTGTGTTGTTTTTCTGTTGTTGTTTGTGTGTTCTTGTTTGTGTGTTCTTGTTTGTGTGTTGTTTCTGTGGTGTTACTGGTGATGTTTGTTTGTTGTGGTTGTGTGTGTGTGTGTGTGTACAGGTGTTCGTGTTGTTGTTTGCTTGCCATCTAGGCCTTGCCTGGCCTGATGGAGAGCTCAGATTCTTGCTTGGAGGCCGACTTGGCAATGTCTGTGGAAGACGAGTGTCCAACTGAGAATCACTGGCCTGAGCTGCCTTCTCGCAACCCTCCCCCCCTCTCCTCGGTCACTCCGCAGCTCAGGTTGCAGCCTTCCACCTCCTCAACCTCTATCAAGCGACCCGTTGATGCCTCGTCCGACTCCTCGCAGGATTCCTATGGTGTGGAATGTTTGCCTCCAGCTACCAAGACGGTGAAGGGTGCTTCAGCTGTGCATGACGTACCTTCTCTGACTCACCCTGGTGTTTCTTCTTTGTATACCAACTCCTTACCCTCGTCCAACCTTCCTCCTTTTGCCCCAAGAAATGCCTATGTCAAGCTCTCCTTCTCTATGGACATCTATGGACACAAAGCTGCGTTGGTTGTCTGATGTCAACAGGGCCTTCCAGCTGCAGCGTGAACTGGCTAAAGTCAAAATGGCTGCTGTTACCTCCCGGTTTGTCTACATCTCTAGGAAGCGTCAGGACATCATTGATAGAGTCAAAGCTGGTGAATTTCTGTCTCTGCCTCTCATTCTTGAAGGCTCACCCGAGAGGCCCCGTAAGTTCCCCAGTTACATCCTCACCCGTTTTCCTATTGATGTTGACCCGAAACTTGCCAAAGGATGTCCTGGTGTTTACTCTGCCCATCGTTTTTTCCAAGATGGTTCCCCCATTAGCCGTATTGTTGTTGTCTGGAGTCAACCTGATCCACCTCCAAATGAGATTTCCTTTGATTTCCTCCCTTATCTTCCACCGTGTGAGGTGAGGAAACTTCATAATGCCCAGCCTTGGTGCTACAGGTGCTGGGGAGTTGTGCATATCTCCCGGTACTGTTCTGCCAGGCCGAAGTGTGCATGGTGTGCCGCCGACCATGATTCCAAGACGTGTCCTGTCAGGGGTGAACCATCATGTCCTGCTGCCTCCACCTCTGAGCCTTCACCTCCTGAGGATACGTCTCGATGGAAGTGTCCATGATGCCTTCAGCCAGGAGTTAACGTGTGGCATGGATGTACTCGACGTCAGGTCCATGCTCGTGTCTCTACTATTGCTCCGCCTCCACCACCGCTACCACCACCTCCCTAGTCAGTCTGCTCCTCCTAGCAGCCCTGCCTCGCCTCCAGACCTGGCCCTCCGCAAGTCTGTTGCTACCCTCATGGCATGATGTACGGCTCTCGAAAACCGCTTTTATGCCCTTGAAGCCAGGATTGAAGGGCTATTTGACGCTCAGGCTGCTAATGACTCCAAGCTCTTCACCTTGGTCGAGGCTCAGCAGGCCATCATCTCAACTGTCACTACCCTTACCGAAAAGATGGATACTGTTGCATCTCGCCTTGAAAAGCTTTTCGAGTCAGTCCCTTCTCTTGGTCCATCATCTTCTCCAGTTCGCTCATCTGCCCCCACTCACCGGACTTCTACCTCCAAATACAGAGTTCACTAGTGATTGCCAGCTGGATGTCATCTCCTGGAATGTATGTGGTATCACCAGTTATGCTAAGCTCACTCAACTCAAGGCCTATGTTTTTCGTTATCATCCCAGTGTTATTTTTCTCCAGTAAGCATTTCCAGGACGGCCGCTCGCTGCTGGGCAAGCTCCTCCCCTCTCAGGTTATGTGCCATATGTTCATCTGGAAAGGAATGGTCTCCTGACTTACATACATATCTCCTTGCTACATCGCCTTCTCCGTACCTCCACTGATCCTGATATGACCTTTCAGCTATTTGAGGTTCTACCTGGGAATGGAATACTCCAATTATGCAATGTCTATTCTGCCCCAGCTAGACTCACTCTTGAGGCTCTTCCTTCTCCAACAGTGCGTGGTTTGGTATATATGGGAGATTTTAATGCTCGGTATTCTGATTTGGGTGATGGTTCTGGCTCTATTAATCGTAATGGTGTTCGTCTCCTTTCATACATCCGCAAGCATCATCTGACACGCTGGGACACTGGCGGTGCCACTCATTGCTAGGGAGGTATTCTGGGGTGGGATCTTTAAAACTTCGTAAGTTGGTGGCGCTACGATCACCTTTACTCTCTCGTAGCCGCCATATTTGATCGTGGCTTACGTAGATCATAAGTTGCTATTTCCAAAGCTTCGTAAGCTCCTTCGTAGCTCACGATGATAGCTTCGTAGCGAGCATCGCTCCCCGTTCCGTTCCGTGTGTTTTGTGCATCCCGCCACCCAGCTGACTGGCTCTCAGCCAATCACAATGAAGGAAACAAAATGTCCTTGGTACTGTAAGCCAATCGTAACGTAGTATCACTGTCACAATGTCTACAAATAAACATTGTCTCAGATGTCAACACCACCAGCTGGTAGAGGTGACACAGTCACCAAGTTATATCAGACAGGAACAGCAAAAGACAGGTAAGGGAATGATTATACTGTGTTGGTACACATTTAACACAATAGTGGAGATAAGGCAGCTGCCCGGGCATATTTTTAATATCACGTCAATCACTGGTATGATATTGTACAGTATATAGATTTTTGGTTAGGTTAGGTTTGGCTAGTTTAGTTTAAGATAGGTTAGGTTACGTACTGTAAATCAAGAACAGCATGATACAAAAAGTTTACTGACAGCTGGTTGTCATGAAAATAAATCAAAGACATTGACTGGGAGGACATTATATTCTTTTAACTTCTACTGTCACTGTTTTATTTCCTTTTACACATACCTACAGTAGTTTCTATGATAATATCAAAATCTGTACAGTTGATTGCCATTACCAAGTAACAGGCAGAAGTATACCATATGTAGTGAAATCTGGCAAGTGCAATATAATAACTAAGACTTCAAACATTTTTATTGAAAGACAGATTAAGGAAATATAATATATAAGCATTATTTATATTGTGGATTCGGCTGTTGGCATGGGCACACATGGGTTGAAGGATGGGGGGAGTGTCCATTGCTTGATTAAGATACAGTACTATTTTAATACGATAACCAAGTATTGTCATTTATTCTGCTTGGTTCTGCTTTGTTATTGAATTATGTACCATTTTTCGTTATATTTCAGGTGGTGACACTAGTGACACAAAGACATTCACCCACATAGAAGAGGCTATGGCTCAAGTCATTAATTAAAGAAGTGCAAGTGTCGGGTATTCCTGTGGACTCCAAGACCCAGGCAGTATGTACAGTATATAACTGTAAAAAAATATCCTGCTGTTCATCTAGGCTAGTAATATGGAAATCTTCCCTCATTGGCACTAGTGAAGTAATTACATTGAGAGTTTATATATATAAAACATACATTTTGAGCATCATTACCTCTCAATTCCATTCCAAGTTAAACAGTGCAAATCATAAGGCCTTAGTCCCAGGAACAAATATACAAGATGTTCTCATATATCCATACCTTCAGTAAATACGGTACATGTACTGTGATTACCCAATTTACATGAGTCAAGTACATAGTGATTTTTTATATTTTGTGTATCATATATAAATAACTCCCGTTAGCAGTTCATATAGTCGTAAAAATTGGAGCCATGTTAATCATAACTAAATTTGTGATGCTTTGTTGGATTCAATATATATCATAGGATTACTTTAACCAAGTAAAAATTGCAGTACTGCTGCTGTACTATATGTATGACTAATTATATACTGCTTTCTGTGAGTATGACTTTACAGTTTTAATTCATAACAATAATCCTTAATATTTCTCTAAAATTATATGAAAGTTGCTAATTTTCATCATTTCTCAGCTGCTGAAGAAGACTTGGATGAAGGTGCTGTGGCTGACCCAGCTGGACTGCCATCAAGGACCCCTTCACCAAGACCTGGGCCAAGTTGGCAGGACTTCGGGCCAGTTACAGTGGAAGACTGTGAGGTTTTGACTGGCGACAGCTTGCCGAAGCTGGTAGAACCTAACACCAAGTGAGGAACATTCATACCACAGCTCTGTAGCCTCAAGTCGCCCTTCCTCTTGGTCAGCTAGAGGTGTGACAGCTCATCTGGAAGCTACGCTAGCTCCAGATATACTACTATACGTTTCAGCGCCGGACAGACGGTGCTTTTCGTAAATATCTCTTAAACGAATCGTTGTATCAATATAATATTTCAGCACACTGTCTTTAACACCCGGGCGTAATTTATGGCTGACATACCATATTACTATATGTGTTATGTTAGGAATTTACTGAGTGATATTAAGCCTAATCCAGTCATCATATCTAAGGTGTTATAGAGAATCGGACGAGTGTGGGGTACTCGTGTAACCCCTCCACCAACACCCCCGAACACCCCCCACACCATTCCTTCCTTCCCTACCCCAATATCGCATTATCCCCCTCCCCGTTTCACTCTTCACCCCCCTATTTACACCATCCCCCTTCCACTTTATATTTTTTTTATGACAGTATGTATATACGTATCGTTCATTAGTAATATTGTTTAATACAGTTACCGTTGTGTGTGGATTTGAAAACCAGAGTGGGTCAAACGAACATTAAAGCAATAGCTAATCCCGTTGTTAATGGCCGTATAGCCGGATAATAACCCACGTGTCTAAGGCCACCAGAAAAATGATTAATTTTGGTTTTGGGCAACCAAATATAATCGTTCATTGTTGCTTCATGTGTTCTTTACCTTTTTAAATAACCAATTTATGCCTTAATTGAATATTCACAGTCTCCTGTATCCCCTCCCCCTCTCTCTGAGGTATGAGGTACCCAACAGTCCGAGGCTATGACTCAAGTAGTGACAGGGTAGAAATAATCGACTGCCGATACGCACCTATTAGCAACAATGTTGTCCATTTGCCCCCGTGGATGCAGGGCAGCGTTTGTTCTTCGTCTTGCCACATTGTACAAACGTGAAAGCCAGTGATGATGAAGACAATGACGTTTTCCTTGACAGTGATTGTGAATAAATTTTGTTTTATCATGTTTGCATCATTAAATCCTACACTATTATATATATATATATATATATATATATATATATATATATATATATATATATATATATATATATATGTAATTTGGTGATAATATAAATATAAAAGGGACAAGTCAACAAAATAACATTATATTAACTGGACCAAGTTGACATTTTATAATGAATAGGTACACAATATCTAATAACGGATAATAGTTGTCCATAAGACTATAAGGGATATTTTTATGGATCTTGCAGAAAATATAGCCAAAATATCAGAAACTTTGGTGAACATTAAAAAGGCTATCGAGAAAAGGTGATTTGTTTTCAAGTGTGTTTTGTTGTGTGTGTGTGATTTTTTTTTTTTTTTTAATGATTAGTGTGGTTTAAGTTGTGTTATATTTTGTGACAGAGTTATTAGTGTACAAGTATGGTTTTAGTTGTATGGTTTGTGTGTAGGTTTCAATCTAAAGTATTGTTAACTTCTGCTTATGTTTTTTAAGGAATTATGTTATTTATTTTCATTATATATTTTGTCTTTCAAATATAGCTTTTAACATTCACATTTTATGTTAGATTTGTTATTCTTTCAGTAAAATCAACTTTTTTTTCATGCATTCTTATCTTTGGCTAATAATATTTATGAAGGTAAGAGTACTTGAATCATTATTAATGTCTTAGTTTCATTTACATATCAAGGTTCGGAGATTAAGTATAAGGATATACTTATGACGTACTGTGGCTTTAATCTTGTATTTCAATAATTTCTCTGCCATATCTATGATGTGTCCAAGCAATGTGAAGAGTGCCAAACAAGTACCGTAGTCATTACGGAATTGGTGTTTTTTGTTTTCGGTCATTGTTGGAAAGTACTGTACAGCTGGTCACACTCCCGTGAGGCCCACCCAGCGTTGTCAACGTTGGCCGAGATAACCCCGAAACACTAGTTGTGAGCTCTGCTCGCTCGAACCATTCACTGGTGGGAGGGAGAAGTAAGGGGGGATTTGAGGAGGGTAGGGGGGGTGCCTGCCTATACAAGAGAAGTGAGAAATTATTCTTGGGGAGGTGAAAAATGAGTGGAAGCTTTAATAAAAGTACGAAAATACACCCGGTTATCAATTATTTATATACCGACATTCGTATCAGTTATTAACATCATTAAAGGTAAGATTAACTTCTTAATATTATGATGTAACACAAAAACAACCGAGGTAACATTATTGTATACTTTTTTCGTATAATATTCAATGGTTATCATCAAGCACTAAACGCTGAAAAATACTTACACAATAACTGAATAAGAATCATGAACCAGAATGCTCTTTATTAAATGAAACAAATGTTAATACCTTTATATAACATGTGTCAAGAGTTGATACCACTAACACACACTTCCATTTCCCCCGTATCTACCTAACAGTTTATAATCAAGGCTCTCATCCCTCACGTGATAGCACAATGTAGTCTCTGCTCGTTTGAGGCTTGGCTACCGGCCACCGTGGCAGGTTGCTGGGATGCAGGGTGAGCCTCCCTTCACTGAGTGTCGCTTGTGTCGAGCGCCTCATGCTAACACTATAGAGCACTATTGCCTGGCATGCCCCACTGTCCGACACTTGGTGCTCCGGGGCCAACGCTTGATGTGGTTTGTCGACACCTGCTGAACCATCAGGCTCTGGAGGAACTTCTGGTACGCCACCCTCGTTTTGGTGGATTTAAGTATGTCATAAGGTAAGTATTTGTCTGTATTTTTGTGCTTCATTCTGTTATGTTTTCGTGATGTGTGTGTGTGCTTCTATGTGTGTGTGGTCATTGGGTTCTCGTGAGTCCCGCCTACCCTTGTGTACTGTTGTCTGCCTATTGACTGACGCTACGGTGCAATTAATTAAAAAAAACAAAAAAAAGCCTTTCTCATCCATCCCCCACCTCCTCCAGTTCCCCTTCCCCTCCTCTAATTCTCCCCATCCACCCTCCCAACACATCAAAAGGCGATATCTGTTAGCTGATCAAAGCATTTCTTCAGCTGTTCCAAAACTTCAAACTCAGTTCACTTGAATTCTCAGTGTGGCTGGGTAATGGACGCGACTTTTGTGCACCATAGTACCTACTTTAGACCTTCGACCGTACATAGATGCTGATGTTACTACTGGCAGGACAGATGAGACGCCGTCAGGGCTAACAAGCTCCGCGGTATCCGCCAGCGCCTGGGTTTGTGGACCTACAGCGGCTTGTCCCGCTGGTGGGAGACGGCTTTTACCCGTCTCCGCATTAGCCACTCACGTTTGACTCATGGATTTTTAATGGAGAGGGCTCCCCCTTCCTACTGTGATGATTGTCTGGTCCCTTTGACAGTGCGGCATCTTCTTGTGGAGTTTTGTTCTGTTATGGTTCCGTGTGTGTGTGTGTCCTGGATCCCGTCTCTCTTTTATATTTTGTTGTCGATATATTGTTTGATGCTATACGGCAATAAATTAAATATTTGATTCACGTCGTTGTGACAGTGATATTTACAATAAGTAACAGATAACTGAGGAATGGGTGCTGAATAATTTTGTGAGCCTGTCCATACAGCATTGCTGAGAAATTACATTACCCATGGATACAACTTGAATGATGGCAAATATTAGAAAAAAGCATACTACATTTATATTTTTAAAATTTAAAAGCAAACTTAACATAGATTTCAATTATTTATATGCCCCTATAGAAGTTACATCTTTATTTTGAATGGCATGTGCCTCATATGCAATAACCAATTGCACAATATTACCATTTCTGAGAAATATAAAGAATAAGATGAAAATAACGGTTTTATTATTAATTTTGTTACAGGTGAAGATATGTCAGGTATTTTCACTAATTACTGTATTACAATATATCATTGCACAATTGAACAGTCGGCAGCAGAAATTCGTCCTACTATGCTGTAGTAATGAGAGCCTAGAGATCTAGTACTACTGTATGAGAGAGACTGAGGGAGGGAGGGTAGGTGAGAGAGAGGTGGGGAGGGAGGGAGAGAGTGTGGGGGGAGTTAGCGTTAAAACAGAGTTAATATTCACACCTCGGTTAGGGTTATCAAAGCTTCGAATGACTCCCGGAACGTTATCTTGACACTGAATTGGTTTCAAAGTTCTTCTTAAGTTTGAAAAGCATGAAAGTCCACAACCAATAATAATAATCATAGGATGCACCCAAATAATGCATGATTATATTATTTTCAGTATCAATATTATTATCAATACACACTTTTATTACATAAAGTGCAGTATATATTAGAAATGAATTCTTAAGGTATCTCTGTTCAAACGATCTTTAGTAATTGCAATTCAAACCATAACGGACAACTCTCTCCCTCCCTCCCCCTCCTCACTCTCTCTCATACAGTATTACCAGATCTCAAGGCTCCCATCACTACAGCAGAGTGGGACAAATTTCTGCTGCCGACTGTACATCGCCAGAATTACCTTGATAATAATCGGGTTCAAGCTGCCTCTTTCAGTAATCGATATAACTGGACATGATGGCAAACGCAAGGCGGAGAGCACCATGCCGATAGCCTCCTCACCTGTTGGTAACTCCTGATGTTCTGTTGATAAGAATTACTGTAAGTTATCCACTGTTTTCTTTTTGATGTCTGTCAGGGAAACATCATTATGAAACCAGTTCTGGAGCTGTTTTCTGGTGACTCTTTCAATTTTTAGTATAAAACATCAATAAAACATAAATAAACTTTTCAAACGCTATGGATATTGCTACGAAACGGAGGATTAAGGCAAAGGGGTTGATCTGACTGCTACCGGTAGTTAATGAAAGGGGAATAATAAAAAATAGTCTAATTCCTGAGTCACAACATAAGCTCCTGTAAGAATATTAAAGATAATGACTAGGTTTAAATCAAAACACTAGATTAATATTTGTAATGTGATTATAATGAACACAAATCTATATACACACAGGAAATACTGGTATAAAGCTTCATAACACAAAATAAACAATAGGCTAGGCAGCTTTCAAATACCAGGGTACTCCGCTAAATGCCTTCAGTTACCCAGTTAATAATTAAATTCGTAGGGGATACCACTAAATTCTAATTTGAAAGAGTAACACGATATCACGGTGTTAAAAATGTAAGTACAAAAAATAGTATCACACGAGAATAATATGATACGAGAATAAACACTGCACAAAAAATTGAAATCAGTTTTCACAAACTTGATTAGTGACTAGGCAATAATCAATCAATTCTACAAATATAGCTAAAGCACAAGAACAAATCAATGTAACAATTCTGACCGCGAGTGTACAAGAAATAAGAGTTTGAGCAAAAGAATATTAACACTTCACAAATTAATATTGACAGATCAATAATACAACTGAACACTAGTATATGCGGGTTTGTTGCAAGCATACTCAAATAATCACGAGCTGGAAAGCTGTTTGGCATGGTGGGCAACCTCAGATCTTGTGCCCCTGATTTTGGAAAATGTCCGAACCTAACTCCTTGATCAGTGGTTCTCAAACTGGGGGCCACGGTGGGGTAGTATGAACTGTAGTACGTTTCTTAAGATTGTTCGGTATCTGAATTAAAGAAAACTAGTACCGGTATTACATATTCTGACTTGGTAGAAGAATTATCATAGTGTTTAATCATCACGACAATATTTTTAATATTCACATACTATGGTGGTATTTATTTTTATTTTTAATGGATAATTTAAGTCTTAAGATTTCACAGGTCCAGGCACAGGACTGCTGAGCTACTGACCTGACGTGTTCAGAACGTGTCTGTGTTTGATCGATTTGCAAGCAGTGACTGCCTGACTGGACCGAATGATCTCTGTCTGGCCTGGGTTATCATGCACGAAACATGTGAGTGTATTGTCTCCAAGAAGCACACAAGTTTTGAGCTTTATTGAACCATAATTTATTATGCTCCATAATTAGTCTTACTTATTTTGTTTCATAATTCATGTGGTCGCTGCTCTAAATAAAGGGGGCCACGAGATTGAGAATATAGTGAAAGAGATTGCGAACCACTGTCCTAGACCATACCAGATATCATATCCAAATTTTCAGGGACGTTTTCTACAGTAGTAGGGTAGGTTTTAAACCTATTTTGAATTAGCCTGGTAGTCAACCTCATATCCTCTTCCCTAGAGTTTGGAAAATGTCCGAACCTAATTCCTCGTAGACAATACCAGATATCATCACCAAACTTTCAGGGAAGTTTTCTACAGTATTGGGGTATGATATAAATCTATTTCGATCTAGCCTGGTGGTCAACTTCAGTTCTTGTGCCCAGATTTTGGAAAATATCCGAACCTAACCCCTCCTAAACAATACCAGATATCATCATCAAACATTCAGGGAAGTTTACTACAATTTTCAACTCCGCTTGGCCTTCCAAAATCTTCAGCTTTGAAAACCTAATTATTATAAATGGGAACATTTAACGAGTGCAAGGATATAAGGACAAGAACGATTGTCAAAACAAATACAACTACGAGTACAAGAACCTAGCTTTCCTCGCAAGTACAGTTGCCTCCATTCGTAATGACCCCAGTCCCAGGTGTGTGTGAAGAAATGTGGCAGAACTGTGTTTACTCGTGGTTAGAGTCAGTGAATGGACTCGACCAGCCCTCGCTATAGTCTCCATCAAATAGACGCTATGTAAGCAAAATTGCGTATTTAAAAATGCATACGTTTCCCACATAAATACAAATACAACAGATACTAGAAAATATATAACCCAAGTTCCGTTGTTTTGTGCGAAGGTGTAGCTTGTGAGAAGAAGGAAGGGAGATGGTATGGGGAAACGGGAGATATGGGAATATGCAGGTTGGAGTTAAGCAGTGGTGCATCGTGACTTCTTAGTCAGTGAAACATTCCACAAAACCGCATATGTTAGCTAACATTTAATAAAATTATATTGACCTACATTTATAATAATTAAGGTGCTTTCAAATTAAAGGTAGAAGGCTCATTGTTCATGTTAAGTCAGTCATAATGTTAGAATGATTCGTGAAGACATGATGCCTCATAAAGGAGTTTCACTGGCATCCCGATGCCTAAAAGAAATCCTGTTTGACTATTATTTGACTAACGGTGTTATAGTCTCACTATGCTTAAGTCTTTCATAGCGTTGAAATATTAGAAATATAAATCATCATCTTGATCACAGACATAGTGAACGACGTGGCCAGTTATAGCACGGTGTGTTGACTCTTATTGCTTGTCGGCAGTGGTTGTTAAAAATGTTCCCAGAAATACAGTTTATATAACTGATATTTATATGTAATTATGGTTGCGTAAACCATATTTATACTATATGGGATTCTCTGAACTATGCATCCCTTTTGTTCATTCACATGGGTTAGAATTAATTACCGTCTATTGTCAAAGTTCAATGCCAAACCTCCACCACGGTTGAACCTGACAGAGTTCGCTCCGCCGCTCTCCTCCCTGTATGGCGACACAGGGATGCAGAGAGGCCCTTCAGCATCTCCATCAGCCATTACGAGTCTGTCTGCCATCACAAATATTCCTACCGTCGTCGAGGCCTCATGGTTCGGAGGCACAATGTAGTCTCTGCTCGTTTGAGGCTTGGCTACCAGCCACCGTGGCAGGTTGCTGGGATGCAGGGTGAGCCTCCCTTCACTGAGTGTCGCTTGTGTCGAGCGGCTCGTGCTAACACTATAGAGCACTATTACCTGGCCTGCCCCACTGTCCGACACTTGCTGCCTCGGGGCCTGCCACTTGATGTGGTTTGTCGACACCTGCTGAACCATCAGGTTCTGGAGGAACTTCTGGTACCCACCCTCGTTTTGGTGGATTTAAGTAGGTCATAATGTAAATATTTGTCTGTATGCTTGTGCTTCATTCTGTTATGTTTTCGTGATGTGTGTGTGTGTGTGTGTGTGTGTGTGTGTGTGTGTGGATGTAGTAATTGAATTCTCATGAGTCCCGCCTACCCTTGTGTATTGTTGACTGCCTGTTGACTGACGCTACGGCGCAATTAATTAAAAAAAAAAAAACACACACACACACAACGTGCAGACTTGGGCAAACAACAACTACCTTACCATCAACACCAACAAGACGGTAGTTATGCACGTCAACACCTCCACCACGCCAGTCCCACCACCTTCATCACTATTGGCCCCAACTCACTTGAGGTGGTTCAATCTACCAAGTTGTTGGGTATCACCATCGACGCCAAGCTGGACTGGAAGCTACATGTCACCAACATCATCAAGGCATCAACATACAAAAAAGAGCATGTAGAGTTATTTTGGGAGACAACTACATCTCGTATGACCATGCCCTAACCACTCTCAACCTCACCTCAGTGTCTCAAAGCCACCTCGAGGACCTACACAAATTTGGTGATAATCTAATCAAACACCCGCGCCACAGATCACTTCTTCCACCATCTCTGCC
Organism: Petrolisthes cinctipes; assembly: GCA_033782935.1. Lineage (NCBI taxonomy): Eukaryota > Metazoa > Arthropoda > Malacostraca > Decapoda > Porcellanidae > Petrolisthes > Petrolisthes cinctipes. The sequence goes on from JAWQEG010001216.1 coordinate 82,320, forward strand.
TCCACCACGCCGAGCAGCCCGTCACCACAACAGAAACCAGCCCATCAGATCCCGTACTGACTGATATAAGAACAGTGCTATTCCCACTATTGTTAAATACATCAATAGATGAATGCGCTGCTTCTTATTTCTTTATGTATATATTGTTTAATATTGTATCTTTTTTTATCCAATCATTCTAAAATTACACACACACACACAGTACTTATCAGCTATTAATCCCTTTACTGACCTCTCATAATCCCTCACTTACCTCTCCTCACACACACCAAGCATATATTTTTTTACTTCTATAGAATACCCAATCTTGTATCCATTCATTTTCATGTAACTTATTGTATTCTGTATATTTTTAGCCCCTGAGTTCCCATACATTAATAAACATTTATTATTATTATTATTATTATTACACACATCACAAAAACATAACTGAATAAAGCACAAAGATACAGACAAATATTTACATTATGACCTACCTAAATCCACCAAAACGAGGGTGGCGTACAAGAAGTTCCTCCAAAACCTGGTTGTTCAGCAGGTGACGACAATCCACATCAAGTAGCAGGCCCCAGGGCAGCAAGTGTCAGACAGTGGGGCAGGCCAGGCAATAGTGCTCTATAGTGTTAGCAGAGGCGTTCGACACAAGCGACACTCAGTGAAGGGAGGCTCACCCTGTATCCCAGCAACCTGCCATGGTGGCCGGTAGCCAAGCCTCAAACGAGCAGAGACTACATTGTGCCTCCAAACCATGAGGCCCAGACGACAGTAGGAATATTTGTGATGGCAGACAGACTCGTAATGGGTGATGGAGATGCTGAAGCACTTCTCTGCATCCCTGCGTTGCCGTACAGGGAGGAGAGCAGCGGGGAAGACTCAAAAGAGGTAACATGACAGGGAGAGAGGACGTCCAACACCACGAGGAGGCAGATGGCACGCTTCCTTTGCGAGTCTGTCATCTGTACCATTGTGACGTAAACCTACATGAGATGGCATCCATAATAATTTGACAGTCAAGTTATGATGACACAATAAGGCCCAAAACAAAAAAATCTGCTGAACAACAGTAGAGTGTGTGACCAGAAGGCTAGATAGGGAATGAAGGGCAGGTTTGAAGTCACAAAAATAGGCAGCATTCACTGCACGTTGACAAACAAGACTAACAGCATCTAGAATGGCATACAGTTTACACAATGTTGAGCTAGAGTGGTTACCGAGAGGACGACAACCCAGCCCCCTGGAGGTGACTCCATGTCAGGTGAGAAAACGGCACAACATGCTGTACCATCCACCTGCAATGAGCCGTCAATGTAGAGGCAGTATGGATCTGTGATGGAGGACGTCACTGTTTCTACGTGTCCCAGAGCCAACTGCCGCTGTAGAGAAGGCAGTTCCGACTTGGAAGTAGGTGTGAAGCTCACATCAGGTGTTGGTAGCATCCACGGAGGGGGCCCTGGGGGGACGTCTGCAACCATTATATCTATATTAAAACTATGGAGTATAGAGGAAACAGACCTTATAATAGTACTTCCAGCAGGCAGTATGGGAGGGACAGGGGATTTTGGTCTAAGAAAAGTCCTGACTATCTAAGAGTAATGGGGTGAAAGATGTGGGAAATGGAGGCAATTGACAGTGAAGCAAGTAACATTAAAATAACTTATCTCGACTAATGGGGGAAGACGCAACTCACGCTGAATGTTCACTATCCTGGTCGACATTGGACAGCCGAGAATTATTCTCATTGATCTATTCTGAAATTTTTCTAAAGTTTCCAGAGTAGCCCTAGGAAGTTGAATCAAAGCAGGGGGAGGTAATCAACAACTGAACGGATAAAAGTAATATAGATGGTCCTGGCTACAGCGATGGAGATGCCAGAGGAGTTGTTAGAGAGCCACTGAAGTGGTGTAAGTCGGCGCTGGACACAACCCAACAGGTCCTGGATAATGCGATGGTCTTGAGGTCTGGCAGGGACAACCGCCCAAATATTGATTAGCGCGCCCAGGTAGCGGTATTGGGAACACATGGGAATGACAGTCCCTCCAATGATAAACAATGGCCGTGCTTGAGGAAGACGGCAGGTGAATATTCTGCGCTTATCTGGGGAGACAATAATGCCACAGTGAGAGGAGTCCACAGAGAAGGAGTCAAGAAACAGCTGAAGATCCCTTTGTGAGGTAGAATGAACACAGATATCATCAGCATAGCACATAATTGTAGTTCCAGGAATATCAGGGAGAGAAGTGAGCAGCCGATGCATCAGAATATTAAATAACAATGGGCTGAGAACACCCCCTAGAGGTGTACCAAGATTAAAACTGTTCAAAGGACTGAGCGCACCACTGAAAAACACACGGGAGGTCCTGTTACTTAGGTAGCCCCGAATCCACCGTAGTAGATTACCCTTTCTCTCAAAGTCAACCAGTTGCTCCAAAATGACGTCTCTATTAGCAACATCGAAACCACTTCAAAGGTTAATGAAGGCCACCACACTGTCTCTGGAAAGGCGAGAGTACAGGTCGACTAGGCAGTGGTTGTGCTCCGCTGGGGAAGGAAATCAAACAGCCTTGGAGAAAGGCGATCCTGCAGTCTGTACATGAGACGATTGAGTAAGATTCTCTCTATAATCTTACAAAAACAGGAAGTGAGGGAAATAGGCCTGAACTTCGCATTGTTTGGCTTAGGGATGGGTATTATTGTGCTGCTGGTCCAGGCTCGTGGTACATAACCATCACGAAGATAAAGATTGTACAGTCGAAGTTGAGGGTTCCCAGGAACTAGTTGAAGTAGGCGCAGTACAGCATAAGTAATACCATCATCACCAGGGGAAGAAGCTCTACCGTGAGAGAGAGCACGGCCCAACTCCTCCTCAGTTATCTGCTCTGCATCATCGTTATCATCTTATAACAGAGCAGACATTAGACGTAGCCGATGGACAGTAGCACGGGAAGTGAGTACATCTTGTATGTGGATGGGTAGACTGGCTGGGGTAGATTGTTCTGACCAGGCATCTACAAGTTGTTGGGCATAGTCGGCGGGAGTGTGATGACGACCAGTGGCTGGTGTCTTTTTAACAACCCGACGGATGAAGTGCCACATAGAAGCCACACTTGTTGGCTGGTTGATGCTGTCCATGAACCGTTGCCAAGACTCAGTGTGAGCACACTTCTACAGAGCAACTAAGGCGTCCCTAGACATCTGGTAATAATGGAGGAGGTCAGGGGTTGGGTTGGCTTGAAACAATAGGCCATCACGTTCAGCCTCCTCCATTGCCTCCTGTATACGTGCATCCAGCGTCCAGGAGTGGGCAGTATGGCGATGCTGGAGGTGTGGCTGGGAGACGTATAGCCGATAAAAGTCATGAGTAGCAGATACAAGATCAGAGTACAATTGTTCAGCTGATGATATGTCAAATGTAGGGAATACATGGGCCATAAATAAGATGTAAGTCGGGCAATATTTAGGGGGCACAGCAATACGCAAACGAGTGACTGAAGCACTTGACCCAACAGGTAGAGAATAATGAAACCGAAGAGCGATGTGATCAGAGAATAAGTCTGGGATGGAGGAGCACAGGACCTGAGATGCTAACAGGCCAGACGAGAGGATGTAATCCAGAGTACCTCCCCGGCAATGAGTGGCACCGCCAGTGTTCCCGCGTGTCAGATTCACCAGCCTTGACTCTATCAATGATGTCCTGACGCTTCTTAGAGATGTAGATGAATCAGGAGGTGACAGCAGCAATCTTGACTTCAGCCAGTTCACGCTGCAGTTGGAAAGCCCTGTTGACATCAGACAACCAAAGCAAGCTTTGTGTCCGTAGATGGGTCCCCAGAGAAGGAGAGCTTGACATAGGCATTTCTCGGGGCAAAAGCAGGAAGGTTGGACGAGGGCAAGGAGTTGGTATACAAAGAAAAAACATCAAGGTGAGGCAGAGAAGGTACGTCATGCACAGCTGAAGCACCCTTCGCAGTCTTCGCAGCTGGAGGTAAACAGTCCACACCATTGGAATCCTGCGAGGAGTCGGACGAGGCATCAACGGGCCGCTTGGTAGAGTTTGAGGAAGTGGAAGGCTGCAACCTGAGCTGCAGAGTGACCGAGGAGAGGGGGGAGTGTTGGGAGAAGGCAGCTCAGGCCAGTGATCCTCGATAGGAGACTCATCCTCCTCCGACATGGCTAAGTCTTTCTCAAGGCAAGGCCTAGATGGGAAGCAAACAACTCAACACACACGAACACAGAACTGCAACAGAGTGGCAGAGTGGATAAAGTGATGGACTGTGAATGGCAAGGGCCCTGGTTTGAGTGCATGAGAAAACGTCTGGGATTATTTTGAGGTGATTTGATGGGTCCAGCTGTTCGTCAACTACCCTGGTTACGCCGACACGTCCACAAATAACCCCTACATCGTCGTCAACTCACAACATAGAAGATGCCAGACCATATTCCAAGATGCTGTGAGTGACGGTGTAGCTGCTCTCTCCTGATAATGACGTGTATAAATAAGGTGTCGTCATCTAGTGGGTCAGAAGAGATGCTACGGTACCAACATCACCACGAAGTTCCACTGTCTCATCTAGTTCGACACCCAATAATCTCGGGGCCTCGCAAGAGTCACGGGCTACTGGCAGCCTACAGTCCCGTGGTTAAGGTATAGAAAAAAAAAAAGAATACCACAAAAAAAAACGAGATAGAACAGATAAACAACACTTAGAACACCATAGAAACAACGACACACAAACAAGAATGCAGAAACAACACAAAAAACAATACATACAACAATACAGGCAGAGCTCCAGGAATACGTCTTCACTCCAGTATGTTTGAGATTACCCCTCTCTACTGCAATACTGGTAGGAAGGCAAAAACTGCACACAGTGTAGGGGCTGTCCACAAAAACCTTATCTGTAACAGCGTACCCTGACACAACTATTATAAACTGTCAGGTAGATACGGGGGAAATGGAAGTTTGTGTTAGTGGTATCAACACTTGACACATGTGATATAAAGGTATTCACATTTGTTTCATTAAATAAAGAGCATTCTGCTTCATAATTCTTATTCAGTTATTGTGTAAGTCTCGCTCAGAGTTTAGTGCTTGATACATTGCGAATTGAATAAATTACGAATAAAATATACAATAATGTTACAACGGTTGTTTTTGTGTTACATCATAATAATAAAAAGTTGATCTTATCTTAAATGATGTTAATAATTGACACGATATTGATAACCGGGTGTATTTTAGTACTTATATTAAAGCTTCCACTCATTTTTATCCCTCCTCAAGAAAAATTTCTCACCTCTCTTGTATAGGCACCCCCCTACCCTCCTCAAATCCCTCCATACTTCTCCCTTCCACCAGTGAATGGTTCGAGCAAGCGGAGTTCACAACTAGTGTTTCGGAGTTAATATCTCGGCCAACGTTGACAACGTTGGGTGGGCCTCACAGGAGTGTGGCCAGCTGAACATCTTACATTGGCGAGAACGTCAGGGGTGAGCAACCCTGCAGTAAAACCAGTAACTCTTTGACTGACACTCAGAAGTAGGATGTGTCTCACCCCAACCTTCCTGGAGTGAAGACGTGTTCCTGGCGCTCTGCCTGTGTTGTTGTTTGTGTTGTTGTTTGTCTTGTTTCAACGTTCTTGTTTGTGTGTTGTTGTGTCTGTGGTGTTATAGGGGTTGTTTATACTTTCTATATAGTTTTTTTTGTAGTTTTGCTGTTTGTGGTATTGTTGTTTGTGGTTTATTTGTTTTATTGTGGTTCTGTGTGTGTATGTTCGTGTGTTCGTGTGTGTTCAGTTGTTCGCTTCCCATCTAGGCCTTGCGTGGCCTGATGGAGAGCGCAGATTCGGATGTGGCTTCCTGCCTGGAGGCCGACTAGGCAATGTCGGAGGAGGATGAGTCTCCTATCGAGGATCACTGGCCTGAGCTGCCTTCTCCCAACACTCCCCCCCTCTCCTCGGTCACTCCGCAGCTCAGGTTGCAGCCTTCCACCTCCTCAACCTCTACCAAACGACCCGTTGATGCCTCGTCCGACTCCTTGCAGGATTCCGATGGTGTGGACTGTTTGCCTCCGGCTTCCAAGACTGCCAAGGGTGCTTCAGCTGTGCATGACGTACCTTCTCTGCCTCAACGTGGTGTTTCTTCTTTGTATACCAACTCCTTGCCCTCGTCCAACCTTCCTGCTTTTGCCCCAAGAAATGCCTATGTCAAGCTCTCCTTCTCTGGGAACCCATCTACGGACACAAAGTTGCGTTGGTTGTCTGATGTCAACAGGGCCTTCCAACTGCAGCGTGAACTGGCTGAAGTCAAGATGGCTGCTGTCACCTCCCGGTTTGTCTACATCTCTAGGAAGCGTCAGGATATCATTGATAGAGTGAAGGCTGGTGAATTTTTGTCTCTGCCTCTCATTCTTGAAGACTCACCCGAGAGGCTTCGTAAGTTCCCCAGCTACATCCTTACCCGTTTTCCTATTGATGTTGACCCGAAACTTGCTAAGTGATACCCTGGTGTGTACTTTGCCCGTCGTTTTTTCCAAGATGGTTCCCCCATTAGCCATATCGTTGTTGTCTGGAGTCAACCTGATCCACCTCCAAATGAGATTTCCTTTGATTTGCTCCCTTGTCTTCCACCGTGTGAGGTGAGGAAACTCATAATGACCAGCCTTGGTGCTACAGGTGCTGGGGTGTGGGGCATATCTCCCGGTATTGTTCTGCCAGGCCGAAGTGTGCATGGTTTGCTGCCGACCATGATTCCAAGACGTGTCCTGAAAGGGGCAAACCATCACATCCTGCTGCCTCCACCTCTGAGCCTTCACCTCCTGAGGATACGTCTCGATGGAAGTGTCCACGATGCCTTCAGCCAGGGGTTAACGTGTGGCATGGATGTACTCGACGTCAGGTCCAGGCTCGTGTCACTACTATTGCTCCGCCTCCACCACCGCCACCACCACCACCTCCCCAGTCTGCTCCTCCTACCAGCCCTGCCTCACCTCCAGACCTGGCCCTCCGCAAGTCTGTTGCTACCCTCATGGCACGATGTACGGCTCTCGAGAACCGCTTTTCTGCCCTTGAAGCCAGGATTGATGTGCTAGTTGCCGCGCAGGCTGCCAATGACTCCAAACTCTCCACCTTGGTCGAGGCTCAGCAGGCCATCATCTCAACTGTCACTACCCTTGCATCTCGCCTTGAAAAGCTTTTCGAGTCAGTCCCTTCTCCTGGTCCATCTTCTCCAGGTCGCTCATCTGCCCCCACTCACCGGACTTCTACCTCCAAATACAGAGTTCACTAGTGATTGCCAGCTGGATGTCATCTCCTGGAATGTATGTGGTATCACCAGTTATGCTAAGCTCACTCAACTCAAGGCCTATGTTTTTCGTCATCATCCCAGTGTTATTTTTCTCCAGTAAGCATTTCCAGGACGGCCGCTCGCTACTGTGCAAGCTCCTCCTCTCTCAGGTTATGTGCCATATGTTCATCTGGTAAGGAATGGTCTCCTGACTTACATACATAGCTCCTTGCCACATCGCTTTCTCCGTACTTCCACTGATCCTGACATGACCTTTCAGCTATTTGAGGTTCTACCTGGGAATGGAGTACTACAACTATGTAATGTCTATTCTGTGGTTTGGTGGTAGTTATGGGAGACCTGGCAACAGTATTTGGGTTAAGGGTAATTGTTTGGGTTAAAGGTAATTGTAATGTGGTGCTTACATAGCATAAGCAGATTAAAATTGGAAAGGCAAAAGAATATACCTCCAGCTTCGTTGGTATAGTATTTGTATATATTTGTGATCCCGTAAAATGGACTGAAATGATGACCATGCGCGGCTTGATATGCGGGCAGACAGAGTTGTTTGGGGAGTCCCGGCGAGAGGTGGTGGTTGTGTGGGTCGTCGGTGTTTTGGGTGAAAGAGAGGACGGAGCTCCGTTGTGTCGGTCAGGGTCTGTGGTGTGTACTTGCTGGCGAGGGCTGTCAATGTGGTTTGCTGGTGGTTGGGTGAAAGTTCCTGTGTTGAATATTGTTTGGAGTCGGCCAATAGTTGCATCAGCCAGCCAGCGTGATATCAGCTGACGGGGTGTAAACAAACCAAGTCCGGAAAGTGTGGTGAGTGAGCATCAGTTGATGTGTTAGTTGCTGCTTCCTTACATAACTACATATTCTGCCCCAGCTAGACTCACTCTTGAGGCTCTTCCTTCTCCAACAGTGCGTGGTATGGTTTATATGGGAGATTTTAATGCACGGCATTCTGATTTGGGTGATGGTTCTGGCTCTATTAATCGTAATGGTGTTCGTCTCCTTTCATACATCCGCAAGCATTATCTGACACGCTGGGACACTGGCGGTGCCACTCATTGCCGGGGAGGTACTCTGGATTACATCCTCTCGTCTGGCCTGATAGCATCTCGGGTCCTGTGCTCCTCCGTGCCAGACTTATTCTCTGATCACATCGCTCTTCGGTTTCATTATTCTTTAACTGCTGGGTCAAGTGCTTCAGCCACTCGTTTGCATATTGCTGTGCCCCCTAAATATTGCCCGACATACATCGTATTCATGGCCCATGTATTCCCTACATTTGACATATCATCAGCTGAACAGTTGTACTCTGATCTTGTATCTGCTACTCATGACTTTTATAGGCTATACGTCTCCCGGCCACACCTCCAGCATCGCCATACTGCCCACTCCTGGACGCTGGATGCACGTATACAGGAGGCAAAGGAGGAGGCTGAACGTGATGGCCTATTATTTCAAGCCAACCCAACCCCTGACCTGCTCCATCGTTATCAGATGTCTGGGGACGCTTTAGTTGCCCTGCATGAGTGTGCTCACACTGAGTCTTGGCAGCAGTACACGGACAACATCAACCAGCAAACAAGTGTGGCTTCTATGTGGCACCTCATCCGTCGGGTTGTTAAAAAGACACCGGCCACTGCTCGTCATCACACTCCCGCCGACTATGCCCAACAACTTGTCGATGCCTGGTCAGAACAATCTACCTCAGCCAGTCTACCCATCCACATACAAGATGCACTCACTTCCCGTGCTGCTGTCCATCGGCTACGTCTAATGTCTGCTCTGTTGCAAGATGATGACGATGATGCAGAGCAGATAACTGAGGAGGAGTTGCGACGTGCTCTCTCTCGGGGTAGAGCTTCTTCCCCTGGTGATGATGGTATTACTTATGCTGTGCTGCGCCTACTTCAACAAGTTCCTGGGAACCCTCTACTTCGACTGTACAATCTTTGTCTTCGTGACGGTTGTGTACAACGAGCCTGGACCAGCAGCACAATAATACCCATCCCTAAGCCCGGCACTGCGAAATTCAGGCCTATTTCCCTGACTTCCTGTTTTTGTAATGATATGGAGAGAATCTTACTCAATCGTCTCATGTACAGACTGCAGGATCGCCTTTCTCCTTTGGTTTCCTTCCCCAGCGAAGCACACACCACTGCCTAGTCGACCTGTACACTCGCCTTAACAGGGACAGTGTAGTGGCCTTTATTGACCTTCGAAGTGCCTTCGATGTTGCTAATAGAGACGTCATTTTGGATCAACTGGTTGACTTTGGGATAAAGGGTAATCTATTACGGTGGATTCGGGGCTACCTGAGTAACAGGACCTCCCATGTGTTTTTCAGTGGTGCGCTCAGTCCTTTGGGCAGTTTTCATCTTGGTACGCCTCAAGGGGGTGTTCTCAGCCCATTGTTATTTAATATTCTGATACATCAGCTGCTCACTTCTCTCCCTGATATACATGGAACTACAATTACGTGCTATGCTGATGATATCTGTGTTCATTCTACCTCACCAAGGGATCTCCAGCGGTTTCTTGACTCCTTCTCTGTGGACTCCTCTCACTGTGGCATTATTGTCTCCCCAAATAAGAGCAGAATATTCACCTGCCACCTTCCTCAAGCTCGGCCAGTGTTCACCATTGGAGGGACTGTCATTCCCATGTGTTCCCAGTATCGCTACCTGGGCGCACCAGTCAATATTTGACCAATTGTCCCTGCCAGACCTCAAGACCATCCCACTGTCCAGGACTTATTGGGTCGTCTCCAGCGCCGACTTACGCCACTTCAATGGCTCACTAACAACTCCTCGGGCATCTCCATCCCAGTAGCCAGGACTATCTATATTGTTTTTATCCGTTCAGTTGTTGATTACCTCTCCCCTGCTCTGATTCAACTTCCCAGGGCTACTCTTGAAACTTTAGAAAAATTTCAGAATAGAGCAATGTGAATAATTCTCGGTTGTCCAATGTCGACCAGGATAGTGAACATGCAGCGTGAGTTGCGTCTTCCCCCGTTAGGGGAGAGAATTTATTCTAATGTTACTTGTTTCACTGTCAATTGCCTCCATTTCCCACATCTTTCACCCCATTACTCTCAGTTAGTCAGGACTTCTCTTAGACCAAACCACCCGGTCCCTCCCATACTGCCTGCTGGACGTACTCTTATATAGGTCTGTTTCCTCTATGCTCCGTAGTCTTAATATAGATATAATGGTGGCCGACGTCCCCCCAGGACCCCCTCCGTGGATGCTACCAACACCTGATGTGAGCTTCACACCTACTTCCAAGTCGGAACTGCCTTCTCTACAGCGGCAGTTGGCTCTGGAACACATAGAAACAGTGACATCCTCCATCACAGATCCATACTGCCTCTACACTGATGGCTCACTGCAAGTGGATGGTGCAGCAGGTTGTGCCGTTTTCTCACCTGACATGGATTCACCTCCAGGGGGCTGAGTTGGCCGTCGTCTCTGTAACCACTCTAGCTCAACATTGTGTGAACTGTATGCCATTCTGGATGCTGTTAGTCTTGTTTGTCAACGTGGAGTGAATGCTGCCTTTTTTTGTGACTCCAGACCTGCCCTTCATTCTCTCTCTAGTGTTCAGCCCACACACTCTACTGTTGTTCAGATTTTATCGTTTTTGTCCTAAATACGTGATCGTAACTTGACTGTCAAATTTTTATGGGTGCCATCCCATGTAGGTTTACTTCACAATGGTACAGTTGACAGACTCGCAAAGGAAGTGTGCCATCTGCCTCCTCGTGGTGTTGGACGTCCTCCCTCCCTGACATGTTACCTCTCTAAAGTTCGTTCCGCCGCTCTCCTCCCTGTACGGCGACGCAGGGATGCAGAGAGGCCCTTCAGCATCTCCATCACACATTATGAGTCTGTCTGCCGTCACAAATATTCCTACCGTCGTCGAGGCCTCATGGTTCGGAGGCACAATGTAGTCTCTGCTCGTTTGAGGCTTGGCTACCGTCCACCATGGCAGGTTGCTAGGATGCAGGGTGAGCCTCCCTTCACTTAGTGTCGCTTGTGTCGAGCACCTCGTGCTAACATTATAGAGCACTATTGCCCGGCCTGCCCCACTGTCCGACACTTGCTGCCATAGGGCCTGCCACTTGATGTGGTTTGTCGACACCTGCTGAACCACCAGGTTCTGGAGGAACTTCTGGTACGCCACCCTCGTTTTGGTGGATTTAGATAGGTCATAATGTAGATATTTGTCTGTGTGCTTGTGCTCCATTCTGTTATGTTTTCGTGATGTGTGTGTGTGGTGTGTGTGTGCGTGTGCATGTGTATGTGTGGTTGTAGTCGTTGTATTCTCATGGGTCCCGCCTACTAGTATGTATTGTTGCCTGCCTGTTGATTGACGCTACGGCGCAATTAATAATAAAAAAAAAAAAAAAAGTAGGATGTGAGTCAAGAGCAGAACAATTACCACACCGGGAACAGTTTGTGCAGTTCCTCCTCCCATGACCAAACTCATACAACAAAAACACTGTAAAGGACACTCAATTTGAGGCTTCACCTCAAAAGAGGTGGGGTTGATGTTAATGCAATCTGGGATATGCTAGCCATAGAAAGTTAAAATTATCATATGTATACTGCCTTTCACCTTTGTTACTTGTTGGACACTATCTGGGCACATAGCAAGAATGTCCTCTTGCTATAATTAAATGTTCGATGTGGTTTGATTGATTCAAACAAGCCATCAGAAGGACAGGGGGGATTGAGGAGCATCATGGTCAGTATAAGATCTTTAACTCTGATTAAAACATCCTTACCGTACCTTTTTATGTTGCCATCGATAGTAATCCAATTTCTTTCTCCAGACACCTAGAAGCATGGATGAGGTTACCACGCCCCTCCATGTAGTAAGCCACAAACCAAAAGGGTGTAGGAACATGCTCTACAGAATAATCCAAGATGTTAGAGCAGTAGTCATGGTCACTGTCAACTACCTTTAATGGACTGTATCATTTGAACCTTACAGTGAGTATCCCCCACAGACAGAAAATCTTTTGTCTCAAAAGCTGCTTTGGCGGTAGCATTTGTATTAAAAGTAATATAGCATCTATTAGATCTGTAGTCACTGTCATAGGTGATTCGGATACAAAGAAGCACTCCCAAACACTTAGAAATGGAGTGGATAGCGCCATAGGAAAAGGATGCAAGTACAGCCATGGCTGATAGTGCTGGACCAGGGTCCAAGGAGTATTGGAGAGCAACTGAACTGAGTTCGAACAAGTAAATTTTCCAAACCATTCCCAAAGTTGAGAGAGGTTTAAAAGACTCATTTTTTCGAATTCTGTTCAGTTGCTCACCAACACTCCTCGGACCCTGGTCCAGCATTATCAGCCATGGATGTACAGTCACTCATAAAAGTAAAGACACCCCCAGGCAAGACAACTTTTAAGTGGTGTGATATCGGTTCTGGTAACATTGTACAGTTGGTCACACTCCCGTGAGTCCCACCCAGCGTTGTCAATGTTGGCCGAGATAACCCCGAAACACTAGTTGTGAGCTCTGCTCGCTCGAACCATTCACTGGTGGGAGGGAGAAGTAAGGAGGGATTTGAGGAGGGTAGGGGGGGTGTCTATACAAGAGAGGTGAGAAATTATTCTTGGGGAGGTGAAAAATGAGTGGATGCCCAGTTATCAATTATTTATATACCGACATTCGTGTCAATTATTGACATCATTAAATGTAAGATTAAGTTTTTAATATTGTGATGTAACACAAAAACAGCCGAGGTAATATTATTGTATACGGTATTTTTTCGTATAATATTCAATGGTTATCATCAAGCACTAAACGCTGAAAAATACTTACACAATAACTGAAAAAGAATCATGAACCAGAATGCTCTTTATTAAATGGAGCAAATGTGAATACCTTTATATTACATGTGTCAAGTGTTGATACCACTAACACACACTTCCATAAGTTCCATTTCCCCCGTATCTACCTAATAGTTTATAATCAAGGGTCTCATTATCCTTCACGTGATAGCAGCCTTGTAATATTCTGAATACTTTTAATAATAGCTCGTTGTATTGAAATATTGGAATTTGACTATGAAACCCTTTTTTTGTCATTTGTCTCTTGGTAGCAAAAATTATTATTTGGTCTGTATCTCTCTTCTCCGTGTGTATCTCTCTTTTCTGTGTGCATGTAATATACTTATATAATTATATAAGCCAGTACACACACACATAACATAATAATGTTGGTGACAGAGGTTCTATTGGTTGTATCTGTCATGAGTTGCGAGAGAACTATATTCATAATTATTTAAACATTGTAATAGTTCCATCAAGTAATACGTGGGATGCACAGTTGAGGTTTCATCAGACATGTTAATAAAGAAGCTGGCAACTATTTTCAACATTTCTTAAAATTAAACTTTATTGAAGGCGTGTTAAGGTCTGAAATCCTGTGTTTCCCATCATACAACACCTTCCCAATACTCACACCGTTGTATTGAATGCCGTATTGGTCTTTACTGTCTTGTGCTACAAGGTTGATATTAGTGTGACATTCCGTATACACTCTACCACTACTCATACCATTGTATTTAATGCCGTATTGGTCTTTACTGTCTTCTGCTACAAGGTTGATATTAGTGTGACTTTCCATATACACCTTGTCTTGTGAACTGACTGACTGCACCACCTTACACATCTTCAAGTCATCAGGACTGCCAACATGTTGGAGAGGGAATATTTCCACACTCAGTCTTCAATACCCTTATCAGTTTAGTGGTTTTCAACCAACTCATTATCCTCTTGGAGTATCAAAACTAATTTGGGCTAACGAGACTAGAGTCAACGTCAATCTCTAATTAATGCAAAAAAAAAAAAAAAAATACAGTTGACAAGCCTGTGGGTGCCAGGCGCAATCTCCCTGGTCTCTGCTCACATGTATTATCTGCCAAAATAAAAAAAATTTGCTACCCAGAAACAGATGAAATACTGAGGGATTTATAGTAAATTATCAAACAGCACGTGTTCACTATATTCAATACAACGAGCTATTATTAAAAGTATTCAGAATATTACAAGGTTGCTATCACGTGAGAGATAATGAGAGCCTTGATATTTGACACGATTATAAACTGTTAGGTAGATACGGGGGAAATGGAAGAGTGTGTTATTGGTATCAACACTTGACACATGTAATATAAAGGTATTCACATTTGCTTCATTTAATAAATAGCATTCTGGTTCATGATTCTTATTCAGTTATTGTGTAAGTATTTTTCAGCGTTTAGTGCTTGATAATAACCATTAAATATTATACGAAAAAAGTATACAATAATATTACCTCAGTTGTTTTTGTGTTACATCATAATATGAAAAGTTAATCTTACCTTTAATGATGTTAATAATTGACACGAATGTCGGTATATAAATAATTGATAACCGGGTGTATTTTCGTACTTTTATTAAAGCTTCCGTTCATTTTTCACCTCCCCAAGAATAATTTCTCACCTCTCTTGTATAGACACCCCCCCTACCCTCCTCAAATCCCTCCTTACTTCTCTCTCCCACCAGTGCATGGTTCGAGCGAGCAGAGCTCACAACTAGTGTTTCAGGGTTATCTCGGCCAACATTGACAACGCTGGGTGGGCCTCACGGGAGTGTGAACGTCAGAGGTGGTGTGGTGTGGGTTGTGTTTGGAGGAAGGTTGGTTTGCTCGAAACATTATCCCAACTCATGCTTCGTCTCATCTACCATTAGTTACAAATGTGTCGAGCAAATCAACCTCATCTCTCAAGCACCATCACTGACGTCACGTACACTGTTGCCAGAACCGATATCACAAGTATAAGAAGATGACTGGCCTGTGGGGGTCTTAATTTTTATGAGTGACTGTACACTCGTCAACATTAACGTGTCCAAACCACTAACAGGGTTCGTCGACACAACACCCGACATGCTGGGTCTTTTCTTATTTGCAGTCTTCTGCATACAACCACAAGCAGAGAGTGACGCTGCCTCAAGGGCCTGGGGGCGGATGCACGAAAGACCTTAGCGGAGTGACCGTTAAGGTAACCTTAGGCAGTTTCACTAAGGGGATGGTAAGGTTGCTGCTATGGTTGTATGCTCTATTGGCCTTAACATCAACCTTAGTGTTCCCTTAGGTGATCTTAGCAGTCGGCCATGTTTGTTTCGTTCCATTCCCTTCCGACTATGGACCACCAGCTGACATTCTCTGGGCCAATGAGAGGGCAGCTTCATAGACACGTTAGGCAACATAAGCCAATCAGAAGTCAGTTGGGATGACAGCTTATCACAGAAAACAAACAAATGACTCATTTTCATTGCGTGAAGTGGGAGGTGAACATTGTGTGAGATTTCTTGAGCATGAAGTATTTATTTTGGCATTTAATTACTTGATATGGCAGAAGAGCCACCTACTAAGCTTGCAAGATTGCAAATTATACTGCAGCTGATGAAGAACTCATGATTATGATAACTGAATGGAAAAAAAGAGAATACATTTGCTGGTGGCTACCATTCGTCCACATCACACCAGAATACACGTTGATTTAGTATGTAGGCTATAGTTTGGAGGATTGAGAAACTTTGAATTTGCCGACTTCATTTAGCAAATACAACCAGAGTATGCAGAGATTTCTGACCACCTTACTTTCTCTCTTACTGTCTACTTTTCTTCTCTATTTATGTGAAGGTTGTAGTTGTGGTAGTAGTGAATGTGGTGGTGATGATTCCCGTTTAGATGATTTTCCAAACTTATGATTCCCTGTGTAATGTTTGTTGTTGTGGTAGGACAATGGTGGTAGTTGTAGTAGACCAATACAATGTCGGAACATACAAAATAAATAATTATGGTAAGAAAAGAGCATCTATTCAAGGATATAATTTAAAAATAATAACAAATAAACGCATTTTTAACCTATGTGATTTTCCTCTTTTATAGTAGGCCTATAATATAACTTGGTTATTAAAAATTTGCTTATTAATAAAGATTAGCACAGTACAATAATACCATAATTGATGTGCACAGCGTACCATAATTTTGAGGAAAGTACCATAATTTCGGAATTACTGTACGATAATTTGGGCAGGTCGGCAGCACAACGCTCCACTACTCAACCCTATGGTCGTCTAAAGGGTGCTCTCGACCACCCTTAGCCGTAAGGTTAAAGATGGCCGCCACAATTGCCGCTAAGGTGTTTCGTGCATACCACCATAGTGAGTTAAGGGCAAAAATGGCGGCTAAGGTAACTTAACGGCCGCTAAGGTCTTTCGTGCATCCGCCCCCTGGTCGACCACCGCTAGAGGAAGAGAAAGGGGCTTTTCGTTATCCATATAACATTATTATTATTAGAATGAACCCAGGAGCCAAGAGCTACTACCTTCCGGGCAGATGAGGGAACTGAGCGCTGGTTGCCAAGGGCGAGGTACAGTTGAGCAAGTAGAAAGTGCAAGAAAAATATGGCTGTTTATGGCAACATCTGGCAGTTCTTTGTAGTAAACCCTCGTATCTTTATGAATGAATCACTGGGAACCCAGAGCCAATGTAAGGTGGAACGTGATTGGCTGAACTTTGAGTGGCGGTGAAGTAAATCTTATCATCCCATTTTACGTAAAGTAATAATATATGTGGTAGAACAAATTGTAGGAAGTAATACTACAACAGTTATGTATTGAACAATGGTAGTGTAACAATGGCGTAATTTGCATTATTGATCTGTAAAACGTTAATAACAACACAGCACAGGAAAGCAGCATTGGTTTGTTGGTTGTTTCGTGTTTTCACGATATTCGAATATGAATCAGATTCGAAGGGCGAGAAACGACATTGCTCCTGTAATAAATCGGATGCTGAGCATATGTAGCGCAATGAATGAACTTCAAGTCGTTGGTTCAGTATCATTATCAACGTGTTTTAATGTACTAATAACAAATACTAACTCCCTGTGTTCCTAGCAGCTAGAAAAAGTTAATTGTTAATTTATTACCAAATCATTGTAACATTCATTGTGTGTCAGAGCAAATGGCCACAGAAATTGACAAAACATATGCTCAGCATCCGATTTATTACAGGAGCAATGTCGTTTCTCGCCCTTCGAATCTGATTCATATTCGAATATCGTGAAAACACGAAACAACCAACAAACCAATGCTGCTTTCCTGTGCTGTGTTGTTATTAACGTTTTACAGATCTATAATGCAAATTACGCCATTGTTACACTACCATTGTTCAATACATAACTGTTGTAGTATTACTTCCTACAATTTGTTCTACCACATATATTATTACTTTACGTAAAATGGGATGATAAGATTTACTTCACCACCACTCAAAGTTCAGCCAATCACGTTCCACCTTACATTGGCTCTGGGTTCCCAGTGATTCATTCATAAAGATACGAGGGTTTACTACAAAGAACTGCCAGATGTTGCCATAAACAGCCATATTTTTCTTGCACTTTCTACTTGCTCAACTGTACAGCCATGGCTGATAGTGCTGGACCAGGGTCCAAGGAGTGTTGGAGAGCAACTGAACAGACTTCGAATAAGTGAATTTTACAAATCATTCTCAATGTTGAGAGAGGTTTAGAAGACTCACATTTTCGAACTCTGTTCAGTAGCTCTCCAACACTCCTTGGATCCTGGTCCAGCACTATCAGCCATGGCTGTACCTCGTCCCCCACGGGGCCACTCCGTTTGAAAAGCAGCCCCAATGGCTCGAAAGTTTGCCCATGACGGTGCTGAGACCCCCTTCCCCAACATCTGGCCCAGAAACCCAACCATCCAACGCAGGACAGCCCCTAGAGGGCGGTCCCTCTGGAGAGCAGCACTGTTGGCTTGTACTGGCAGTCTATTGCATGGGAACCATTTAGTTTGGTCTCTCACTGGCGACCTTGCTAGCATGGGAAGTCCTCTCTCCCCGGAGTATAGTAGGGGCAGGAGCCCCCTCTAGTCTAGCTCGCCAGGTCTCAGAGACACGCAAGACCCTCACCACGTCAAGGCAATTCCCGCTGGGCGGAAGGGGGAGGGGAGGGGGATGGACGGACATAGTCACTTTGTGAAATATATATATTTCAAATCAGGCAGAAACTCATAGCTTCAGGTTCTCTTTGATAAAAACAGTGGCTAGGCATCTTCGAAAGGTGCAACTAGACGACTTACTTCGGTTCCATATTTCCATTACAAGAAGGCAGAATGAATAAAATCTTTGAGTCTTTTGAGTCATACCTCTTGAAGTGTTGACCATCAGCCCCTACTCATCTTGCATAGGTATCTTATCTTTCCAAAACCTGAATGTGGGTGTGAAATCTCCTCTACAAGAGATCTTAGGTTGTTAAACTCAGCGTACCATGTTGCTGTCTGCCTGGTAACTGGGCCATTCAAGTCCTCCCCAATTCTAGGTTTATTGGTAGATGCTGGTATCCTCCCTTTAGATTTGAATAGCCAGTCATTGATGGTGAAGTGATGGTATAGTTTTCTTTGCATTCTGGGGTCAACTTTATGTGCCATTTACTCCAAGGATTATCAGTCCTATGCTTATGACACCCATCCAAGGTTCCCAAACCCTTTGGTTATAGAGTCCAAGCTGTAGGTCCGCTGTCGGGTAAGAAGGCTCACTTTTTCTCAGGTATCATTCTCTCTTTTTAGAACATGCTTCAACTCATGAGGGCTCTGTCCCTGTCTATACTGACGGCTCTAAAACTGCTGAAAGTGTCGGCTTTGGTGTTGTATTATCTTATTTTACTAGGGATGGTAGTCTCGTTCCCTGGCACCTCCTCAGTGTAAACAGCTCACTGCGATAGTGTTTGCCATCCAAACCATTTTATACTTTCTCCTAATATAATATGAGTTTTAGTGACTGGAGTCATTTGAGGGGTCCCAGCTAATAGTTATATCTATTTTAAAGTTGATTTTTATTGTTTTCCATTGTTGTCGTTGTGTGGATATCATTTGCATCATATGCATTTTGGTACCGTGGGCAGTGAGAGAGAGACGACATATTGGCTAGGGCTGCGTCTTTTCAACGGCCCCCTTCCAACTGCCGGATTCCTGCCTCTGATATGACACCTTCCTTGAAATCCGCTATTTGTACAGGCCCCGATGATTTTACCCTTTAAAATTCGACGATTAGAAGTGGCTTTTTACAGCATTCGCATTAGGCACTCTCGATTAATACATAAGTTCCTGGGAGGTATTGCCTGTAGTGATATGCGCAATACTTTTAACATTTTGTCGCCTTCTCCGCCACAGCCACTTCCATGCAGTTTTTCAACCGTCCCTTTTTTCTCCCTCTTTCCTTCCTGCTTGCTGTCTTATCTTTCTTTCACCTTCTTCTGGCTCTGTATGACCTCGCTGCTACGGTGTATCCGTGTGTCATAATGTAATATGAATAATGAATATATCAGTTTCATAAATACATCATACTGTACAATAGTCAATAGTAATCAAGTCTGTACTCGAGAGACAGAATGGTATGCAACTGTTTACCAAACACTGTTGGCACGAGTCCTGTTTCGGCGGCTGTCAACTGTTGTTGCTGAGGTCAGCCCCCCAAATGCCCAGGAGTACCTTTTTATGCATTATTACCACGTATATCTATCACTTACAAACTATCGTCACTGATATATGAATGAGGAAGTATATAAAATGAATGGCATAGATAAACCATAATTGCATGTATTGAAGTTGATTGGTATTACAGGACGATGTCTGTTTAGGAATTAGATGCCAAGTAGTTCCCATATCATATGCCATATCTCATCAGCTTAGTAATCACCTCAGAAGGATTCTTGCCTGTGTGATTGTCAGACTCATCTCGTATCTCGTAGGGAAATGACACATAGCTCTCTGCCCATCTCACATATTAGTCTAATAGTTCCCAAAGTCAGAAACAGAGTCTAAATCAATATTTGGACTTAGTTTCCAGAACAGGAGTTGGATCTTGTATATAACATGTAATTTCCCTGTACATAATAAAGGAAAGAAGAGGACTGAAGACTTAAACCTTGTACTCTGGTAACAAAACTTAGAATGTATTGAATTCCTTGGGTGTACAAAAGAGACACGCTACCCGTAACTCTTATAACCGCTCGCAACAACTCTATAGAGTATCAGTCGTGGTAAGTCGGACTGTACTTAGCCACAGCACAGCAGTCTACAACTACTACAAATCTTGGTGGGTACTCCCACTTATACATTGGTTGCAACTCCTGGTGGCAACAACAATAAGCCCACTAAACTATAACCACTTATACATTTTTGGTGACATTGCGGATATTGCTGGTGGCAACCACTTATTCAGTAGCACCTAATATCAGTCAATAATAGTGACCTGATGAGTGAAGGACCTCAATCCCACTGTGATGACTGCCAGGCTCCTCTGACTGTGCGATATTTGCTGGTGGATATAAAAAAGACAACCTAATCATTGATTTACAACTAAGTCATCGTATAAACAATGGATGGTCGTCCAATATTATATAAACTTACGGAAGCGTGGAGAAAGCCATGCAATAGTTTGATACCCATAGATCAAGATGAAAAAGACGAGGGAAGAATGACTTTCGAATTTCATCTGAAATTATAGAAAGAAAAATTTTCTAATTAGTCGGAATTAGCAGGGAAATGTTGTCAAATATACAGCCTGGCAAATTAAGTAATAAAGTCTTATGTCTTCAATAAACGGCAAAATATGAGTTTATCATAGGCTTCAGAGGCCGTATTACATCATTGTTTGGGAAGAATGTATTAACTAACAGTCTGATCAGTATGATATTTTGCAAGAGCTTATTTAACCCTTTAACTACGGGAGATGATATAAGTCGACACCACCAACAAGTGTGGTGGACTGCGGGTGACAATATAAATTGATAGTGCAGTTTTTAAATTTGCTCGTTTATTCATTAACATGCTTATTTATGCTGGCAACAGAGAGTGTATGGGCCTAGTGATAAGGAAATGGACATGACTTCCGTTCTGTATTATATCCTCCTCTTCCCCCCCTTCTCTTTCTCTCCCTTCCTCCCTCACCTCTCTTTTTCTCACACACAGACATAGAAACTTCTGATACTTTTGTGCGCATAATTTGTTCATATATAATTGAGGCATGTAATTTGGGTTTTTGTAAAGTATAATTTTATTTGATAGTGACATGACTTGAAAGTAAAGGCGTGAAAACTGTAGAGTGGTGTTTGATAACAACCGTGATTGATAGCAGAACAATGATTTGATGAATTTCAGGTGTTATGTGTTTTTGTGGTGTGTCATGGGCTTCAAGTAGCAGTTGTATACCCACACTATATTTGTTGTTCCTGGATATTTATGAAACGTAAAATAATACGCGTGTTGCGTATTTTGTTTGCATCATTTGACCAACCATCATGTTTCCCCTTTCTCTAGTCGTCAACAAAAATCTATTAATAAAACCAGCCCTCAATCACCCCTCCCACTTCTTAACAACTTTGTATTAATGTAGTTTTGTTTCTCCTTCTCCTCTTTTTAATATCATTTGTTTTTTTGACGGTGGCGTCTTCCTCAACGTACTTACTTGCTATAAACTACCCTTCCTCCTCCACCATATTCACACCCTCACGACTTCCCGACCTCTACCCAACCCCTAATAAAAGTAAGAATTTATCCCGTGGTGATCTGATGGCTACGCCGACACGTCTAGAAAATACCCCCTACATCGTCGTCAACTCATAACATAGAAGATTCCAATATCTTATTCCAAAATGCTGTGAGTGACAATGAAGTTGCCATCCCCTAATAGTGACGTATATAAATAAGGCGTCGTCATCTAGTTGGGCAGAAGAGAAGCTACCAACACCATGTACAGCTCTGGACAGATCAAGGGTCCACACCCCATCCATCATCGACTTGGTTTGGGCCTCGTCGGATCTGGCAACAGTTGCAGGTGGAGGGAGGGGGGATGTTAGTGGGAGAGGAGAGAAATGTGGGCCGGGCTATATAGGAAAGTAACGAATGATCAGGTAGAGAAGACGTGTGTTTGAACGGTATCGAATCACCAATAGTTTAAAGCAGGATTCATCAAACTGTTTCAGTCGTGACCCAGTTTTTACTATGATATCATTCTCGCAACCCATACAGAAAGATCTTTTACAAATTACCAGAATTATCAACCTAAGAAAAAACTAGGCCAGAAACTGAAACGCAATAATTATGATAAAAAGGCATTCTAACCAGAATTATAAACACTGCCTCACCTACCCCTCCCTCTCTCATTCTCTCTCAAGAAGGCTAATATTTGTGTAATGATTTTGTTTTATTGATAATTAAATATATGAATATTTGATTAAAAAATTCATGTTTGAACTTCATATCTATTTTATTGTCACGAACATTATTATTCTATTTTATTCATGTATTTATTTTTGTGAGCCTGCGACCCTGTTTGGAGGAATTCGGGACCCGTAATTTGAAGAACCCGGGTTTATAGAAGTGCATACACAGACAAGGTGTTGATGTCGTGCGAAAGCCTCAAATGCAGCAGCTTCCAACCTGACCAGAGCATCTGTAGTGGAATGGTGTTTACGAAAGCCATACTGGGACGGAGACAGAAAATCACCCTGTTCCAAGAATTACACCAGTCTGACATTCACCATCTTTTCAAATAGTTTACAGAGACAGGAGGTCAAGGCAATTGGTCAGTAATTGAGGGCAACACCAGAGTCCTTGCCCGGCTTGAGGAAAGGAAGGATTGTAGTAACCCTCCACCCAGAAGGGAAGACACCCTCCAGCCAGATTATGTTTTAAAAAGCTAGAAGAAATGAGATCCCTTCCTCACCCAAATATCGCAACATTGCATATGGGATATTGTCAGGCCCAGGAGAAGTGTCGCCGCAGAGAGAGAGAGCAGAGTGCAGGTCTCTCAGGGTGAATATATAGTTATAGTATAGAGTTTTAGTATTAATTGAAGACACATAGACCTTCCAAGATGCACGTCGTGCCTCTTTTAAAACTCGTCTTGTCCGAGCCCTTGCCTGTCGGAAGTCCTCTAAAAGAGTTGGGTCCCCACGATTGCGACGAAGGCGAGAGAAAGCAGCGAACTTCTCCCACACAGCAGTAGTGCAGACTGGTGACCACCAAGGGACAGGACGTTTGGGAAAGTGGCTAGAAGTCTTAGGGATAGAGTTGAGAGCAGCAGAGTGGAGCATATAAGTAATCTAATTTCTTTCTCCAGATACCGGGAATCATGGATAAGGTTACCACGCGCCTCCCTGTAGTAAGCCACAAACCAAAAGGGTGTAGGAACCCGACGCTCCTTAGGTACTGTCACTCATAAAAATTAAGACCCCCACAGGCCAGTCATCTTCTTATACTTGTGATATGATTGATTGATTGAATTTATTTAGCAAGAGTAACATACAGGACAGAGGAATCATACAGTGCACAAACTTGTAAAAACCAACCAGACCCACATGATCACCCCTACAAGGATAACCTACAAAAGTTAAATATATAACTTATTTCCAGTAGGGTCCCATTATGTGAGACAAGACAACAGTCTAGGCGGGAGTAGAGCATCTGTGTTCTAGGAAGATTCCCCACTTTTCACACCACATTTTCCTCAGCATTATAAAATACAATATTCTTATCCATAGCTATGTACTATATAGCATTTATAAGAATCTATACATATTTACACTTAAAAATCATTTCCTAAGTATAACATTTAAATCGATAACCTTGTTGGTGTTCCCATACAGTACAGAATTAGTAGTATACAAAGTTAGACATTTCTCTCTCTCCACTTTGTTCAACAAGGTGTCTCTTCACTGCTGTTTTAAATCTACAACTTGCTTGGATACCTTGTATGATGTTTAGCAGTTCACTCCAAACTTTTATAGCTGTGTAATAAAAAGAATGCGCGGCCGATCCTGCAATAGCTGGAACTATAAAGTTGTGCTCACTACGTCGAGTTCTTATTGACTGTACATTTCTATTCCTGTGAAAGTTATCAGAAAGATATGGAGGTGCAGTATTATTATAGACATTATGTACATGATTTAATTTAAGCTGTTTCACTCTGTCTTCCACCTTCAGCATGTTGACTTTCTCGAGTCCCGTCATCCCAATGTGACTTCTTGGACCCAAACCTAAAATAAATCTGACCACTCTGTTTTGTGTTGTTTGCAGTTGATTTTTAGCTTTTCTGGACAGTCCTGAATACCATGATGAGCAGGCGTAATCAAAGTGAGGTTGGATTAAGGCTGAGCATAGTGTTTTCTTGACATCTTGATTAAAAGAGATAGCTTGTCTATATAGGAATCTTATTCTGGAATTTACTTTCTTTATGATGGACTGAAAAATTAAATCACCAGTTAAAAATTGGTCCAAGGTTATTCCTAAATATTTAACTGATTTTACACCTTTGATCACTTGATTATTGCAACATATTGAGAAGTTCTTCACCCTTTTCAACTTTGATCTTGATCCTACCATCATGGTCTCAGTCTTCCCTAAGTGAAGAGACAACTTGTTATCAATCATCCATCTGTTACAGGATTCAAGTTCATTTCCTAATTTATTTGAAACTACATCTGCATCTTTGTGTGAAACTAATAAGATGCTGTCATCAGCATATAAGAGTAAATTACATGTTACACTGATAGACATGTCATTTACATAGCACAAGAAAAGTAAGGGTCCTAAAATACTACCTTGCGGCACTCCGCATGTTATAAAACCGGGGTCTGAAATACATCCATTTACCTCTACAAATTGCTTCCTGCCAGTCAAATATGAATGAAACCACTCCACAGATTTTATCCCCATAGCCTTCAATTTATTACATAATATCATATGATCTACTGTATCGAATGCTTTCTGTAGATCTAAAAATACAAGTCCTGTGAGTTTACCTTTAGAAATATTTTCCTTTAACATGTCGGACAGATATATTAGGCCAGTATCTGTGGAATGATTTCCTCTAAAGCCTGACTGAAACTCGTATATTAGATTATTATTGACCAGGTAGTTGGAAAGCTGATCATGAACTGCTTTTTCTAATAATTTTGAAATTACATTCAAAATGCTTACTGGTCTATAGTTTCCTACTTCTAATCTGTTATTTTTCTTATAAAGGGGTTTAACTCTTGCTACTTTTAACCCTGCTGGAACCTCACTAGTTCGAATTGAAAAATTTATAATATATGTTATAGGCCCTTTGAGTACTGTAGCTCCATCCTTTATAAATCTAGCTGATAAACCATCAGGCCCAGTGCTCTTATTTACCCCTAGTTCCTGTATTAGTTTGAAAACATATTCCACTGATACTTCCTTAATGCTAAATTCATTTTCAGTGACTCCTCTTGATCTGTAGAATTCTTTAAACGCATAATTGTTGGTGCTAAAAAATGAGGGGGCTTCCGGTAAATTTCTAACTAATGCTGAGGCCACTGTCGTAAAAAAATTATTAAAAAATGAAGCTATCATATTATCATCAAAACATATTTCATTTTCAATCTTCAATGTTAGTTTTGCTTCCTCTTTAGTTTTCTTTGAGTAGCCTAGGTTTTTTAGTTGTTGCCAAATTTTTTTGCTGTTTCCCTTGTATTCTTCTATTTTACTTGACACATATTTTGTTTTTGCCTTTTTCATTTTTCTTTGAGCGGTGTTTCTGGCTATACAAAACTTCTTATATTTTTCATGATTCTGACTATCTTTTCTATATATGTCAAGGAGATGATCCCTTTCTTTTAAACTTTCTAAAATATTAGCGTCAATCCAAGGTTCAGTTCTCTGTTTTATTCTAATTTCCTTTGTGGGAGCTACTTGATCAATAACTTTGTTAAACATATTCTTAAAGTAATTCCAGGCCTCATCCACAGTTTCAAAGCGGTACATTTCACTCCAGTTTATCTTTGCTAACTTATCATTAAGAATTTGGGGGCTATAATTTTTTAATGACCTGATCTTAATTGTATTGTGGCTGCTTACAGACTCTTTTACAATTTTTCTGGTACAGTATGTAACATAATGATCACTTATCCCTACTATCAAAACCCCACTTTGACTTATTGCCTCTTTTCTACTACAGATGATGTGATCAATTACTGATGCCGACTTACTAGTATCACGGGTTACATTTTCAATAATTTGTTTCATACCTAGTCTATCAAGCATTTTGGTATAGCTGTTATACAAGAAACCAGATTTCTTTCGAACACATATATTCATGTCTCCCAGAGTTATCACTTCGAACTCAGAGCCAATACCCGTAAGGCACTCATCTAGCTGTTCCAGGAAACCATGCTGATCTGGAGGTCTATAGCAACATCCAATCACCATGGGTTTCGTTTTAGGCAGAAGAATGCTACACCAGACTGCCTCCAAGTTGTCTCTCATCAGATCTTCCCTATGGCTATATGCCATGCAATTCTGTTTTTATATACATACACACGCCACCCCCATTTCTATTTCTGTCTTTTCTTACTATATTGTATCCTGGAATATTTATTTCAGACTCCTCTACTGATTTGTCAATCCATGTTTCTGTTACACACATCACTGAAGCTTTAGTATTCATGGCTAGTATTTTCAACTCCTCCATCTTAGATAGCATGGATCTTGCATTTATGTGAATCATATGTAAACCTTTATTTTCAAAACAATTATATGAATGTATTTCTGATCTTGTGGGTGTAACAATATCAAAAAGTTCTACATTTTCACTTTGAGCAAGGTTAGGCCAATTCCTATCTTCTTGACTCGAAAAAGGTAGCTCTTTAAATATGCACAAATTGCAATATGAATCTAGTTGACCTTCCCCATGAATTGCTTTACTACTTTTTGAACATTTAATATGAAATAGGTTATCACACAATTTACACCCAGTAATCTTACTATTTTTATAAATCCTACCTTCACAATAGCCACATTTATTTCTTTTCCTTTCCTTTGGTACAGATAACATTGACTCTAGGCCTATGTCACTGTAAATTTGTCCACCCTGTTTACATACTGTACACTTGAAACTTAATTTGCCTACCCTTTCCATCATGGCTTGTTTGTTATACTTTCCATTATTTATGCATCGAATATGTACCTTTTCACTACAATTAGTACAAGACACAGCCTTACTGGTACGAATGACCCCTTTACTGCAGACAGCACATGGGTGTTTTGGCTTCCTCTTCTTTTCGTGTTGTCCTTGGGCTAAGCCTATTTCGTCTCTTGTTGGAGTTGTAGGCCCTGGATTGGGGTTGACATCACCACATTGCAGTAGACCAATTAAGATTATTCTTGTTGTGAGGTTATTTCCGTCCACTAGAGAACGTCGTCTGGTTTGTTTACATCCTTTTCCATTCCCTCCAAACACTCCACTCTGTCGCCATTGCTGATCTAGTTGGATAAGTTCACCTCTATTCACAGTTTTTGCTAAAATTTTACTATTATGAAGCTGATATTTGCTATTCAGAGCTTCATTGTAGACTGTCCTTTTGTTTTGAAAGTTGTTGGTGTTCAAAGCACCTCTAATGTTAACGAAAATTAGATAAAATAACAGAGCTGCCGCCACTCCTCTACACCAGACCGCCATCTTGTCGGTTCTGGCAACAGTGTACGTGACGTCAGTGATGGCGCTTGAGAGATGAAGTTGATTTGCTCGACACATTTGTAACTAATGGTAGATAAGACGAAGCATGAGTTGGGATAATGTTTCGAGCAAACCAACCTTCCTCCAAACACAACCCACACCACACCACCTCTGACGTTCACACTCCCGTGAGGCCCACCCAGCGTTGTCAATGTTGGCCGAGATAACCCCGAAACACTAGTTGTGAGCTCTGCTCGCTCGAACAATTCACTGGTGGGAGGGAGAAGTAAGGAGGTATTTGAGGAGGGTAGGGGGGGTGTCTATACAAGAGAGGTGAGAAATTATTCTTGGGGAGGTGAAAAATGTGTGGAAGCTTTAATAAAAGTACGAAAATACACCCGGTTATCAATTATTTATATACCGATATTCGTGTCAATTATTAACATCATTAAAAGTAAGATTAACTTTTTCATATTATGATGTAACACAAAAACAACTGAGGTAATATTATTGTATACTTTTTTCGTATAATATTTAATGGTTATTATCAAGCACTAAACGCTGAAAAATACTTACACAATAACTGAATAAAAATCATGAACCAGAATGCTATTTATTTAATGAAGCAAATGTGAATACCTTTATATAACATGTGTCAAGTGTTGATACCACTAACACACACTTCCATTTCCCCCGTATCTACCTAACAGTTTATAATCGTGTCAAATATCAAGGCTCTCATTATCCCTCACGTGATAGCAACCTTGTAATATTCTGAATACTTTTAATAATAGCTCGTTGTATTGAATATAGTGAACATGTGCTGTTTGATAATTTACTATAAATCCCTCAGTATTTCATCTGTTTCTAGGTAGCAATTTTTTTTATTTTGGCAGATAATACATGTGAGCAGAGGCCAGGGAGATTGCGTCTGGCACCCGCAGGCTTGTCAACTGTATTTTTTATTTTTTTTTGCATTAATTAGAGATTGACGTTGACTCTAGTCTCGTTAGCTAAAATTAGTTTTGATACTCCAAGAGGATTATGAGTTGGTTGAAAACCATTAAACTGGTAAAAGGGTATTGAAGACTGAGTGTGGAAATATTCCCTCTCCAACATGTTGGCAGTCCTGATGACTTGAAGATGTGTAAGGCGGTGCAGTCAGTCAGTTCACAAGACAAGGTGTATATGGAAATTCACACTAACATCAACCTTGTAGCAGAAGACAGTAAAGACCAAAACGGCATCAAATACAACGGTGTGAGTATTGGTAGAGTGTATATGGAAATTCACACTAATATCAACCTTATAGCAGAAGACAGTAAAGACCAAAACGGCATCAAATACAACGGTGTGAGTATTGGGAAGGTGTTGTATGATGGGAAACACAGGATTTCAGACCTTTAACACGCCTTCAATAAAGTTTAATTTTAAGAAATGTTGAAAATAGTTGCCAGCTTCTTTATTAACATGTTCGATGAAACCTCAACTGTGCATCCCACGTATTACTTGACGGAAATATTACAATGTTTAAATAATTATGAATATAGTTCTCTCGCAACTCATGACAGATAAAACCAATAGAACCTCTGTCACCAACATTATTATGTTATGTATGTGTGTACTGGCTTATATAATTATATACGTATATTACATGCACACAGAAAAAGAGATACACACGGAGAAGAGAGATACAGACCAAATAATAATTTTTGCTACCAAGAGACAAATGACAAAATAAGGGTTTCATAGTCAAATTCCAATATTTCAATACAACAGGTTATTATTAAAAGTATTCAGAATATTACAAGGTTGCTATCACGTGAGGGATAATGAGAGCCTTGATATTTGACACAATTATAAAATGTTAGGTAGATACGGGGGAAATGGAAGTGTGTGTTAGTGGTATCAACACTTGACACATGTAATATAAAGGTATTCACATTTGCTTCATTTAATAAAGAGCATTCTGGTTCATGATTTTTTTTCAGTTATTGTGTAAGTATTTTTCAGCGTTTAGTGCTTGACGATAACCATTATATATTTTACGAAAAAAGTACCGTATACAATAATATTACCTCGGTTGTTTTTGTGTTACATCATAATATTAAAAACTTAATCTTACATTTAATGATGTTAATAATTGACACGAATGTCGGTATATAAATAATTGATAACTGGGCTTCCACACATTTTTCACCTCCCCAAGAATAATTTCTCACCTCTCTTGTATAGACACCCCCCCTACCCTCCTCAAATCCCTCCTTACTTCTCCCTCCCACCAGTGAATGGTTCGAGCGAGCAGAGCTCACAACTAGTGTTTCGGGGTTATCTCGGCCAACATTGACAACGCTGGGAGTTTGACCAGCTGTGCAATGTTACCAGAACCGATATCAAGCCACTTAAAAGGTGTCTTGCCTGGGGGTGTCTTTACTTTTATGAGTGACTGTACATGCTCTACAGAGTCATCAAAGATGTTAGGGCAGTAGTCATTGTCACTGTCAACTACATTTGTGGACCGCATCATCTCAACTTTACAGTATGTATCCCCCACAATCAGAGAATCTTTTGCCTCAAATGCTGCTTTGGCAGCAGCATTTGTATTGAAAGTAATATAGCACCGATTAGACCTACAGTCACTGTCATAAGTGATTCGGATACGAAGAACTACTCCAAAATACTTAAAAATGGAGTGGATAGCGCCATAGGAAAGGGATGCAAGTACATTCGTTAACATTAACGTGTCCAAACCGCTAATAGGGTTAGTTGACACAACACCCGACTTGCTGGGTCTACTCTTATTTGCAGCATTCTGCATACCATTATGACCAGTGAGTGACGTCTCGAGGGCCTGGTCGACCACCGCTCGAGGAAGATATAGGGGCTTTTTGTTATCCATATATCATTGATTTTGTTATATTGGCCCCAGGAGCCAAGAGCTACTACCTACCGGGCAGATGAGGGGACCGAGCACTGGTCGCCGTGAGCGGGGTACCTCTTCCCCCACGGGGCCACTCTATTTAAAAAGCAGCTCCAATGGCTCGAAAGTTTGCCCACATTGGTGCTAATACTTCCCCAACATCTCCCGGCCCAGACACCCAACCATCCAACACAGGACGGCCCCTAGATGGCAATCCCTCTGGCAGGCAGCACTGTTGGCCCGTACTGGCAGCCTATCACATGGGAACAATTTAGTCTGGTCTCTCGCCGGCGACCTTACTAGCATGGGAAGCCCTCTCTCCCCAAAATCGGGGCAGAGCAGGGGCCGGAGCCCCCTCTAGTCTAGATTGCAAGCTTCTCCACCACGTCAAGGCGGTTCCCTTTGGGAGGGGGAGGGGGGTTTGACCGGTAACAACTTCCTTATTTTCTAACCATTTTTGTTTCTGTAAAGATTATTTTACAGAGCATGGTATTAAGAAGGTATCTCCTTGCCAAATTTGTTATATATGGTACAGTATATAGAAAATAAGGATTTTTATAAATTTAATTTTGAAGTTGCTTTTTTTTCTTTTCTTTTTTAGTCTTTAAAGCTATCATAATTTTACAAAAGTGGCAAGAAATTTGATAGATATGAAAATCTGCTTTCAAATAAGCTCATAAAATATATTGAACAAGTAAAATTGATGGAGTTATTAAAACTCACATTTTTTTTCTCCCAAAAATGAAAAAGATATTGATTATAAAAAAAAAATCAGAATGACTTGATTTTGGGTGTGAAACATTTTTATGATAGTTTAAACATTATGTTAAAGTCTCATGAATTTTCAACAATTCTTTCTATATGATGACCTGAATACCAGACAATTTTACCAGCCTCCTATGTCCCTGTTCACCTAGCAGTAAATAGGTACGTACCTGGCTGTTAGAGCAAGGATAGCAACCTTGTAGGCTGGGGGAAGATGTGTTGATGTAACAAGATAAAGGGCAAAAAAGGGGTCGATTGTGTGTTTCGTGGTAAAAGCGCCAAAATTGGCATAAATGATGCTTAGAAGGTACTAATTGATATCAGATATAGTGCCAAACTCAAATTTTCCCCTGGTGGCCATATATGGAAAAAATTCAAGATGGCCACCGTTCGAATCATGAAAATTCCGAAAATGTCATATCTCCCTTAATAATTATAGTACAAAGATGAAACAAGTATCGAATAGTATATTTTGAGGTATAAGGAATCGAATGGAACCATCAGCTAAGTGGTAGAAATGTTAGAAATGAACATTTATAAGGAATTTGTGAAAATTATGGTCGTAAAAAACACAACGAGTAGACAATTATAGTTTATTAACAATAATTGTGGTACAATGTGCAATATATAGTTATCGTGGATGGCAATGAAATGTTATCAATCCAAATATTACTAATGCAAAGGTGCTTAAACTCATGGTTATCACCTACAATGTGAAACACCTCAGCGGTTATCCTTGCAACTGAAGGACACGAGTCTTATTTGCACAATATCATACAATGGCACACATACTGAGATAGAATGGACTAGAGACAACAAAAACTTGGTAACTACATAAGCAAACAGTTGTGAAGAAAACTATACCTTAATAACTATTGTTACGACCCTGCCCGCCTCTGTCGCTACACCGGCACTCGACGAAGCTCCATGATCGAAAAGCCGGGTCTCTCCATGATTCTGAAACAAGCTGGGTCTCATTCTTGTATTCTTGAAGCAGACCGAGCTTCACTTAAGGAGTATAAATACCCTGCCGGGCGAAACCACAGTCAGTCTTATCGTGTTCATACAGCTGTAGTGTTCCCTTCCCTCCTGGGCCTAAGTAAACAACGGACGACCTCTACTCTGTTCAGTGTTGGTAACGTAGAGATTGTGTGTTGGAGAGACGGCATGATTTAATTACTTCTTGTTTTATTGTCAATATTATAAAGTATCATTGTCTTGTGTTTTTGTATTGTTTTGACTTCTTCTTGTTGGTTGATCTATGGGAATACCTTTATTAACAGTAAAGGGTTTTTAAATCGTTCAACCATCCTAGTTAACATAGGGTTAGTAATCCCCCTAGACTTCCACTAAGCTACATTACATGGGGGCCTGACCGGGATATTTATTCCGGTGACCTTGCCTGTCTCTCAACATTTCCTTGCGTTGTCGTATGTACTGTTACAAGTGAAACCTGCATATGCTTTTGTATACTTTCATTGTGGCCACATGTAGGCGCACTTGAGTTATTGCAGTCTTGTGTGTTGTTGAGTTAGTATTCTGGTAGGAAACGCTACCTCCCACATAGCTGTACTAAGACTCATCTGTTTCTGTTAAATCCGGTGAACCAGTGACATTCATATATAATTTCTTCTATACAGTAATTTGACCAATCTAAGCTCTCTAATCTTGTTGCATTCCAAAGAGTACCTCTGTGATAGGTCTTGTGTGTAGTGTGGGCTACTCATTCCTTGCACATCTTCCTGGCTCATTATTGTTTAAAGAATCATGTTCATTTTTTCAATTGGTGTACTTCAGTTAAAAGCTCGGGAGATAAACTAAGTAGACCAATCTGTTTACTTTATCTATTTACTTCGTGTACAAACTGCAGTTTATTTACTTATTTGTGTACTAAACGAGAGTGTGGCTATTCTACAGGTTTCACTTGGGGAAGTTGGAACCTTACTTTCGTTATGGCTGAAAATAATCCTGTGGAGTTTGTCGGTAATCCTTCTGTGGAGGAAATAAAATCCGCAACTGTAACTAAAAATTACTTAAAAAATATTGCGAGAACTTTTAACATTTCCTACACTCATGACACTAAGAAGGCTCAGCTAAAATCGTTGGTGTTAGCTCATTTGGGTGATCACGATCAAGCAGATGAGATTCAGTCTGAAGCTTCGCCTGTTCCTCGGAATGCTGACCATAAGAGACTTCTGGAGATAGAAAAGGTAAAACTTAATTGTATAATGATGAAAATAGAACTTTAGAAAACTATGGCAGGAGAACGAGAAAAGAAGAGAGAACATGAAATTCAAGTCCTACAATTGCAAAGTTCAAGTAGTAACCGTGAGTCCTTATCACACAGTAAGATAGATATAACTAAGTATGTAAAACTGTTACCATCATTCTCTGAAACTTATTCTGAGTCTTTCTTTAGGGAATTTGAAGCTACTGCTTCACATTTTAACATTCCTGAAGAAGACTGGGTCTGGTTCATTAAACCTAAGTTAATTGGTAAAGCTGTTTGTGAAGGTATTCATGATAATGATGTGTACCAGACTGTTAAAGACTCTATCTTATACTGCAGAAGGATACCGACAGGCTTTCCGTAATTCTTCTAAGACTCGGCAGCAGACTTACGTAGAATTTGCAACTCAAAAACTTAGAGCACTGAATTGGTGGTTAAAGGCTACAGCAGTTGATAATTTTGATAAATTACTCAACCTAATAGCTTTAGTTCTTCTCTCTAGCTTCTCTCCTGCATGTGTTTCTCTCCAAGAGACAATGCTTGGGGACTACATTCCTGCCAGTCCTCCAGCATACTCTGCATTTTATTCCAATTCATTTGAAGAGCAGAGTCACCATGGTGGCTCTGCCATCCTAGTTTGCCGAGATATTGCATGCACGAGCCTGGAGCTTGACACTCCGCTCCAGGCTGCTGCAGTTAAGGTTTTCATGGACCGCCTCTACACTGTGTGCAGTCTATACCTTCCTCCCAGTGTTACAGTTGAGAGGGGTGACCTCAAACGTCTTCTACGGGACCTTTCCTCTCCCTTTATTTTATTGGGTGATTTTAATGGTCGTCATCCTCTGTGGGGTGACAGTTCGGTCAACCCCAGGGGTGTTTTATTGGCTTCTTTTATTGAAGATGAGGGATTAGGGGTTTTAAATACGGGAGATGTGACACAATTTAATAGCCCTACTGGGACTTTTACCGCCATTGACATTTCCCTCTGCTTCCCCAGTGCTCTGTTGGATTTTACTTGGAGAGTGTTGCATGATTTATATGGCAGTGACCATTTCCCTATACTTTTAGAAGGTAACAGGTAAGAACCACAGTCGCGTCTTCCTAGGTGGAAATTAGGGAAGGCTGACTGGCAATTTTTTAGAGAGCTAACTTCTTCGGTCTCTTCTGTAGCAGATTTTGGTAGCTCTGACGAGGCTGTAACATATTTCACTGACATGCTCCATTCTGCTGCTCTCAACTCTATCCCAAAAACTTCTGGCTACTTTTCCAAACGTCTTGTCCATTGGTGGTCACCAGTCTGCACCACTGCTTTCTCTCGCCTTCGTCGCAATCGTGGGGACCCAACTCTTTTAGAGGACTTCCGACGGGCAAGGGCCCGGGCTAGACGAGTTTTAAAAGAGGCACGACGTGCATCTTGGAAGGCCTATGTGTCTTCAATTAATACTAAAACTCCACTCACCCATGTGTTCAGGAGATTCCGTAAGATTGTGGGGAAGTTTTCTACTAGTTCTCCACCTGTACTTAAGGTCAATGGAATTAAGATCATGGAAGGTTTGACTGTGGCCAATACCATGCCGGAGGCTTTTGCAAGAGTCTCCAGCTGTGACTCTCGACCTTTGGCTGTCAGGCATGAGTTAAGAGCCAAGGAGCGCACTGTCCTGAATTTCTCAGGGAATGAGAATGAAAGTAATAACCATATATTCACCCTGAGAGACCTGCATTCTGCTCTCTCTCTCTCTGCGGCGACACTTCTCCTGGGCCAGACAACATCCATATGCAATGTTGCGATGCTTGGGTGAGGAGGCGATCTCACTTCTTTTAGCTTTATATAACAGAATCTGGCTGGAGGGTGTCTTCCCTTCTGGGTGGAAGGTTGCTACCATCCTTCCTTTCCTCAAGCCGGACAAGGACTCTGGTGTTGCCCTCAATTACCGACCAATTGCCTTGACCTCCTGTCTCTGTAAACTATTTGAAAAGATGGTGAATGTCAGACTGGTATACTTCTTGGAACGGGGTGATTGTCTGTCTCCGTCCCAGTCTGCCTTTCGTAAACACCGTTCCACTACAGATGCTCTGGTCAGGTTGGAAGCTGCTGCATGTGAGGCCTTTGCATGACATCAACACCTTGTCTGTGTATTATTTGATTTACAGAAAGCTTATGACACTACATGGCAATATGGCATCCTACAGCAACTCCATTTATATGGCCTGCTGGGTCGCCTTCCATGCTTTCTTAAGGAGTTTCTCAGTGGTCACAGTTTTTCTGGGAGGGTTGGTACAACCCACTCAGCATCTGTTGCACAGGAGGAGGGAGTTCCCCAGGGAAGCCTCCTCATTGTCACATTGTTTGCAGTAGCAATTAATGCCATTGCCTCATCCCTTCCGGACGGTATAGCCAACTCGATGTACGTTGACGACCTAACAGTCTGGTTTGCTGCTTCCCGTATGTCAGTGGCAGAGCGGCGCATGCAGCTTGCCCTTGTCAGGGTGTCACGTTGGACTGGATCTTATGGGTTTCGTTTTTTTCCTTCCAAGACAGTTGCGATGCACTTCTGCCTCATCCGAGGCGTCCACCCCAATCCAGACTTATTCATGTATGGTCATCTGATACGTTGTGTCGAGGAGAATCGCTTTTTGGGTCTCCTTTTTGACAAACGTTTGACTTGGGCTCCCCACTTACGTACACTTAAGGTCTCTTGCCTCAAGGCTTTTAACCTGTTGTGGGTCCTTGGCCATACGTCCTGGGGGGCTGATCGGGCCAACCTCCTCCGCCTATACCATGTTCTTATTAGGTCAAAACTCGACTATTTAGACCCTGTTCATCATCCTGGAGTACGTCTGGTGACTGGAGCCTTCAGGTCGTCCCCAATCCCAAGCCTCCTGGTGGACGCTAATGAGCCACCTCTTGATCTCCGTCGCCAGTCCTTGATGGTTTGTTGTTGGCATCGATTAAATCGACTTCCTGACTCCCTTCCCTGCTTGGCGGTGTCATCTGATAAAATGTCTCAGTACTACCTTTTACATTCTCGTACACCATGGCCTTTTGGCTTCCGGGTCAGGAAGGCTTTGGAGGAGATGGGCATTGATGACTTCCAGATTTGTCCTGTGAGGGTCCCCAGGGTTGCTCCATGGCTTCTTCCAGGAGTTTTCCCCTGCACCTGCTTTTCAGACAAGAAGGAATCTCTTCCTCCTCCAGTGGCTCGTTCCCTCTTTTTAGAACATGCCTTCACTCGCAGGGAATCCCTTGCTGTGTACACTGATCGGTCAAAGTCTGATGCTGGAGTTGGCTTTAGAGTTGTCTTTCTTGTCTTTTGCCGTGGCGGCAGGCTCAATTCTGTCATGTCAAATTTTACTGCTGAGCTCTCGGCCATTTTATATGCCCTCCAAGTGATTTTTACTCTCCCTCAGCCTTCGTTTACTATTTTTAGCGATTCCTGTAGTGCCTTGCAGGACTTGTGCAATTTTAACTCTTCCCATTCCCTGGTGTTGGCCATTCTTGAATGGCTTGCCCTCCTGGGTCGTCGTGGCCGCAAAGTCACTTTTTGTTGGGTCCCGGCCCATGTGGGTGTCGATGGGAATGAGCGGACTGACGCCCTGGCTAAGGCTGTGGTTTCCAATTCTCGGCCTCCTGCCAGGTGTCATCCTGTTCCTGCAGTGGACCTTCGACCCTACATAGATGCTACCCTTCGTTCCTGCTGGCAGGACAGATGGGACGCCGTCGGGGCTAACAAGCTCTGCGACATCCGCCAGCGCCTTGGTTTGTGGAGCTACAGTGGTCTGTCCCGCCGGTGGGAGACGGCTCTTGTCCGTCTCCGCACTGGCCACACATTATTGACTCATGGCTTTTTAATGGAGAGGGCTCACCCTCCCTACTGTGATGATTGTCTGGTCCCTTTGACAGTACGGCATTTTATTGTCGAGTGTCCCAGCCTTGGGGACCTGCGTCGCTGGCACCTCTCCGAGTACTGGGTGGGTGACGGTTCTTACAGTCTCTCCCAGGTCCTCGGGCAGGAGGCTTGTAGTGTGGGAGGGAACACCCTCTCCTATGTGGAGGAGGCTGGCCTTCTCCACAAAATATGATTTTATGATTTTTATGGTTTTTAGATGGTTTGATTTTTTTTTTATGCTGACGTTTTTTTTTAGTAATAATGTGCTTTTTAGTTTGAATGTCTTTTAATCATGGTGCCTATCGCTTTTGGGTGTTGATGTTTTATTAATTATGTAGATAACAATTTTATGTTGGGCTGTATATGACCTTAGCCGTTGTGCCGCCAGATGCTTAGTTGCATCAAATATCAATCAATCGATCAATCCCTCATACCACTACCTTTCCTATAGTTTCCACTGTAATACACCATGGACACCACTCTAGCCTCACAAACAGTATCATCCCCCCCATCACTTACTGCTGCCATTCCCACACCCCCACAACATTCTGCTACTTCAACACCCACTACTTCCCAACAATCACCTTATGTCCCACCTTTCTCACTTAACGTACACTCTTGGTTCTGTCACATAGAAACTCTGTGGTGCTCCGCAAACTTCATGAGCGAACAAAAGTTCAATGCCGTCCTCCGGGAGGTACTCTAAGAGCACGTATTCGATGCCATATCTACCACTATCAATCAACGCCCATCCTATGAAGATTTGAAGGACGCGATCGTTTCATCATATGGTATGTCCGACCAGGAGTACCTGAAGGCCTTAGAAGATATACAAGTGAATGGCCGCCGTCCATCCGTGGTCCTACGGCTCATGCAACAGCTGAATGAGAAGGCAGGAGACCACTTCTCAGAGGCACTAATCAAGAGGCACCACTCCAAGCTGTTCCCTGCGACAGTGCAACTCCACCTCCAGGCCCACCTTGATCTTCCCATAAACCAATACGTGAAACAAGCGGACACTATCATGAACGTTTATTCTGAGGCCGACCCACAATATCTACACCATCACGTCAACACAACCACCACTACGCCACCATCTTCAGCACCCTCTATACATCACGCTCCACCCGCTTTCTCTCCTCACTTCCAACACCTCTCATACCCCATCTTTCAAACACATACATCCACCTCCACACCCCCGACGTCCATTCAACCTCTTCCCCCACGCAATCACGATCGCACACTGCTATGGGTAGAGGACCTTGCGTCAGGGGACACTTTCCTTATTGACTCGGGCTCCGAAGTTAGCGTTGTTCCCCCCCTGGAGAAGGACCGCAAGAGACAGGTGACTACTGCATACGATCTCCTCGCTGCAAACCATTCTCCTATCGCCACCTACGGAACCAGGAGTCAGGGCGTCACACTGTTGATGGACGTACATAGTACTGCTGTTTGTGGTAGCAGATGTACAAGCACCAATATTAGTCTTGGACTTCCTGATGTCACATGACTTGTTAATCGATGCTAAACGTAACAGATTCATACACCAACCTTCAGGAGCTACTATTCCCACCAGAAACTGCCGACAAGCCACACCTACTACGACGGGCCCCCCAGTTTTTGCCAAGCCCATCTGACAGCACGTGGGCGTCACCCATGTACATGGTACCCAAACAGCAAGAAGGTGAATGGAGGGCTTGTGGGGATTATAGGCCCCTGAATGTAGTCACCATCCCTGACAGGTATCCCATCCCGCATGTCCTTGATTTTCACTCGAAGCTGCAAGGATGTACAGTTTTCTCCAAGATTGACCTCGTCAGGGCTTTCCAGTAAATCCCTGTTGCAGAGGAGGATATAAAAAAAACTGCGATAACCACACCCTTCGGACTATATGAATTCCCCGTAATGAACTTCGGCTTATGTAACGCAGCACATACATTCCAGAGATTTATGGATAAGGTACCACGTGGCCTCGATTACATAGTGGTGTATATAGACGACATCCTCATCGCGTCAAGCAGTCATACGCAACACCAGCAGCACCTGCGGGAATTATTTTCCCGCCTACAAGAGTATGGATTAAAGATTCACCCATCTAAGTGCGTAATAGGGATGAACCAAATAGACTTTCTCGGACATGGAATCACCTAGGAGGGAATCATCCCACTCCCGCAGAAGGTGGAGGCTGTTCGGGAATTCCCTCTCCCTACCACGGCTAGGAAACTGAAAGAATTCTTAGGGGTGGTGAATTATTACCACCGCTTTACCTCCCACACTCACCCCACTCCATGATCTGTTGAAGGGCCTGAAAAAGAAAAAACTCACGTGGAACCCTGCAGCTGAGTCCGCCTTCAGCTAGGTGAGAAATAGGCTCGCTGACTCCACCCTCCTAGCGTACCCCACGCCTTAAACGCCTATATCCATATATACTGACGCATCCAACGACGCCGTAGTAGCAGTGCTACAGCAGGAGGTTGACGAAGTGCTAAAGCCTATCGCGTTCCTTAGCAAACACCTCTAGCCACCACAGAGAAAATACAGCACTTTTGACAGGGAATTGGTGGCCATGCATGATGCTGTTAAACACTTCCGACACTTCCTGGAAGGCAGGGCTTTCCACATACGTACCGATCACAAACCACTTACGACAGCCATGACACAACTGGGTGCCAGCTGGTCACCACGAGTATCTCGACATATCTCATTCATCACCGAATTTACTACAGATATACAGCACATATGGGGGGAAGACAACAAGGTGGCTGACGCAATTTCGAGGGCACCACCGCCAAACCCATTCATCGCTACAATACAACGCATTCCTCCTCTAGACTACGCAGCACTCACCCACGCCCAACAGGATGACACTCACCTCCATGAACTACTGACGGGCGATACTGGCCTACGCCTTGAGCGCATAACAACATGCATCTGGTGTGACACTTCCTGCAGCACGCCATGCCCCTACATACTTGAGCAATTCAGAGAAAACGTATTCAATCACTATCACTCCATAAACCACCCGGGAATTGCAGGTACACTTCGCCTCATTAGTCGACGTGCAGTATGGCCAGGAATGAGAAGGCAAGTGAAGTATTGGGTGACAGCCTGCATCTCCTGTCAGCGTGCGAAGGTAGGACGACATATACGCCCACCAATACACGAGTTCACCGTTTCCTCCAACAGATTCCACACCGTACATGTTGACATCGTGGGCCCTCTCCCATTCTCCCGAGGGTGCCAATATCTCCTGATTTGCATAGACAGGACGACACGATGGTGTACAGCTGTCCCTATGTATGACATCACGGCTCATGGCACAGCCCGCCTGAAGGATGTGTTCCAAGCACTACAGCCTGATCAATGGACTGACGCCTTCCCTCTCATCCTCCTGACAATATGTACTACGCTGAAGGAGAACCTTAAACACTCACCAGCTGAGCTCATGTTCGGTGAGGACCTACGCCTCCCTGGCCAGATTACTGCAACCGAGGTGGTCACATCTAACCCCCTCAAGCGCACTATCGCTAACGCTGCACCCACGCCTACACGCCAGCATACCAGGCCTACCTACACACCACCCGGCCTGCACACCGCACCCTCGCTGCTACTCAGGATGGACTTATACCGCACACTGCTCCAGCAGCTGTACACCGGCCCTTATCCTGTTCTTGCCAGAACAGGCGAAACTGTCACTCTAAGCATACACAACAAACCTTATGTCACGTCCAGGAAACGGGTTGAAACCAGTTCACCCCACGCCTCTTACACACCACCTCACACACCACAAAGACCACCACACCTACCTACACCTCGCGCAGTGCCACTCACGCGAACACACTATGCATCTCCACCCACTCCACCGCACTATACTATACATACATATCAACCGCCCCTCCACCAGCCTCACACACCACTGACAACCACACCCACCTACCTACCACTCACATGCCAACACATACACATACAAACCACTCACCACCAAACACCTCGCCACATCTTACCACACGTACACACGACTCCCACCCCCATCAACCTCAACCATCTACTTCACCCAGCACCAACTCCCAACCACACACCACCATACCCATTCTCCCATCACCTACTCGCCTTCCACCTACTACCCCTCATAATCACTCACCTCAACCTACATGCATGCCATCTCCTATCCATTCCCCACCTCATATCCCAACACCTCCTCCTGCTACCTCTTCAGATTCCGCACCACCGTTCTCATCTCAACCACCACCCTCTGTTGAACTTATCTTGTTACCTATACCCCTCACTTCCCCTATCAACACCCCAGACGGGGGGTGCTGATGGTATAGCGGTTAGCACACTCGCCTGGCATGCGAGAGATCCCGGGTTCAATTCCTTGGTCAGTGGTATTGTTCGACAATTTTCCCAGCTCCCAATGTCCCTGTTCACCTAGCAGTAAATAGGTACCTGGCTGCAAGAGCAAGGATAACATGCTACCTTGTAAGCTGGGGAAAGACGTGTTGATGGCTAGAGGAAGATGTGATGTAAAAAACTACCCAGCACACTTCTCAACTATCCAGCACACACTGAAAAGGGAAGATGTGTTAATGTAAACTACCCAGCACACACCTCAACTACTCAGCAACACACTGGTGAGGGCTGGTTCTATCCAGAAATGAGGAATCTGGCATCCTCTACCACATCCTGGCCTGTTCTGTCTGTCTCCTTACTATCTCTCATTCCTTCTGGGTAGCCGACGAGATCGCCCGATTGGGTGGCACAACAAGGAAGACTACAGACTGTGGGAATGTTGGCCCAGGGATACATGCCCATGAGCCAGCAGTACTCTCGTCTGCTGCCCTCAAAGAAAGAGATCTCACTATCACCCTGACTCCCATTTGGGGGTCCGAGCATCTGCACGGCTTCGGTCAACTAGACTCGGGACTGCTCGGCCAGACAGTCTGGGGAACTACAACAACAACAACAACACCCCAGACCTACCTGACACCACCTCTCCCCACTCCCCTACCCCTCCCTGACCCTCACCTGTGTACCTCTACTCCTAGGCCTGATGACCGTTACCTGACCATGACCCGATAACCGTAATCCCTTCTAGTCTTCCACAGGAATTGCCACCCATCATCCACGTCATACTAGCCACGCCTCCTCGTCCTGCCATCCCTCCTCGACGGTGCACTCCCTCACCTCGCCCTGCTACACCACCTTTACCACGTCAGGACGACGAACCGATGATGGACCCTGATGGCTTCACCTCCCACTCGGGGCGCACGATATGGCGCCCGAGTAAATATGTGGCCGCCCTGTACAACACAGACATACATACACACTACACTCTCCAGCACACACACAGTCCCTACTACTAATCACACTCACTTGCAGCTAACCACCCACCTCACACTCCACACATTACCCGTACACATCTGTACAACACTTATTCACTATATCTTATGTGATCACCTGTTTATATATATATATATATATATATATATATATATATATATATATATATATATATATATATATATATATATATATATATATATATATATATATATATATATATATATATTATTTTTATTTATTTATTTATTTTTTTTCTTATGTTAATTGTTACTTTGTATGTATTGAGCCTTCCCCCCTCCCCTAATAAATTCACTCTGTTGAGGGGAGGGGGGTAATGTAGTGGAATACTCCGTATTCCTCTATATATATTCCATGGGGGAGGCGGTGGCAGAGTGGATAAAGAGACGGACTGCTAATGTCAAGGACCCGAGTTCGAATCCACGTGAAAACGTCTGGGATTTTTCTGAGGTGAACTGGGTCCAGCAGTTCGTCAATTATCCTGGCTACGCCGACACGTCAAGAAAATACCCCCTACAACGTCGTCAACTCACAACATAGAAGATGCCAGACCATATTCCAAGATGCTGTGAGTGACGGTGTAGCTGCTCTCCCCTGATAGTGACGTGTTTAAATAATAAGGTGTCGACATCTAGTGGGGCAGAAGAGAAGCTACGGTACCAACATCACCACGAAGCTCCACTGTCTCATCTGGTGCGACATCCAATAATCTCGGGGCCTCGCAAGAGTCACGGGCTACTGACAGCCTACAGTCCCGAGGTTGAGGTATAGAAAAAAAAAAAAAAAAAAAAAAAATGTGCTGGTACTCCCTGTTCCATTGTACTATTCCCATCCCAGGCAAGCCACAGTCTGGCGGTTTGGTTAATCCCGTCCCCTGGCTCAGCTTAACGTACTCTTGGGAACCCAGCCACCAGCCTCCCGCTTCCTTCAGGTATGAACC
Source organism: Petrolisthes cinctipes (assembly GCA_033782935.1). Lineage (NCBI taxonomy): Eukaryota > Metazoa > Arthropoda > Malacostraca > Decapoda > Porcellanidae > Petrolisthes > Petrolisthes cinctipes. The sequence goes on from JAWQEG010001216.1 coordinate 126,280, forward strand.
GAGGTGGGTGCAGCAGGTCAGGGGATGGCGTGATCACGTGCATGATGCTACATACAGGAACCTGAAGCAAGAAGATAAAAGAGCGGAGCGGCGCTTGTATAGTAGACTACCCAGTGAGCTTCCTAGATGGAAGGACCAGCCCTATTCCTGCCATCGTGTCACACACGCAGTCCACGTGTTCCCGCTCTGACCACACGTTGTACTCCTGCTCTACACTACTACACAAGCGACACTGCAACTACCGACTCTCCACGACGCCACATCGGCAGACTGGCCTTCCCCATATCATATGTACTGCACTCTTGTATGTTACCATATAAACTGTACTATGTATTCTAGAGTCTGTTCACCCGGGTAGATGCATAAGGAGCATCCTTACTGTCTCAGTAGGATCATACGTAAACCCACACACTAGAAGAGAGAGAGAGAGAGTACGGAAAGAGGGGTAGGGGGGAGAGATAGATTGAGATTAAGTATGCTTTTGTTTTGCGTCGAGTTAGGTAACTAGGATCACACAGCCACGCTGATAATAAATACAGAACGGGATAGAGATTTGGGACAGCAAGCACATAGAAAATATTAGGAGAGGAACAGTGGAAGAGAGGGAGTTTAGGGAGAGAGAGAGAGAGATGGAGGGAGGGAAGGAGCAGGGGGAGAGAGGGAGAAGGAGGGAGGGAAGGAGCAAGGGGGAAAGAGAGAAAAGGAGGGAGGGAAGGAGTAGGGGGGAGAGAGAGAAAAAGAGGGAGGGAGAGAGCAGGGAGGAGAGAGAGAGGGAAGGAGCAGGGGGGAGAGAGAGAGGGAGGAAGAGCAGGAGTGGGATGGGACAGGAAGACTTCTTTTAATTAACAGTTAACACATAGAAGTAATAGTCAATAAAACTTACCTGAATGGAGGGATAAATCACGGAATTCAAAGAATATCGCATAAAGGCAAGTATAATAGCTACAAGTAATTGAGAAGCCAGCGAGGATAGGAAGCAGAATATATCATACATCTGGACATGGGTTCAGTGATACCAGATCAAATATTGTTGAGGCGAACCTGAGGTTTTCAGGAACTCTTGTGGGCAATAGTACAGCCAAAGAGTATGGAAGGTAAAGAGGGGACACTCTGCTCGCTTCCGTGTTATTTTAGCGACAGTGGCGCCCCAAGTGAGAAGCGCGTAAAACTCGAGTTGTGGCGTCCCTGGTGTGGTAAACAGCATGGTTGGTACACAGTTTTTTGCTGCAATAGGACTCAATGCACTTTTAATGCTTTACCAGCAGAAGCACAATACACTGCAGACTTTGTTGAAAAGATGGACTAATTATTCAACTGTTTTGAAAGTGGATCTCGTACCAGCGCTGCTAAAATGAGACATGCATTTAATTTAAATTCAGGTAACAAGGAATTTCTATCTGGCTGCTTGACATGGTTCGCTAATACTAAATCAGTGGGTCCTCGTAAACTGCCTTATTTCCTTGGTTGGCAGATGACTATAAACAGTCTGATACAGTTGTGGGATGAGCTACATTCAGAGTACAAGCTGTCTTACATGCTAACCAATAGACTCAATCAGGATTGCTTACAGAATTTATTTTCAGTAATGCGTGGGAAAGGTGGGCACAGGGACAATCCTGCATTTCGCCAAGTCATGGTAGATGTCATTATGGTTCCGAGTGCAGGTGCTAACTGCTAAGAAGACACTGATGTTTTCCTGGTAACTCTAAGGAACATGGGGATTTCAAGTTTGGCGAAATCTAGATTGAAGGTTTCAAATTCTGTGTTATTGAAACCTGAATCAGTACAGGCAACAAAGGTCCTCCCTTTGGAAGAGGAGTTACCAGACTTACCACTTGAGGAAAGCAATATTTTAGCTTATAACACATGGTACATTGTGCGTAAGATTCGTGCAAAAGTTTGTGAAGATTGCAGGAAAATCTTCAAAGCATTCTATATCTACACAACCCTGTGCATGTTTTCCTCTCGAAGAAAGATTATGGTGACTCACAAGGAGGAGATCGAGCTGATTGTGCCAAGTACAGGTCTGTGTGAAATGCTGACTCAAATGGAGATAGTGTACAGAAAGGGGATTCCGGAAATCTACTACATAGACAGACTTCACTCCAGACTTGTCACAGGCTTGGGGAGAGAGTACAGGGACACTTTTTAGAATGTTCTGTGTGCAACTGCAGGGTCCCTATTTTAAATCTATTTATCCGCATCCGCCTACATCGCACATTAAAAAATGTCAATGAAAATCTAGTCACATCAGGTAGAAATAACCGCAAACTTTTGATGTATTGTCATTTATGAGACTGCCATAGGCCTATCTGAATGACAGTGGATTTGATGTGTTTGTGTGTGTGTGTGTGTGTGTGAGTGTGCCGAGCATTATGGTGGGTTAGAGAATAAAGTACAGTAATTGTATAAATTCAGACTTTTTAATAGCCTTTTATGCCATGTTAAGACACTGGGGAAGTATTCTTGGACTCCTCAGGATATGGTGTAACACAGGATTACAGCAGTAGGGACATGAGCGTGTCAAATGTCAGTGACGAGTTAAAATGTAGGCTACTTAAAAAAAACAAAAAAAAACACACACATCTGGAAATTACTATGGAAGCGCTACAGGTAAGTACAGCCACAATCAAATATCCACCGACACTTTCCTTCCATCGTTGTAAATATCTTGGTAATAAAGAACAACACGTGTATGATTTTGCAGCACCTTTGAGAGGGTTGAGTTGACGTAAAATTTTGTAAGATTATATTATGATTTAAGACTGATTTATTTGCACGATGGATGGAAAGTGTCGGTGGTTATTTGATTGTGGCGGTACATCGATATATATGTGTATAATGTAAATTGAAAAGTATTTTTCCAATCTTCATAAGCGATAACAACAAGACAAGTAGCATTGGTGTTGACGTGTAGTTTACCGTGCTTGCCGTTCTGCGGCGCCACTGTTCCCACTGTTACATTCTCCCCATAGGGGCGGTCGTGAGTGTCCCCTCTTTACCTTCCATACTCTTTGGTACAGCCACAATCAAATAACCACCGACACATTCCTTCCATCGTGCAAATAAATCAGTATCATATCAAAATATAATCATACAACACCTTACATCAACTCAACCCTCTCAATTATTATTTTGAGGTGCTGCTTAATCATACATGTGTTGTTCTTTATTAGCGAGATATTTACTACGATGGAAGGAAAGTGTCAGTGGATATTTGATTGTAGCTGTACATGGGCTATAATTATCATGACTAAACTTAATCTATTTTCTATATATATTTATTTGTGTATATTAGAATTATCTTTTATATACATTTATTTTTATATATGAGATTAGCATGCCTCAAATTGTATTTTTGTTTACTTTGTTCCCTATTGAAATAGCATTATGATGAGAATTACAAATGACTTATGCGAGGAGGTGGTTATCCTGAGGCAATCCTCACATACTGATTTGTCCTTCATTGTTCACATGGGCCACCATCTATGACTGGAACGAACTACGTCATCCTGGGGTCGCATGGTCTTAGATGCTGGTGTTGCAAGCCTAATAGCCCCATCAGGGGTGATGGCTTTTTAAAGTAAGGAAAAAAAAAAGTTGAAGGATCACTTCTCACTTTTTGGTAGCACACTTCAGACTCCCCTGTCACTATTAGTTAGTGCAAGAAGGATAGCCTGCCTCGGGCCTTTGCTTGATGTTAATGTCCTTCATTCGGGTGTTGAAGTCGCGTTGCTGGGATATAGTCTTTTTATGGTTGTTTTCAGGGAGTGAGAGTGGCGGTACAATTACACTTATGTATACACACCATACAACACAACACAGGCGTAGTTATCCAGTCTGACTCCCTGTTTTTGGTTCATGATATAACCAGTGGTGTTTTTTCTAGGTAAGCGGGGGGAGACAGTTCAGTCTATACGGGCGGTATTGCCACAAATTAACACCACTGTGTTTTATTGTTATTGTATTGTAGTTCACTTGTCCCCATCGATATTACTATACAGTGTCGTGGAACCCTAAGGGATTGATTCTGTACAGTAGCTTCTCTACAGAGCTGGTTGGCGGCTCATAATGGAGTGCAGATAAGAATCTAAGTTATAATTTCTGTGACGAAGTCAGACCTTTTATTGCTTCCGCTGTATCAGAGAGTAGTCATAGCCCATAGACTGTCAACGGTGGCTTGAGTGTTGCCCCACAGTTGTTAATTCCTGTTTGGTTGCCTGTGCAGTTGGTTGTTCCTGTGCCGGGTTGAGGGGCATGGTTGCTTATTCCCGTGTTGGTTATGATGCTTACTGTGTCTTCGATGGCGACCTCGGTTTCATTTGCTGTGGCGTAACAATATATATATACAGGGTGATTCAGCATTTCATGCATTAAATTGAATGATGTCCGGCTTGGATAATTCTAAGCAAAGTATCTCTATGATGAAATGTTGATTTATACGTAGCTTAGCTGTTACAATACATTTAGAATACTGTAATAGGGATTTCTGAGGATATGTTTCAGATGTTTGGTGTACAGAAATAGAGTGTGTTGCAGATGAACAAACAGCACTTTGAACATATACTTTCGATTGTAGCAAAAATAAGTACACTGTATTGATCAATGAATAAAGATGTACAAAATCTAGGTGGGTTTCCCTTCACTTTTCGCCTTCCTCAATACAGTATCATAAATATATTGTAACAGCTAAACTATGTAGAATTCGGCATTTCATCATAGAGACATTGATGTTTAAAATTATGAATGCAGGCCATCCTTCGATTTAATGCATGGAATGCATTCAGCATACCATGCATTGAATTAAATGATAACTTACTTGGATTTTATATAAATAAAAATATATATATATGCTCCCCATTACTTGTTGTGCTGTAATTCACTCAGAAACGGAGAGTAGAGGAGTGGTGTGGTTTAAATAAGAATTCTCTGATCAGTTGGCGAAATGTAAAACTCACGCCTATTCCCTTTCGCCGATGTGTAGTGTTTTAAAGAGAAAATTACTATTATTTCTTCTATCTTTCTATTTGAAGGCATTTGTCGTATAATTTGTAATAGTTTTTAGGAATTGTTGTGAAAGTCTAATATTTTAAAGTTTCTGTTATAAATAATATATAAATGGAATACTACAACGAGGTGGTAACTGGTAGGTAGACCAGCGTCACTTCCGAGTGAAAAGGAAGAGGACTCTAGCTAGCTTTTCATAGAAGAAAGACGTACTGTTCAGGGAGTTGGGTTAAGCAAGTTATTTCCCCCCGTCTCTCGTTGGCTGAGTACCCTGGACATTATGTTCATGGCAAATATTTTTTTCGCATTAAGACATTAGATATTAAAATATTAGTTACATATTATTGATTGCCAAAATAAACAATCTAATTTCATTTACAATATTTATAACTCGTCAAAGAAGTTAAAAACATAAAAAATGTTCTTTAACATTTCTACATTAATAAAAAATGTATTTTATGTTTAAAACTGTGTCGCATGATGTAGGCTACGCTTAGGGATAGAGCTATATGGGTTACACATTAAAAGCTGTGTGTTTATATGTGAATGTCCTATTCTCAATCTTGCTAAAAATTAATTACCTCAACTTGTCTATCCTATTGCTGGGAAGAGCTCTACCAGGCAACACTGTGCTTAATCTGTTTTAACTTCTTGGTGATTTGTTCAAATTCCCACTGATTCTGCCATTATTTGTCTATCTTGATATCATGCAAATAATCACCAACTGGAAGATGCAACTTTTTATATTAAATTATAATTGGTATTGACGTTGCTGATTTAGCAGCTCCGTCTAATTCTTCTTCATTACCACTGGGTCGTATGTAGGAAACCATAATATTTATATATATGTCTGAGGAGTAAAATTTGTTTCATATATATATATATATACAGGGTGTCCGGAATTTTTTGCCCGAAAATTTGGCAAATGCATCCTTTATTAATTCTGAAAAGAAAATACTCTATTGATGTTGTCTTTTTTTTCTCTAGTTTAGCGGTATTCCCTCACTGATGCTTCAGCACTCCATCCACAAAAGCCGTAGAAGAGCACCATATCTGTGTACTCAGCGTTGGTGAATGTGAATGGCATTGTAGTGAAATGAGTGGGAGAACGCCATAGAATACTTCTTCCTTCCACCCTCACTACAGGAGAATGCTGCTGGGTGTCAGGGCCGGTATTCACAAAGCATTTTAGAGTTTGGACTTGTTCGTATGTTTGCAATTCTGACCTCACCATAGTGTTTCAGGTTCATTTCGAAGCAGTGAATGGTTTTGCTATTCTATTTGTGTGATCTTTTATTAAGATTTCGAAGCAGTGCCGGGTCCTAGTCCTTGCCATGAATAAATGCTTACGAACAAAATTATAAGTTAAGAGTGAACTTTGTTTTTGTGAATACGGCTCCAGGTGTGGCAGTGACTGTGGCAGGCAGTGAGGTGGGAAATCTCTCCACCCCTCAAGTGCCATCTGCCGTATAACCTACTTATTTTATTCGAATTTCTTGAACTTTATATGAAGCCTACCCTGTTTTCAAGTGACATACTCTTGTATAAAAATGTCCTGTCTAATGATTATTGATTGATAAGTATAACACAGTTTTGAGAATAACGTGTAAAATTTGAAATAAAATGTACGTTTATTCCGACTTCGCAACTCAACGGGCTGCGGGGCGCGGCGCGGGGCTGCCTCTGTGTACTGTACATTACCTAACATTCTGTCACACATTTAAATGTCTCATTTACCGCTAAACTAGAAAAAAAAAAAGACAACATCAATAGAGTATTTTCTTTTCAGAATTAATAAAGGATGCATTTGCCAAATTTTCGGGCAAAAAATTCCGGACACCCTGTGTATATATATATATATATATATATATATATATATATATATATATATATATATATATATATATATATATATTAAAACTAAGTGACTCTTAGAATAGTAGGCCTAAAAATGGCACTTTTTGAGTCAGTTGGAGATCTATTTCCTTTTTTATTGATGATATCAATTGCCATTATGAATGCAGTAGGTTCTGCCGTGAAAACTGAGTGTTCCTTAGGAAAGGAGGATTCCTTTGAAATTTCTGAGGATATTGCTGCAATACCCACTAATGTGAAGGATCTGGAACCATCAGTGTATAGTACATAATGAGGAACTTTTCCTTGTATGTGCTCCAATGTGTGTTCTTTATGGTGACTTGGTGTGTAGTAATATTTCTTTAATAGAAAGGTAAGGTGAGTCCAAACTTAAACCCTTTGCATGGTCCATGGTGGAGGTAAACTAGGAGGTGGAGGGATCTGTATGCTGATGTTGGTTGATGCTAAAAGTCTATTAACTCAGGTTGGAAAGAGAGATTCATGGTTATTATAAAAGATATTAGGCTTGTCAAATATTATCTTCATGGGGGTAATCAATATATAGTAATGTTTAGGGCACTATGATTAGTCATAAAATCACGGTGCAATAATCACGGTGCAGTAATATGGAGGAGTTTTGAGATTATTTAAAAGCTCCCGTACATACTGTAGTACGAGTATGAGCGTGAATTGAATTTAGATTCTATCTTGTGGCCTGCGCTGCCGATCCATAGACTGAACTACTAAAGAAAATTTTTTTATAATATAAATGTTTTTTTTAAAGCATAAGTATAGTTGACCTTTTGCACCCCAGATGGTGTGAGATAATTTCGTTATTAAATTGAGTGCATTGTTTCATTTACATTTAATGTAAACTATAAGAGTTTGAGATGTATGTCAAAAACCATTGCAAAGAATTTCACAGAATCCTTGAATTGAATATGAATATATTTCATATAAACAAAATAACTTCTTGATTTCGTTTCTTTTTTTTTAGCTTTTTCAGTCTTTCTATTTTCAGTCTTTTCAGCTGATACCTTAAAACCAAGTGCTCCAGACCAAGACGTATTATTTGGATTGCAATACAAATTATTCTGAACTTCTTTTAATGCAATTGGGTAACTATGTTATTTATAGCTAAAACGAAAAGGGCACCGCCTAGAACGCTACCTTGTGGGACACTATTCTCTAATTGGAACCAATCCGAGAAAACATTATCAATTTGTGTTTGGAAAATTCTATCATTAATAAACCTCAGATTGAAATGGGAGAGATGACCTATAATTCCAGTTTGCAGTAAGATTTTCATTATGGAATGTCAACATGTTGTGTTATTTCTTTTCGTTTAAAACTTCTGCATATGTAATTATCCAGGTGGATAAGGGAGTCGCTTGGTGATCTTTCTGTTTGTGAGCCAAGCTGAATAGGAGACAATAATTCATTGCGAAATACACACCATTTAAGTTAATAATTTATCAAATTTCTAGTAGTTTACATAAACAATTTGTAAGTGAAACTGACCTGCAATTATTTGGATTACTTGGGTCTTTACCTGGATTGGCTATTGGTATGACTATTGCTTGTTTCCATGTCTTGGGAAAGAGATACTTCGACCAAAGATGATTATAGTATTGTAGTAGGTGAGCTTTCTCTAAAGGGGCCCAAGTTTTTTGTTATATCAAAAGTAAGCATATCTTTCCCAAAGGCAGAGGCAATACAATTGAACAGTGCATACTCAAATTTCCTTAAATTTAAATTTTCTCATAGGTTTAAACTTTCAGCGGAATAGTTTCTTCACAGGTTTTAATTGAGCGAAAGTGTGGATCTATATGAGCATGACTGCTCATAGCTTCAACGTGTCGTCTAAGGAAGGATATTTGCAATTGTTAGGTTATCATAGACTGGTACAGTCACTCATAAAACAGATCCCCCTAGGCAAGAGCCGCTGAATTTCTTGGCAGTCCAGATCTGGTTACAATGTGGCTAACGTTGAAGGCGAGAGTTATGAGGTTAAATCATGTTTTGTTTCATGTATTACACAGTGGACGTTGGAGGTGAATATAGTTAAATAATTATTTTTTTAAATGTTAAATAGGTAGTACAGTTACTTATATTAATTAAGATATTTTGAGACATGGCAGTCCGTAGAATATAAATATATAACTATATTTACCGCCTGGATTCGATTTAAATATATCCTAAATGAAACATGATCTGAGCAGTCTGTCTAGTAGACAAATGTGTTCATCCGCCACCCACCCTCCTACACCACTTCTCTAACCCCTAACTCTCACTCTCCAACGTCAGCCATAGTGTTACCAAATTTGGACTGCCACGAAATGCTGCAGCTCTAGTTTAGGGGGATCTGTTTCTTTAATGAGTGACTGTACACCATTTTGTTGTGATGCGTGTCTGGGGGGCATAATATATGAACCATTGATTTTCTAAGTTCTGCCAAATTTTCTTTATTGAAGAGGTCCCTGAAATGCCGGTGACACAACTTTGCCATGAATAATTTTTACTTTTAATAGCCTCATTTCTAAATTTGGAAGACAAATTATTGTAGTGCTTGTTTAGAATACTAATTTCTATAGCAATGTCGACATGTTTGGGGAAGGTATTATTTACAGTAATGGTCATGAGCTTATAGTTATAAAACTTTTGGGTAGGGTTTCCAATTTTCTTCGAATGGCGTTTTTCCCCTTTATCAATTGGGATAGAGTGTATTACCTCCAGGAGACTTTTAGGACAAGGTGTAGTTTTGGAAATTAATCGATCAGCAATTGTATTTATTAAGTTCGTCAAGAACTCTACTGTCTCATAATGAACTTTCTCTCCGTTAAAGGAGGGCACTGGACTAGTGTCTAATTAAAAAATATTCCAGCCAGTCTTATCTGTACAATAACGTGGAATTGAATGGGTTGTTGTCTTTCCTAAACAGTTTATCACAACTGGAAAGTGGTGGCTAGTGAAGAGTGCATCATAAACATTCTATTCAAATTGATGAGTATGATGCATGGGATTTTAAGTAGCAGTTGCAGACTTCATTATCTATTAATATGTAGAGCTCTTGGTCATTAAAAATATGTTCACCTTTTTTAAACCATTCTTGTCCTTTTTGATCATATAAGACTCCTGTATTGGGATATTGGCATTATGATCGCCTACTAATAAAAAGGTTTTATTGATATTTTGTAGTTATAGTTACGTGTTGTTGTTGTTGAAGTTCCTCAAGCTGTCTGGCCGAACAGCCCCGTATAGTTACGTGTACATTGTACAGATTAAAAGAGTAATTTTTATGGTGAAGTTTGATGCCAGGCAATTAAAGCACCGAAATTATGATATTAATGCTGTTATATGTTACGCTATAGGGAATATATATAGATTTTCCCAAAGTATTATTTGCATGAGTTGAATAAGATGCAAGAGTTAAACTTCCTACTGATTGAATATTATCATTTGCGTGTTATAGTCATATCTATATTGTTTGAGATTCCTTCAATAATCTTTGTGATTCACCCAATTTTATCCTAGTTCACAGACTAGGTTCACCTAATATATATATATATATATATATATATATATATATATATATATATATATATATATATTGTTACGGTGTAACATCTTCACTACCCATACAGGGAAGGATGATGTCACATCGCCCTTTATGTTTAGTGGAGATAAGTGTTAACATCTTCATTACGGTGTGACACATCTTCACTACCCGGACTATGTCACATCGTCATTATGTTTTGGTACAGAAGAGGGCGTCGACGTCTTCACTAGAAGATGTCACTACTTTATTTCGTTATATTCCAAGACTAGTTCTAGGATACCTACAAAATGTCATATAGAGTTTAGAAAGACATTGTAAAGGGTGGGTAAGATTAGAGAGGGTAGGCTTTTGGAGCTAAGATTTGGGTTAGATAGAGAGAGATAGTATTTGGAGAGAAGAAGGATAAAATAAAGCTTAGAAGCTTTACAGGTGTTTGAGTTTGCTCTTCCTCTTGTGATTAATCTGATTGCGTGCCTCAGTCGGCCCGGGACTAGGGACGTAACAATACATATATATTTTTTTTTTAAATAAAAGTATTTATTAGGTATGTGAGTGTCTGTTATGTTATTTGACCGATGTAATGAAACTGTGAATAGAAAGAAACGTTCATTGCATCCACAGGTGGTTACATGAGCTGAATTGTCTTTTGATAAGGCTAAATGAGGAATTTTGAACTTATTTTTCTTATAATTGCAGATAGAGATATGTTAGCTGTGGAGGTACTTTCTCTGATATTGCTATAATCTGTTTGTCCAGTGTTGTATGGAATACTATGCAATTCATCTTCCATCTCGAGCAAGTTCAGTTTAACACTAAATTTCTTAGGTTTGAAAATTGTGCTTTTCAAAAGTTTTAGTTTCATTCTCTATGTCTTAGAATCTCCTATACCTACATCAACTGTATCCGTCTACATCTTCATAACAATTTGCCACTGGAACATCTTGATCAGTAGTGTCATCAAGGAAGGCAAGAGTCTCAAATGTAATAGAGAGTGGGTGTTGTTTGACTGATGATTAGACTCTCCAGACACCGTTAATCTTGGTAGACCGTGTACTATTATTGCCTCTCCAACAGAATGGAATGATATCTCTTAAGGAATCTATTGCACCGTGCTAACACGGGAGGGAAAGTAGCAATGCCAACATTGGATGATGATTTGAAATCAGACTCTATAGTTGCTTTTATTGATATCCAAAAGGTATATGACACAACATTTAGACAATTGACATATCCTCTTCAACCACTTTATAGTACTTCTCTACTGTTATATATATTTTACCTGTTACAATATATTAAATGAAGGGAAACCCACTCAGATTTTGTACATCCTTTTTCATTGATCACAACATTGTACTTATTTCAGCTACTATCTAAAGAAAATTTTCAAAGTGCTATTTGTTCATCTGCAATACGGTCTATTCCTATCCTACAAACATCTGAAATACATCTTCAGAAGTCAAGGAGGGTTTTCTTTCATCTTTCGCCCTATATAATACAGTATCATAAATGTATTGTAACAGCTAAACTATGTATAATTCCACATTTCATCATAAGGAAATTTTTGCCTCAAATTATCCAATCAAGTTATTATTCAATTTAATTAATGGAATGCTGAATCACCCATCATATATATTATGCCCAGGAATACCTCCTTATACTTTATTTTCACGCATCTCCATCGCAAACAAAGTATCGTTACGGATAAAGAATAATTAGCTAGGGGGATGAAATATATAGAATATATGGCATATATATATGTATGTACTGAAGTTAGTAGGAATTCTAGGACAATGTCTGTTTACAAATTAGATGCAATATTACACAGTTCTGAAGGCAGTTACTTACATCTTCTGTCTGACCCATATCATATCTCGTAGAGAACAGATCGACCTATTGCATTTTACACTTATCACTTAAATGTAAACTTAGACTTAAACTCAATTTCCCAATTCACGAAACAGAGTTTAAATAAATACTTAGACTTATTATCAAAGCAAGAGTTGCAATTTGTACAATTCCGGACCATATTTTCTAGCCCATCTAAGTCGAACCCCGAGATCTGAAGGAAGCTGTTTCTGGACGACAGCCACCCAAATAACTTGTTTCTAATCTCGGGCTTCGACTTAGGTGGGCTGGAGATTATAGTCCGCGATTGTACATAATCTGTGTACTACCTTTACAGTTGTGGTAGGAAGTTTCTTTACCTCCCTGGGGTCTCTCTTACCTTAGCACACACCTGGGTCTAAATATGAAAGGGAGGTATTAATAAATGGTAGCAACATATATAACAACGAATATGATTGGGAGATGGGTTGACTATAAATGATAATCATAATGTAACATAGTTATGCAAGAGAGCATTATGATAAACTGTAGGTGTGTACTAGGGTACAGAAGGACCCTATGAGGAAAAAGAAACTCCTTTCGGCAACTGTACATAATAAAGGAAAGAAGAAGACGGAAGTCTTTATCCCTCAGAATGTGACTGAACTAAAACGGTACTTTAATAAGTGGATAAACAGAAACGCTACCAGTAACATTTCTAACCGATCGAAACATAACTAAAAAGATAACTCTGGTGACTGCAGACTGCAGTAGTTAGTCAGTCTACACCTAGCCACAACACAGCACTCTGCCACAACCACAACCACAGCACAACAGTTGGTAGCAACCACTTGAATTATATTAGTGGCAACAACAATAAGCCCACTGAAAAAACACTAATACCACATACTGTACCTCGCAAGAGGAAAGGCCCAGGAAAACCCATTTTGGATTATCTTCCTTCATTTGCCATAAAGAAATATGTGTATCTCGGTTAGGTAAAGTGCGTAAATATTCTTTTTGTTTATTTAGTATTATAAGGTTATATTATGTTACACAGAAATATAAGCGCGAAAAGTAGAATTCACTAGCATACTGCTGGCTAAACACAAGGATCAGACACATTTCAACTCTTGACATAGTAACACAGGAAGCTGATGGTCACCTGTTGCTATGCTTCTACTGCCCTCTCCCTATATATATATATATATATATATATATATATATATATATTGTAACGCAAGCCTAATTTACCAATATTTGTGTTGTACAAATGTGCAAATATAGCCAAATGTTTTTCCCACGAAAGCCGTGACCAGATGGCCGCCAGTATGTCGCCAGTTGGAGCTCTCGCCACGATACCTCCACCTTCCCTCCTGTATTCCCTATCTGTTATAGGGACGTATCCCTAACGTCCATATCGAGTGTATATAAACGCCTCTATAAACTGGTAAGGCTTAGACAATGTGAGAACTGGTAGCGTATGGTGGTCCTTTTGGTGCAGAGGGTTGTAGTTACGTTTGTTGTATATATCCTCTTTAGTTAAGTACTATGGAATAATTTCTCCTTGCATATATTTCTATTTGTAAACTCATCCAACTTAATATAATTGTATTTAAGTGTTAAGTGAGTAAAGTAACTAAGGAATTTCTGCAAGTATTAATGTAACTAAAATTGTTGAGTAAGTGAAGTCTCATTATTATAATAATCGTGTTATTAAAGTGAATTATTGTTATCAGTGGTGTATTTGATTATTAATATTGCATTATCATAATAATAATAATTATTATTAATATTGCTGCTGTGTCGGAGGTGGCCACCTGATCTCGCCATTTACAAGTAGCCTAATTCTATTATGTTTATTGTACATTTACCAATTGTTGAATGAGTTTTTCATTCTTTGAGGTACAGTACGGGAATATCTGATTTAATTTCATGCATTGTGTTTGTCCTACTACTTAGTGTTAGTAATAATTGTTAATTGTTTTTATTTCGAGTTTGGTTTTATACCAAGTAATATAGAACCTAGTTTGTTACAAGAGGGTTTATTAATATGTGTTGCTTTAAGTATTCATTTTTTATAGTCCGATTGGCCATTCCCATTTCTCCCTAATCTCCATCTCGTAACAATATATATATATATATATATATATATATATATATATATATATATATATTGTGTGTCGGTGGGAGGTAAACACAGGATAGAGCTTTGAGTTATTTTATTACTCTTACGTTTCGGACTACAGAGAGTCCATCTTCAGAGAGAAATGACATAGGGAAGAGGGTACCCCGAGATATATAAACCGGTGGTGGCCTACATTGCACCTGCCACTCCTTAATCTCACCTGACCTGCCCTCACCTCACCCCCTCCTTTCTTTTATACTCCAGGGCTATACTGGCTGAGTATCTACACCACTTCATAAACCCTTCTCTATGATTATGAACATTTATTGTACAAATGTATGCTGCTTCCAATGCTTTCCTCATTTTCTTATCCAAACCACTATGAATGATTGATGAATCCTCCCATCTGGGTAAATTATTACATTCTTCAATATGCAGTACCTATGAATTACCTGTGTTGTGCTTCCTTACGTCAGCTTTATGTTCATATAATCTTTTCTTTATACCTCTTCCTGTTTCTCCTATATACATCTTGTCACACCCATTACATGGTATACTATATATCACGCTGTTATTATTGACACGCTTGTTCTTGTTTGCCTGGGTTAGTTCGCCGATTCTCTTTCCAGATGATGTTGCAATTTTTAAGCCAACCTTGTTCATATGTCTATCTAATATCGAGCCAGTATTAGAATTAGGTACACATACAAATCTTTTCTAATTTTTCTCGCTGCTGTTAGTTTCATCTTTCTTTCGTTCGATGATTTTAAGTGCTTTGATTTTAAGTTTAATTAGCAAACCTACAGGGTATTTCAATTTCTTAAATGCCTCTATTATATACTTTCTTTCATCGTCCAAGCTGTCATTACTACATATCCTGTAAGCTCTTAGAAAAAATCCTATCACCACTACAGACTTAATCCTAGCATTGTGAGCAGATAGATAGTGAATAAAGTTATCTTTGTTAGTGGGTTTCAGGTACACCGTGAATTTTACGCCTTGTTCCGTTTTTCTTATTATAGTGTCTAGAAACGGTAGCATGTTCTCTTTTTCTTCCTCAACAGTAAACTGGATATCCCTCTGTACGTTATTTAACATCCTCAATTTATTGTCTATATTGGTATTATTCGGTACTACTACAAGGACATCATCGACATATCTATTCCATACACTGTTCCTACCTATTTTTCTAGTATATTTATCAGCTTCCAGTGTCTCCATATATAAACTCGATAAGACAGCACTTAGTGGGCTCCCCATGGCTAGACCCCTGTGTTGCACATATTCTTCATTATTAAATATGAACACGCCGAATCGTATGCACAATGAGACCATCTTGATGAAATCTGTCCTGGGTAGTGGTAGGTCCTCCTCCCTGATGTGGTCCAGTGCCTTCCTCACTGCTTCCATGGCTCCCTCGACTGGTACATTGGTGAATAGTGATTTTACGTCGAAGCTGTAGAGTTTCTTGTTTATAAAATCGATTTCATTGAGTCGTGATATCAAATCCGATGAGTTTTTCAAGTGTGCACCACATCAGGGAGGAGGACCTACCACTACCCAGGACAGATTTCATCAAGATGGTCTCATTGTGCGTACGATTCGGCGTGTTCATATTTAATAATGAAGAATATGTGCAACACAGGGGTCTAGCCATGGGGAGCCCACTAAGTGCTGTCTTATCGAGTTTATATATGGAGACACTGGAAGCTGATAAATATACTAGAAAAATAGGTAGGAACAGTGTATGGTATAGATATGTCGATGATGTCCTTGTAGTAGTACCGAATAATACCAATATAGACAATAAATTGAGGATGTTAAATATTGTACAGAGGGATATCCAGTTGGCTTAAAAATTGCAACATCATCTGGAAAGAGAATCGGCGAACTAACCCAGGCAAACAAGAACAAGCGTGTCAATAATAACAGCGTGATATATAGTATACCATGTAATGGGTGTGACAAGATGTATATAGGAGAAACAGGAAGAGGTATAAAGAAAAGATTATATGAACATAAAGCTGACGTAAGGAAGCACAACACAGCTAATTAATTGGTACTGCATATTGAAGAATGTAATAATTTACCCAGATGGGAGGATTCATCAATCATTCATAGTGGTTTGGATAAAAAAATGAGGAAAGCATTGGAAGCAGCATACATTTGTACAATAAATGTTCATAATCATAGAGAAGGGTTTATGAAGTGGTGTAGATACTCAGCCAGTATAGCCCTGGAGTATAAAAGAAAGGAGGGGGTGAGGTGAGGGCAGGTCAGGTGAGATTAAGGAGTGGCAGGTGCAATGTAGGCCACCACCGGTTTATATATCTCGGGGTACCCTCTTCCCTATGTCATTTCTCTCTGAAGATGGACTCTGTGTAGTCCGAAACGTAAGAGTAATAAAATATATATATATATATATATATATATATATATATATATATATATATATATATATATATATATATATATATATATATATATATATATATATATATATATATATATATATATATATATATATATATATATATATATATATATATATATATATATATATATATGTGAATTATTCATATTGACAAGTATGTTGTGTGGGTGGGAGGTAAACACAGGATAGAGCTTTGAGTTATTTTATTACTCTTACGTTTCGGACTACACAGAGTCCATCTTCAGAGAGAAATGACATAGGGAAGAGGGTATCCCGAGATATATAAACCGGTGGTGGCCTACATTGCACCTGCCACTCCTTAATCTCACCTGACCTGCCCTCACCTCACCCCCTCCTTTCTTTTATACTCCAGGGCTATACTGGCTGAGTATCTCCAGGAATATGCGGAAGTCCACAAGGAAAGAAGAAACACCGGGTCCCAAGCGCTTTCGTGTATTTACATCTTCAGGGGATATACAGAGTGGAAGAATTGTTACCGAGAAACACCTTATATACAGGTACATTCAATAACTAATTAGCAATCTTAAGGTGTTTTCCCTAAGAGTTCAAAGCCATACACACAAAAGACATGATATGACCACTAAGCCCATAATTATCTTCAGTCATTTGGGAACAGCGGTTGGACTTATCTTCTTAACAATCATGTCTATGATGAAACTGTCCATTTTGTACATACCATTGTTTAAGTTCATATTACTATTTTTAGTGTGATCAAACTTGACTCTATAATGTTTCTATTTTTGGATGAATTACATGACGAAGCATGACACCAGTCAATACTAATAACTCGATACTTATGCTGTTTGATCCTGGTAGAAAGGTCTTCCCCAGTTTGTCCTATATAGAACATATTACATTCTTTGCAAGGTACATTATAGATACATCCACATGAGGAATTGGGTGAATTTTTTTTATCAACATTTTGTCATTGCGGAAGGCAACATTAACATTCCATGTTTTAAGAAGATGAGGGATTTGGGCATATTTATCACTAGGGTAATATCAGTAAATTTTTATTGTCGCGGGGTGGGACCCTAAAAAATTATGTTCTTGCCAATTTTAAAGCTTTGTCCAAAAACGGTTTGCGGTATTTAAATTTTGTTCCAATGTCAGAGATAAATTCAAATTTCTCATCCATGAATTCAGGACTACATACACGTAGAGCACGTAAGTACATGGAAGAGAACACAGACCGTATTACTTTATCGTGGTGTGCAGAGTTATAATGAATATATGAATAAATATTGGTTGGTCTCCTGTATATGCTAAACTTAAAGATGTTGCCTACCCTGTGAATCAGGCAATCAAAAAATGTCAATTTTCCATCCTCCTCAATTTCAGTGGTAACATTAATGGAAGGGGCTAAGATGTTAAGCAATGGCAGAAAGTTATCCAGATTTTCATTACATGGCCAGAGGCAAAGTACGTCATCTACGTACCTGTACATTATAGCATTACTGGGTAAAATGTTATTTAGTAGTTTCTTCTCAAAGAACCTTATGTACAATTTACACAATAAGTGGGGAGAGTGGATTGTCCATTGCCATACCAAATTTCTGCTCAAAATATTCTCCTAGAAATACAAATTTACAGTTTTTATTACACAACTTACAATCAACTGCAGGATAGCACTCTTGGGGATATTATGAAGTATTTCATCAAGATAAACTAAAAGATCATCGACAGGAACTTTGGTAAATAGAGATTTATCATCAAAACTCACTAGCTTAAATGCACTACATATATATATATATATATATATATATATATATATATATATATATATATATATGGTGAAGTAACCTGTAATTTAAATAATAAAACAGGAGTACCATGCTTTCTTCTATTTTTCAGAACATCATCAAGGTAAAACAGGCAGGAGTAAGGGGTTTGTTTGTATATCATTTGGGCTTAACGCATGTCGAGTACGTGATGATCATTAAAGTCATATAAGGCGATATTCTGCAGCTATGACAGACGATATCTACCTGCTGCTGCCGTTGCTGCAATGACTGGTGTCGGTCGTCCTCCTTCCATGAGCATGGAATGAGCCTAGGACCCGCCAACCATCAGGTCCGGCCACGTTGGTAGCCCCCACGCCCTTCCTCCCTTCATCCACAGTGAAAGACACCTCCTCCACATTACTCAGTGATGGTGGTGATGTACTGGCGGCAGAGAGAAGGATGCCCTTCATGTGGACGAAGTAATCCTCGTTGTTCGCGTCAAAAACTCGTAGTCCTTCAAATGTTTAAACCATTTTGCCATGCCAACAAGACGGTCGGCAGAGGAAGTGGTGATGTTGTCAGTCGGTTATGACTGACCAATAGATGACTGTGGAATCCTCCCACGGAAAGGTTTTTATTTTTTATTTCTCTCATGGGACTAAATGACTATCACCCATGAGGGCATCAAGGCAGCCTATTTTGTTTTTCTTCTACCTTCCCCACGACTCTTTGTGTTGCTGACGACTGTTGATTCAGATTTTGATAAGTCTGTCTGGGTTATCCTGCTGGACCAGACATCCTTGACCCGGAAGATTTTGGGGCCTTGGCATAAGGAGATGTGTTGTTGAAATAGGTGGAGGCAAGGAGAGGCAGACATCCACCAGTCCACAGTGACAGTGAGTTGGTAGGTGGACTGTCAGTCCTCCTCCTCCTCTTCCTCTTCGTCTGTCATTCTCCTTCATCCTCCAGGTTCATGTTGTCGTCGGTGGTGGCATCTTTAGTAGTGGTGGAGGTGGAGCAGTTATTGGTGTCCGTGTCCTCCTTCATCTCGGGGTCTTGTTGAGAAGGTTCAGGTGGTGGTGGGATGGTGATGCTTTCCCACAATTCCCCCGGCTGAGTGGGGGAGGCAGCATTTAATGGTCCGGAGTAGGGTTTATCGATTGTTTGATGCAACAGCTAGAGTCATAATACCACCCAACATAGTAATAAATTCTAAGGATTTTAAAACATGGTAATTCATATTATTAATAAGATATTTACACACATTAACCAGACTTCACTATTCCAAAAGGGAGAAGCAGCATTATTATGACAAATCAATTAAAGCTCACATTTTTACTAAAATAACCTGATTAATTTGAGTAAAATATATAAAACAATCAAAATTAAAAACATTGAACTATCTAAAAACAACTAGCCATAAAATTCACAATTTGTGAAGGAGGCCAGCCTCCTCCACATAGGAGAGGGTGTTCCCTCCCACTCTACAAGCCTCCTCCCCGAGCACTTGGGAGAGACTGTGAGAACCGTCCCCCACCCGGTACTCGGAGAGTTGCCTACGACGAAGGTCCCCAAGACTGGGACACTCGGCAAGAAGATGCCGCACTGTCAGAGGGACCAGACAATCATCACAGTAGGGAAGGGGAGCCCTCTCCATTAAAATTCCACGAGTCAAACGCGAGTGGTCAATGCGGAGACGGGCAAGAGCCGTCTCCCACCGGCGGGACAGGCCGCTGTAGCTCCACAAACCCAGGCCCTGGCAGATGCTGCGGAGTGTGTTAGCCCCGACGGCGTCTCATCTGTCATGCCAGCAGGAACGAACGGCATCATCTTTGTAGGATCGAAGGTCCACTGCAGGTACAGTACGGGATGACGCCTGGCAGGAGGCCTAGAACTAGAAGCCTTAGCCTTAGCCAGGCTTCAGCCAGCTCATACCCATCGACACCAACATGGGCCGGGACCCAATAATATGTGACTCTGCGTCCACGATGTTCCAGGAGGACAGCCTCCTCCACAATGGAGAGGGTGCCCCCTTCGGGATTTGTGACGTGCCTGCTCTACTCCTCCCTCGTTCCGGCTTCCTGCCTCGTTTCTTGGTGGTGGTGATTGGTTGTAGATTAGGAGAAATGGCTATTGGTGATAAACTATTTATCCTAAAATTGTCCAGAAGGAGGTCAGAGAGACGATCTAACCCTTCTGCAGCTAAGGCAACGGCAATCTTGGGGCAGACGGTGACGATGTCTGCCTGCTGCTGCCCTTGCTGTAAAGGCTGGGTATCGGCCATCGCCCTTCCACGGGCGTGGATTGAGCCTAGGACCTGCCCACCATCAGGTCCGGTTACGTCGGTAGCCTCCACGCCCTTCTTCCCTTCATCCACAGGTAAAGACACCTCTCTGTCCCTCAGTGATGGTGGTGAGGAGTTGGCGGCAGAGAGAAGGATGCCCTTCCTGTAGACGAAATATTCCTAGTTGATGCTTGTCATGAAGCCATAGCCCTTCAAAGGGTCAAACCACTTCACCCTGCCAACAAGATGGTCGGCAGGGGAAGTGGTGGTGTTGGCAGTATGTGATGATTGGACCATGGCTGGCTGTGGAAACCCTCCACATGGTGTTTATATCCTACCATAGACCTCGCTACAGTTGTCAGGTCGTGAATCAATTTT
Source organism: Petrolisthes cinctipes (assembly GCA_033782935.1). NCBI lineage: Eukaryota > Metazoa > Arthropoda > Malacostraca > Decapoda > Porcellanidae > Petrolisthes > Petrolisthes cinctipes. Next base: position 147,493 of record JAWQEG010001216.1, read on the forward strand.
ATCACGGGGTAATTTTTTTGTTTTTGTAGTTGTACGGTGGTTATCTTTGTATAATATAGATTTTAGGAATAGTATATTCATATTTGTATGATAGTTAAGGTTAAAAGTTAAAAAATCATCATTCCTATATAAAAAACTGTTATCTCCTGATGTCATAATTTAGTCTCTATCTGGCAACGCAGTGATGTCTAGGGTAGGATATAATCACTGTTTGTGTCCTCTTGTGTTACCATAAAGATGTCTTCAGAAATAGATGAATGGTTAGTGCTCCTGCTTTACTATTTACTATTTACTTACGAGGTACTTCTCCAATAAGTATATAACGTGCACCATATATATATATATATATATATATATATATATATATATATATATTACAATGAAATTTTCGTAGTGAATTTCTATTTACATAAGCTTTCTGCCAGCTAGATCCATGAGAAGGAAAAATTCGCTTTATGATCTGTGATTGACAATGGATGAATATAATGATAATGGGACCACAATTGGTGAAATCTCTGAACTCCTTCCATGAGTTGAGACCTCTTGATACATGGACGCCCAAGACGAGGTCGAGTGTTGACGTTGCCTTCCAATTTCCATCTTTTGATCCACCTACTGACGGTGTTAGCACTGACGTCCATCTCCCTAGCGATGTCCGTGGTAGTCATACCTTCCACCCACAGTAACACAAATTTGGCACGTTCAGACAAGGCAGTTAGTCGGAATGGTCGGCGGTGTTTCATTTTTCTGTGTAAGAGTGGGGTAATATTCTAAATATAATTCATGTATCTGCTATCAACTGGCATGAAAGTTGAATCATGAAGTAACAGTACACTGACCTCTGCTCCATTGATTTTTAACCTGTTGCGTTGACAATCCTCCGAATTCAATTCTTTTATCTGAAATATATTTTGAAATTTTGCTGCATATTGGTTTCTCAGAGAGTATATTTATTGATTGATTGATATTAAGCGCCGCAACAGCGAGGTCATATAGCACCAGAAAAAGGTGATAGAGAGGTGTGACAGCAAGCAAGAAGGAAATAGGAAGAATGGAGGGACAGTTAAAGAACTGAAAGCTAGTGGCTGGGGCCGAAGGGGCGCCAAAACCTTTAAAGTATTGCCCACATCACTACAGGCAATACCCCCCTGCGGGGTCAGAGGGTTTATATATTCCGATGTTTGCCGAGCATTTTTAATATAAATGCAGATTCATTTCAAGTATCTTAAATATATAAAAGTAAGAGGGACACTACCTGCAGAATATATATATATATATATATATATATATATATATATATATATATATATATATATATATATATATATATATATATATATATATATATATATATATATATATATATATATATATATATATATATATATATATATATATTTTTTTTTAACTTAAGTATTCCATAAACATGTTCATTGTTAATCATTCTCATAAAATCAATATTTTATTACAGTTCTTTATATGTACAGTCACGAGCACTAATAACTATTCAGGTGTGCCTCGAATACCTAGAAACAGTAAATAAATGCACACTATGATACTCACTGGAATGATTTCGTTGGTGAATTGAATTGTTCAAAGCTTTAACCAAAGCTGTATGCTTATTCTTGCTCGTGATTCTTCATTATAGTTTAGGGAGTTTCCTTCAACAATTTCAGATATACTGTATAATTCCATAAACATTGCGGTGAGAATCGAGAACGGAATCACTGTTGATGACAGAGGATATAGTTTCATTATCTTCGGTTCGATAAAATAGTGGTGAGGATGTATGTAGTAATTTCTTCCTACTAACCTTTATTTGTGATGACATTAATATTATTTTATTATACAATACTAGCAAAATAAATTTTTAGTGCTGTGGAATAATAAAGTATAGTTTATCTGCCAGTGCAAGGCGCTTTTCACAATTTTGTTTGTTTTGCAGGTGGATGTAAGAGAGGGAGGGTTAAAGTTGGTTGTGGTGGTAGGCGCCAACCAAGTTTTTGCTTGTCAAGGGTAACACACCTAGAAGACTTGTTTCACTACATCCCATATAACTAATCTAAATTAACATCACGGAATTGTTCATGGAGTGAAAAGTATCATGTGCAAACTTTTATTCCTTTATTAAGTTCAAACCTCTAGGAAAGAATTATCACTTCTTCTATGCCCCATTCTATGAGCGTTCTATTTGGCAACCAGCTCCAGACCTGCTTACCATCCCTTCAGTGATAGTTGTATTATTCAGTAATGAAAAAAAAATCTGATCCACAGTAATATAAAAAAGAAAGATCGTGACCAGGGTAAAGAGTTAAGAAAAAACAAAAACAAAGTACAAATATAATAGAAATAAAACAGAAGAGCAGTTCCCTAGTTTAGATTTTTAAGGCACACTCCTTACGACTATGTTTTATTTATCAGCCATTGGATACAGAAGTTAAGTAATCCCATCATCATCAAGACTAATCTGGGGTGGACTTACCTACCGTCAGTGGAATGGAGGAAATTCTGTTTCTAAGTGACAATTTCTAGCATGAATAATCAACCACCAATAGATGGCTATCCATCATCATCGAACTATACTATATTTTTCTTGTCAAGGCATGGTACTGCACTACCACGGTAGATAGGTGAGGAGTAAGGAGTAGACCTATCTGTGCGTCAACAGAAACTATTATTGTATCCAAGACTATTTCTTAAGTAGATCAAATGACGAATGTTGACCAGGATCATAACCCTTGTACATTAGTACCTATTATAATTATAAAATCGTTTCTTTACCAAATTTTTTTAGGAGAGGAATGTGCAACTGGTCATCAATCATGATAAGCGTGCCTCTACCGGCAATATAGATTTTGCTTTTTCTATGGTTCTACCAACAAATTGCACTTGTTGTCGTTTACACTTCCTCGTTTAAAACCCCCTCCTGCTTTAGTAGCGCCCGCTAACAGTTCTTCCCCTGACCCCCTAAAACACAGATGTTCATCACCCTCTTCTCTTCCTACCTCATGTAGCCTGTCTCGCAGAGAAGTGGCACTCATAACACACAGGTATCTAGTGAATCATTATTATTGCAGTTACAACGCTTATCCTGTCTCATATTTGCTTCAGCTCATTTAATATTTTATCAGGCTATTTGAAGCAGACCTGGATACTTATTATGGCTTGTGATTGTACCAGCCTTTGCAGGTGTGAAATAGTAGGCCTATTGCTCCTCTAAGGATAGTACTTACTTCTACTGATAAATGTTCGAACTTTGTCCATACTTGACACAAATAAATATTATATTTATTATTTATGAAACAGATTTTGTAAATGTTAATACCAAGCCAATGCAGGCAAAATGAAATAATTAGTAAGTCGAAGCCATCACGACGTCGGTTCGGCGAAAAAACTACTTATTTGATGCACATAATATTATAATAATTTTATATCACAATTTCTTGTCATGTTGTTAGACGATAAAGTGATAAAAGAACGGGAGGATTGAGTGTTATATGCGGTAAGGAGGTTGTACAGGAGTATTATTAACACTGTATTGTATAAATATGCAAGTGATATGGCGAGTGGTTTGGTTTACTTCACAGCATATTTCAAAGAAAAAATCAGAAGAAAAATGAAAACACACTGAAGCATGGATTGTTATCCTGCGCCTTCGCTTCTCCGACGGAATCACTTGCACAAATAGATGAATTAATGTAAATAATATATCTCAGCCCACAAAGCGGGAATTCAAGAAACTAGTTAACTAACGTACCTAGTGTGTGTGTGTGTGTGTGTGTGTGTGTGTGTTTAGACAGACGATCAGGACTAGGACCAGTTGGTGAAGGGAGGTATTCAGACTGGTGACGCAGGGGTTTCTAATGGTGTATTGGTTATCATGCTCACCTAGCAAGAGAGAGATCGTCTTCATCCTCTCAGGATATTTGAGAAAGTGATATTGTAAATGTTATTACTACACCAATACGGGCATTTGAGATAACTTATATGGTATTACGACGTCGGTTTTCGAAACAAAATACTTTGTCGATGAACACAATACTGTATATACCGGTACTAATATTCAATAATATTCTCTTGTTGTGTTGCTTTAGAGCACCAACGTAATAAAGAGTGGGATGAGTTTGTGTTATATACGGTAAAGAGCTTGTACTGTACAGAAGTATCTAGTATAAACATGGAAGTGATAGGCAAGTGGTCTAACGTGCAGTTTAATTAACACCTACTTCACAGTTTATTTCAGAGCAAAAATTCAGGAAAGAATGAAACACACACAGAAGTAAAGTTAGCAACCCTGCACCTTCGCTTCTCCGACGCAAACACTTGCACAAATATTTATACGAATTCAAGTAATATCACTCAGCGCATAATGCAAAAATTTCGGAAACTAGTTATCTGTATGGGTGTGAACCGGAAAGGTGAGGTAACATACCTAGTTTGTGTGTGTAAGTGTGTAGACAGACGATCAGGACCAGGACCAGATGGTGAAGGAAGGTGTACAGACTGGTGGCGTAACCAGACTGCTAAGAAGTTTGTCAGCCATTCAATATATATTCAGTTCTGCGGCGCGCGCTTCTCCTTAGGAATATAATATGCACACTGCACCCAGCAAACGATTGTATCATTTACAAAATTTAGTTATGACGATGTTTGCTGTCAGTACGATGTCCAGATGCCATTGATGCAGTTAAATTTTCTCCAATCATCCCAAAACATATTTACAAACCATGAGCAATCACACCTCTTTCTTTGCTATCCAAAATATCTAACCCAACAAATACACAAAGAACTAACTATCTCAAGGAACCAAGCACCCTTATGGTTGAAAGCACCGTCCTCAGACTGTCTGTGGCAATATTTCTTTAATTAAAGAATATTAATTCAAGCCACGACCAACGCAGAACCGCCTCTGCTCATACTGCAGTGCAGAAAATGGAACATTTTTTCACGTAGTTCCTGATATCATCGATATAGTTTGTACTTTGTACGGGGATACTGACCACATACGTGTCAGTGTAATATAGCGACAAGAGTTACGTGCGTCTCAGAAGTAGTCACCTTGCGGGATTGAAAAGATTAAGCCTTTTATATGAAAGACAGAAAGTAGGTCAAATTGGGTATATTTCCCACCTGAAGGCGAAAAAAAAACTTATAAGCATTGTTACTCAGGGATTAGAATCACGGTGTTTATCCAAACGGCGTTTGAAACTGTCTAAGCTCTTGCAATCTATTCTGTTACGTGGAAACCCATTCCATAGGTTAACGACTCGGTTAAAAAATATATTCTTGAATTCTTGTGAGTTAAAAGATTTACCTATAATTCTGTAACCGTTTGGTCTCGTGAAATTTTATTGGTCGATGGTGAAATTCTTATTGCAGTTCATACTGTCTATGCCTTGAATAACTTTAAGTACCTTAATTGAGTCACCACTACGATGTGTTGACGGAAATAAATTTAGTTCTCTTTGTATTTTGTTCTTCAGACTTGGTATCAATTAGGTACCCAACGTTGGACTCGTTCCAGATTTGCTATATATGTCAAGTAGTACGGGCACCAGGCTTGAACACAGTATTCCAGGGAAATATAAAAAGTAAGGATTGTATCGTTGAACCTATATTTGAGTATGGGAACATATTCCATGCACCTGTGGCCAGTTAATGGATGTTCTGATAATATTAACATATCGGGCATGAGAGCCCTTTTCCCTGCGCCGATGTCAAACTCAGCACTCTGATATTTGCGAGCAACTAAACTCTGGTTAGTGTTTTGGACTCGTAACCTAGAGGTCGGGAGATCGATCCTTTCAGGTGAGGGCCTGAGAATATTTACTCTCCCGATTTGAGTTTGAGGCACTAACTATAAGGCCATCGAACGTCGTAAAACACCCTCGCTGGTACCATAACAGCTGCAGTATTTGAGAATTACCCTCACTTCCCTCCCTCTGTAGCTGGGTACCAGTTCGGAAGTCGTGACGTGTGTGTGAGCAGCAGTTGACCTGGGCCATGGTAACGGGCTTGATTAAGCCTATGTCCAGTGTCGGAATATATATATATATATATATATATATATATATATATATATATATATATATATATATATATATATATATATATATATATATATATATATATATATATATATATATATATTTTGGGAATTACCCATATATATATATATATGTATGATATCCCATACCATTTTATATATATATATATATATTTTTTTTTTTTTCGGGGGGGGGGGATTACCCATATATATATATATATATATATATATATATATATATATATATATATATATATATATATATATATATATATATATATATGAATGGTCCTTATTAAGGTCCGTGGTGCATCAATGATGTCTGTTCACACATATTCGTGGCACCTCCGTGATATCCCATACCATTTTATATATATATATACATATATATATATATATATATATATATATATATATATATATATATATATATATATATATATATGGGTAATCACCCCCCCAAAAAAAAAAAAAAAAAAAAAAAAAAAATATATATATATATATATATATATATAATGGTATGGGATATCACGGAGGTGCCACGAATATGTGTGAACAGACATCATTGATGCACCACGGACCTTAATAAGGACCATTCACACATATCCGTGGCGCCTCCGTACTGTGTCAGTGATTATTCATTTGCTGTTCTATAGTAATCCAAATAGAATGTTTAAAATCACTGTCCATATATTTCGGTTGTGATATATCCTATAGAACAGGATCATTTATAATCAGTTCAATTAGCAGCTCGTCATTCATATTATTGTTGGTGTTGTTGTTGTTGTCCGACCTTCCGACGTCCGTCCGTGAAAACCAAAAATATCGTTGGCGACTATATTAAATTTGACGGCATTGACACGGAGAGTAAAAACACGGTACTGCGCCGGACGTGTGTGAATACTTCGGCCAGTTTCAAAATAACGATATTTTTTTCACTGACACTGACGCACTGAGCGAATACGGCACGGGTATGTGTGAATGAACCTTTAACAGGTATAATACATGTTATTTTTTTCCAATGAACTCGAAATAGCCTTGTAGACGAGGCTGGTGCAATTCTTGTGCAGGGTGCAGATGAACTTCCCTTGGCTTCCGCCTCCATCTTATCCCTACCCTACTCTCCCCAAAGGATCTCTTGGCGTTAACTCTCCCCATCTCTCTCCCTTCGTCCCTTTCCTCTACCACTTAGTCTCTATATTATTGGTCTTGGGGCTGTATTTAATAAGTCAGATATGTTTTAGTGTAGGTTGTTCTCCTTGTCATCATTTATCTTTCCGGTCTCGCCTTCAATTTATTAAATGAATATCACTTGCTCATCAAACTGTTATGTTAGGTCTCGTTCACTTATGACTGACACTTCGCCACACACACAGACAAAAGCGATAATTTTGCCAGTCCTCCTCTCTCTCGCTGGCCTCTGCGTGCATTTGGTTCGTGTTTGAGGTGGAAAATGTCTGTGTTTTCACTACTCCCTCGCACAGGCGGAGAAACGTCTGAAGCACTTACTAGTCTCGTTGCCTCGATGCCCGATCGGCTGCAGAAGGTCATTGTGAAGGAGGGAGTCTGTGCGCGATTCTGATTACATTACATTCACTAGTAAGGAAGTAATTAATACTCATGTAGGCTTAAGACTAGTGTAACAACCATAAAGTTATGCATGTTCTTATCACAGTATTTGCCTCGCAATTCTGCAAGACAAAAACGAGGAATAACCACTCGGCCACCTCCCCTAGTCCTATATTATTCCAAACAGCTTATTTCAAACTTCTGTCCATATATTTTGGTTGTGATAAATCATACAGGACAGGATGATTTTGAATACCTCGGCCAGTGTCAAAGTAACTATATTTTTTTTCTCTGACACTGACGCACTGAGCGGATACGGTACTGATATGGCACGAATATGTGTGAATTGATCTTTAACCTGCAATTTTAGTTTTACCACCAAACTTAACTTTCTGTCCTTGCTATGAGAATACATCACAGATAATATATAAGATTTACTTATCCCGGTTTTATTTGACGTAATCGTTAAGGAACCCTGTGATGTAGTCTAAAAGTTGGAGACTGATTGATTGATTGATTGATTGATTTATTGATGCCATTAGGCATCTGGCGGTGCAACAGCAATGGTCATATACCGCCCAACATAAAAGGGTCATCTACATCATTAATAAAATATGTACAAAGATTAAATAATTTTCACTACCTCGAAAGGGAGAAGCAGCATGAATAAAACTCACGTCTTCCAAAAATATCATATATTAATGAAATAACCTACTTAAGTTAGATATATAAAAGAATTGAAATATTAACGAAAGAAACATTAAACTTTAACTACCAAAAATTAATAGCCATAAATACAATAAAATTCACAATTTGTGGAGGAGGCTGGCCTTCTCCACAAATTGTATATAGGAGAGGGTGTTCCCTCCCACACTACAAGTCTCCTCCTCGAGCACCTGGGAGAGACTGTAAGAACCGTCACCCTTCCGGTACTCGGAGAGGTGCCTGCGACGAAGGTCCCCAAGGCTGGGACACTCGACAATAAGATGCCGTACTGTCAAAGGGACCAGACAATCATCACAGTAGGGAGGGTGAGCCCTCTCCATTAAAAAGCCATGAGTCAATAATGTGTGGCCAATGCGGAGACGTACAAGAGCCGTCTCCCACCGGCCGGACAGGCCACTGTAGTTCCACAAACAAAGGCGCTGGCGGATGTCGTGGAGCTTGTTAGCCCCGACGGCGTCCCAGTGACTTTGCGGCCACGACGACCCAGGAGGACAAGCCACTCAAGAATGGCCAACACCAGGGGATGGGAAGAGTTAAAATTGCACAAGGCCTGCAAGGAACTACAGGAATCGCTAAAAATAGTAAACGAAGGATGAGGGTGAGTGAAAATCACTTGGAGGGCATATAAAATGGCCGAGAGCTCAGCAGTAAAAATGGACATGACAGAAGGGAGCCTGCCTCCACGGCAAAAGTCAGGAAAGACAACTCCAAAGCCAACTCCAGCATCAGACTTTGACCCATCAGTGTACACAGGGAGGGACTCCCTGTGAGTGAAGGCATGTTCTAAAAAGAGGGAACGAGCCACTGGAGGAGGAAAAGATTCCTTTTTGTCTGTAAAGCAGGTGCAGGGGAAAACTTCTGGAAGAAGTCATGGAGCCACCCTGGGGACCCTCACAGGACAAATCTGGAAGTCATCTATGCCCATCTCCTCTATAGCCTTCCTGACCCGGAAGCCAAAGGGCCATGGTGCACGAGAATGTAAAAGGTAGTACTGAGACATGGTATCAGATGACACCGCCAAGCAGGGAAGGGAGTCAGGAAATCGATGTAATCGATGCCAACAACGAACTATCAAGGACTGGCGACGGAGATCAAGAGGTGGCTCATTAGCGTCCACCAGGAGACTGGGGATTGGGGATGACCTGAAGGCTCCGGTCGCCAGACGTACCCCAGCATGATGAACAGGGTCTAAAACTCTGAGACTGGCATCGGTGGCAGAAGAGTACACCTCACACCCATAGTCAAGTTTTGACCTAATAAGAACATGGTATAGGCGGAGGAGGGTGGCCCGATCAGCCCCCCAGGACGTATGGCCCAGGACCCTCAACAGGTTAAGAGTCTTGAGGCAAGAGACTTTAAGTGTACGTAAGTGGGGAACCCAAGTCAAACGTTTGTCAAAAAAGAGACCCAAAAAGCGAGTCTCCTCGACACAACATATCCGATGACCATACATGAATAAGTCCGGATCGGGGTGAACGCCTCGGATGAGGCAGAAGTGCATAGCAACTGTCTTATAAGGAGAAAATCGAAACCCATGAGAACCAGTCCAACGTGACACCCTGTCAAGGGCAAGCTGCATGCGCCGCTCCGCCACTGACATACAGGAAGCAGCAAACCAGAGTGCCAGGCCATCAACGTACATCGAGTTAGCTATACCGTCTGGAAGGGATGAGGCAATGGCATTAATTGCTACTGCAAACAATGTGACACTGAGGACGCTTCCTTGTTGGACGCCCTCCTCCTGTGCAACAGATGCTGAGTGGGTTGTACCAACCCTCACAGAAAAACTGCGACCACTGAAACTCCTTAAGAATGCGTGGAAGGCGACCCCGCAGGCCATATAAATGGAGTTGCTGTAGGATGCCATATTGCCATGTAGTGTCATAGTCTTTCTCTAAATCAAAGAATACAGAGACAAGGTGTTGATGTCGTGCAAAGGCCTCACATGCAGCAGCTTCCAACCTGACCAGAGCATCTGTAGTGGAACGGTGTTTACGAAAGGCAGACTGGGACGGATACAGAAAATCACCTTTTTCCAAGAAGTATACCAGTCTGACATTCACCATCTTTTCATATAGTTTACAGAGACAGGAGGTCAAGGCAATTGGTCGATAATTGAGGGCAACACCAGAGTCCTTGCCCAGCTTGAGGAAAGGAAGGATGGTAGCAACCCTCCACCCAGAAGGGAAGACACCCTCCAGCCAGATTCTGTTATATAAAGCTAAAAGAAATGAGATCGCCTCCTCACCCATGTGTCGTAACATTGCATATGGAATGTTGTCTGGCCCAGGAGAAGTGTCGCCGCAGAGAGAGAGAGCAGAATGCAGGTCTCTCAAGTTGAATTTATGGTTATAACTTTCATTCTCATTCCCTGAGAAATCCAGGACAGTACGCTCCTTGGCTCTTAACTCATGCCTGACAGCCAGAGGTCAAGAGTCACGGCTGGAGATTTTTGCAAAAGCCTCCGCCATGGTATTGGCCACCGTCAAACTATCCATGATCTTAATTCCATTGACCTTAAGCACAGGTGGAGTAATGGGAGAAAACTTCCCCGCCATCTTACGTACTCTCCTGAACACTTGAGTGAGTGGAGTTTTGGTATTAATTGAAGACACATAGGCTTTCCAAGATGCACGTCGTGCCTCTTTTTAAAACTCGTCTAGCCCGGGCCCTTGCTCGTCGGAAGTCCTCTAAAAGAGTTGGGTCCCCACGATTGCGACGAAGGCAAGAGAAAGCATCGCGCTTCTCCTGCACAGCAGTGGTGCAGACTGGTGACCACCAAGGGACAAGAAGTTTGGGAAAGTAGCCAGAGGTTCTAGGGATAGAGTTGAAAGCAGCAGAGTGGAGCATATCAGTGAAGTATGTTACAGCCTCGTCAGAGCTACCGAACTGCCAGTCAGTCTTCTCTAATTTCCACCTAGGAAGATGAGACTGTGGTTCATACCTGTTACCTTCTAAAAGTATAGAGAAATGGTCACTGCCATATAAATCAGGCAACGCTCTCCAAGTAAAATCCAACAGAGCACTGGGTGAGCAGAGGGATATGTCAATAGCGGTAAAAGTCCCAGTAGGGCTATTAAAATGTGTCACATCTCCCGTATTTAAAACCCCTAATCCCTCATCCTCAATAAAAGAAGCCAATAAAACACCCCTGGGGTTGACCGAACTGTCACCCCACAGAGGATGACGACCATTAAAATCACCCAATAAAATAAAGGGAGAGGGAAGGTCCCGTACAAGACGTTTGAGATCACCCCTCTCAACTGTAACACTGGGAGGAAGGTATAGACTGCACACAGTGTACGGGCGGTCCATAAAAACCTTAACTGCAACAGCCTGGAGTGGAGTGTCAAGCTCCAGGCTGTTGCAGTTAAGGAATATCTCGGCGAACTAGGATGGCAGAGCCACCATGGTGACCCTACTCTTCAAATGAATTGGAATAAAATGCACAGTATGCTGGAGGACTGGCAGGAATGTAGTCCCCAAGCATTGTCTCTTGGAGAGAAACACATGCAGGAGAGAAGCTAGAGAGAAGAACGCGCAGTTCCTCCCAAGAAGCACGCAAGCCACGGCAATTCCACTGAAGGACCTTGAACGGTGTTACTTTAGTACCGATTTTTGGGAAGCCTCATGGAGGTACTTCCCACTACCACCTCGACCTGAGGGTTTACTCGAACGATAAGATTTGTCTAATCCTGGGCCACTAGAAGAAGAGCGTACCCGACTTACTTGGGGCAGTAATTGGGACCCGTTGACGAGTCCCTGAAGCATCTGATATGTTAATAGATGAAGGTACATGAGCTGGGATATTCTTTGAAACAATTACATTGGTATTGTCCTGTACAGCAGTGGTATCACTGACACAGGCAGATACATCAACATCCATAATACAGGTGGTAGAATCACTCCGCTGCTAAAGCGGAAGAGAAACTGAATCTTTTGAAGTCACAATATCCGTGGCATCCACATTAACTTCACGCCCCTCTGATGATCCCAAAGGAAGCCTGCGAGGAGGAACTTCTGTTGAATCAAGAGATTCATCAGAGCTACGAGAATGCTTCTGGTGAAATTGAGAGGAAATTATGGATGAGTACACAGAGATGGTTGCCTTACAAGGTGGAACATCTATAGAGTCAAGTGCCTCAGAGGAACCACGAAGGCGTCTCTGTGGCAGTTTAGGTGACTTAAGTTTCCTTTTGGGAGAGCGTGTGGCAGCGTGAACCTCTACCACATGGACACCTTTAGCTAAAGTCTGAGAATTGTCATCAGATGTAGGGTCACCAGAATGAGTGTCTGATAAAGTTTCCAAGACAGAGAAGCTATTATGTAGTGTAACCTAATTAGAAACGCTCTCACTAGAGCGAAAAGCAGCTGAGAGGGTTGAGAGGGTGCTGCAACCAATTTAGGGTGAAGAGAGGAGGCATATGTCTTCACACCACCATCCTTCTGTCGCCTGAAGTTGAGTTGCCGTCTGGCACTACCCATTCTAATGAATTGGGTATTAGCCAAGTGGAGGATATCCTGCTCAAGGAGGTACATCTTACATTGGCGGGAACGCAAGGGGTGAGCATCTCTACAGTAAAAGCAGTAACTCTCTGACTGACACTCAGAAGTAAGATGTGAGTCAAGAGCAGAACAATTACCAAACCGGGAACGGTTGTTGCAGTTCCTCCTCCCATGACCAAACTCATAACAACAGAAACACTGTAGGGGACGCTCAACAAAAGGCTTCACCTCAAATGAGGTGGGGTTAATGTTAATGCGATCTGGGATATGCGAGCCATTGAAAGTGAGGATGATCATATTTTTACTGCCTTTCATCTTCGTTACTCGTTGGACGCTGTCTGGGCACATAGCGAGAATGTCCTCTTCTGAGAATTCATACAGGTCCTCGTTATATATACGCCCCTTGCTATAATTAAATGTTCGATGTGGTTTAATAGATTCAAACATGCTATCAGAAGGACAGGGGAGATTGAGGAGCATCATGGCCTGTGTAAGATCTTTGGCTCTGATTAAAATGCCCTTACCATATTTCTTTATGTGGCCAATTGGTAATAATCCAATTTCTTTCTCCAGATACCGGGAAGCATGGATAAGTTTACCACGTCCCTCCCTGTAGTAAGCCACAAACCAAAAGAGTGTAGGAACCCGACGTTCCTTTGGGACATGCTCCACAGTGTCATCAAATATATTAGGGCAGTAGTCATTGTCACTGTCAACTACATTGATGGACCGCATCATCTGAACTTTACAATGAGTATCCACCACCGTCAGAGAATCTTTATCCTCAAATGCTGCTTTGGCAGCAGCATTTGTATTGAAAGTAATGTAGCACCGATTAGATCTACAATCACTGTCATATGTGGTTCGGATACGAAGAACTACTCCAAAACACTTAAAAATTGAGTGGATAGCGCCATAGGAAAGGGATGCAAGTACATTCGTTAACATTAACGTGTCCAAATCGCTAACAGGGTTCTTCGACACAACACCCGACCTGCTAAGTCTAGTCTTGTTTGCAGCTTTCTGCATATTACCACGACCAGAGAGTGACGTCTCGAGGGCCTGGTCGACCACCGCTCGAAGAAGAGAGTGAGGCTTTTCTTTATCCATATATCATTGATTTGGTGTTTTTGGCCCCAGGAGCCAAGAGCTACTACCTACCGGGCAGATGAGGGGACCGAGCGCTGGTCGCCGTGGGCGGGGTACCTCTTCCCCCACGAGACCACTCGTTTTAAAAAGCAGCCCCAATGGCTCGAAAGTTTGCCCACGACGGTGCTGAGACCCCCTTCCCCAACATCTCCCGGCCCAGACACCCAACCATCCAACATAGGACGGCCCCTAGAGGGCAGTCCCTCCGGAGGGCAGCGCTGTTGGCCCGTACTGGCAGCCTAATGCATGGGAACCATTTAGTCTTGTCTCTCACTGGTGACCTTACTAGCATGGGAAGCCCTCTCTCCTCGAAATCGGGGCAGACCAGAGGCCGGAGCCCCCTCTAGTCTAGCTCAGAGACACGCAAGCCCCCCCACCACGTCAAGGCGGTTCCCGTTGGGGGGGTAAAAGTTGGAGACAAATCAGTCCTTCAAATATTGCCACGAAACACCACCTATAGGAAAGGAGCTTGTTTCGTGGCATGGTCAGGAGGAATCAGAAATCTCCAATTTTATACACGATCACTGGGTCCTTACAGGGGTCAAATGATGGATAGCTAATGGTGCCGATGCTTGGATTATCTAATATCCTCAGTTCTTATGTAATTGTTCCTCAAGTGTCATCGAAGTCAGGAAGGTACAGGTTGGTGCTCGCAATTATCAGAGTGCTAAGTTTGACCTCGGCGCAAGGAAAAGGGCCCAGCTACCTAATATGTCAATAATTATCAGAGCATCCATTAACTAACCACAGGTGTATGGAATATGTTCCCATACTATGGTCTCCTCCATTTATCATCTTAATAGATAATCAAAACCTAATTTATCGATCATTACAATGTAATATTCTGCACCATGAATTATAGCAAATTAATACATCAGGAATCATTTGGTGCCTATCGTTGCATCCACATAAAAACAAAATTGCCTACATACAGGTTGTTATTTCATTGTCATTCGTTTCGCTCAGCATACAAATTTTTTTTTTTTTTTTTAATTCATTGCGCCGTAGCGTCAGTCAATAGGCAGACAACAGTACACAAGGGGAGGCGGGACTCACGAGGACCCAATGACCACACACACACGCGCACACACACACACATCACAAAAACATAACAGAATGAAGCACAAGCACACAGAAAAATATTTACATAATGACCTACTTAAATCCACCAAAACAAGGGTGGCGCACCAGAAGTTCCTCCAGAACCTGATGGTTCAGCAGGTGTCGACAAACCACATCAAGTGGCATGCCCTGGGGCAGCAAGTGTTGGACAGTTGGGCAGGCCAGGCAATAGTGCTCTATAGTGTTAGCACGAGGCGCTTGACACAAGCGACACTCAGTGAAGAGAGGCTCACCCTGCCACGGTGGCCTGTAGCCAAGCCTCAAACGAGCAGAGACTACATTGTGCCTCCGAACCATGAGGCCTCCGACGACGGTAGGAATATTTGTTTCGGCAGACAGACTCGTAATGGGTGATGGAGATGCTGCAGGGCCTCTCTGCATCCCTGCATTGCCGTACAGGGAGGAGAGCGGCGTAGCGAACTCTAGAAAGGTAACATGTCAGGGAGAGAGAACGTCCAACACCACGAGGAGGCAGATGGCAGGCTTCCATTGCGAGTCTGTCAACTGTATCATTGTGACGTAAACCTACATGGGATGGCACCCATAAAAATTTGACAGTCAAGTTACGATGACACAATAAGGCCAAAAACGATAAAATCTGCTGAATAACAGTAGAGTGGGTGGGCTGAACATTGGAGAGGGAATGAAGGGCAGGTTTGGAGTCACAAAAAATGGCAGCAATCACTCCACGTTGACAAACAAGACTAACAGCATCCAGAATGGCATACAGTTCACACAATGTTAAGCTAGAGTGGTTACAGAGATGACGGCCAACCCAGCCCCCTAGAGGTGACTCCAGGTCAGGTGAGAAAACGGCACAACCTGCTGCACCATCCACCTGCAATGAGCCATCAGTGTAGAGGCAGTATGGATCTGTGATGGAGGAAGTCACTGTTTCAATGTGTTCCAGAGCCAACTTCCGCTGTAGAGAAGGCAGCTCCGACTTGGAAGTAGGTGTAAAGCTCACATCAGGTGTTGGTAGCATCCTTGGAGGGGGCCCTGGGGGGACATCTGCAACCATTATATCTATATTAAGACTACGGAGCATAGAGGAAACAGACCTTATAAGAGTACGTCCAGAAGGCAGTATGGGAGTGACAGGGGAGTTTGGTCTAAGAGAAGTCCTGTCTATCTGAGAGTAATGGGTAAAAGATGTGGGAAATGGAGGCACTTGACAGTGAAGCAAGTAACATTACAATAAATTCTTTCAATTAATGGGGGAAGACACAACTCACGCTGCATGTTGACTATCCTGGTCGACATTGGACAGCTGAGAATTATTCTCATTGCTCTATTCTGAAATTTTTCTAAAGTTTCCAGAGTAGCCCTAGGAAGTTGAATCAAAGTAAGGGAAAGGTAATCAACAACTGAACGGATAAAAGCAATAAAGATGGTTCTGGCTACTGGGTTGGAGATGCCCGAGGAGTTGTTAGAGAGCCATTGAAGTGGCGTAAGTCGGCGCTGGAGACGACCCAATAAGTCCTGGACAATGGGATGGTCTTGAGTTCTGGCAGGGACAATCGGCCAAATATTGACTGGCGCACCCAGGTAGCGGTACTGGGAACACATGGGAATGACAGTCCCTCCAATGGTGAACACTGGCCGAGCTTGAGGAAGGCGGCAGGTGAATATTCTGCTCTTATCTGGTGAGACAATAATGCCACAGTGAGAGTAGGCCACAGAGAATGAGTCAAGAAACCGCGGGAGATCGTTTGGTGAGGTAGAATGAACACATATATCATCAGCATAGCACGTAATTGTAGTTCCAGGAATATCAGGGAGAGAAGTGAGCAACCAATGCATCAGAATATTCAATAACAATGGGCTGAGAACACCCCCTTGAGGCGTATCAAGATGAAAACTGCACAAAGGACTGAGTGCACCACTGAAAAACACAGGGAGTTCCTGTTACTCAGGTAGCCCCGAATCTACCGTAGTAGATTACCCTTTATCCCAAAGTCAACCAGTTGATCCAAAATGACGTCTCTATTAGCAACATCGAAGGCACTTTGAAGGTCAATGAAGGCCACCACACTGTACCTGGAAAGGCGAGAGTACAGGTCGACTAGGCAGTGATGTGTGCTCCTCTGGGGAATTAAGCCAAACAGCCATGGAAACCAAACAGTCTGTACATGAGACGATTGAGTAAGATTCTCTCCATAACCTTACAAAAACAGGGAGTAAGGGAAATAGGCCTGAACTTCGCAGTGCCGGGCTTAGGGATTGGTATTATTGTGCTGCTGGTCCAGGCTCGTGGTACACAGCATAATTAATACCATCATCACCAGGGGAAAAAGCTCTACCCCGAGAGAGAGCACGGCGCAACTCCTCCTCAGTTATCTCCTCTGCATCATCGTCATCATCTTGTTTTTGGGCTTATTGCGTCATCGTAACTTGACTGTCAAATTTTTATGGGTGCCATCCCATGTAGGTGTATGTCACAATGGTACAGTTGACAGACTCACAAAGGAAGCCTGCCATCTACCTCCTCGTGGTGCTGGACGTCCTCTCTCAATGACATGTTACCTCTCTAAAGTCCGCTCCACCGCTCTCCTCCCTGTATGGCGATGCAGGGATGCAGAGAGGCCCTTCAGCATCTTCATCTCCCATTACGAGTCTGTCTGCCATCACAAATATTCCTACCGTCGTCGAGGCCTCATGGTTCGGAGGCACAATGTAGTCTCTGCTCGTTTGAGGCTTGGCTACCGGCCACCGTGGCAGGTTGCTGGGATGCAAGGTGAGCTTCCCTTCACTGAGTGTCGCTTATGTCGAGTGCCTCGTGCTAACACTATAGATCCCCAACCCCCTCCTCATCCCGCCTCGTTCCCACCTCCCCTGCCTTATATTGACTCGTATATGAGATCTAGGTCTTGTGAACTATCTACGTCTATTGCTTTTCTCTTATCATTTAAACGGGATGACACGAAGTTTCGTCTAGTTATATATGTGTATACACTGTTATTAATACACGTGGCGAATAAGCTAAGTATGAAGCATACTCTGACAGTGCAGGGAGAGAGAGAGAGAAAGAGAGGCAAGTGCAACTGACTGCAGGTGCCTAAAGGTGGAGACGGAAACATACATGAGTGCTCATGATGTCAGTTATGGCGAAGTGGAAAATAGAGTGGAGGGGGTTAACCAGACTCCTACAGTCTCCTATGCTGGAACAATGACTGGCACCACTGCGCGTACAACTGGTGTTAATGAGATTATTTAGACCAAGGATAAGGAAATAGAAGTATTGCAGGATCAACTTAATAAATTATTGCTTCAGGTAGAAAAGTTGACTGAGATATTGGAGGAAACTGCTGTATCAACCCAACAAAAGAAGCACCAAAAGGCTGATGATACCGAGTCAAATTCTAGATCTCATGAGTTTGCTCGGGCAACTCCCATGAGAACTATATCCAGAAGCCGTTCGGACTCTCGTGAGACAGATTGTTCGGGGATTAGCTCAGTGTCTTGTGGAGAGGAGCAGGTGATGAAGTCTACCATCGCAAAACCATCCCGAGGGAGGTCCCCGGGAAGTGCAGGAAAAGAGGAGGATTATACATGCCTGCACAAGAAGGTTCGTCTCGCGGACGAAGCTCCCCGAAATCCCGAAAACAGCAATTATCTTCGTGCTAACCATAATTGAATGGAACTGTCAAAGTTTATGAGCTATTTTAAATGAACTCAAACATTTGGCCTCTTCTTACGCTGCCGATATTATCGAACTTCAGGAAACTCATCTTAACGACCAAGTCGAAGATAAGTTGTTCAGCTTCAGAATTACAGCTTGATCAGGAGAGATCGTGAGGGGAGGGGTGAAGGTGGGGTGGTCATATACATCTGACATAATCTCGCTTTCACTTATGTGCCCTGTGTTACGAGTTGATTGCTCGTGGCATAATAATAATAATTTTATAGCATTAAAATGAATAACTAGGCGGAGTTGATTCCACTGATTATGTTAGCTAGCTTCCGTATCTCCATTGGATACAGTATAAATTTGAATTTGCAAACCAGCGCCCCTATCAAGGCAATGTGGATCCAGAGTGGCGTCCTTCAACGGTATAATCGAGTCCGTATCCCTTTTCACGTATTTAAAACCGAAGGAATTAATTATACCGAGCCAAGTTGATTTCTCGAATTGCATACATTTTCATGAAGTGGATGATTATAGGAATTATATAATTACGTCGTTAATTTAAATTTGCATGTATGACTAATGTGTAATTAGATAGGATGTTAAGATAGCCAGATGCAGAGTATTCGAAGTAGTGGCGTAGATGTTAGCCTATCACGCTTCAAAGTTACGGACGGACCCTAGCAACCAAACTGTCGCACCCCTAGTTACCAACCAGCAGTAGGACACCACCGCCGCACTTCGTAGTTCAGTTCGCTTCGCACCATCACCGAGTATACACGCACATCATATCGTCCTCAAATCTCTCCCATCTCGTTAATTCCTTTGTCTCTCGTGACGAAGATGATAGTCTGAGGGCGAGTAACTCTCGGTTCATCAGCAGAATATTCTCAAGGCCTCGTAGATTATTCCCTGACTAGTTGTATAGACAATTGATTGGAGCAGGTAATAACGAGAATAGAGAAGGAGTGCTGGCTACACGAGTTAGCTAGAGGCTTACCAGAGGCTATGAGACGAACCTCAGGTAAGATTGCATTACAAGTGATACAGGCTTGAAGCTGTATTAAAAATTGCAGCAGGGGTGAAAACAAAATATCTTGCTATACTATGAAACGAACCTAGAAGATATAACCGAAATAGTATTAGTTTGAATTTGAAATTATTGAATAAAGTAATTAAATAATTAAATAATTACTTGCTTAATTATTGCAATTAACGTAAGGATAGGATTATCGTAAGTAAAAAAATGAAGACAAAACGATGAAAACCGAAGAAAAACCATTATGAAAACCGTTACAGAGAAGAATACCATATTTATCTATTTCTTGTGATATTATTAGCTAGATAGCAATTTCAATTCGTCAGAGAGTATGAGTGTAGATTCATTTATTTGTAACTGATTAATTAATTATTGTTGGTGTTTGACTGAGTAATAAATGTAGTAAACTTAATGTAATTAGTTTTGTGCGAACCTATGTAAATTATAATAGCTACTAAATGCATATATCCAAGGGAACTCATTAATATATAAATTGTAGACGAGGGAAGGAAGAAAATAGGGATAGATTAAATTTCCAAACAGACGTTGGCACCGCCAACACATTGAAAATCTCCTAAAAGTCCAGGAATAAGGAAATAATTAAAATTACCAATATTAGCATCTTCTTTCGCCGTTACACCCTGTAATTTTCCTCTGGAAAGGTTTGCTTGCAGAATAAAATTAGGTGGCACTTACATGATTATCTGTTCTGTCTACTGTCCTCCTGACACGGTAACTTATGATGATGTTTTTGAACAACAGGATAGTGTGCCCTGTAGAAAATTAATTTTACGATATTTCAATACTACTCATACATTATTGGGTTCCCTCCGGGAAGATAGTGATTAGTGATTCCAATTTGATTCTCATGAACGACGGAAGTCCGACGAAAGTTGATGATACCAGTAATTTTAGCATCCTTGACCTTTCTTTGGCCTCTCCATCAATTGCAGCCTCGTGGCTGTGGCTACTTATTGATGACACATTGGGAAGCGACCATTTTCCTATTTTGATTAAGTTTACAAGCGACACTATTACAGAGCCTTCAGCACCTAAATTGTACGTAAAATGGCAAACTGGGTGTCCTTCACAAAGAGTGTCGATAATGAAATTGCTGGAGAAACCTTTGATGACAAAGTAAATAGTGTTAAACAATGTATTATAAGAGCCGCAATGGCAATTCCTAAGACTTCGATAGAAAGCGCAAAACATAGAGTTCCATTGTGGACGCCAGATTGCCACAGGGTACTGTGTGAGAGGAAGGGAGCCTATGGGGGCATTTCAAAAATCACATTTTAACGATGAGAACTTTTGCAAGTAAACACTTGGTACAGAGGTAGGACCATCAGACAAGCCAATCGAGATTCCTGGCGATCCTTTGTCAAGTTATAAACAGCGAAACCCCAATACCCCAAGTTTGGTCCACTGTAAGAAAAGTACAGTACTTACATACGTAAAAAAAAAAAAAAAAAAAAAAAAAAAAAATCCCGACATAACCAACATCTCTTTCAATAACATTAATTATGAAGACCCTGAAGATATTGCTAATGCCTTCGACAGGCAGTTCTCTTTCGCTAGCAGCTATGGATATTACCATCCAGCATTCCTGTCCATCAAGGAAGCAACAAAGCTGCAGCATATAAACTTTGCCACATGAGAGATGAATTCGATAACAACAGTGATCTAACAATGCAAGAGATTGTCTAAACTCTAGGAGAATGTAGTGGGACATACACAGAACCCGATGATATTCGGTATGGGATGATAAAACATCTTGATCATGGGTCCATGATCAAGTTATTGCAGGTGTACAACAAGATTTGGAAGGGCCAAACCTTTCCAAACTCCTGGTACTTTGCACATATCACCCCCCCCCCCCAACGGGAACCAC
Source organism: Petrolisthes cinctipes (assembly GCA_033782935.1). Classification (NCBI taxonomy): domain Eukaryota; kingdom Metazoa; phylum Arthropoda; class Malacostraca; order Decapoda; family Porcellanidae; genus Petrolisthes; species Petrolisthes cinctipes. The sequence continues at coordinate 169,169 of JAWQEG010001216.1, forward strand.
CTTGACGTGGTGGGGGGGGGGGGGTGCGTGTCTAGACTAGAGGGGGCTCCGACCCCTGCTCTGCCCCGATTTCGGGGAGAGAGGGCTTCCCATGATAGTAAGGTCGAGAGTGAGAGACCAGACTAAATGGTTCCCATGCAATAGGCTGCCAGTACGGGCCAACAGTGCTGCCCACCAGAGGGACAGCCCTCTAGGGGCCATCCTATGTTGGATGGTTGGGTTTCTGGGCCGTGAGATGTTGGAGAGGGGGGTCTCAGCACCGTCGTGGGCAAACTTACGAGCCATTGGGGCTGCTTTTTAAAACAAGTGGCCCCGTGGGGGAAGAGGTACCCCGCCCACGGTGACCAGCGCTCGGTCCCCTCACCTGCCCAGTAGGTAGTAGCTCTTGGCTCCTGAGGCCAATTTAACAAAATCAATTATATATGGATAACGAAAAGCCCAATCTCATTCCTCAAGCAGTGGTCGACCAGGCCCTTGAGACGTCACTCTCTGGTCGTGGTGGTATGCAGAAGGCTGCAAATAAAAGTAGATCCAGCAGGTCGGCTGTTGTGTCGACAAACCCTGTTAGCGGTTTGGACACGTTAATGTTAACGAATGTACTTGCATCCCTTTCCTATGGCGCTATGCCCTCCATTTTTCAGTGTTTTGAAGTGGTTCTTCGTATCCGAATCACTTATGACAGTGACTGTAGGTTTAATCGGTGCTATAGTACTTTCAATACAAATGCTGCTGCCAAAGCAGCTTTTGAGGCAAAAGATTCTCTGTGGGGGATACTCACTGTAAAGTTCAGATGATGTGGTCCACAAATGTAGTTGACAGTAACATGACTACTGCCCTAACATCTTTGATGACTCTGTAGAGCATGTCCCTAAGGAGCGTCAGATTCCTACACCCTTTTGGTTTGTGGCTTACTACAGGGAGGGACGTGGTAACTTTATCCATGCTTCCCGGTATCTGGAGAAAGAAATTGTATTACCACCAATGGGCCACATAAAAAAGTATGGTAAGGGCGTTTTAATCAGAGCCAAAGATAACACAGGCCATGATGCTCCTCAATCTCCCCTGTCCTTCTGATAGCATGTTTGAATCTATCAAACCACATTGAACAATTAATTATAGCAAGGGGCATATATATAATGAGGACCTGTATGAATTCTCAGAAGAGGATATTCTCGCTATGTGCCCAGATAGTGTAAAACGAGTATCAAAGTTGAAGGGCAGTAAAATTATGATCATCCTCACTTTCTATGGCTCGTATATCCCAGATCTTATTAATATTAACCCCACCTCTTTTGAGGTGAACCTTTTGTTGAGCATCCTTTGCAGTGTTTCTGTTGTTATGAGTTTGGTCATGGGAGGAGGAACTGCAACAACCGTTCCCGGTGTCATAATTGTTCTGCTGTTGACTCGCATCTTACTTCTAAGCGTCAGTCAGAGAGTTACTGTTTTTACTGCAGGGATGCTCACCCCTTGCGTTATCGCCAATGTAAGATGTACCTCCTTGAGCAAGATATCCTCCACCTGGCTAACACCCAATTCATCATTATTGGTAGTGCCAAACGGCAACTCAACTTCAGGCGACAGAAGGATGGTGGTGTGAAGACATACGCCTCCTCCCTTCGCCCTAAATCGGTTGCACCACCCACTCAACTCTCTCAAGAAGCGGCTACTTCTTGCTCTAGCGAGCGCGTTTCTATGGTTTCATTACATAATAGTTTATCTGTGTTGGAAACTATATCAGACACTCATTCTGGTGACCCTTCAACTGATGACGATTCTCAGACTTTAGCTAAAGGTGTCCATGTTGGAGAGGTTCACGCTGCCACTCGCTCTCCAAAGAGGAAACTTAACTCACCTAAACTGCAACAGAGACGTCTTCGTGGTTCCTTTGAGGCACTTGACTCCATAGATGTTCCTTCTTACAAGGTAACTGTCTCTGTGGACTCATCCATAGTTTCCTCTCAATTTCACAAGAAGATTTCTCGTAGCTCTGATGAATCTCTTGATTCAACAGATGTTCCCCCTCGCAAGCTTTCTTCGGAATCATCAGAGGGGCGTGAAGTGAATGTAGATGCATCAGATGTTGTGACTACTAAATATTCAGTTTCTCTTCCGCTTGAACAGCAGAGTGATTCTACCACCTGTATTATGGATGATTATGTATCTGCCTGTGTCAGTGATTCCACTGCTTTACAGGACAATACCAATGTAATTGTTTTAAAGAATATCCCTGCTCATCTACCTTCATCTTCTTCTAAAATATCAGATGTTTCAGGAACTCGTCTACGGGTCCCAATTACTGCCCCAAGTACTACTCCTCGGGTTCGCTCTTCTTCTACTGGCCCATGATTAGACAAAACTTATCGTTTGAGTAAACACTCAGGTCAAGGTCATCGTTGGAAGTACCTCCGTGAGGCTTCCCAAAAATCAGTACTAAAGTAACCCTGTTCAAAGTCCTTTAGTGGAATTGCCGTGGCTTGTGTGCTTCTTGGGAGGAACTGTGTGTTCTTCTCTCTAGCTTCTCTCCTGCATGTGTTTCTCTCCAAGGAACAATGCTTGGGGACTACATTCCTGCCAGTCCTCCAACATACTCTGCATTTTATTCCAATTCATTTGAAGGGCAGGGTCACCATGGTGTTGCCCTCAATTACCAACCAATTGCCTTGACCTCCTGTCTCTGTAAAATATTTGAAAAGATGGCGAATGTCAGACTAATATACTTCCTCGAACGGGGTCTTTTTCTGTCTCCGTCCCAGTCTGGCTTTCGTAAACACCGTTCCACTACAGATGCTCTGGTCAGGTTGGAAGCTGTTGCATGTGAGGCTTTTGCACGACATCAACACCTTGTCTATGTGGAGTGGTAATTCACAATGACGTGAAGAGCAGCATGCTAAGAAAAACCCACTTTTTATAGACAAAAAGTATTTAATATGGACGTTTCGGAGGCAACTACCTCCCTCTTCAGCAGTACAGAGTTGAATGAAACATGAAAGGAAAATAAGTAGCTGACAGGGGGAGGGAGGGACAAGGTGTGTTCTGATGACAGACAGACCACACCTCACCTCACCTCACCCAACCGACCTGACCTGGCCATTCCTCAGGGACCCGACCCCACATCTGGGAGGGATTTGACCACTAGTGCTCTCATTAATGGATCTAGTTTGAACATACCTTCATTTAAGTTAAAGTTTTTATAGTGCTGTATACATACTGATTCTAATATTCTACGTTTATTGAAATTGTTGCACTTAATTATCATTTTACCAGAATTCCAATAAATACAGTGGTTGTTGTCATATGCATGGACAAAGTTAGCATTACTTGTGTTACATGTATTCTACGTATTCTTTGATTTAGGGAAAGCCTATGACACTACATGGCAATATGGCATCCTGCAGTAACTACATGCATATGGCCTGCGGGGTCGTTTTCCACGCTTTCTTAAGGACTTTCTCAGTGGTCACAGTTTTTCTGTGAGGGCTGGTACAGCCCTCTCAGCATCCGTTGTGCAGGAGGAGGGCATCCCCGAGAGAAGCATCCTCAGTGTCACATTGTTTGCAGTAGCAATTAATGCCATTGTCTCATCCCTTTCGGACGGTATAGCCAATTCCATGTACGTTGACGACCTTGCGGTCTGGTTTGCTGCTTTCCGAATGTCAGTGGAAGAGCGGCGCATGCAGCTTGCCCTCGACAGGGTGTCGCGTTGGGCTGGTTCTCATGGGTTTCGATTTTCTCCTGCCAAGACAGTTGCTATGCACTTCTGCCGCATCCGAAGTGTCCACCCTGATCCAGGCTTATTCATATATGGTCATCGGATACGTTGTGTTGAGGAGACTCGCTTCTTGGGTCTCCTTTTTGACAAACGTTTTAATTGGTTTCCCAACTTACGTTCACTTAAGGGGTCTTGCCTCCAGGCTCTTAACCTGTTGAAGGTCCTGGGCCATAAGTCCTGGGGGGCTGATAGGGCCACCCTCCTCCGCCTATACAGTGTTCTTATTAGGTCGAAACTCGACTATGGGTGTGAGGTGTACTCCTATGCTACGGATGCCCGTCTCAGTCTTGGACCCTGTTCATCATACTGGGGTACGTCTGGCGACCTGAGCCTTCAGGTCGTCCCCAATCCCCAGTCTTCTGGTTAACGCTGATGAGCCACCTCTTGATCTCCATCGCCAGTCCTTGATGGTTCGTTGTTGACATCAATTACATCGACTTCCTGACTACCTTCCGTGCTTGGCAGTGTCATCTGATATCATGTCTTAGTACTACCTTTCACATTCTCGCACACCATGGCCCTTTGGCTTCCGGGTCAGGAAAGCTATGGAGGAGATGGGCATTGATGACTTCCCGATTTGTCCTGTGCGGGTCCCCAGTTTTCCCCTGCACCTGCTTTACAGACAAGTAATCTCTTCCTCCTCCAGTGGCTCGTTCCCTCTTTTTAGAACATGCCTTCACTCACAGGGGGTCCCTTCCTGTGTACACTTATGAATCAAAGTCTGATGCTGGAGTTGGTTTTGGAGTTGTCTTTCCTGACTTTTGTCGTGGCGGCAGGCTCCCTTCTGTCATGTCAATTTTTACTGTTGAGCTCTCGGCCATTTTATATGCCCTACAAGTGATTTTTATTCTCCCTCAGCCTTCTTTTACTATTTTTAGCGTTTTCTGTAGTGCCTTGCAGGCCTTCTGCAATTAACTCTTCCCATCTCCTGGTGTTGGCCATTCTCGAGTGGCTTGTCCTCCTGGGTCGTCGTGGCTGTAGAGTTACATTTTGTTGAATCCTGGCTCATGTGGGTGTCGATGAGAATGAGCGAGCTGACGCCCTGACTAAGGCTGCGGTCTCCAGTTCTCGGCCTCCTACCAGGCGTCATCCCGTTCCTACAGTGGACCTTTGACCCTACATAGATGCTGCCGTTCGTTCCCGAAGGCAGGACAGATGGGTATGCCATCAGGGTTAACAAGCTCCATGGCATCCGCTAGCGCCTTGGTTTGTGGAGTTACAGCGGCCTATCCAGCAGGTGGGAGACGGCTCTTGTTTGTCTCCGCATTAGCCACACATTATTGACTCATGACTTTTTAATGGAGAGGGCTCACCCTCCCTACTGTGATGATTGTCTGGTCCCTCTGACAGTACGGCATCTTATTGTCAAGTGTCCCAGCCTTGGGGACCTTCGTCATAGGCACCTCTCCCGAGTACCGGGTGGGTGACGGTTCTTACAGTCTCTCCCAGGTCCTTGGGGAGGAGGCTTGTGGTGTGGGAGGGAATACCCTCCCCTATGTGGAGAAGGCTGGCCTCCTCCACAAATTGTGAATTTTATTATATTTATGGCTATTCATTTTTGGGTAGGTAATGTTTAATGTTTCTTTCATTTATATTTTAATTATTTTATATATTTAACTTAAGTAGGTTATTTTATTAAAATATGATTTTTGGAAGATGTGGCTTTTATTCATGCTGTTTCTCCCTTTCCAGGTAGTGAAAATTATTTAATGTTTGTACATATTTTATTAATGATGTAGATGACCATTTTATGTTGGACGGTATATGACCATTGCTGTTGCACCGCCAGATGTCAAGTGGTATCTATAAATAAACCATAATCATTACACATATCATTCCCATACCAAGAAATCTGAGGGGACCCCGGATCGACTATGTCGTATCGCCCTATTGCTTTCACAAGTTGCTTAGGCAAGATCATGGAACAAATTATTAATTATAGGCCGTTGCATTTTTTAAATTCCCGGGCCTAGCTGGTTAACGAGCAGTGCAACTTTAATTGACAAAGGTCGCCAATCACTCGATCAGCTAGTAAACCTGGGAACTCAAATTAAAGAGGCATTTACCAAAGGTTACAGGTTCGCCAATGAGTGGCAGTCAATGGGAAAGAGTGTAGCACACACTAGACTGTATGAAACACAACTATAGCACGCATCACAAGGATGAAGAGTGGCCCAGAGACCTCTCCACCCACGTGAAACCCGAGTCAGCTTCGGATATGGCTGTGCAAGCAGGAAGACCTGAGACAACCGACTCAAACCCCCCACCCCCTACTCACAGGGGTGGTAACCTCTGGCATCAGTGAAAGATTTTTACCGTGTCCCGAGCAAGGACCGAACGTTGGACCACAGAAACTGCAGCCGCGGCCTCTACCGCAATAGTTTTAGTTATTGAAATAGCCTAATACATAACTCAGGAAACTATATGCTATGGGATTCCGCGGTAACCTACCCATTTTTGTTAAAATCTTCATCTTTGACACGACTTTCTCTGTCAAGCTTTTTTCAAGAACAGTCACTTTCTCGAACATATTTGTCCAGGCAAACGGGGTCCTCCAGGGAAGTGTCCTGTCTCCGACCTTATTTTTATGTATGATCAATGACATTTTACTTAAGTACACACTGTACGCAAATGACTATGCAATAAGGCACTCTAGCTGTAGTGCGGAGTTATCAGCAACTCGGATTCAATTGACACTGGATCTGATTATAATTGGGGCATTTCGTGGGAATATAAGTTTTCGGCAAGAAAGAGTGTTGGGGTGATTTTCACTCATAGGAGGAAGTCAGATGCCCTGCTGACTATGGGCGACAATCCCTTACCTGTTCAAAATTCTGCAAAATTCCTTGAATTGCATTTTGACAGTCGACTGACATGGTGTGTCTATGTCCGTGAATTAAAAACTAAATGTCTAATAGCACTTAATTTGCTAAAGTGCATTTTTGGTACCAAATGAGAAGCTGATAGGAAGTCATTGCTAATCTATACTATAAATGGCAGTCCGTCTCTGTTTGTTCTCTTTTAACTCGAAAACGGTTACACATACATCCAAAACCTATATATATTCTGAATCACCATCACCAGGCGCAGGTTTTGGGATGAAGTAACTGGACGTAAAAATTAAATCATCTATAAATCCGTTAAAATAAACCGGTTTCACTTCCAAAACTATATATTCTGATTCAGCATCGCCGGCAAAGGATTTTATGACGTAACATGACGTAACTTGACATAAAAAATTACGTTAGAATGTCAAATATTCTATTTACCGGTTAAAACTATAAAGTAGAGCTCGAATTTCCGTTCGAGCTGCTAAAATCGCGCGCCAAATGTACCGCTCGAACAGAAGCTCGAATGGATTAGAGAAAGAGAGGGAAAGAGAGAGATGGTGACGTCACATGTGGGGTGTTATGATGCAAAACATACACACACAGAGACACACACATATATACGTTTATTACACACACACACACACACCAAGATGGCGGATATTTATCATAAATAATTCATAAGAGATTTGAATCTGTCATAAGCACTATGAATCTGTCATAAGTTGGTCTCGCGCTATGACTGGTCAAGAGGTGTCATAAGGACTTATGAATCGGTCATAGTCGTCATGGCCGAACAACAACCACTACTTCGTGTGCGTCAGCCTTGGGTATTTCGTGAAAGAAAAGACGTTTTAAATGAATTAAGTGACAATGAACTAATCAAAAGGTACGGTATTTAATGAAAGAATTGTCGTTTTGTAGCAGTGTTGCCAGATCCGGCTAGGTCCCAATATTTTGGGTAAATATACGGAAGTACTTCATTCACTATATTGTATATTTTAGTATCATTACCCACTATTTTGGGTATGGACCATTCTAAGACACTTTCATCTATGTGGTGTTTTCGAGATATGCCCCGTTTTACAAACATAATTTGGAAATTAGTCTGACCTAACCTAACCTAACCAAGACCACAGCAGACTACCGGGACCTAACCTGGGCAAACTACCTGGTGTAAACTATCATAAAGTGACCGGGGCAAATTCCCGGGACCTAGCCATATGTGGTAACACTGTGCAGCCCTAGCCAAAAACACATTACTTCTGTAATAATACCGGATTTTGCCCCGGTCATTTCCTGTATTTTACCACGGTTATTTCCCGGAAGTTTGCCCAAGTTAGGTTTGGGTAGGTAAGGTCAGGCTAATTTCAAAATACCCCATTTGAATAATAATTATGTCCTTGGATGAAATGCCATAGAAGAAATAGTCTTAGAATGGTCTAAATAAGTGGGTAATGAAGGTAGAAAAACTGTACACGATAACGGCAATTCTTTCAATATTTACCATTCTTTCAATATTTTCAAAAGGTACAGACTGGACCGCGAAGGGATTATTTTTGTCACGGATTTAGTGCGACCAGTGCTATTAAGACCAACTGTGGCAAACAAAGCTCTCACCCCTGAGCAGAAAGTAATTATAACTCTAAGGTATGTTGCAACTGGAAAAATGCAACTGTGCAATGGGGATGACTTAGGAGTGTCACAACAAACTGTGAGTAGGGTCAACTCAGAAACATTGGATGCCCTATGTGCACAGCCTATTTTAAAAAGATTCATAAAATTCCCTCCAGTTCAACAACTCCAGCAGAAAAAGGAAAAATCTGGGAAGTTGCTGGGTTCCCTGAAGTTGTTGGTGCTATAGATGGAACTCATATAGGAATTGTGAAACCAAGTGAATTTGAGGTGGAGTATGTGAATAGAAAAAGATATCACAGTATAAATGTACAAATTGTGTTTGATGCCAAGTATAATATTATTGACTTGGAAACAAGGTGGCCAGGCTCAGTCCATGATTCTTGCATTCTAAATGAAAGTGGACTTAAAAGAATGTTTGAGACTGGTGCTGTACCAGCTGGTTGCCATCTGCTTGGGGATAGTGGGTATGGTAGTAAAACCTGGCTACTGACTCCATATCTCCAACCTCAGCCTGGATACCAGTCAAACTACAATAGATAAGTTAATGGAATATATTGCAGGGTATAACTTTACTATTGGACAATACACAACCCTATAGTTAGGTCCCGGTTATGTCTTGACAGAAGGCCCCAGTCCTGTTTAGGTTTGGATTGTGGTCTGCCTAATTCAAGAATATTAAAATATTAACTCATTCAGTGAATGAAAAGATGTTAATATAAGTTTAAAGCCCGAGCTAATTTTGGCAAAGCTTGGCTTGTCTCAATTTTCAATAATCATTGGTTGATATCAGTACAGAAATACAACCAAGTACTGTACTGTATTCAAAATAATGTGCAACGCTCTCCCCCAAGATTATTGGTTAGGGGATATCTCCAAAATATTCCTAATGAAAAAAAGTTAAAAATCCCTTGCAACATTGCATAATACACTACAGAATAACACTGATTACCTTGGAGGGTGTATTGTCCAATAGTAGTGTTATCATTGGCAATATGTATAACTATGTGATAGATACAGTACAGTATATAGTTACTATGTTGTTTAAAGTTTGAATATGTTCAAAATGTTTATACATTACTGTACGGTATTAATGGTAAACCTTCACAAGTTGACAGTAGTTAAGCTTTTGTTGTCACAGTTATCATGCAGCTCCTGAGAGTATAGTAGTGCATACTGTACCATAGCTCGTATTCATTCAGCAATATTGTAATGCTAGTTGAACTGAAGTTATCAGTAAAGTTACTCTATATGTAGGATCCACACTAATATTTATAGATAGTCATTATTATCACATTATTAATTTCAGAGCTCACAAGAAGACACGAAGTGTTGTAGAGAGGGGGATTGGCCAGTGGAAACGAAGATTTCACGTACTCCACAGTGAAATTCGTTTAACTCCCACAGCAAAAGTATGCAAGATTATTTTTGTCTGTGCTGTATTACACAATATATGCAAGGACAGAAATATTCAGCTACTTTTTGAAGATGACCCTGGACATGACCAACCACCAGCAGAGGACAACATCCAGATGGCTGCCAATGACGACGACGACGATCAAGTTGAGCCACCCCCTGTAGGTTATCAAGCCCGTGACGGATTGCCATACAGGGAAGAGTTTGCCAGACTCCATTTCCAGTAAGTCATTGAGGCACTTATTTTAAACCACCAAAATAACTCGTACTAATGCTGAAACCAGTTATTCTTTTACACTTGAACAGTATCAATGTACAGCATAATGAAATAATTCATGTATCACTGAAGAAGTAATTTTCCATACACAATAGTAGTTACGATGCATTTTTTTTTTTTTTTATTGCAGCAATGTGCAGTAGTGACCAGTATCCACTTCAGCTGGAATGAACTATGTAAGTATACAGTGTTATATTAAAGACAAACTTAAGCACAAATTAGAGAACTAATTCCTTTTATTTATTCCATTATTTTTTCACAGACTTGAGCAATTAGTCTCATTGCTAGTGTAATAGCTCTTTGAGCTTTTATCTTCTCTTCTAATAAAGTAAGCTCAAGTTGTCTCCTCTTCTGCTGATGTTGTAGTTCCCCTTCGTCCATCAGGTAGAGTGTTTCAGCATGCTGCTCAGGATAGACCGGGACTCTGGAGGTAGAGCCTGCGGCTGCTTGAACAGCGGAGTCATCTGCAGGTAGCAGGACGGAGGTGGAGCCATTCGCAGTCCCTGCCGCTGCCAGTCCATCCCAGCCGCTGGCTTCATCCTCGTCCACACCCAAGCACACACTAAGGAAGTAAAGTTTAAAGTAATGAATACTATACTTTGTTTACTTATACAGTACTTGTCCAGCCGCGCGACAGAGTCCGTGGTGAGCCTAGCCCGAGATATGAATGGAGCTCTCTGATTGTCTGCCGTGACGCTGACCTTCCTACCCACCTCTGCAAACAGCCAGCACTAACTCTGCATTTGCAAGACGACATACCTCTAATAATAAATTTACGTGTAGCTCGGCTTTTGAAACATTTATTTATAGCAATTAGTTATACAAAATTACAAAAAAATATAAGTATAAGCATAGAAAACATTGAGCATGTACAACTAATGCTAGCCTATATAAAGCGATGCTTTTCAGGCAAAATTTAGTTTTTGCTGACAGTAAATAACTGAGCAGCATAAACAATAATTACAGTAATGATGATAATGACAATGTTAATTGAGTATTACTAAAATCTAAACACTTAATACTAAATACAAGAGAGATAAGACAATATGATAATGATACAGAATCTGTTATGGAACATATGTGTTAGTAAATAGGTACCATATATGCTGGATAAATATAAATATACATATGCAAGTACATGTACATATAAAAAAGATTAAGTTGGTCAATAGCTCATTATGATACTACTTTTTAATCAGCTTTTGAATGAGAGAAGCATTTGAGACATTTATTCATCGCTATCAGTTATACAATATAAAGCTAAGTAGAAATATAGTAAACTTTAAACAAGATACTTAAACCATACAAATAATACAACCATCCATATACATACAAACATACTCATGTAAATATAAAGAAAGAGTAAGTTAGTTAATAACTCATTATGATATTGTTTTTTAATTTGCTTTTGAATGTGTAAAGGGAGGGAGCATCCTGAATTTGTATGAATATTTATCTTACACCAGTAAACTCAGCATTAAATTTGGAATTTAAACACGTTTTCCAATTTTTTTTTTTATTATTTGGACTGTATTATGTTTTGGAAAACGTGTTTAAATTCCAAATTTAATGCTAAGTTTACTGGTGTAAGATAAATATTCATACAAATTCAGGATGCTCCCTCCCTTTACACATTCAAAAGCAAATTAAAAAACAATATCATAATGAGTTATTAACTAACTTACTCTTTCTTTATATTTACATGAGTATGTTTGTATGTATATGGATGGTTGTATTATTTGTATGGTTTAAGTATCTTGTTTAAAGTTTACTATATTTCTACTTAGCTTTATATTGTATAACTGATAGCCATGAATAAATGTCTCAAATGCTTCTCTCATTCAAAAGCTGATTAAAAATATACAAAGATAAACCTAACACATAATTATATGACATGACAATATACAAAGATAACCCTAACACATAATTATATGACAATAGTATTAAAATTGTGAACGAAGTTTTGTTTATTAATTACAGATTGAAAATGCAGTTTCATTATTCCTTCTAATACCTATAAAACATTTGTTTTTGTTACAGAAAAGAGAAAATAGGCCTAATGTAAGTTTTCAATTGAGCAAGCCAACGATAGTATTTTTCTATGAATGTCCTGTACAGTGCTCTTTACACAATAATTTCATATAGTAACCCAAATATCATGTACACACACTAAGGAAATAAAGTTTGAAGTAATGAGTACCGGTAATAAATTGTGAACAAAGTTAAGTTTAATAAATACTGATTGAAAATGTAGTTCCATAACTAAATAAATATCTCCCATCATTGATAGGGTGTCTAGAGATGTTATATCAATAAATCTTTGACAAGCAATAGATAACATAGAACTGATAAGTATACCATACCTGATACTACTCTCCTCAGGTGGATTTGTGTGCAGACCGGGGGCTTCCACTATCCCTTTGATGGACACATTGTCCTTGCCCAAAATATCTGCCACCAGCTCATCCAGAGGGTCAAGGGGAGGATGAGGAGGGCCACCACCTGGAAATTTAATACAGTACTCCAATTAAAAATATATTTAATATAAATAAACTGCAAAAAAATTACCGTACTGATTTGGTATATGTCCATATCTAAATTATTTATACATAACCTACCCAATTGCCAACATAACCTAGCCTCACTTAATAAATCAGGATTTAAATATGGCCATGAATTCTATAAAGGTGAGGTAAGTTTTTGGTCCAGTTAAGCAATATTAATCAACAGTAAGTTTTTGGTCCACTTAAGCAATATTAATCAACCAAAATTATTAAGAACTAAACAAAAGGAAAATCAGAATGATCATCCTTCAGGAATACCAAATTTTCTTACCTGTTGCAGTAAAATCTCCATTAACCTTGGCAAGTTTTGGCCGTGAAGATGTAAGGATAGTCTGCCATCGCTTTTGGCATTCCTTCACGGTCCTCTTGCCGGCAGGAAAGGCTTGTTGGAGTTTTGTGGCAATGGTTTCCCAAGCCATTTGTTTGGTTTGAGAAGTGCACCCTTGAACACTGAAATCACTCCTCATAACATGAACGTTATCTGAATATAGCTGCAACAAATAGCAGGATTCCTCCATGGTCCAATTGGGTTTCCTCACCCTTTTCTCCTTTACTGGTGTAGTAACTTGGTCCATGCTGGTAGTGGTGGTAGTAGTAGTAGTAGAGGTGGTAGTGGTAATGGTGGTAGTAGAGGTGGTAGTAGGTGCTGGTAGTAGTAGTAGTAGAGGTGGTAGTGGTAGTAGTAGTAGTAGTAGTAGTAGTGGTAGTAGTAGTAGTAGATGTAGTAGTAGTAGTAGTGGTGGTAGTAGTTGTGGTAATGGTAGTAGTGAAAAGGTAGACACAAGGTATGTAATGTATGTATGTGTGTGATATGGTAGTGGTGGTGATAGTGTATTAGTGGTATTGGTAGTGGTGGTGATAGTGTATTAGTGGTATTGGTAGTGGTAGTGGTTGGCTACTTTAATTCAAAAACAACGCGCGAGGCTTTGTTTAGATTCCACCTAGCGGCCGATATTTTGGGCAATATATTTCTTTATTTAAATGAGGTCTAATTAAATTTGTACATAACTGTAATAGAAGTTTATTTATATTATATATTTTCATCTTTTTGAGGTGTTTCCTTATCATTTAATAAAAAGATGACATGCAGAATTCCGACACTTATAACAGTTTGCTAACTCGGTCATAACTAAGTTTGTCATAACTATGTACGAATCATAGTGCTTATGACAGAAGTTTTTGAATCTTTCATAGCTATGACCAGAGTTATGACTAAAATTTATGACATTCTATAAGCACCACCCCAGGAGATCTGGTAATATTGTATAAGAGAGAGAGGGAGAGAGTTGTCAGTTATGGTTTAAATGGCAATTTTTTTTTCTATACTTCAACCTCGGGGCTGTAAGCCCGTGACTCTTGCTAGGCCCCGAGATTATTGGGTGTCGCACCAGATGAGACAGTGGAGCTTCGTGGTGATGTTGGTACCGTAGTTTCTCTTTTGCCACACTAGATGACGACACCTTATTTATACACGTCACTATCAGGGGAGAGCAGCTACACCGTCACTCACAGCATCTTGGAATAATTATGGTCTGGCATCTTCTATATTGTGAGTTGATGACGATGTAGGGGGTATTTTCTTGACGTGTCGGCGTAGCCCAGGATAATTGACGAACAGTTGGACCCCGTTCACCTCAGAAAAATCCCAGACGTTTTCTCGTGGATTCGAACCCGACCCGGGTCCTTGACATTTACAGTCCGTCTCTTTATCCACTCTGCCACGTCTCCCCAATAAGATCGTTTGAACAGAGATACCTTTAGAATTCATTTCTAATATATACTGCACTTCATGTAATAAAAGTGTGTATTGATAATAATATTGATACTGAATATAATATAATCATGCATTATTTGGGTGCATCCTATGATTATTATTATTGGTTGTGGACTTTCATGTTTTTCAAACTTAAGAGGAACTTTGAAACCAATTCAGTGTCAAGATAACGTTCTGGGAGTCATTCGAAGCTTTGATAACCCTAACCGAGGTGTGAATATTAACTCTGTTTTAACGCTAACTCCCCCCACACTCTCTCCCTCCCTCCCCACCTCTCTCTCACCTACCCTCCCTCCCTCAGTCTCTCTCATACAGTAATACTAGATCTCTAGGCTCTCATTAATATAACCAGCAGAGTAGGACGAATTTCTTCTGTCGACTGTACGTATATTACACACTGACACATACATATGTATGTTTATTACACACACAATCAGACACCCACACATATACGTTTATTACACACACACAAATGTGCATGTATATTTGTATGCATGTGTGTGTAAATTTGTGTGTGGAATAGTTTACACACACACACATCAGCATGACACAGGTATCTCAATGAGTGTCTGTGTGTCCTGTGTGTGTGTGTGTTCTTTCTCTCTCATACTCTGTGTGAGTGTGTGTTGTCTCTATCTCTGTGTTCATGTGCGTGTGTGTACTTTCTGACTGTGTGTATCTGTGTGTGCTTTCTGACTGTGTGTGTGTGTGTGTCAAAAAACATACCTGTAGTAAGGCTTACAAAATCGGGTTGAAATTTTTCAAATGTTTACACTTTTTTGCTTCAGAGCGTGTATGAAGCAAATATTTTTTGAAATTGGCACCAATTTTTGTAAGCCATACTCTAACTGTTTAAGCCATACGTCTAACTGTTATAATGATCCTCACTAAGATAACAATTTAATAAATTTGCCCGCTAAACTATAAAATGTCTCCTTAGGTTCCAGGTGGAAAGAAACACCTGTAAAGTCCAGTGGGTTTATTAAACACAGGATAAAGAGGAGAGGGGCAATGTGTACGTGTTGCCCTGCCGAGCTCGTGAGCTAATCTAAAGCATTGTGGGTAATGCGTTATGCCATGTGTGTATCTAGGCAGTGTTGCTTTATTAAGTGATACACACATATGTAATGCAGTTATATCAATCAACCTATGTATGTACACTCGATCAAAAAAGTATCGCGCATTTCTCTCGTGAAACATTCTGACACCTAAGACGATGGCTACTGAAAACGAGCTTTTTTATCATGAGCTGTAGCGATCATTTACAGAACCATCGGACCCCACCTGCGCGATACTTTTTTGATCCAGTGTACATGCATGATGAATACGTATTATATGTCTGCAAGTATGAGAGGGTAGATTAAAGTTCATATGCAATATGGGTAATGTTCCATTCTTGACACCATTGTACGAACGTGCTAGCGGTGCGGGAGTCTGGATGTCTCTCGTATCTACATTAAGATTATTATTAATAAACTTATGAGTTTTCTCATAACATTATGACCTTCTATAAATTTATATAACAAAATGGAACCAATCCAACAAGTGGGGAGACGGTGGCAGAGTGGATAAAATGAAGGACTGCGAATGGCAAGGGCCCTGGTTTGAGCCCACGAGAAACGTCTGTGATTTTTCAGAGTTGATTATCCTGGCTACGCCGACACATCAAGAAAATACCCCCTACATCGTTGTCAACTCACAACATATTCCAAGATGCTGTGAGTGACTGTGTAGCTGATCTCTCCTGATAGTGACGTGTATAAATAAGGTGTCGTCATCTAGTGGGGCAGAAAAGAAGCTACGGTATCAACATCAAAACTAAGCTCCACTGTCTCATCAAGTGCGACATCTAATAATTTCGGGGCTTCGCAAGAGTAGTAGTAGTTACCTACAGATGGCCAAAGAGGTCACATCAGTCACAGTGTTAAAGTTACTTATTATTCAGCACATGACGACAACTCGAAAAATAATTGTGCAGAGCCTGCTTCTTAAGGATAGATACCTTAGTGCGTTGAAGTCCTGGCCAGTGATTGGAAACATTTGGGGTTACTTTGTCATTTGAGTTTGCATTATGATACTTTATTTTTCATATATTCTTTTCTTTTTATTATGCTATGGCATCAATCAAAAGACAGGCAACAAAACATAAAGGTAGGCAGGACCCATGAAATCCAATGACCACACACATGAAAACATATCAGAATAAAACACAAGAATACAGACAAATATTTACATTAAAACTTACTTAAATCCACCAAAACGAGGGTGGCATACCAGAAGTTCCTCTAAAACATGGTGGTCGACAAACCACATCAAGCGGCAGGCCCCGGGGTAGCAAGTGTAGGACAGTGGGGTAGGACAGACAATAGTGTTCTATAGTTCGTAGTGGGAGATGGGGATGCATCCCTACTCCGTTGTACAGGGAGGAGAGCGGCGATGTGGACTATAGAGAGGTAACAGGTCAGGGTGAGAGGACATCCAACACCACGAGGAGGCAGACGGCAGGCCTGCTTTGCGAGTCCGTCAACTGTAGCATTGTGACATAAACCTACATAGGATAGTACCCATAAGAATTTGACAGTCAAGTTACGATGATGCAATAAGACCAAGAACTATAACAAGAGTAGAGTGTGTGGGCTGAACACTGGAGAGGGAATGAAGGGCAGGTTTTGAGTCACAAGAGAAGGCAGCATTCACTCCACGTTGACAAACAAGACTAACAGCATCCAAAATGGTATACAGTTTACACAATGTGAAGCTAGAGTGGTTACAGAGACGATGGCCAACCCAGCCCCCTGGAGGTGACTCCATGTCAGGTGAGAAAACTGTACAACCTGCTGCACCATCCACTTAAAATGAGCCATCAGTGTAGAGGCAGTATGGATCTGTGATGGAGAACGACGTCACTGTTTCTATGTGTTCCAGAGCCAACTGCCGCTGTAGAGAAGGCAGTTCCGACTTGGAAGTAGGTATGAAGCTCACATCAGGTGTTGGTAGCATCCACGGAAGGGGCCCTGCGGGGACATCAGCAACCATTATATCTATATTAAGACTATGGAATATTGAGGAAACAGACCTTATAAGAGCACCTCCAGCAGGCAGTATGGGAGGGACAGGGGAGTTTGGTCTAAGAGAAGAGAAATGGAGGTACTTGACAGTGAAGCAATTACTCTAATTTACATTAGAGTAAATTCTCTAGACTAATGGGGGAAGACGCAACTCACGCTGCATATTCACTATCCTGGTCGACATTGGACAACCGAGCATTATTCTCATCGCTCTGATCCAAATTTTTTTTTAAGTTTCCATAGTAGCCCTAGGAAGTTGAATCAAAGCAGGGGAGAGGTAATCAACAACTGAATGGATAAAAGCAATATAGATGGTCCTGGCTGCAGGGATGGAGATACCCGAGGAATTGTTGATGAACTATTGAAGTGGTGTATGTCGGCGCTGGATATGACCCAACAACTCCTGGACAATGAGAAATTGACTGGTGCATCCAGGTACACTGGCCAAGATTGAGGAATCCGGCAGGTGAATATTCTGCTCTTATCTGGGGAGACGATAATACCACAGTGAGAGGAGGCCAAAGAGAAGGAGTCAATAAATCGCTGGAGATCCCTTGGCCACGTGAACGCTTCTGGGGGGATTGAGAGATGTTTGTATTGCAAGGAGGAACAATTGATTGATCGATTGATTTTGATGCAACTAAGCATCTGGCGGCGCAACAGCTAAGGTCATATACCGCCCAATATAAAATTGTCATCTACATAAATAATAAAACATGAATACCCGAAAGGGATAGGCACCATGATTAAAAGACACACAAACTAAAAAGCACATTATTAATAAAAGAACCCGTCAACATACAAAAAAAAAAAAAATCAAACCATCTAAAAACCATAAATATAAAATT
The DNA here is from genome assembly GCA_033782935.1 of Petrolisthes cinctipes. Lineage (NCBI taxonomy): Eukaryota > Metazoa > Arthropoda > Malacostraca > Decapoda > Porcellanidae > Petrolisthes > Petrolisthes cinctipes. The sequence continues at coordinate 187,351 of JAWQEG010001216.1, forward strand.
ATATTTTGTGAAGAAGGCCACCCTCCTCCACATAGGAGAGGGTGTTCCCTCCCACACTACAAACCTCCTCCCCAAGCACCTGGGAGAGACTGTAAGAACCGTCACCCACCCGGTACTCGGAGAGGTGCCTACGACGAAGGTCCCCTAGGATTGGGACACTCGACAATAAGATGCCGTACTGTCAAAGGGACCAGACAATCATCACAGTAGGGAGGGTGAGCCCTCTCCATTAAAAAGCCATGAGTCAATAATGTGTGGCCAATGCGGAGACGGACAAGAGTCTTCTCCCACTGGCAGGACAGGCCAGTGTAGCTCCACAAACCAAGGCGCTGGCGGATGTCGCAGAGCTTGTTAGCCCCGACGGCGTCCCATCTGTCCTGCCAGCAGGAACGAATGGTAGCATCTATGTAGGGTCGAAGGTCCACTGCAGGAACAGGATGACACCTGGCAGGAGGCCGAGAATTGGAGACCGCAGCCTTAGCCAGGGCGTTAGACCGCTCATTCCCATTGACACCCATGTGGGCCGGGACCCAACAAAAAGTGACTTTGCGGCCACGACCACCCAAGAGGACAAGCCACTCAAGAATGGCCAACACCAGGGGATGGGAAGAGTTATAATTGCACAAGGCCTGCAATGCACTACAGGAATCGCTAAAAATAGTAAACGAAGGCTGAGGGAGAGTAAAAATCACTTGGAGGGCATATAAAATGGCCGAGAGCTCAGCAGTAAAAATTGACATGACAGAAGGGAGCCTGCTGCTACGGCAAAAGTCAGGAAAGACAACTCCAAAGCCTACTCCAGCATCAGACTTTGACCTATCAGTGTACACAGGGAGGGACTCCCTGTGATTGAAGGCATGTTCTAAAAAGAGGGAACGAGCCACTGGAGGAGGAAGGGATTCCTTCTTGTTTGTAAAGCAGGTGCAGGGTAAAACTTCTGGAAGAAGCCATGGAGCCACCCTGGGGACCCTCACAGGACAAATCTGGAACTCATCAATGCCCATCTCCTCCATAGTCTTCCTGGAAGCCAAAGGGCCATGGTGTGCGAGAATGTAATAGGTAGTACTGAGACATGATATCAGATGACACTGCCAAGCAGGGAAGGGAGTCAGGAAGTCGATGTAATCGATGCCAATAACGAACCATCAAGGACTGGCGACGGAGATCAAGAGGTGGCTCATTAGCGTCCACCAGGAGACTGGGGTTTGGGGACGACCTGAAGGCTCCGGTCGCCAGCCGTACTCCAGCATGATGAACAGGGTCTAAAACTCTTGAGACGGGCATCGGTGGCAGAAGAGTACACCTCACACCGATAGTCGAGTTTCGACCTAATAAGAACATGGTATAGGCGGAGGAGGGTGGCCCGATCAGCCCCCCAGAACGTATGGCCCCGGACCCTCAACAGGTTAAGAGCCTTGAGGCAAGAGACCTTAAGTGTACGTAAGTGGGGAACCCAAGTCAAACGTTTGTCAAAAAGGAGACCCAAAAACCGAGTCTCCTCGACACAACGTATCCGATGACCATACATGAATAAGTCCGGATCGGGGTGGACGCCTCGGATGCGACAGAAGTGCATAGCAACTGTCTTGGAAGGAAAAAATCGAAACCCAGGAGAACCAGTCCAACGTGACACCCTATCAAGGGCAAGCTGAATGCTCCACTCCGCCCCTGACATACGGGAAGCAGCAAACCAGACTGCTATGTCGTCAACGTACATCGAGTTAGCTATACCGTCCGGAAGGGATGAGGCAATGGCATTAATTGCTACTGCAAACAATGTGACACTGAGGACGCTTCCCTTGGGGGCGCTCTCCTCCTGTGCAACAGATGCTGAGTGGGTGGTACCAATCCTCACAGAAATACTGCGACCACTGCGAAACTCCTTAAGAAAGCGTGGAAGGCGACCCCGCAGGCCATATAAATGGAGTTGCTGTAGGATGCCATATTGCCATGTAGTGTCATATGCTTTCTCTAAATCAAATAATACACAGACAAGGTGTTGATGTCGTGCAAAGGCCTCACATGCAGCAGCTTCCAACCTGACCAGAGTGTCTGTAGTGAAACGGTGTTTACAAAAGCCAGACTGGGTCGGAGACAGAAAATCACCTTTTTCCAAGAAGTATACCAGTCTGACATTCACCATCTTTTCAAATAGTTTAAAGAGACAGCAGGGCAAGACAATTGGTCGGTAATTGAGGGCAACATCAGAGTCCTTGCCCGGCTAGAGGAAAGGAAGGATGGTAGCAACCCTCCTCCCAGAAGGGAAGACACCCTCCAGCCAGATTCTGTTAAATAAAGCTAAAAGAAATGAGATCGCCTCCTCACCCAAGTTTCGTAACATTGCATATGGATTGCTGTCTGGCCCAGGAGAAGTGTCGCCACAGAGAGAGAGAGCAGAATGCAGGTCTCTCAGGGTGAATATATGGTTATAACTTTTATTCTCTTTTCCTGAGAAATCCAGGACAGTGCGCTCCTTGGCTCTTAACTCATGCTTGACAGCCAGAGGTCGTGAGTCACGGCTGGAGACTCTTGCAAAAGCCTCCGCCATGGTATTGGCCACTGTCAAACCATCCATGATCTTAATTCCATTGACCTTAAGTACAGGTGGAGAACTAGGAGAAAACTTCCCCGCCATCTTACGGACTCTCCTGAACACTTGGGTGAGTGGAGTTATAGTATTAATTGAAGACACATAGGCCTTCCAAGATGCACGTCGGGCCTCTTTTAAAACTCGTCTAGCCCGAGCCCTTGCACGTCGGAAGTCCTCTAAAAGAGTTAGGTCCCCACGATTGCGACGAAGGCGAGAGAAAGCAGCGCACTTCTCCCGCACAGCAGTGGTGCAGACTGGTGACCACCAAAGGACAGGACTCCACCAGGAGTCTAAAGGTTATTCCATTTGTGAATGGATGGTAGCCTCTGGATCAAACCCTGGATTAGAAAGAACCCTCATCACTTAAGAGTTAGTTGAACGAAAGGGTATACCTATTAAGTCAAAGGAATATAGGACACTATCAGGTTTTATGGGAACACCCCAAAGTCGGGAATATGATATTGTACAACCTGTACTACAAATGGGAAACGGGAAAAAGAGGATCACTGCAGTGATAGTGGAAGACTAACCCAAAACCATCGTAACATTATGACTTACTGAAGTCGTTGATCACCTTACTTTTACATCAAACTAGCCGAGCCAATTGTGAATGATGACAAACTAGGACCTGTCGATATTCTTATAGGTGCTGGTAATCATCATGATTTCATCTCAGGATATATAGATGTTGTGGATGGTCTATACATTTTCAGCCACCTTCTGGATACATTGTACCAGAAAAATCCCGAGTAAATATGGAGGAAAACAAGTTCTGCTCAAACAAAAATAAAGGATCAGTGATTGTAATGTTAATTACCAACTGCTACCTATGAGAAGTTCGGAGGTTCTGGCAAATTAATTTCACTTTCCTTTGTAAAAACTGAGTTTAAATGTTCATTTAGTAAGGTTGCAATGTCTTTATTCACATTTACTAGAATATTGTTTTTGTTTAGTACTGGTCCTATTCTTGCTTTCACGATTTTATTATTTCTGATGTAATGATAACATTTCTTTGGATTTGTCTTGGACTTGAGGGCAATACTTTTCTCATAGTAACACTTAGCAAGTCTATTTTATCTTTCGCCCTTTCGTTTTGTATCTACATATTTGTTACTGTCTGTGCGTGAAATGGTACGTTTATATAATTTTTATGTCTTTCTCTTGTTATCAATAGTGTACTGATTATAACTACATATATCTACATATAATATATCTACATATACCTAGTGAGTCATATACCATGTACCCTCACATGATCGCTCAAACTAGCTGACCTAGACTAGATCTGATCATGGGAACCAAGCTTCCTCAGCAATAAGTGACATCACAAGTCACGGGGGACAACACAGAGAGCTCATCTTGTGCGCTCCTATACGGTAGTATGCTAGAGATACCCAATTGCTACACAAGGGGTCTCGTACCAACACCACCGAGATACAAGGCCTCTCGCTTCTCTTTGGTTTAGCCCGTGATGTCAGCACGACTGGTGTTAAGGTGCGGGTCAGGTGCGAGTTACATAGGACAGCGACCCGCGCAAATCAGTCTATTGTGGAGCACCGCAGGGGTCATGCCGCTTCTGGTTCAACTTTATTTTTGCCCCTGGAATTACCCTTTATAGTGCAAATACCATCAAAGTGAGACTATCTACATAATGCCGTGCTCTTCTGCTGTGCCAAAATGTAGAGGGAACTACAAAAAAGGTCCTAAAGTTCATGTGTTTGGCTTTTCCAAAAATAGTGAACTTGCGGGGAAGTGGATACGCGCCATAAAGAGGAGCAACTTTACACCAAGCCAGTACAGCAAGGTAAATACTATATTAAAACTCGTTTTACTCATTAAGACCACGGATTTAAGTCTTGTGCAGATACAAGCTGTGCTCTTACATAAATATAGTCATATTAGGTAGATACACTAGGTCTGATTGCAGGAAAGTTACTGAAAACACGTGCGTGCACGCTGAGCGAAGATGCGGCCAATGTTTTGCTCTACATAAAAATTAAACCCTTTTTTTTTTATATATTTTACGGGATTGATACACTACACATTGCCGAAACAACAATAAAAGTAGGCTATACGTTATGAGCATATTTCTTAAGTCGTCGGAAATACAGGAGAATTTGTTACACAAACAGTATAGAATATTTCGACTCGAGTACGGTATTTTAAGATACTTTCGTAGTTTCCTTGCATCATTACTATATTTCTATCGATTAATACAGTACATTTAAGCAGTAAATATGAATATTTGCCAGGTGATACAGAATAACATGCGTTAAATTTCTGGAACATCAAAATGCACGAGTTACCCAGAATATTATTATATAGGCTATTCAGTTTTCTATAGTATTCCATAAACAATACTTGCATTATGATCCTTATTGCAAAATTACATTTATGGGTCATAGGCCTACTTTATGGATAGAGTTGATTTAATCCGAATATTCCGTTATCCTTTGCATTTGATCATTATGGTGAGCTTCTTTATGTAATCTTAGGTACCATAATTTGCGAACTGGCATTTGTCTTGATAAATTTCCATCCATTCCGGGGAAATTTCCATCTATAAAACTATCAGATTATCATGGAACTATACGAATTTTTAGTAAGATAATTTTATTTATATTTTATAAGAAACAGAGTAAAATAAGAACCCTAACACATGCGTTTTATACCTGCCTTGCAGGTGTGTGAATTGCACTTCAAGCCGGAGGACATAAGATGGGAAACATCACATTTTGATGAAGCTACTGGCACTAAACTTACTGCCAAGTTACAAAAGCCTCAACTTCGTGATGGAGCAATTCCTTCAATGTTACCAGGTTGTCCATCATATCTATCCACAACCACTAACTATAGGGAATCACCAGATGCCAAGAGGAAACGACTGGAGGAATCTGCACTTCAGGCTGCACTTGTAGCAGATAACGTCGAGTACTGGGACGACAGGACATTTGACAGTGTTGATCAAATACTCGAAAAGTTAGGCTCTCTAGACACCGACTATTGGTCAGTAATAAAACAAGAGCAGTCTCTTATCATCTGCCGCATTGCTAATGTTCCACATCCCAAAATTGTGCTATCAATTTTGTTTGAGTCTAACTGTAAAGTCAGTGCATTTGCTAGAGATACAGAAGTTAAAAAGATAGGTGATTACACTGTTCCCTCTTCAGTTAATGATGTTAATACTCTTGAACACTTCCTGGCAAAATTACGTACACTTGACACTGAAGAACATACACACACTCCATCAGCAATTACTGTAATACAAACAGTACTTTCACTTTTGTCCCTTGTAAAAGACCAGTCATTCAAGCACCTTCATGTTCTTAAGTTTGTATGTGAACAGTTGTATTTAATGACTCTCACGAAGTTTGATTATTCATCTGAGCTAATCATTTTTGCTTCCCTCCTATACCATTGCTCTCCCCAAGGATACAGGCTTTTGAGAGACTCAAAAACCCTTATTTTGCCTAGTTACACCACAATTAGGAGAATAACTCTAACGGCACAATGGAGTCCTGCAGCAGAGCAAAATGACAGGCATTTCCTTATGTATATCAAACAAAAGTTAAAGTTCTTATCCCCACAAGACAAAACTGTATCACTAATGCTGGATGAAATTCATTTAAAACCGTATTTTGATTACAAAGGAGGGAATATTGTGGGATCAGCTTTTGATAGCAATGAGGCTGCAACAAGTGGATTTGTCTTTATGGTAACAAGCATTTGTTCAAAATTTAAAGACGTGGTACATATGCTTTCCACAAAATGTATTAAGGCAGAAACACTACTTTCTATTCTCAAACGAGTAATCATTGGCTTAGAAGAGATCGGCTTCAAAGTAATATCTGTTGTGACAGACAACAATGCCATCAATAAAAGAGCGTTGTCATTTTTTTTGTCACCACCGACTGTCTCCATAGTTTACCCACATCCTGCACAAAAATCACGACCTCTATTTATTTTATTTGATTCTGTGCACATACTAAAATGTATCAGGAATAATTGGATCAACCAGAAAACTGCTAATAAGTGTATGACATTCCCACAGTTCAACCTTAACGGAAGTTGCGATAATGTAACTCACATTCTCAATGCTCCATTTGCTACCTTGCAGAAACTGCACACCCTAGAAACTGATTCACTCCTAAAGCATGCATACAAATTAACGCTGAAAGCCTTGTCACCCTCCAACCTTGAAAGACAAAAGGTAAATTTGGTTTTACAAATATTTAATGAATATATCATTGAGGCACTCACAACGTTTGGTAAAACAAAATCCTTACCCTTTGCTGACGATGTTGCAGAGTACATAAAAATCTTTTGCAAGTGGTGGGACATCATGAATGTAAAATCGCCATTTAAGGGTTGTCGTCTTGCAAAACCATTCGCCACTCCTCTGACTAATGCCAATACTGATGACAAGTACGTGTTTCTTAGCAGCTTCTGTGACTGGCTTGAACGGTGGGACAGTGTGAAAGAATATGCTGGGAAGCTAACAAAAGAAACATTTGGAGCTTTGAAACATACCACATGGGCAATGATTGAGTTAACTGTGTACTGCATAAATGAACTGAAAATGAAATATATATTGCCAGGTAAATTTCAAACTGATAATTTGGAGGAAAGATTTGGAAGGTATCGGCAACTTGCAGGTGCTCAACACAATATATCTGTACGACAAATGTATGAATGTGAAAAAAAGCTACGATTGATGTCAGTCTTGAGGCAGGAAAACATTGAGTTAAAGAATTTAGCCGAAACTAACTAGGAAGACATGGAAAACCCAGACAAATTAAATATGAGAAACTTAAGCCTTTCCTTGGAAGTTACACAAGATGACACAGACAAATGTAAAGATGTCCTCCCTGTAATAACTTATTTAGCTGGATACTGTTGTTATTCTGTGTTCAAAAAGACAAAATGCACTTATTGCAAAGAAATGATAACTTGTTCTGAATCTGCTGATAAACTGCCAGAAAATCATAGCTATATTCATGGAGTAAATCGAGGTTCTCTTTTGTATCCAAATGCTACCACAACAAACATTGTTATGTACAATTATATAATCATCAATAAGTTAATTGAGAAGCCTGAGTTTGTTCACTCTTTGAGACAAAGACATCTAGCAACAGAGCTTACTTTAATTACTTTAGCAGATAATGATGCCCTTTTTCACAGTGACTTTTGTGGTGGTGGTCATAATACAGAGAAATTGGAGATGATAGTCTGGGCATCTACTAATGCACTGTTAAACAATTTCTGTGGTAAGGAAAATAATGTGCTAGCAGCAAATAAAAATGCAGGAAAAAACAGAAAACTGCAAACATTAACAAAATAGTATTTAAGAATCACAGTATGTACATACAATAGCCTACAAAGACAGTAAACGTCATCTCATACTCTCACGGAGCATTATTTAATTCCTATATACCGGTATATATATATATATATATTTTTTTTTTTTTGGTGAAAGTGAAGACTGTACAACATTAAAGGTGTTCACTATTGAAGTTGATAAAATTAATGTAAGGTAACCACAAATGAAAAACAATTGAACAACTAATTACAAAGGCAGAGGGAGAGTGTGTGCTTGGAGCGGTAGACACACTAGGCCAGGCTAGGCCGACCCCACTTGTGCTGACGTCACTAGGGGTGCGAGAGGCCTTGTATCTCGGTGGTGTTGCTCGTATCCATCTCTCTCTCTTTAAAGTTAGCTCCTAAGCCTAACTTAACCCTTTTGTGAAACTGTACTACCACTTGGGTTATTAATAAAATCTTGTTAAGCACAGACAAGGTGTGCTAACTCTCTATACCATAATAATCACCTAACCTATTCTAAAAACATACTCCGAAGAGACAAAGCCTACCACGCTACAACAACAACAACAACGACATCAACTAGACTGATTTGTGTAGTGACCGCTCCACTAGCACAATAGTATGCTGAATATCATTCGTCATCCAAACTGATTTACGATTGTTAGTTCGTTTCTTTATTCTAAGTACAGTCGGCCTCAGGAATTTGTACACAGAGCATCGGTTAAAAGTGCTATTTATTCTGCACATACTGTAGGCATTGTTCTGCTGACTGATTAAACTATTAGCCAAATAACATTACGAGGGAAATTAGGTGTTAGGATTATGATGTACAAAGTTTTCTAGTTGTTACGAAGCCTTGATGTCATAGTGGTGTATACGAATTCCTGAGGCCGACTGTACATGTTACTTCGATTGACAGGAGTTTGTCTGTGAATATATTACACATCGTATTGACGTCATCATTATTTACAAATTCGTCCAGATTATTGAATTTAGTTCTTTTCTAATCTTATCAAAATTTGCACTTTTATAGTTTGGTACTAACTGACGATTTCCGCAGATCTTGGTGTTACAGTTTATGTTACATCTTATCATTCTGTGATAACTGTTTGCAAGCGGCTCAATGACTTCTCATGAACTAATTAAATCAAGGTCTTTTGTTAAAACAAAACCGAGGATATTATTATCCAGGAATGGGTCTTGTGCCAATTCATATAAATAGAGCTTACGAACGATTTTCAACAGACGTTTCCCTTCGTTGTCGCCTGACTGAAGTTTCAAGTTTATTCGTGGAAGATTAAAATCACCGCATATTATGGCATGTATATTTTCTATTACCAATTTAATCTCTTTGTAAAACAAAAATTGTCATGTTATTTAGTAGTACGGTACCGATAATTAAATGTTTTCCATTTACCTTAACCCTATCTCACACGGCGATAGTTGCTTTGCGACCCGAGGTCTGTGGACAGTTTACTGAACGATAGTTTCGAAACACGAAAGGTTTTGGTCCGACAGCATGTAAACAATGCCCCGGGACAGCGACAGTCCCGGGTGCAGCTTGCCAAGGTGTAGCCTAGTCTGCTCATTATACGACAAATGATTCCTTGTACTTACTTTATATTTACATTTTTATTAAATATCTGGTAAATAACAGTAATTCTTTTTAATAAAAATATGGTAATGAGAAGAAATGGTTAATGTCGCTGCTACTTATACCCTATTTACTTGTTATATGTGTAACCTAATATATATATTCATCGTGTATTGAAGCCTAATGTTGTACAGCCCTATTTTTTTTATTGTGTTTTTATTAACATTTATATAAATATGTAGCTATATTCACAATATTAATTATAAATATATAATCAGCACTGCAGGACACTGTGACAGACGTTATAAAAATAAATGGCTAAATATACTGGAATAAATTTGCCGTGGAATGCGTTAGTCAAGCATTTTGATATTTGTCTACTAAATAATCTGATATGATACAACTAGCCTTCTGATAGTTCCGAGAATATAAATGACAAAGATAACTACGATAAGTATCTCATTTTATTGAGTTATTTGTGAACACTTTGACCAGAGAATAAATATTACAATAAAATCTCACCTCCGAGCCTCTTCAGTCGGTCCCTGCTATTGGTGTATGCATGTATGTACGCACGCACACACATCGTAACAAAATATGCTCAAAATGAGAATTATGAGGGAATATTAGTTTGGTATTCAATTACGGGGAATTGTAATCGATTTATGAGACTTTATATCATTATCACTGACACCGCAAGTCACACAGTAAACTGAAGCTACAAATACCTCATTTATGTACTTCATAATTATTCATTAATATTGTCAAAATACAGGTTGGCATTAACTTCACACAAAATGGTTTGTTTATTTATTTATTTATTTGTTTGCATAGCGTATGACACATGCATTGCAGGCTTATTAAATTTGTCAGTAGAGAGAAAAAAACAACACAATCTTATCATATAGGTTAGGTTAGGTTAGGTTAGGGGAAGTGTATTGTCCTCCGGTAAAGTTGTACCACTTATTACTTTAGAAAAATAGTTTAATTATATATATTTTTTCAGTTATTTTAATGAATTGTGCATTTGTATGAACACATTACAATACAACATATAGATACAATTATAGTATAATATATGAGGATTGACTAGGTAAGCCTAAGTCAGTCAGGAAGAAACAGATATGAAGGTGCAATAATAAAACAATAGAACAGGCATGATGTAGGACAGGAAGGATATAATTAACACTAAAATATAAGGTGATATACATAAATAAACAGCAGACTTCATAACTACTCTTCGAATTTGAGAATGATTTTGCTATTCAGCTTCCTTTATATAAATTGTCAGAAGAGAAAAAATCACTACCGGTACCATACTGCACTACAGTATAATTATTATGTAGTGCAGTAATACAGAATGTACATAATTCTTGCAGGATTACTGTCATTGGCTGTAAAGAAATTTTTATATTATCATTATACAATATAGTAATAAAGTACTGTATCTGTACAGTATTTAATAAACTATACAGGGTTAATTATTGCCATTGTCACTAAAGAATAATTTATAAATTATACAGTATGGTAATAAAGTATTATATTAAATAAACTATATAGGGTTACTGCTTTTGTTACTAGTAAATAATGTATATAATTAAAATACAGTATGGTAATAATGTACCGGTATTATATTTAATAAACTATACAGTGTTATTGCTATTGTTACTAAAGAATAATGTACAGTACTGTACATGATTAATTACTTATAGTACAATACTACTGTACATAATACTACCACCATCATCACTACCATCATCACCACTACCATCACTGCCATCAACACCACTACCACCACCATGACTACCACCATCACCACTACAACCACAATCACAAATACTACCATAACTACCATCACCACTATAACTGCTACCATCACCACCATGACTACCACAACTACCATCATCACCAATACTACCACAACTACCATTATCACCAATACAACTACCAACATCAATGTAAGCTTAATATAGCATTATCATTCTCAAAATTCATTGATTAGACCTGGTACCAAAGTATGTCACACATAATAGTAGTAACATAATTATAATACTATATAAAATAAATATCAATGTAAGCATAATATAGCAAAATCATTCTCAAAATTCATTGATTAGGCCTGGTACCGGTACCATAGCATTTCACATATAATTTATTCAAGTGTAGTTCACATTGTGTACTCGTGACAATATTTTACATTGTTTTTTACTTTAGTGTGATTCTGTGTATATCCTTGACCATATATTAACTTTACACATTCATACCATATAACTTTTCTTCCTATTTCTAAGACAGCCGTAGCGGAGGTGGCCGAGTGGTTAGTGTTCTGGACTCGTAACCTGGAGGTCGGGAGATCGATCCTCTCAGGTGAGGGCCTGAGAATATTTACTCTTCCGATTTGAGTTTGAGGCACTAACTATATGGCCACCGAACGTCGTAAAACACCCTCACTGGTACCATAACAGCTGCAGTATTTGGGAATTACCCTCCCTCTGTGGCTGAGTACCAGTTCGGAAGTCGTGACGTGTGTGTGTGTGAGTAACAGTTGACCTGGGCCACGGTAACGGGCTTGATGAAGCCTATGTCCAGTGTGGAAAGATATATACAAAAAAAAAAGCCTCCCGAACATTTACTTGCCCATATTCTTGATATTGGTACGAGTAACGAGTACAATGTTATTTATCATACTAGACATTATAAAATAAATAAATTCCATATCATCCATTCATAACGAACAAACTATCATCTCCCTCACTAGGACTAGGACTACTTACAGTATGGTTATTCCATGTTATTAACACCCTAACGTTACATCTCACTTTATGGTTTTAATATAATGTATTTATATTTAGTGAGTTGGTGTGGCAGGATATTTTATTGTGTAAATAACTCTCCAGAGAATGTACTAACTTATCATGAACCAATATTTCGTCAGTGTAGTCCTCATGTGGTTGTACGTATAATTAATTATTATTTTTTTACCGCACGTTAGGTTAGCCACAAGTATAATAAATAAAATGATTAAAAGAGGGCTGCAATTAAGTACACACTCTTGCCCGAAATTCACGATCATGTTTATCTTATCTGAGCTGGTAACACTGTGTGGGGAATGGTGGCATCATTGTGTGGCATTCTATAGTCGGATTCAAATATGAAGCTAGTTTGGGCGGTAACCTTCCTACTCTACAGTGTTGCCTTGTCTCTACTCTGCTCTGAGAGTTACTGTACCCCTGGGATTTGACGTCAAACATATGTGAGCTGATTTACAGTTCATCTCGGAAGTGTTGTCAGTGTTGGAAATTATTTTTTATATTTCTATTTTACTGTAATATGAAAAAAACGAACACACATAACGATATATAATTAATTATATACAAATACTTATAAAATAATGCTCAATAGTACATATCTGACATATATAGTATATAATAAATAAAATATTTATGAGTATGGAATCATGAATGACCGTCTCAGGTGTTGAACCGCACCTATAGACATCTTCCCTCCCCCCCTCTGTCACCCTCTTCCTCCCTACAAGGGGGTAGTGACCTGAGACCCTGGAGGGGTGACCTGGCCACCTTCACCACAGATATGACATCAATGCAGAGTAGTACACTGTTGTCATGTGTACTGGATTCACTTCCATACATAAAGGATTGTTATTATCCTAAATATCAACACATTTACAACATCATATAAACAAGGTTTCTCATATATAATAATTTTTTGAAGATTTGAAGACTATTTCAAATACTAAATAACGAAAGTATGAAATATTGCATGCCTTGTTTGTGTTAAATGACAACAATGTTGGGTGAGGAAGTCCCTTAGCTCCCCCGCCCAAACTAGCTTCATATTTGAATCCGACAATAGTAAAGATTATATCATTTCCCTCTACTATGTTCAACCTACTCTGATTCCTCACTAAATAAATGTTACCAGCTCAAATGGCATTAATATAAGTACGTGGTCGCGAATTTACGAGCTCGGGTGTACAGTATATATCAAATTTTAGTGAAGAATAATGCAGCTAACCAAACACACCCTACCTCATTGATGTATGGAAGGTAACTGACGTTCTAGTGACAAACTGGCTACTCATATAGCCACAAGACACACCACCTCCTACATCGCTATGATCGCTGTCTCTGCTGTGTCAATTGTTATCGTGTTTTTCGTCACATTTCGAAACAAAAAAATACCAAAATCGCTGTAATTTGATACTGAGCCGATTTCAACCCGTTTTTTTCGCTCAGAGTGATTATTGGTTATATTCTCTGAGTTTTGGTAGTACCAAATGTTTAATATTAGGCTTTTATAAGAAAACAGTCATCATTTATGCAAAATGCCATTGGTGGTATCCAAATTTCACCGTTCTAGCATCGATAGCATTAAGGGGTCATTCAATTTTGGTACATTGGAGTGTCATGATTCATCCAAAGTATGCCAGGAAACAGGACCAAATTAACAAAAATAATGGTGTTCTGTTGCTTGGAATAGTTTGGAGGGATCAGTTGCTCCAGATTTACCAACACAAATTTCCCCTTAAGTTTAACGCATATAGAATCATATGCATTGTGTTTTTCTTTTTGTTTATTTTGATTGTTCCCAGGATATCTCTAATGAGTAATAGAACTACCGCACTTTTTTTATGTGTCTTACAGTTAGCAATAATATGATAACCTGGGATAGCTACTTCAGCCAAATAATGTTTATGGTTAAAATATAACCATGTTTCTGATATGCTAATTATATCAGGATTCTCGGTATATACGTATGCAAGCAGTTCGTCTCATTTTCAATAATTCTCCTGTAGTGTGGGAGGGAGCACCCTCTCCTTGTGGAGGCCAGCCTCCTCCACAAGTTGTGAATTTTATTATTTTTATGGCTATTTATTTTAAGATAGTTCAATGTTTCTTTCGTGTTTCTTTTGATTCTTATATCCTTTACTCAATTACGTGATTTTAGTAAAATGTGAGTTTTAGATGATATGTCCTTTTAATCATGTTGCTTCTCCCTTTTGTGGTAGTGAAGCCTGGCATATATATTTTAAATTATATAAATGACCATATTTTGAAGTTTCGAGAATTTAATGTTAAGTTGTGCGGTATATGACCCTGGCTGTTGCGCTGCCAGATACCTACTGGCATCATCTATCAATCGATCAACCAATTTGTTAGTTAAGCCATGTGTTTAGTATTTTGTGCAGGCCTGGCAACTCTGTTGTGCTATATTTCCTATTAGCAATATTAGTACATAATAATATTAGTTTGTTTTTCCCAATACTTCTGATACTCAGGGAAGACGGTGAATAACATGAACACCCTGTATAAACAGCAGTTACATGACCAGTGGGAAAACTAACCCAACACCAAACAATTTATCAAATTAAGCACAATATTACTAAGTGGCATTCGTCCCAACAAATACACTGACGAACCGATTTTTTTTTTTTTTTACAAGAAGAAATGTAGAGGACAAAAACATAAAATACAGTATTTTAATGAATAACACATATGACCATTCTCCAAAATGGAAATAATGTAACACAGTTTTAGCCATAAACCATATCTTATTTAATGTAAACATTTCAAAGAATCACAGTTTATATACTGTAAGAAACATATTTTAAAACAAATCTATCAAAATCACCATATATATATATATATATATATATATATATATATATATATATATATATATATATATATATATATATATATATATATATATATATATATATATATGCAGAATAACTCGCAAGGAAAATAAAAGAGGAATATCAAGCTTTCGTCTATTTCTAAAGACATTCTTGAGAGCCCTAAGAATTTGTGACCCTGAATTACTCGATAATGAATTTAACTCCATTTATAACTTATCCAAGAAATTATGGTACCCCAAGGAATTCACAAATATGTCTAAATAAGGCTAAACACATATATTATGGTAGTTGTAACAGAGAGCCTTTTAAAAAGAAAAACATACTTGTTTTACCATTTCACCAAAACCTAACTCCTTTAACTCGTATACTACGTAACCTAAATATTCAAGTAGTCTATCGGTATGAACAAACTATGAAATCTTCACTGATCAAAAATAGTCCTTCAGTTGATGCTGGTAGTGTATATCTAATACCGTGTAAGTCATGTAATGATGTGTATATTGACCAAACAGGAAAACTTTTAGAAGAGAGAGTTAAGCAACACAAATATTCGGTTAGAACAGGATAGGAATCAAGTAGTATTTTTAAACATGTAGAAAATGATAATAATTGTATTAACTGGAATGAAGCAAAAAATGTATACAAATCAAATTCCAATGTCGAGAGGTTAATTGTCGAGACGGTATTAATATGATCAAATAACACTATGAACTAATATGATGGACTGTATAAAATTGATAAAGTCCTGTTAAATATATTACTTAAAGATGGAAAAATAAAGAAAGCAAGAGAATTGTGTGACGCTGTAAGGGGTTGTGTGACCTGAACTCACCTAACCTGACCTCACCTGTACCCTCTGTTAGTCCTTCTACTGGGTAGGGCCAACATAATATTATACTATCATACGTAGTGCCATCCCCACTAGGTATTAGGTAATTTTATTTAGTTTACTATTTTATATTCTTTTGTTAGTTTTGTATAAGTGTAGTTTCATATGTTGTTTATAATAATGTGTATGTATTGTCATTGGGGAAATGAATTTGAGATGAAACTAATGGGCTTGGGTGGACATATTGTGATCATTGGTAACTATGTAGAGGTCAAGGTGGGATATAAATCCACTGCCTTCACTCGTTCCTCTGTATTACCCTGAAGATGTCTTGAGAAATAGACGAAAGCTTGGTATTCCACTTTCATTTTCCTTGCGAGTTATTCTGCACTTATATAATCACGTGTACTAGTGATTACTAATATATATATATATATATTTTTTTTTTTTTTTTTTTTTTTTTTTCAGCATCCATATCTTTCTAAAAATGTGTCGGCCCCTCTCCTTTCGGGTCACTCCACTTCAGAATTGCTCCTAATATTATCACTTTCCTATGAATAGACTGTTTCCGGAAGTTTGGTCAACCTATTGGAGAGTCATGCACGAGTACGATGAGGTTCCACTCGTGGGGTGAAGTTTGTGGTGGAGCAGTGGAACACTCCATTTTTACATTAGCCACTCTTCATATTACAACGCCGTTTTCTCTTTGGTAAGATTAACGGAGAGAATGGAGAGTGGTAGGTTAATATGATGTATATCTCCGGACAGATCAAGGGTCCACACTTCTTTCACAAGCGACTTGGTTTGGGCCTCGTCGGATCTGGCAACAGTTGCAGGTGGAGGGAGGAGGGATGTTAATGGGAGAGGAGGAGAGAAATGTGGGCGGGGCCATATAGGAGATAATATGAGAGGGTAACGAATGATCAGGTAGAGAAGACGTGTGTCAGGAGGAATGAATGAAGCATACACTGTGAACGGTATCGAATCACCAATAGTATAAATCAGGGTTCTTCAAACTTTTTCAGTCGTGACCCAGTTTTTACTATGACATCATTCTTGTACCGTAGGGGGAGTATTGCCTGTAATGATGTGGGCAATACAGTACTTCAAGGCTCCCGCCACTAGCTTATATTTCTTCAATTGTCCCTCCTTTCTTCCTATTTCATTCTTGCTTGCTGTCACACCTCTCTATCACCTTTTCCTGGTGCTATTTGACCTCGCTGTTGCGCCACCTAATATCAATCAAATCCTTTGTGCTTGTAGTCCACGCTATTTATCACCTTCTCCCAAGCCCAGCTGTTTTTTTTTTCTAACTTTTTTAATAATCATATTTGTCAACAAATTCATTAAGCTATTTACCAGGATTTTTTCTTCTAAATATGCATTTCCTTAAAAATAATCGATATTAAACTTGAATAGGCGCCGCTATATGGCGTGTTCAATAAACTTGGTCTAATTTTATGCATAGACTATATATATTACAGTATCTCTCAAGTAACTGGCAACCTTACACATCCTCCCTAATGTCTTATCCCTCTCTCGCTTGCCCTTCCCTCCTTTCTTACCGTTTATCTTTTCTTTCTCATATTTTTAACCTTCTCATTCGTTCTTAAAATGTTTTAATGACATAGGCCTTTCTCCCTTATCACTTATAGTCCAATTATATGATTCGAAAAACTACGGCTGAGATTATGTTGTTGATTGCATTTTGGTTCTCGATATGTAGAGGTTGATTGGTTGATTGATATTAGGCGCCGCAACAGCGAGGTCATATAGCGCCAGAAAACGGTGATAGAGAGGTGTGACAGCAAGCAAGAAGGAAATAGGAAGAAAGGAGGGACAGTTGAAGATATGTAAGCTAATGGCGGGGGCCGAAGGGGCGCCAAAACCCTTAAAGTATTGCCCACATCATTACAGGCAATACCCCCCTACGGGGCAAGCACGAGGGATAAAAGGAATACAGGGATAGCTGTCTAATATCCAAAGGATAATATATATTCAGTAGTCTATCCCACTACGATGGTGAACAAAAGACAGTGCCTTTATTTAAAGGATGTAATGTAACAGATATTCTAATTATATTTGTTTGTTATTACTTTTCAACTAATCACCTTCATTTGTCTTACCCTCTTCCCCCTCACCCCCGCCTCAAATCATCACATTTCTTCTCTCCTATATCCACCTACGTTAATGCAGTATGCACTTCTTTAAACCCGGGTTCTTCAAACTACGGGTCCCGAATTCCTCCAAACTGGGTCGCAGGCTCACAAAAATAAATACATAAATAAAATAGAATAATAATGTTCGTGACAATAAAATAAATATGAAGTTCATACATAAATCCACCTAACATATTTTTATAAGCGAATATTCATATATTTAATTATCAATAAAACAAAATCATTGCACAAATATTAGCCTTCTTGAGAGAGAATGAGAGAGAGAGAGGGAGGGATAGGTGAGGCAGTGCTTGTAATTATGTTTATAATTCTGGTTAGAATGCCTTTTAATCATAATTATTGCGTTTCAGTTTCTGGCCTTGTATTTTCTTTTGTTGATAATTCTGGTCATTTGTAAAAGATCTTTCTGAATGGATCGCGAGAATGATGTCATAGTAAAAACTGGGTCACGACTGAAAAAGTTTGAAGACCCCTGCTTTATAATATTGGCGATTCGATACCATTCACAGTGTATGCTTCAATCCTCCTGACACACGTCTTCTCTTCCTGATCATTCGTTACCCTCCCATATTACCTCCTATATAGCCCCGCCCAGATTTCTCTCCTCCTCTCCCACTAACATTCCCCCTCCCTCCCCCTGCAACTGTTGCCAGATCCGACGAGAACCAAACCAAGTCGCTGATGGATGGGGTGTGGACCCTTGATCTGTCCGGAGCTGTACATATTATATTACCGTATATGAATTAATTAATTGTGTTGTAATTATTATTAGGAAAGTATGTTATGAGTTGTGTGTCGTTATTTTATAATTAGCTATTTAGTTTGAAGTGAATTGTAATTATTTGTGAATTATTATTTTTATTGAAATTATTGTTACTGTGAATGTAGCTTAAACTCCGTTTGTCATATGAGTTGTTCTAAACAGGTGACGCGATATTGAATAATCCATGTTGAAATGACTAAATGTTGAGTATTTCCCATCTTAATTTTCATAGCTGTTCAATCCTTGTAACCCTTGTTTTTCTAAAATTTAAGTCGAGAGAGAAAAATAGAATGTGTTTAAGAATAAGGGGAAAAGAGTGTTCCAATATTCTGTATGGGGATTTCTAAATACTATTTTTATACTAATTGTTGGATTTAATTAGCTATGTTTGTGAAATTTATTTATTTTTGTATAAAAGAAGCTTATTTAAGGATTAATTTTGTTAAGTGTATTGGCAGGAGAGAGTAGAGAATGGTGAGGGGAAATTAGAGGTTGTTGAAGACAGTTGTGAGAGGAAGCAACTGCCTACAGGGGACACAGGTTTGGGAAGAAGCCAGGAACGCCATTGTTACCGGCTCCTCCTCCATTCTTGGTTCGTCCGAAAATCGCTCTACAGTTGTTGAGTATAAATAATTTGAATTAATAGTTTGAAACCTTAGTTGCAGTGGAGGTAGTGATAAACAGGAAGTGTCTGCAATGTGTATTGATATCAGAAGGCTGTAAGAGGTGAGGATATGGTGTAATTATTATTTAAATGTATGGTTGTTACCAGCTCCTCCTCCATTCTAGGTCGCCATCTTGTCGGCGTGCCTCCTATGCTTGGATATTGATTTTGTGAACTGAGTCCGGTTATTAATAGGATGATAATATAAATTAATAGTGTTCAGCAGTCGGTCCAGGTAATTTTCAGTCATTTAGTATAAGGGGTTAAGAGGGAATTTAAGGCATTTTTGGTGTGTAAGGAAGAATGTTGTCACGTATGTCTGTTGAGTAAATATCATCAGGAATCCCACTATATCTCTTACATCGTATACAGCGTTACGATGTGACATAGTTCTTGCTCTGATATATGCTTGTGGAGATATAGTAGGTACTGTAATATCCATTCTGAGCGTTACAGTGAATTTTTGAGAGTAAAAGGTAAGTTTTTTTTTTCTTTGTTAATAAAATGGTCAGATCTTTCTTCATTTAATTATTATTATTATTATTGTAATATTATAGATAGTCATTTTTGGTAGTAGTAAGTTAGGTCGATAATTTCAGGAGCTTGAAACATTTATATATAATATTAGAAGTAATTAACTGTGGTTTGCTGTGTTAATAATTAATTAAGTGGGGGTGTAAAAGTAAAGGGAGGAATCAGTCGTATTTAATTCTGTCAATATTATTAATTTTTGAATCAGTCTTAAATAAATAAAGGCTGTTAAATTTAATTGACTCTTTATTGTTCTATTTACACTATGCATGATTTTCGGCTTCCTCTGTTTTTGGTAATGACCACGAAAACCGTATATATATTTTTTTTGTACTAATGGCAGTGCTGTTCTGATCACAAGGGAATATCAGCATTGAGCTGCCCTTTTTTTGTTGTCGTTGATTTTTTTATATTTTGTACTTTAATTTTTTTTTTTTTTTTTTCATTGGTAATTATATATTTGGTCAGGACAGTACCAGTCGTTACAGCAGTAGGTAAAGTAACACTGACTCAAACTTGGCATGAATACTATCTCATGCACTCAGTTACCTAGGATCTCCTTAGTTATGTGGCAGCTAGAATCACGTATCCGCCACAAACATCAGCCCTCATTGCTGATTGGTAAAAATAGGGTGCTCTTGATCACGCACCACCTTGCCACGCTACAGAATCAAGAGACCTATCACGCCACAGCTTGCTGCTTCCTGATTGGCCAAAATAGGGTGCTCTTGATAACGCACCACCTTGCCACGCTACAGAATCAAGAGACCCATCGTTCCATGTCTCGCTGCTCTCTGATTGGTTATAATAGGGTGCTCTTGATGTTGTAATACCTTTATATGTCCGCATGTCTCACTGAATAAACAGAGGAGGGAGTCTACATCAAGCCATGGCCCAGACAGCACCTACTGCCAACCACACCACTTCCCCTGCTTTATAAACTCAAACTCGAAAGATTATTTCGTCCACAGGAGGGGCATCCTTCTCTCTGCTGCCACCACCTCACCACCATCACTGGGGGACGGAGAGGAGGTGTCCTTCTCTGTGGAAGAAGGGAGGAAGGGCGTGGAGGCTACCAACGTAGCGGACCTGATGGTGGGCAGGTCCGAGGCTCACTCCATGCCCGTGGGAGGAGGACGGCTGACGCCCAACCACCGCAGCGACGGCAGCAGCAGGCAGACATCGTCACTGTCTGCACCAAGACTGCTGTTGCCTTAGCTGCAGAAGGGCTAGGTCGTCTCTCTGACCTCCTCCTGGACATCTTCAGGAGAAATGGCTTACCACCAATAGCCATTTCTCCTGATCTACAACCACCCACCACCACAACCACCACCAAGAAACGAGGCATCAAGTCCGCACGACGAGGGAGGTGCAGATAGGAAGCGCCCCCTCCAGCCCACCCCCGTCGCCGATTAATGCTGCCTCACCCACTCAACCGGGCGAATAGTGGGAAGGCACCACCAACACCACCACCTGAACCTTCCATACAGGACCCAGAGACGGAGGAGGACTCTGACACTAGTTCCTCCTCCAACACCAACAGCAACACCAACGACACCAGTGACAACATGGATCTGGAAGATGGAGGGGAGTGGCAGACAGCCGGGAGGAGGAAGAGGAAGAGGAGAAGAAGGATGGACAGCCAGTCATCGGATCAACAGCTGCCTAACACCACCAAATTCTGGATGACAGCTTCTCCTCGCCTCGACCTTTTCCAACAACATATCTCTCGGCGACATGACCCCAACATCTTCCAGACCAGAACAGAGTGGATGACTCCTGTAAGACGGCCCTTTAAATATACTGCAATTAAAAATGAATGACTGCCTTAATACCCACCACTATGGGTGATAGGCAAAAAAAAAAAAAAAAAATGAATAAACCAGATTAAAACCTTACCACTAGTCTTCCTCGAAACCTCCAAGTAAAGAATAGACTGCCTACCACTTTAAGGATTATAGACACACTTAAGGATTATAGACACACTTAACAGAGGAACTAATAAGACTAGAGTAGCTGCCGCTACATTGGTGACCCCGGAGTGTAACTTTAGCTGCACCACAAAACGCCTCTACAAAAATGACTTCGCCCACCGAGTCAGACAACTACCCAGCCGCAGCTGCCCAAATCAAGCTATCCACATTCTCCACAATTGAGGCGCCAACTTGGTTCAGACGTGCTGAAGTACAATTCCGGCTTAAAAAAGTAAACCACTCCTCCTCTAAAGCTGATCACGTCTTAGCAGCCCTTCCAGATGATCTCTTCCCTCGCATAGCAGAGTGGCTGGAGACAAAGGGCGATGCAGCAGTACAATATGAAGATCTAAAGGCCTATCTCCTGCAGCGGTTTACACCTTCACCAGCACTGCAAACAGCACAACTCCTCCAGCTGTCAAAACAACCACTTGGCGACCAGAAACCTTCTGAGGCCTTACTGGAAATGAAGGCATTAGCAAGACTTCCTTCAGCATCCAATGGGAAGCCACGCCAAGTTGACTTACTGCGAGCACTATGGCTCCTTCGCCTACCAGAACCCATTCGTGCAGCTATTCCCAATGTAGAGGAAATCGGCGAAGATGACCTTCAACTACAAGCGGACAAATTAGTGGACGCCCATGCAGCATCAGCCCGTCACATCGCTGCTGTACCTACTGGTCCTCTTCCCTCATCCCGAGAGGATGCCGCAGACCGTCCACCAGCAACCACTCGCCAAGTGAGTAAACAACGGTACCATGCAACTCAGCCACACCAACCAGGGGACAAAAGGAACTTCAGAGACCAGTTTTGTTTCTACCATGCCAGATTTGGTCCCCGAGCCAGAAAATGTGAAGCAAGATGCCTGTGGTCATAAAACGAGTAAGAAGGCCGTCGCGCATTGCGGCGGCCCCCACTGGAGTCAACGCTTTCTTCCTGCAGGACCCTACATCAGGCACTCGCTTCCTTGTGGACACTGGAGCTGCTCGTTCCCTCCTGCCAGTAGCTCGATGCAAGGGCCCGTATCAACCAACATCCATCTGGCAGCAGCTAACGGCACTACCACTCCTGTATACGGTCAACAACACCTGAAGATCAACATCGCTGGTCGTACTTACAGCTGGAACTTCATAGTTGCAGACGTCACCCTCCCTCTACTTGGAGCTGACTTCTTAGCCAACTATCAACTCCTCGTCGATGTTGCTGGGTGTCGTTTGATGGATGCAGCCTTCTTAACGGCCACTCCTATCACCGCTGCTCCCATCAACCTTGCTCTACAAGTGGACAATGCAGCAAACAGTTTTTCTCACCTGCGCAACACCTACCCTGACGTCTTCAAGCCGGAACTCCGTCAACATTCTCAGCAGCCAGCAAAGCAAGGTATCTACCATGGTATCAAGACATCTGGCCCACCTGTGTTCTCCAAGTTTCGGCGACTGGCTCCAGATAAATTGGTGGTAGCAAAGCAGACCTTCGCAAAACTCAAGCGTTTAGGCATCTGCCAAAAGGCGTCAAGTCCCTGGGCATCACCTCTGCACATTGTAACCAAGAAGGATGGCTCCCTGAGACCATGTGGTGACTACAGGCGCCTCAACACTAGAACGGAACCCAACCACTACCCACTACCCAACATTGCGGATATTACCTCCTTCCTCTATGGTGCCAGAATCTTCTCCAAGCTGGACCTCCTCAAAGGCTACTACCAGGTCCCTATGCACCCAGATGACATCCCCAAGACTGCTATCACCACACCATTTGGCACCTTCAACTACAGTTGTTTTGGACTACAAAACTCTGGAGCCACTTTTCAGAGAATGATGGATGGTATCCTTGGCGATCTTCCCTTCTGTGCCTGTTACATGGACGACATCCTCATCTTCTCTGCATCAAAGGAAGAACACGTACAGCACCTAGCTCAAGTTTTGGAGCTCCTGCAGAAAAACGGCCTGGTGGTGCGTATTCGGCGCCAGAGAAGTGGATTTTCTGGGACACCACCTCTCGCCCGCCGGAGTTGCACCTCTTCAAGACAAAGTGGCCTCCATCCAACGCTACCCTACTCCCTCTACAGTCAAGGCCCTCCAAGAATTTGTCGGAATGGTCAACTACTATCATCGGTTCCTGCCCAAGATTGCATCCACCATGGCACCACTATACTCGGTACTAGCAGGCAAACCTAAGGATCTAACGTGGGGCCCTCTTCAAGAAAATGCCTTCCAACTCTCTTGGTTTTTCCCAACCCTAAGAACCCACTCATCGTCACCACGGATGCCAACAACATCGCCATCGGAGCTGTTTTGGAGCAAGTGGTACACGGACAGCCTCATCCCTTGAGTTTTTTCAGTCGCAAGCTCGTTAAGCTGAAAAGAACTACTCCACCTTCGACAGAGAACTCCTTGCCGTCCACCAAGCCATCCGCCACTTTTTGGAAGGCGCAACGTTCACCGTGCAGACAGATCACATGCCTTTGGTCCACGCCCTTACAAGACAAAAAGACGCTTGGTCCCCTCGACAACGCCGACACCTCTCCGCAATCGCCGAATTCAACTGTACCCTCACCCACCTGCCCAGCAAGAAAAATCCTGTAGCTGACGCACTCTCCAGAATCGAGATCAACGCAGTTCAGCTAGGACTTGACTACAACCAACTCGCCAAGGAACAACAACAGGACCCTGAAACTACAGCAGTGAGGACAGCAATCATGGCTTTACAATGGAAGGATGTCCCCCTGGGAGATTCTAACATCTCCATCCTCTGCGATGTGAGCACCGGATGTCCACGCCCTTGGATACTTCATCCCTGCGTCGCCACGTTTTCAACTTGATCCATGGCCTCCCACATCCCTCACGTAGAGCAACCACACGACTACTTACACAGAAGTTCATCTGGCACAAGATCTCCAGGAAACTGAGTGCGATCCTGCGTGCCCTGCCAAAAATCCAAAGTTCATCGTCACACAGAAACCGGCCCAGGATCCTTCCACCAACCACAGAGGCGTTTTGCTCATATTCACGTAGATGTTGTGGGACCCCTTCCTCCTTCCGACGGACATCGTTATCTGTTCACCATTATCGATCGCTCCACCAGATGGCCAGAAGCCATCCCCATGGCCAACGCAACATCTGCTTCATGCGCCTCCTCCCTGTTGTCAGGTTGGATCTCCAGATTCGGCATTCCTGAACACATCACCTCCGACCGTGGCACAACCTTCACATCGCATTTATGGACCTCTTTGGGACAGCTAATGGGCACCACAATCCATCACACTACAGCCTACAATCCAGAAGCAAACGGCATGGTGGAACGACTTCATAGAACTTTGAAAGCTGCCCTGATGTCACCTGGGTACTCCTCGGCCTACAAACCACTCCAAAAGAAGGACTCGACTCCTCTCCAGCAGAAATGGTCTTTGGTGAACCCCTCGTCGTCCCAGGTGAATTCTTCCCTGACGCACCATCAAACAACGACATCAGCCGTCTTCGAAACAACGTCGGAAAGTTGGCACCCTGCAAGCAAACTTACAAACCACCAGACCACTGTTACATCCCCCGAGACCTTCATTCAACAAAACATGTCTTTCTTCGCACCGACGCCCAAACACCACCCCTCACGCCACCTTACTCCGGCCCCTACGAAGTCATCGAAAGAAGAAAGAAGGTATTCTTGCTACGAATAAAAGGCTCCAACGATTGGGTCTCCATCGACAAACTCAAGCCAGCCTATCTGCAAGACGACGAATTCTCTCTTGTACGTCTCTCCAGAGCAGGTCGTCCTCTCTCTCTTACATCAGGACATTCTCGCTAAGGGGGGAGTATTGTGGCAGCTACAATCACGTATCCGCCACAAACATCAGCCCTCATTGCTGATTGGTAAAAATAGGGTGCTCTTGATCACGCACCACCTAGCCACGCTACAGAATCAAGAGACCTATCACGCCACGGCTTGCTGTTTCCTGATCGGCCAAAATAGGGTTCTCTTGATCACGCACCACCTTGCCACGCTACAGAATCAAGAGACCCATCGTACCATGTCTCGCTGCTCTCTGATTGGTTATAATAGGGTGCTCTTGATGTTGTAATACCTTTATATGTCCGCACTGAATAAACCGGGGAGTCTACATCCAGCCATGGCCCAGACAGCACCTACTGCCAACCACACCACTTCCCCTGCCGACCGTCTTGTTGGCAGGGTGAAGTGGTTTAACCATTTGAAGGGCTATGGCTTTATAACCTCAAACTCAAAAGATTATTTCGTTCACAGGAGGGGCATCCTCCTCTCTGCTGCCACCACCCCACCACCATCACTGGGAGACGGAGAGGAGGTGTCATTCACTGTGGAAGAAGGGAGGAATGGCGTGGAGGCTACCAACGTAGCGGGACCTGATGGTGGGCAGGTCCGAGGCTCACTCCATGCCCATGGGAGGAGGACGGCTGACGCCCAACCACCGCAGCGACGGCAGCAGCAGGCAGACATCGTCACCGTCTGCACCAAGACTGCTGTTGCCTTAGCTGCAGAAGGGCTAGGTCGTCTCTCTGACCTCCTCCTGGACATCTTCAGGAGAAATGGCTTACCACCAATAGCCATTTCTCCTGATTTGCAACCACTCATTACTACTACAACCACCACCAATAAACGAGGCAACAAGCCTGCAAGACGGGGAAGGAGCACAACGGATGCACCACCACCACCACCCGTCGCCAGTTGATGTTACCTCGCCCACTCAACCGGGCGAACAGTGAAAAGGCACCACCGCCATCACCACCCCCTGAGACTTCAGAACTGGACTCTGCGACGGAGGAGGATACTCAGGTCCCTGACACCAGTTTCTGCTCTGCCTCCTCCACCACCACCACCACGAGAGAGGACACAACTGACAATATGGACCTGGAAGATGAAGGGGAATGGCAGACTGTCAAGAAGAGGAAGAGGAGGAGGAGGAATGACAGCCCACCCACCAACCCACCACCCACAGTCACCGTGGACTGGTGGATGTCTGCCTCTCGTCGCCTCGACCTCTTTCATCAGCACATCCCCAGTTGCCAAGACCCCGACATCTTCCAGATCAGGGAAGTCTGGACTAGCAGCAGATCAGCATCACGGGCCAACTTTGCAAAATCCATACCAATTGTCTCTGGCAGTAAAGAAATAGATAAGAAAGCAAAAAGTAAAAAGAGAAAGACAAAATAAAACACTGCCTTAATGCCCACAACTATGGGTGATAGGCAAAAAAAAAAAAATGAATAAACCAGATTAAAACCTCACCACTAGTCTTCCTCCAAACCTCTCTTAAACCTCCAAGTAAAGAGTACCATTATAGACTGCCTACCACTTTAAGGATTATAGACACACTTAAGAGAGGAACTAATAAGACTAGAGTAGCTGCCGCTACAGTTAGTAACGAAATGGCTGTTACAGCCTAGCCACATAACTTCCAACTCAATGTAATTGGCCCGAAATTGGTAAAGGTAGGAATTCCAGCCATCCAGACTTTTCTAGTTAACTCATATTCATTGTCTATAAAAAAAATGGGGACCAAGCAAATGGGTTAATAATTAATTTTAAGAAAGGTATTTCATATCTGTTCCCATATCTGTTCGTCATTTAATATAGTATAATAGATTAAGATAATTACATCCTGTAACTTCTATACTGTACATGAGCTTCACAATCGTATCAAGTTTTCCCTGGAAATAATACATGACTAACACCAAGAAACCTGGAAGCTTTGAATATTTGGCATTTTAACTCGTCCTTCTATCTGTTCATACTTTAAATAGTTTTGTTCTCCCTGTTGTGGCTAATAAGCTGTGGCCAATCATTGAGGAATCAGCCGTCTAGTTGTACTATAGATATAATTAATATTATGGTACATTCTGAATGACTTAAATTCTTGAAAAAAAAAATTGACATTTGACAAAGACTATAAGTTATCACAAATCCTTCTACAAAGTTAATTTTACGTTTACCAAATTTCTTTTATTATAACTAATGCGTATGTTGGGAGTTCTTTTTAAAATACCTTTACATACTGTACAATAATTGCAGGAGTAAGTATTTACTTTCGTGCATAAACAAAAAAAATTAACCAGTTTTGGAGAAATCTTCGGCCACATATCCTTGATGTGACAGGTCTTCAGCAATGAGGACATGACTGCCATGCCTTGCCAACATCTCTACACCGTTTAAGAAGCCGCTGCTGCGCTGATATAGTATGCAACCTATTGTTTCCAAGATGGCCAATTCACGATACAGTCTGCAGTCTTTAAAGCAAATAATTATGAACTATAAACTGTGATGGCAACAAATATTGTACGATATGGCGAGTGATTACGTAAGAAAGTGTGGAAATAGTATGAATGAAGCATGGCATGCAAGAGTGGAAAGGATTTTCATGGAGGAGTGTACAAGTTGGCAGTTTTAATTAGATTGAGACAATAAGGAAGCTCCTTATGCATCTACCCGGGTGAACAGACTCTAGAATACACGGTACAGTTTATTTGGTAACATTCAAGGGAGCAGTACATATGGTATGGGGGAAGGCTGGTCTGCCGATGTTGCGTCTTGGAGTCGGTAGTTGCAGTGTCGCTTGTGTAGTAATGTAGGGCAGGGGGACAGCGGTGGACGTAGTGAGAACATGTGGACTGCAGGTGTGTGACAACGACAGGTAAGGTTGAACCTTCCTCATTAGTAGCTCGCTGGATAGTCTACCACACAAACGCCGCTCTGCTCTTTTATATCCTTGCTCTAGGTTCCTGTATGGTAGCATCATTCATGTGATCATGCCATCCCCTGACCTGCTGCACCCACCTTGGTTCATACCTGGAGGAAGCGGGAGGCTGGCGGCTGGGTTCCCAGGAGTACGCTAAGCTGAGCCAGGGGACGGGATTAACCAAACCGCCAGACTGTGGCTTGTCTGGGACGGGGATATCACAAAGAAACAGGGAGCGGTGTACCAGCACATGGAATATATATATAGGAGTACGGAGTGGTGCGTCTGCCAACACTACAAGATATTCAATGGAATGGCTTAATTTACCACAACTAAATGACGGGACACAATTATGTCATGGATGTGGGTGTGTGTGTGACGCTGAGATATTCCAGGGCTTGAATGGGGGATGGGATATGAATGTGACTGTAATCTGCCTTTCCCCCTTGATATAAGGGAAACAGTATTGATGATGTTATAACGACAATGAAGCTCTTGCATTATTACCTAGGGTGAACAGACTCTAGTATACACGGTAACACTTTATTGGTAAGTACAGAGGGCTAAGGAGCAGTTGCCTATGTAACACAGGATGATAGATGCTTGTTATTGACCAGTAAAGTAAGGGTTAGTCCACTTAAAAACAGGTCGGTACCGCAGCTAAAGCTCACTGCTTTGTTGGTGGGAAGTAAATATGCTGAGTATATACATGAAACGTTAGCAAATACCTCTGTAATAGGAATCTGTATTTGGAAGGACAGTGAGGCAGTACTGCTATGGATAAAAAAAAAAAAACAGCAAGATACCGTACAAAATAGAGACCGAAAAATCCGAGACACAAAACAATTATGAATTTATAAAGATAGAAGCAAAGGAAAATCCAGCAGACTTATTAAGTAAAGGCGTGCCAGTGAAACAGATGAACACTGGCTGGCTTCAAGAGTAGGGCTAATATATTTTTTCCTCTTAATTATATCAGGATATGCATACTACTTAATCATGAGTGGATAACGTTGAACACAAGCATATCATACTTGGAATTAAAAGTAATTCCTTTATCTTTCAGAATTAGAAAACACCTAATACCTGACTCTCCAAGGGAAACAAGTCACATGAATGTGTTTTCAGCAGATATGGCCGTGTGTGAACCCTCGCGCTGCAATATGGTTAAGATATATACCGGTAATAAGTCATTACAACAATATTAAAAGGAACGTTTATGGTCCTCAAATAACTCTTACTTGCAATGCTACAATAATATATTGTCTACTATCATGCCTATATAGCGACAACAAATTTGTAATAATGATGTAGGTAGTGTACGAACACGAATGTAAAGGGTTATGGATGTTATTGTAATGTATATTCCTCCTTCCTTTCTTAGTAACGGGCTAGGTAAGAACCATTACATTAATCACAAATAAAGCATGTTACGGTCCTCGACGTTAGGTATGAGAACAACGGACTTTGATCTGACTACGAAATTAAATGGAGAAACTATGGGCAAGTTTGAGCCTCTAGTTGAATATAAAATGTATAAAAGCACGTCGAGTTTCGCACCCAGGTTCTACTTAGAAGGAGTAGAGATTAAACTCTAAGAAAATTTAAGTTACTATAATTACAATGGAAATATTTAATACACACAAGTTACTTTAAAAACAAAACAATATTTTGCATGATTTGATATGCTACAACAACTCCAATCCACAATTACCTAAACAAACATTCACCCAAAAATACGTTATCCCAATATAAACAATAATTAGTTAATCACACACACAACCATGATATGGTTAGAGTAAGCACTGATAAATTATTAATCCCTGAAAATACAATACATATTAACATCCATCACAAACAATTCAATATAGTGTTCAAAATAATAATGGCAGAAGCAATTAGCTTAATAACACTCGATAAACAATGGCCACCCAGCCGGTTTTGGTGGGCAAACACATCAGAATAAACACGTAATTAAACTCATACACAGGCACAGAATATACTATTACTAATGGCACAAGAGTGAGAATATATATACAGACAAACTTATAAGTATACTTAGATACAAATAAGACTGAAGAGCAGTCCCTCTCAAACACACACCACGGCCTTACACTACACACACTTCTGGCTGACTGAAACTCTCACGCCGGGAGGCCCACGACAAGGGGAGCTTCTCGAATGTTCCACAGACGTCACTTCCGACTCCTTGATTCGAAGTGTGGGAACAAAATTCTACTAGGCTACTCGTAACACAATTATCTATACAACTTTTATGAGGCTGTCGTAACAAGCATTAAATAGTTATTGATAATGCTGGCGTGTGAATTATATTGCTAGGTAACGAGTGTATTTATTTTGCATAAAAAAGTAAATTAATTGAAATGTAAAATTATAGATTTAAATAACAGAAGAAAAAAATAATATGGTGACAGGTCGGGATTGTTGCTTTAAAACCTCATGTGTGATTGATTCATTGATTAAGTTTTATTGTTGACAAAAATACAACAAAGGAGGTGGACGGATCATGCCGACCACCCCCTAAACAAAAATAAAAACATTGTGTGAAACAATTATAAATCATAATGAATATAAATATAAAAAACAGTTACAAGAGATGATATAACAAATGATGATAAATTAAATACATAGAAAAAAAATAGACTAGATCACAAATACAAGAAAAATATACTGTACTATATAAAAGGCTACTTTAAAACAACATGACATTTACATTATTATGATTGAGATCAATATGAAAGATTACAAGAAAGTATTTATCTATACATTTATATATATATAGTTTATATATATACTCTATTATACAGAGTGATTCAAAACTACATTTACAAAATGACAGGGTAAAGTCCTGACATGATGTTAAACATATTTCCATATGTAATTTTCAAAAATTTAAAAAGTTAATGACAGACATGAAAGCCAAATCCATTACCGTGGGCGAATGATCGAACACTTCTAAAATTAACTCCTCCCCCCCACAGCACCCCGTGTTCTCTCTCGGGTAGACGAGGGAACTTAATACAACGTATGAAGCAATAAACCCGTATCGATCACGGGTATTGTTTTGTGGTCGAGTTACACTTACCGAGTGATACGTGTAGATGCCAGGGCGGTACTACTAACTTATCTGATATTACAAGAAACACGAAGCCTTGGGATCGATTAAAAGCCAACGGATCTGTTTGAATCCCATGATCGATAAGGGTTTCATTGCTTCATACGTTTTAAAACTTGCCTCGTCCACTTAAGAGAGCAGGGGATGAGGTGGGGGTAGGTGTTATTTTAAAGCGTTCGATCGTTCGCCCACGGCAATGGATTTGGCTTTCATGTGTGTAATTAACTTTTTAAATTTTTGAAAATTACATATGGAAACATGTTTAACATCATGTCAGGACTTTACCCTGTCATTTTGTAAATGTAGTTTTGAATCACCCTGTATATGTATCTTTTAAATATACAATATGTTGAGTTATTTATACTTAAGAGTATGAAATACTTATGAAAATGACATCTACATCAATATATATACAAAATTAGACTACTATTTTGTATATATGTACAAGCATATACAATATATATTATTACAACTAATACAGTATTTACAATGTGTACTATTGTATCACAGTTGATATTCAATGATATCACAATTTGAATCACAAATACTTAATTCTAACATTACATTTGTAGTACAGTACTGTACAGTATGAAGTACTGTACTGTACTGTATTGGAGTTATATTTACCATCTGGGAGCAAATTTTGCAAATTCCTGGATTATTTTATTTAGATTATTACCATCGAAAAAGTGACAAATCATGTCCATTAAATTTAGTTGTTGTTGTGGCCTGAATTTGTTAATATTAGGACAATGTAGAACATAGTGCTTGAGTGAGTGACCCCTTGGTTGATGACACAATGTACATGAAACAGCAGGGGAGCCACTCACCTCCCAGTAGTATTTATAACCAAGTCTTAGACGCATTGCTGTAACATCATATAGAGCACTATGTCTACCATAAGTATGGTGACTATTATGTATAATATCGACATAGTGACGACTGCTAGTGCTACCAATGATACAGCAATGTTCCAACTGATCTGTTATGGTGTTACTTACATAGGTTTTAATCTTATTTCTAATATAGCCTAGAGTGTATTCAGCACCAGGGTCCACTGTATCATCCTGGAGGGCTTGTCGAGCAAGAAAATCTGCTCTCTCGTTAAATTTAATACCAACATGAGATGGTATCCATACAAATTGAACCCTGGCACCAGATTGCTCTAGACCATCAATGGCAACAAAACACTTATTAACTAAATCACAATCACATGGCGAGGTAGATAATAGTTCATATAGTGCTGTTTGACTATCAACAAAAATATATACATCTTTGTTAAGTGCTATTACTGTATGTAGAGCTTGTAAAATAGCATATAACTCTGCTCTTGTGGAAGACAAATGATATGGTAGCCTCCTGGTTATTTCAGTGTCAGTGTACTGGTCTGGTGTGGTATAGTCACGGATGAATACACCACATCCAGACTTGCTACCATCAACTGATCCATCACAATAAACATGAATTACTTGTCTATGAGAGTATTGAGACAATTTCAACAAGAAATTATTTCTTAACACTTGTGGTATCCATTCACTTTTACGTTGAGTTAATTTTTCAATGTCTACACTGATAAGGTGAGGTCTCCAGGTAGGTTGTCTGGGTGAGGTAATTACTCCCAGACATTCTTCCATTATACCTACACTTCTAAGCAATGACACTATTTTCTTAACAAATGGAGTTACATGATATCTGGGGTTATGATGCAAGGATGTTAAATTCTGTTTGAAAGATGGTGCACCACTACATAACAAACGACTAGTTGCACGGCAAGCAATTTCCTGAATTCTGACGACAATACTGGGCATATCCAGTTCAGCTCGGAAAACCACAATCTTTACTGTTCTGGGACAGCCCAATATTATCCTCATAGCCTCGTTTTGTATGAGTTCTAAAGGACGGAACTGTGTCATACTAAATTGAACTAGAACAATAGCAGCGTAATCAATTAGTGACCTAATAACAGATATGTAGAACATTCTAAGTATAGGAATACCAACTCCGCGTCCGCTGTTGGCCAAAACCCTGAGTGGTGCTAGTCTAGGTAGGCATATATCCCTTACATGAGTGACTGTTTGTACACATTTCTTATGACTAATTTGTACACTTAAGTATTTGTAAGTGGGAACTCTTGTTATGGGCACACCATTAATCCTTGGTGCACGGCAAACTCTAACACTGGTTTGAAATTTTGTCTTGGCCTCATTGATGACAAGGCCCATCTGTACACATAAAGAACTTAGTTGTTCTAAAGCTGAAGAGAGCTTTCTGGGTGTTTCACATTGTATTACAATATCATCAGCATAAATAATTACTTGAGTGCCCTGAGGAAATTCATATCTAGCAATTTTGTACATAAGGGTATTAAACAACATGGGACTAAGGACACCTCCTTGCGGTGTGCCCAGATCAAGAGTTTCCTCACTCAAGACTGCACCCTGGAACCAGACCTGTGCCTTCCTATTGTACAGGTAGTCACAGATCCACTCCAATAGCCTGCCCTTTATACCCTTAACAATTAACTCTTCTATGATTACATCCTTGTTGGCCCTGTCAAAGGCACCTTTTAGATCCACAAAGGCTCTACACTTTCATGGAGTATTTGCAAGACATTTGATGAAGCAATCACTGGTTGATCTTCCCTTCATGAACCCATGGAGATTAGATGATAATTTAGAGCTGATTTTGTACAGTAGTCTATTTAGTAAGACTCGTTCCATCATTTTACACAAACAACTTGTTAATGAGATAGGCCGAAAGTTTCCATCTCCTTTTGGTATGGGAACAATGAGGACATTTTTCCATGCAGTGGGTAACTGACCTGAATTATATGACATGTTAAACAGACCTACAATAGGATTGTTACCTTTTATGGCAATTATGGCATTGAGGACATTGTATGTTAATCCGTCCTTTCCTGGAGCTGTAGACTTGCCTCGCTTCACGGCATACAGGAGTTCGTCGTGTGTGATGGCGACACAAGTGTCGTCCTCCAGGATGACATTTTGGTGCACGAGGTCCCTCCTGCGTTGCCTCTGGTTAGCCAGTTCTTCCTGGTGGTGGCGGAGTAGACCAGATAGTGAAGATGCTCCTTTCCAATCATGCATAAGCTCTTGGGCTTTGGCAGCAGGGTCAGGAGTACATGTTAGTCTTCTGTTCTTACCCCTCACTTGGTTGACATGCTGCCACACTTCCTGAACGGACTTGGTTTGCCTGACTTTGGCGAGGAAGTCATTCCAGTATATCTTCCGAACCTCCTGTCTGAGTTCAGTCAGGTGGCGTGCCACAACTACCATTGCTTCCCTGGCTTCATGATCACCTGGGTTTTTCTGCCATTGTCGTTGATATGTTGCCAGGGTCTGTTGGCAATTCACTATTCTTGGATCTCTTGCATAGGTCCTCTGACAGGGCTTGTTGGACTGTGTAGGGCC
This sequence comes from Petrolisthes cinctipes, assembly GCA_033782935.1. Taxonomy (NCBI): domain Eukaryota; kingdom Metazoa; phylum Arthropoda; class Malacostraca; order Decapoda; family Porcellanidae; genus Petrolisthes; species Petrolisthes cinctipes. The sequence goes on from JAWQEG010001216.1 coordinate 222,732, forward strand.
TCTGGTCCCCTCTACAAAGTCTTCGATGATGTCTGTGAGACTCCCGTAGAGAGAGTCGGTGTAGGTGTCCCTCGTCGCGCTGTACCAGGCTTCCACATACGCGGTGAGTTGCCCCAGACGTGCTGTCGGGACATCCAGTCTCTTCCGGTTGGCAGGGGCGGTAGATCCAATAGGGATGGTCGTCTCCAGGGCAAAGTGGTCACTCAGCAGGTTCCTGACAAGAGAAGTTACAACAGTATATGTGGGCATATTAAGTGTGACTACATAATCTAACCTTCCACCCTGAACATGTGTAGGCAAATTATTCCCCGTTAATACAGCTACCTCTGTGGCATTAAGGAAGGCCTTCCATCTGACCCCATTTGCATTATTGGTATGGTGACTGCCTAACTCTCTGTGTCGTGCATTAAAATCACCCATTATAACTGTTGGTTCTTCAAAAACATAATCAGGAAAATTTGAGATATCCAAAGCCCCAGCATGAATATAAACATTAACAATGAAAATTTTCTCCCCCATTGTGAATAATGAAACAGTAATGTACTCTATACCCTTATTTTGGCCCATCTCCTCAAAAGTTACTGTAGCTCCCTGTTTGACATAAGTTGTTAAACCCCTACTACTTCCCTCCCCACAACCCAGAGTGTAAGGCACATACCCCCTAAGTTCAGGAACTGTTGTCCCGACTTCTTGCAATGCTATGATGTCAGGTTTATGCATGAGTACATAAGCATGTAGGTCAGTAAAGCGGGCATGCAATCCATTGATATTCCAGGTAACTGTACGAAAGGACTTATCTGCCATTAGTTCAGTTGTTGGTCGTTATCCATTTTTTGTTTCATGTTCACTATCTGTTGATTCATTGTCTTCATCGTGGAAACCATCTCAGCCATAAATATCTCGAACTTCTGGGGTGTTACTTCCTCATCCTCCTGGTTGTTGTCCCTCTTTGGTTGCTCACGGATGGTCTGAGATCGGTGGTGATGGCGGCGCTGTGAGACCTTCTTCCTTGGGGCGTCCTCCTGGGAGCTGGTATCCCCACTGTGGTTAGAGTCCATCTCTAAGTCTGATTTGGGCTCTGCCTCACTGCTGGTTTCCACGGCGGTATCTTCCCCCTCCTTCTCTGTTTGCTATACCGGGGTTCTTGCAGGTTTTGTAGTCTTCTTCCCGGTCATCTCATCCAAGAGTTTTTGCATTCTGTCCAGTCTCTTGTTTGAGGCCTCCTCATAGGCATCCATCCTCTGTGTTGTGGCTTTCTCAAGATCTGCAATCTGTTTGCCGTTTTCTTTTACTGCACTGGTTAGGTCAGTAATTAGCTTCATCATGTTTGCAAACCCTTGGCTTGCAGATTCCTCGATCCCTGCAGTGGACGGTGTTTTTACGCTCTTGGTGATGTTCAGAGGTGATGCGGTCACGGTCTTGACTCTAACTACGTTCTGAGTCATTGTTGGTGCTGGAGCTAGTGTTGATGCTGCTGTTGAAGCTGGAGTTGCTGCTGGGGCTGGAGTTGCTGCTGCTGCTATTGATAGTGTGGGTAGGGGTGGAAAATTTTCATGTGAAGGAGCTGAAGCGACACCCTTGTTACCCCAGGCAGAGTGCTGCGGTGGTGGTGCAGCCCTGAACATTACCTGTGATCTTCCTGTTGAAGTTCCCTCTGTCTGGCGTTGTATCACAGGTTTCCTGGGGCATATGTGGGAATGAGCATTATGGGCTTCCCCACAGTCGCAGCATTTGGGAGGAATGAAAGTCCCTGCTTGAATTTTTGTGCTGCAGATGGTAGATTTGTGATTACCTGCACAATATCTACATTTTGGTGCAGTTCTACAACACCACTCTTGGTGCCCCCACCGACTACAGTTCTTGCACATGTCTGGTTCATGCACATGCAGCTCACATCTAAACCTCCCTAGGCCTACTAGATGTACCTCATTCGGCACTTTCCCCATTACGGCTCCTAGGAGTTGTGGTCTTGTGGTCTTCCCAATGGTCCTACGTTTGAGCCACAAGAAATCTTCTGGTGTTTCAATCAGATTTACATTGATGTATGTAGGTACACTATGTATTATTACGGACTGCTGTCTTACCTCAGTAACTGGGACCAAAACAATACCATTGTAACCCTCCTTAATCAGCTTGTTATACGCTGGGACATCAGATTTTGCAGTTATATAGGGTCTATTTCTACCTTCCTTAAAGAGGGGCTCTAGCTCTGGGTTTTGCTTCATCAGTGCTGCAAACCAGGTGTAAAGTTCTGCGGGCGTTTTCGTACAGTCTTGGGGGAACTGAAGACGTCTTCGGTCTTCATGGATTCGGGTCTGTGTCGGCTGATGTGTTTCTTCAGCCTCCATCTCTCCTTCGGATGGTGGTGGTGTCGGTCATGTTGCACGTGGTGCTCCCGCTAGGCCTAGGGTTAGAGCCCTTATCTCTTTGTTTACTGAATGGCCTGGCGCCAGCCTCACTCATGGTATCCACTTTTCCACAATGTTTCACTTCTCCACAGTGTTCCACTTTCTTAATTATGTAAATATGGTCTTTATGTATTTCACACACTTCTTCTACAAGTGTTAAATATACACCTAGAGTGAGAAAAAGTTACACTATAGGAGAGGGACCGACGCACATCCTCCCACTTTGAAGGTTGCCGGGTGACTGCCTCATGTGTGTATTGGAATAATTGTCTAGTTCTCCATTAATTCTACTCGATCATGGTTGAAGCTTTCCCTCTCCAACCAAACCCATCTTTCATTCTCACTCGGTATTGGTACAGTATCTTACAGTTCCGATTGGGCCACCCAGGATCTAGATATCGTAAATGTGGCAGAAGTGTGTGTGTGTGTGCATACTCGAAAACTGTTTGGATTGTCAACTCTCTCACTATGTAGTGAATGTGACTCTACCTTGAAGTTCATTCCATAGATGGAATTTTCCAACATTTACCATTACTGTACTTCCCACTTAACATAACATTAGACAATGCAATTAAAAATAAGGGGAAATTATCTTTTTGGTGAATTGGAATGCATTCATTCTTCCAAAGTATACCAGGAAACAGGACCACATTGAGAATAAAACTTGTGGCCTGTTGCTTGAAATAGATTGGAGGAAATATTTGCTCCAGAAGGTTATGTGCTTGCTCACTTTCATACTGGCCATCATCAAAATGATCCTGCAAAAAAACTACAATTAATTAGGACCAATAGATCTATACAATGTACACCTAAAACGTCATTAAGAAGCAGGTAGCTAACCATACCTTTCCTCTCCACAAATAGCTGGAACTATTTGTATGCCAAAACACCATTACCCCCTTTACCTGGCCCACCATATCAAGCCCCGGCTGGTCATACACACAAACACAAAACTTACAACTATTTTTATCCCAGGATACCATTATCACAGCTACCAGGTCACAACCTTTCCTCTCATAAAAAGACCATTAACCCAGGTCAAATACCTTTCCCGATCTTATTTTCATCTCCAAACCCAGGTGTTCTCAGGTCATAAAAATGGACATTAACTTTTCTACACCCCTTTCATAGGAGAGTAGGAAAGAGAGAGAGAGGTTGACATATCCTGGGGATGGTTCAGGCAACTTGATATTTACCAGCACACCTGTAACAGAGTGGACTGTGAGCCTCATTACTATGTTGGTAAAACACAAACGTCACTGTCTCGTCGGCTCACCATGCACCTCCAATCAGGATCTATAAAAGACCACTACCATACCCACGACCACCAAGCTCTGACACGAGACAAACTACTATCCGTTTCAGCGCCGGACAGACGCTGTTTTTCGCAAATATCTCCTAAACGAATCGTTGTATCAATATAATATTTCAACACACTATCTTTAACACCTGTGCGTAATTTATGGCTGACATACCATATTCCTATATATGATATGCGAGAAGTTTACTCGTGAAAAATAGCACAAAGCTAGCCAGTCATATTGATGCATTCGAAGGAAAGTGTGGCCCCCCCAACACCCTCCCAAACCATTCCTAACCACAACTACATCCCCCCCTTCTCACCCCTCCCTCCTCCTCTTCTCCCCCTAGCTCCTCGCCTCCCTCATCACTCGTGTCCCTCCCTATTTCTTCCATCACTGTATTACATATTAGAATGTTATGTAGATGTATATGTATAGATATGATTATTAACTAAGAGTATGGTACAGTACAATTCTATAGAGGCAAGACGTATTTCACTTTGATAATTACTGTACAACAGCATGTTTACATACATGTAGTATGTAGAAGGTCCATGTTTGCAGTCCTTATGGTCAACCATGCAATTGAACACGATGTACTGGCATTACCTGTGGTCTGGACCTTCTAGGAAAAGTTATTAGATACTGTGTACCTATTCATTATAAAATGTCAACTTGGTCCAGTTAATATAATGTTATTTTGTTGACTTGTCCCTTTTATATTTATATTATCACCAAATTACACACATATATATATATATATATATATATATATATATATATATATATATATATATATATATATATATATATATATAATAGTGTAGGATTTAATGATGCAAACATGATAAAACAAAATTTATTCACAATCACTGTCAAGGAAAACGTCATCGTCTTCATCATCACTGGCTTTCACGTTTGTACAATGTGGCAAGACGAAGAACAAACGCTGCCCTGCATCCACGGGGGCAAATGGACAACATTGTTGCTAATAGGTGCGCCTCGGCAGTCAATGATTTCTACCCTGTCACTACTTGAGTCATAGCCTCGGACTGTTGGGTACCTCATACCTCAGAGAGAGGTGGAGGGGATACGGGAGACTGTGGATATTCAATTAAGGCATAAATTGGTTATTTAAAAAGGTAAAGAACACATGAAGCAACAATGAACGATTATATTTGGTTGCCCAAAACCAAAATTAATAATTTTTCTGGTGGCCTTAGACACGTGGGTTATTATCCGGCTATACGGCCATTAACAACGGGATTAGCTATTGCTTTTATGGTCATTTGACCCACCTTGGTTTTCATGTCCACACACACCGGTAACTGTATTAAACAATATTACTAATGAACGATACGTATATACATACTGTCATAAAAAAAAAAAAAAATGGAAGGGGGATGGTGTAAATAGGGGGGTGAAGAGTGAAACGGGGAGGTGGATAATGAGATATTGGGGTAGGGAAGGAAGGAATAGTGTGGGGGGATTTCGGGGTGTTGGTAGAGGGGTTACATGAGTACCCCACACTCGTCCGATTCTCTATAACGCCTTAGATATGATGACTGGATTAGGCTTAATATCACTCAGTAAACTCCTAACATAACACATATAGTAATATGGTATGTCAGCCATAAATTACGCCCTGGTGTTAAAGACAGTGTGCTGAAATATTATATTGATACAACGATTCGTTTAAGCGATATTTACGAAAAACACCGTCTGTCCGGCGCTGAAACGTATAGTAGTAAATAATACCACCATACTAGACAAAGAAACAGACAGCAGACGGCTCTCCTACCTAGAAGCAATTTACATAGACACCCTACAACCTTCTATAAACAACCAGACACAATACCTCCAAATACTACCCTCCAGAAAACGACACACCACCATTCCAGTCAGGATACCCACCACACCTACACCTACTGACCCACCACAAGCATCTAACATCTCACCCACCACCAACCAACAACTCAGACGAAGCGCCAGAATCAGACGTCATCCCCCATCCACCAATCACTAGACCTCTGATATGGTGGCCCCGCCCACCTCACATACGGAAAATGGATAAATACCTCTCACCCACCCAGAATCACCACTTCTTCCTGAAGATGTCCAACGTACTGGACGAAACGTCGACCTCCCCCAACAACTCAACATTTGGCTCACTTATCCACCATCTAAGTGAAGATTTAAGAAAAACTGTTAGATCTATTGAAAGCATAAATAAAAAACTAATAAATGCAGAACAAGCCATATCCTTCAACCTCGTTTGTTTAAAAGATAATATATATATATATATATATATATATATATATATATATATATATATATATATATATATATATATATATATATGACAAAGCTTGAGACCGTGTTGTATTTTCGAACAAAGTTTCGAGACCAGAGAGAGAGAGAGAGTAGGGTGGGGGAGAGAAAGAAGGGGATGGGTGGAGCCTGTGGACTGACGTGGTATATACGTCACACTATGATCGTTCGTATCCCAGTGTTAAATTTCATAAAAATGATACATTTCTCGGGGACAAGTGCCTTAATTATTCACTTTTGGTAATCCATTATAATGCCAAAAATTAGCGGAAGGTGTGAAATAACCCGTGACAGAACATCATACTGATCCAACCTTTAGTTACAGAGTTATTCCCGAAAAACAGTGCGACACGGGCCCTGAAAGCGTTAGTAACCTTGACCTTCCAGTAAATAAGACCCACCAAACTGGTAATACTGTATCCAGGCATTACTGGCATCTCCGAGTACAGAGTGAATATATATCGACCAGAATAGCCTTAGTTAGGAACACTTTAGAACTTAGACAGTAGGCATCAACTCTGGTCTCCTTTGAGACAATGCACGAAATTCCCATGGAATTAATAAATAAGGTAAGTTTAATTTTACTCAGTGATTACCACGCCGCCAAGCTTCGCTACTACACACTTCGATTTCTTCGAAGAGACAAGCCCAGGAAGGGTACAACAATATATTAGATTTATCAATCTATGTAAACCTGATCTTTCCTGCTGAAATACCCAATATATGAATTAACTGTTGAATATCAGATTAAATTAACCTAACCTAAATTAGCATCATATGATAACTGTATCATATGTGATGATTTTCACCTTACCGTATTCCATTAAATTAGAACCAATTAATAAGCAAGTGATCAGATTCATGAAGGGGCTCTTTTTTTTTTTTTATTATGTACCCTTCGAAACTAAAGTGCTACACAGAGTGTTTTGTTTTTTTATCTAAGAATCAAGGTTCAAAGATTTTTTATATGACATATATAGACCTCTTACTTGAGGGTAAGAGATAAAATATTTCAGTTTAACAAAATCCAAATACAGTATGGTACAGTACAAATCAGTAGCAACAATTACCTTCATATAGTACTGTAAGCAGGGTATATGAAGAAATACAGTACCTGTACAGTTTAGGCAATGCATTGAAAATTGTAGTACTGTAGTTACATTTGTCGATACAAACTACCATTAAGGAATCCATTAGAACTAAAAAGATGTTTATACAATACTATAATTATAATGTTGTACAATGTAATGTTACAAATGTTGTATAACTGTATCAAAACTGACCTTGTGTTATAATATCACCTAAGTTTAAAGGGAGATATTCTTTTTGGTGAATTAGAGTGCCTTCATTTCTCCAAAGATTGAGGGTTCAGTAGTACAGTTTATTGTGTTATACAGTACAACCTTTACTGGTATAATTACCATGTTAAAGATCTTTTTATATTAGTAATGATATTTTGTGATTTCAGTGCAAGCATATAAAAACATGGGTATAAAATACAAGTACTTCTTAAAGGTAAAATTAATACTAAAAAATTACGCGCTGTATATAAGGTTACAGTCAAGTACTATCAAAGAGTGACAAAGACAAAAGTCGTGTCATTGTCTTGTCCGATGATTTGATATAACTCTTGAAACATAATGAAAGCCCCACCACAATAACGTCCATGTCCAGTAGGGTTAGCTTTATACCATATGTTTCCACCAAATTTAACGACACGAATTTTGTCTTTGATAGTACTGTACACATATAGGCCTATATATAGAAGAAATAATCCCTCTGGTCTTGGTGCTTCTATTCACTGATAAGTTATTTTATTAAGTATACAATAATTTATAAATCTATGTACAGTTGCCCACAGATGAACCGGGACAGCCGTGTTGTGGAGCACAGGTCAGGCAGTTGGTAGCCCTGATAAGAGAGGCTGGCTGGCGCATTTGTAGATGGAAGTAAGATGAATGAGGTTGTCAGTTAGTAATTTTATTATGAGTCAATGTGCGGTATGTGTATCTGTATTAAAGATACTTTGGTGAGAGTATTTTTTTTATCCGATGCAGTAATAATATTACAGTTGATGGGTTAAAATCGAACGACATCAAATTTTAGGCAATATAAAATACCTTATCTCTGTGTAATCCCCCTTTCCATGTGCTGCCAGATAATGTATCGCACTGTTACCATCAAATGTTATGCAGAGTAAATGAAATTGGTAAATAAATGTGATAGCTATTAGTATACTGATGATACTATAGTTGTTTCCGACGTCCGTTTGCATAGTGACCTAAGTCAGACGAATATTTTTCAGCCATTCTCTCTTTCTCTCTCTCTCTTCGGTGATTCGATCTGCTTCTGGTTTACTGTGTTCGAGCAAACCCTGTCAAGGCATCACACATATTTAAAGATATAATATTTTGACTACTAGTAACATTTTACAGGTGTGAGATAATGCCGTAAAAATGTCATTATCACTCTTCTCTTAGTGTATTCACGTAATAATGCATTAAGTAATTAACATACTATATGTTGTTAGCAGGGAAGAAATTTCTCTTCACGGGTAATCAATGGTTATCTAGAATTTAAAACGAAATGCTTGTGATAAGGGGATATCAGTGATGTGCTAAAACTTATACCATATACGAAGTGCAGCTAAATCATCAGTGTTGATGAGTAAGCTACACCTCTCAAGGAAATTCCGGTTTGTTGAGAGTTGTTCGAAGAATAAAGCTGAATAGTTTAGTGGCATGTTGGTTTGTGGTGTTGCCATTTCACCCTCACTAACATTTACTGCAAAGCAAAGCGACGAGGAATGTTCACACACTCGTCAGGAGCCAGAAGTCTGCAGGATGAACCGACAACAAGACACACTCGTCCTGAGAGGGCGAATTGTCGGCATGCGGGAGCGTGGGAAGTCATTTAGAATTATCGCCCAGAACCTAAGGATATAAAAAACAACAGTATATCTGTGGCTGAAGCGTTGGGAAGAAGAGGGCAACCTAAATAACAGGCCTAAAGGACGACCCCAGAGGAAAACCACAACAGAACAGGATCGTCTAATTGTAGAAGCAGCAGAGAACAATCCCATGAAGAATGCAGTAGTAGCCTGACGAGAGGAGCTACAATTAGACGTGTCTGTGGAGACCGTACGACGGCGTCTTCGTCCAGAGGGAATTCATCACAGGACTCCAGCCACAAAACAATTATTAACAGCCAAGCATCGTGAGGGCAGACTAAAGTTCGCCGAGGCCCATGTGCAGGAAGATCTCGACTATTGGGCTCGTGTTTTATTCACCGATGAGAAAACATTCTCTTCAACAAGTCATAGGAAGTTACACTGCTGGCGGAGAAACAACACCCGGTAACCATGACATTTTGTGACGTTTCATTAAATCGAGTGTATTTCCAGTCAGTATCCTACACTAAAAGAGAGGTTTAGGACAGAATAGATACGGAAAAAACATGAGGAAAGTTTAATTACGATACTGGATATAATTTTGTTGGAGCCATCCTATGGTGGGGGGGAGTATTAGGAAAGAACAAGTCATCAAGGGTGTTGATATTTTATACCTATAGCATATCAACAAATATTTCACAGTTAATTCATCAAAACCATTTCCTACCATGACAAGAACATATGTAACAATAATAATTACCATACACATTGTTTCAATGTATTCCTAATGTGACGTCATATATCCAAATTACAGGTATGAAAACCGAAACATATTTGAAGAGGCAAGGAGGGGCCACGTGACCTGCAACGTCTGGGCCTGGGTGTGTCTGCATGGTGTCGGTTGCCTCTCACACATCAATGGAAGGTTCACAGCTGCCAAGTATCTCGAGATACTTGAAGAGGAATTTCTGCCGTCACTTCGCGAACGAGATTACCCTTTCCCTGGCCGCATAGTGTTTATGCATGACCGGTGTCCTATCCACACAGCCCACATTGTCCAGAGATGGTTTGCGGATCGACCTAACCTTGAACTGCTTGACTGGCCTAGTCGGGGGTGTGATATGAACCCGATTGAGAACATTTGGGCCAACATGGTAAACGCTTGGGAGACAGAACAGGAAAGGACGACACAACAACTCAGGCAGCACGTCGACAGAGTATGGGAAGTGCTTCAGGATAGGCCGGATCTAGTGCGTAACCTCATTTCGTCCATGCAAAGTAGACTACAGGAAGTGGTTGAGGCACAAGGAGGGTGGTCTAGTTATTAATAGCAAAACTTCAAGGTTTACTCTGTAATATGCAACATTCTTTAAAGATGATTTGTATTGGTGGTTAGTGATATTCTAAGCAGGTGTTGGTTTATTGATATTTCAAGATCTTTTCCTACTGGTATACATTTAAGAATCACAAATTGTAAGATGTTTTATTTATTTAGTATATTTATATGGCATTACTTTAATGAATGAATAAAAATCATTTTAGTTTGGAACAGGGATATTCACATGATATTTACACTGGTCAGGAGAAAATTATTTATCATGACATTTAATCGATATAAAAGTAACGCAAAAATATGTGTTATATTTTCTACTACAAGTTAACCAAACAGTTATACTAAGAATAGACGCAGACTATAGCGCAAAGGTTATCATTCCTGACTTGAGATCATAGGATTACAGGTTTTAAGTCCAGATATTAGCTACAGTAACATGCGTATTACATCACGTGAAAACGGTTTTAACTTTGAAAATGATAAAGAACCTTTGATGTCTTGTGATATCAATCACTAATAGGGAGAGAGAAAGGGCAGGTGGATTAATCATGTCTGATAATTTTAATAACCTGAACATGTGCTTAGCTGATAACACAGTATGTGTGTGGAGGGGGGGCTGGAGAGAGAAAGAGTGGGCTAGCAATGGTCGTATGATATTTTTTTCTCTCTCACTAAGTTCCTTTACTATGATGCAGGCGTTATCAAAGATTTTTGGAGCCCCTTCGGACCCGAGTCACCCCCTGTCATTTCTTCAACTCTCCCCCCCTGCCTTACTTTCTATATCTTTCATGGTTACTGTCTCTCATTTTTAGCACCTATCCCTCGCCCTATAGGGTCTTCCAGACCTAGATATTCATGGGGTTGTCCATGAACAAATAATTTCTTCCCTGCCAACAACATATAGTATGTTAATTACTTAATGCATTATTACGTGAATACACTAAGAGAAGAGTGATAATGACATTTTTACGGCATTATCTCACACCTGTAAAATGTTACTAGTAGTCAAAGTATTATATCTTTAAATATGTGTGATTCCTTGACAGGGTTTGCACGAACACAGTAAACCAGAAGCAGATCGAATCACCGAAGAGAGAGAGAGAAAGAGAGAATGGCTGATAAATATTCGTCTGACTTAGGTCACTATGCAAACGGACGTCGGAAACAACTATAGTATCATCAGTATACTAATAGCTATCACATTTATTTACCAATTTCATTTACTCTGCATAACATTTGATGGTAACAGTGCGATACATTATCTGGCAGCACATGGAAAGGGGGATTACACAGAGATAAGGTATTTTATATTGCCTAAAATTTGATGTCGTTCGATTTTAACCCATCAACTGTAATATTATTACTGCATCGGATAAAAAAAAAACTCTCACCAAAGTATCTTTAATACAGATACACATACCGCACATTGACTCATAATAAAATTACTAACTGACAACGTCATTCATTAATCTTACTACCATCTACAAATGCGCCAGCCAGCCTCTCTTATCAGGGCTACCAACTGCCTGACCTGTGCTCCACAACACGGCTGTCCCAGGTTCATATGTGGGCAACTGTACAAGAATACAACAGTTTGAAAGAAAGCTATTGCAAGTGCTGGCTCTGTACTAACAGAGCAGGGGAACGAGTTGTTGTTTATGCTCCAATCTTGTCTTTTGACTTTATTTGCCCAAAGCTGCCTCCTCTTGGTATCTCTTGGGAACCTGTGCATTGTTTTGCCCATTCCTGGGCGCGTTGAACAACCCCATGCTGCACAATAAGGCATTTTTTAATGTGGCTATAGGGAGGCTGACGGTGACGTTGGGTAACAACATGGCTCCTGTGTGTCACGTGATTCCGTTCAACCAATCAGCAACCAGCTTGATTGGAACCTAGTTGGCCAAACTCTTTCTATCTACGGCGCTGGTGGGAGGAATGTGGACTGGATTGAAGTTTCAAGAAACAGCTATACTTGTGCAGACGAGGCATGAGCTCTTAGGCAGAGTGGTTGAGGAATGCTGATATGGAAATTTGACAACCATATTACACAATGAGTAACTGAAGCTAATGTAAAGTTGTACCAGCCCTGGGCTTGTCTCTTCGAAGAATCTGGTACCTTATTCTTAAGGGGGGAGTTGTTGGTTGGTTGTGAAGTTGGAGACGTGATTGGTGTTCAGTTGAGGTAAAAATTAACTTCAGTAGTAAAATTACTTACTTTATTCCTTAAATTAATTCTATGGAATTTTGTGCCTTGTCTTAAGGAGCTCAAAGGAAGATGTCTGGTCTTTCTAGATTGAGATGGTAGTGTCCTAACTGAGTCTCTTCTCAGTCGTTTATATCTATTCTCTAACTTGAGTTGACAGCTATGTCTGGATACAATATTACCAACTTGATGGTTATGATTTACTGTGGTTTACCTGTGGCCATGTGGTAGGATGAATCACGTGGGACTATGGTCATGAGGCCTGAGTGTCTATCTCTTGTCTATTTATTTTATGCCGGTTCTGGACAGGTAATCTGTTTATACCTGTGCGTCATCTGCTTTATTTGGTTATCTTAATGTTTATCTTCTTGTTTATTTATTTTATGCCGGTTCTGGGCAGGTAGTCTGTTTAACTGACCCTAGCTAATCTTACCTTCTACCTGCCTTGCCTCATGGTACGGTACAAAGTTGTTCGTAGCCTGAGTAGTGAACATTTCTTCTTAACGATTTCGATGATTGGTATACAACATTGATCAGCCGTTCTGACCGAGGGCTCACGACTTGTTGGCACGATATTTTTTCTCCAAACTAGGATCGGACAGATATGTTGTTTGCTTTGGCCATCTCATTTTGGCAAGCATTAATAGAAGCTCACCTCTGATTTTTTTTTTTTATTTGTAAATTACGTTACAATGTCTTACATGCATACGAAACTTCATTCATAACAAAATACCCCACCCTCTCTCTCTCACGTAATATAAAAGTTAAAGTCAGCTCTTATTTCTCTCTCTCTCTCTCTCTCTCTCCATAAAATAAAAGCAAAATCTTACCCAATATTCATAGTCATGAAATCGTGTGTAGATTTGCTCCCTGACATTCTGCGTGAAACAAATAATGTCGAAATAAGTGATAATTTTGCCCATGATAATCAGCTCCCATTGATTGTTAATTGGATTATGTTTGTTCAGAACTCACAACTGAACGGGAAAGAGGGATCACTCGTAAAGACCAAATCCCCGTAGGAGGTATTGAATGCAATACGACAAGATTTTTGGTGTCCCTTCGGTCCCCAGCTGCCCCCTTCACTAGGGCCTTTAGTTTCTTTTTCTGTCTTTCCGTTTCACCTGTTCCTTTCGTACCTGCTGTCCCACCTCTTTATCAAACCTCGCAATATAAAATCTTTAAGGCCTAAGTCGGCTTCGATATCACTTTATAATAAGTCTGGTTGCCTGTCGTGTAGAAATTACATGAATTAATAAATTTGATGTTCTTAATCACTGTGGCATAATCAATTTTTCTCTGTGACTGTAATTTTTAGGGAATAAGAAAATCCAAATAGGAAATTATCATCACGTCCGGATGGCCTGCATCCTCCACTGTGACGTCATTAGCCACGTCGCGCGAAGAGACAGCTGATCGCCCCACTGTAAACAGTGTCTGTGCAGGTAAGAATGCTATCAATTTTATCTGTTAATATCAATGCTTCATATGTAGATGAAGTAGCATGCTATGATTATGCTTTAGTGAGGAGATTTTACGGGTATACAGACTAGTAGTAACTAAAACAAATCCATAAATTGTGCCACCAGGCTGGGTTTACTGAGTTATCCTAAAAAACAAATGTGTGTCTAACTTACTAATAGATTACTGTAATTTTAGGTGATAGACCTTATGTAATGTGTGCATTACTGCTGATGTAGACATTCACTGTTTCCCCACGAATACTATCAACAGTGCTGTTACCCAGGGTTCCGTCCTATCACCTACTCTCTTTCTCCTTATTACCAATGACTTTCTTAGCTGTACCTTCTCCTTTTTCCACTGCTATGTCGATGATTCCACATTGAACTACTGCAACCTGCTTGACAACTACCCATCCCAGCATCTCGTCCCCACTTGATGATACAGTGTCACGTTTTACTTCTGAACTTTCCCTCATCTCCGAAAAAGTCAGAGAAAACCTTGTGGTTTGCAGTGTCTCAAATAAAAAAAACAGTTTCTTCATCCTTCAACTCACCTTAATCTTCTAAATTACTCCTATTCCAGATTAATCTTTCTTCTTCCATTTATATTCATAGAGTCTCTCTTATAATCTCTCTTGGAGAGATAATATTACCTCTCTTGCTAAAACTGCCTCAAAGAAGTTAGGTGTGCTGCGCAAACCCCTATACAGTTGCTGTCTCTGTACAGGGGTCTCATTCGCCCCTATATGGAGTACGACTCCCATGTGAGGGGTGGCTTAACCTTCACAATACTCTTGGGCAAGGTGGAATCAAAGGCCTTTCGCCTCATCAACTCTCCCCTCTTACTGATTCACTACAACATCTCTCTTTTTGCCGAAAGTTGCATCACTGTCTTCTTCTATTGCTAATACACTGGACACTGCTTTTCTAAACTCTCTCATTGTATGCTTCCTCGCCTTGTCAGACCACTCAATCTTACCACATTTCTGTCCCTATTTCAAGAGGTAACCGGTAATTTCAATATTTAATATTATATACAACTCGTCATTTCTGAAACACTCTACCTCCATCTTTCCCCCATATACTATAACTTATGCTCCTTCTTACACAATGTGTCTAGGCATCACTAAAGGAAATGGACATCAATTCGAACATTTTATATACTGTTTTTTCACAAGTGAGGAAAATAATTGGTCCATATCTTTTTTACCATAGAAACTAAATGTTTGGGTGGAAGAGTACGTAATGAAGAAAAACTAAAAGGGAATATGGGATATGACCGAGCAAGGAAGGAGTGATGGAACAGTGAAAACTGGATACTGTCATTCCATGGCCACCAACTTGGAAGTAGTTCCCAGAAGAAGCGAGGTGTCATAGCTTTATCTAATTTGACAGATTTTTTATTTGTATTTTCAATGTACTTATTATACTTTCAATTACGAGAAAATTTATTACAAGATTTGAAAGTAAACTACACCTCTATTATTGTTTTCATAAACTTAAAAGCAGGAAAAGAAAGCAAATAAATTAAAGCCATCATTAAATATTTTATTCATATATTGTGAAAGGAACGTCTAAGCATACATGCTGAAGAGATATGATAATAGTCATTCGGATCATGTCACTCATAAATACTAGTAGAGATATCTCAAATATAAGAGATCAGGACTTCCCCAGCCATCAATAAGAGCGCAAAACTCATCCCACCACACAGTAATGTGAACGGGCCCTGAAACGGTAGTAAGACAATATAACTATTAATTACAAATTTATATATGAGAAAATGTTCAAGTTCAAAACAATTTTTGTTGGATGTAAAAATAAATTTCACTGGATTAAACGACATAGACAATTATATTATATGACAATAAGGCTTATTAAAAAAAGTTTAAGGATAATTTGCACATTATTCAAGGTAATAATTGCAATAACTGATTTGCTAAAATAAGTTATGTAAACCTAACATAAGCAGATCTAAATTAGTCAAACCATCTCTAACCTTAATTTTTCTTCCTCGATGCTGTGGATAAATAAATTTTCCATAAAGTGACAGTAGCGATAAGGCCTTTGAGTTTAGTATATGATTTGTGGTTGCACACCTTCATTATTTCCTCCTTTGTGTTCATGGCATTTTCTCAGCACCACTTTATAATTGCCTATTATTCTCGTGGCATTATTTTCTCGAGGTATATTTTTAAGTACCGTTATCATCGTATGAAAACTATCAGGAATAAGGAATACCGTACTTCATTCCCTCCACCACACCCCCTGTGGTAGGGGGCTTTCACTTTTCCAACTGGATTTTTTTTTCTTATCTCTTACATTTTGTGCTCACTGTCCAACCTCTCAATCACCATCTCGCTCGGGCGCCATATGACCTAGCTGTTGCGGTGCCTAATATCAACCAATAATTAATCCACCACAGGAACTTAAGTTGTAAGACAGAATATGCGTTACTGTCAGAGTAGTTTTAATTTCTAGTCTTAAACCCTTAATGGGCTGTCACACGATGGAGAATTAAGCCCCGTCCCGCGCCGACTTAGAGGTCGTAGCGAGGTCTTTATCTAAGTTCCCACGTTTCGGGATAGGTCAGCGATGGACGTGAGGGAGGTGGGACGGTAGGGAGGGGTCGTGGAAAGTTCAGGTATTTTTGATCATGCACGAAATCCAGATATTTTGTCGCCGTCGCCATCATGTGGCAACTGTTATGCGCCGGAATTGGAGCCGTCACCGACTGGTCGGCGTCAGACGGTGCTCTAACTTCGGGTCGGCGTCATGCGGCGATCAAGGTATAATTGGCTCCACTTCTGCGATTACCACTTAGCGTTGCCAATCTTGAGTCACCCAGAAATTTGAATCCCGAACCACGTTTGATCATGATGTGAACCACTCATTTCCGAGTGAGATGGGTAGAGGGTTTGAGAGGGAAAGCTTCAGCAGTGATCCAGTAGCATTATTGGAGTGAAAGAAAACTTTTACAATAAGCACCTGAGGATATATATCAACAACGCTGATTGCCACCTTGTTAAGATATCTTCTGGTATCTAAATCCAAGAGTAATGCTACATTCCAGGGGATATTGTGTTTTATAAGGAAAATTAATACAAACTTTATTCAGCACGCCAGCAAACGCTGATGATTAATAAATGCTTTATTTTTGAGTTTTGAAGTAATTCTTACTCAGTCGGTTACTCGGAAAGAAATAATAATTATGATATCATCCATATTCCTTATAGGTTGTGTCCATATACCATACATTTCATGATTATAATTTTGTTGTTGCAATTATTATAATATTGTTGTCGTAATATTTTGTCATGGTAGACAATTGTCGTATTGCATGTTAGAATAATCTGAGGTTGATAAACGTTCCTTTTGTAGCTTTTATAATGAATTATTACCGTTATATTCCTTCTCAATATTGCATCGTGAAAGTTCACACACGGATATACCAGCTGAACACACATTCATCTGGCTTTCTTCTCTTGCATAGTCACGTATTAGATATCTCCTCTTTACGGAAAATAAAGGAATGACATTCACTTTAAGTATATATATGTGATCAATGTAATGAGTGGGTTTGAGGATCTTGAAGTAAATAAAGAGGAAGAAAGAAGACAACACTAACCTGAAAGACAATACGAGAAGGAAAGAAATACAAAGGAGGAACAGCAAGAACAGAAAAAAGTAAAAGATAAAGAATTGTAGAATGGTATAGCAAATGTTCGAATCAGCAGGGAGCCAAACCTTGTAAGGTAATTAAAAATATTACCATATAGAATCAAACCTTCTACCAAATACTAATTATTGTAAAATATTACAAGTAAAGGCGATTTCGTTACTAGTCAGCAGTTAAAATATTTTCTGTTTAATTACGTTATGTTACTGGTTACCAGAGCATAGTGTTTTGTAGTGAAGAGTCATAACTGCCAAATATTCACTCTTATCCCCCCCCCCCCCGTCACCACGCTGTCTTCCCTCACTGTATCTGCCTTCTTCCCTCTCCCCTCCCAGCACTCCTTCCCTCTACTCCCACCTCACTCTCCTTACCACCTCCATCATCAATTTATGTATTGTCGAAAATAATCAATCCAATACTCTTCATTACAGGACTTGAAAATTAATAACATGATGTATTTTTTATACAAATTCAATTCATGTAATATTGTAGGACGTTTTATTACGAAATGTCAGTCGAAATTAATGTCTAAGTCAGGCATTCAGACTCTAACGTTAGTGAACCAATCACAAGTGTAGAAATGAGCAGTGCCCGAGAAACCGAGATTATTTCATACACTCACACTGTATCAGAGCCACTCTCCCCAACCCAACCACTCTTTCCATCTCACGTGGTAGTTAGTGGTTCACATAATGATCACATGTGGTTCGGGATTCAAGTATCTGGGCGGCTCAACATTGGCAACTCTAAGTGGTAAATGCGAAAGTGGAGCCAACTGTACGTAATGCGGTGATCGTGCCTCCTGCGTTTCTTCAGCAGATTGCAGTTGGTGATGTAAGTGTCCAGGTTGTCTTTGTCAACTAATAACGATAGCCTTAGTATTTGTAGGGATTACTGGCAGTTGTATGGGACCATGGGGGACATTGCTATATGCACACTGTATGTTAACGCGACGGTAGCTGAAGAAAAATTGTGGTGAAGGGCGTGGGTACAATACCTTTTATATAGCACTTGACGGCACATTGTAGCTGAGTCGGGGACCATCGTGACGGAAACGGTTACCTGCATGACGGGGTTGCTGTCAAGAACCGCCGGTATTGCGTTAATCGGCTGCCTGCATCCTATATGTGGTGCCTGTCGGAAGCATGGTCGCCGTCCCGTTGGCGTGATGCGGCGCCTGACGGTGTGCGGCGGAGACCATTAGTGTTTTGGCTGTAATGCTAGGTCGCCGCTTCACCCCGTCTAGTCGCCGTCAGACGCCAACTGGATGGCGACAGCGTTCATATTGCCCCCCACCCCACGATTATCCCGACTGGTCTCCAAGAACACACGGTACTCCCTACGTCGGCTAGGTAAAATCCTAAAGTCTCCATAGGGTGACAGCCCCTTTAGTTTACTGGAAAAAAAAAAGATGCTTTGTCTTTATGAATATATAATATCTTTGAGTAATGTGCAATGATCTTGTTTGTATGATATAAATCGGAAGAAAGTGATCCTTTAAGAGTATGTTAGACTTCCCTCGTTCTAAGTGAGACTCGAAATCATACCTGAAGAAACAGCTGAAATTGGTATTTAAACTCTCCCAAATACCAGTCCTATAATCACTGTAAAATTTATACCCTGTACTGGACAGGTTGTACTTGTTCCTATGTTTCCATAACTGACCTCACCATAGTGTTTCAGGTTTATTTCGAAGCGGTGAATCATTTTGCAAATATACTAGTATGAGCATATATTATGATTTCGAACCAGTGCCGGGTCCGTGCAATTGCCATGAATAAACTCTTGCGAACTAAATTTTAAAGTTACGGAATTATTAAATAATGTATAGATTGTTATATTCATCAATGTGTATTGTTTGTTATTCATTGAATAGGTACTCTTGGTTCATCCCAGTACAGTAACTAGGAAATCAACTTTCTTGAATAACTGGTTCATCCCAGTAAAGTAACTAGGGAATCAACTTTCTTCCTCGACAATATTTAATAACTAATTACTGGAAAGAGATATCAGCTAACGTAATTTCTGTAAAACTCGGAGATTTTGTTTTGTATACCTTTCCCATCATGAAGGAATTTGATTAGCGTTTGGTCTATCCGTCTCCTTTTTCTACATTAACAATAAAAAAATTCTATACAACAGCAATAACTATTTCTCACCTATCTTGGAAGCAAGGCTCTAAGGAACACATCATGCTGAAGTATACCAATGAAAATAAAATAACCTCTGAGCATTGTTGTCTCATTCCAAACTTGATTCCTTTACTTCATTTACATTTCCATACTTTTACATTAAACAACCAACACCATGAAGCTTCACTGCCTCATCTTGTACGACACTCAATAATTTCGAGGCCTCGCAATAGTCACAGGCTACTGACAACCTACAGTCCCGGTGTTGAGGTATATATAAAAAAATAAAATAAATCTTACAATCCACATGCAACTAACCCAGAGGTTGCCGAGTGAGAGACTTGAGTTGACGGTGATCTTCCTGGGAGCCAAGTTACACGATGTTGAGTTTGGTACAAATGCTTTAATCCAGTAGTAGTAAAGACCTGCTTCCGTTAGCTTCGTAATCCTGAAGAAGGGAAACATAGCCCGATTTACATAAAGCTCCCAGGATTAGCAAAACCATCTAATGGAACATAAGTCTGTCATGAATAAAAAACCTGAATGCATTTGGAAAACAATACTTTGCAGTACTCTGATGGATATATATATATATATATATATATATATATATATATATATATATATATATATATATATATATATATATATATATATATATATATATATATATATATATATATATATATATATATATATATATATATATATTATTGCATAAAAAAAGGAAGGAAAAATAATAACAATGAAAAAAGGCCACGTGCCTATTGGCATACTTCATTCATATAGTGTCTGTAACAGTTGGATTTAAATGACCGTGGATTAAAAACGGGTGGAAAGCAATTTTGAGGAAGTGCATTCCATAATGATGTGGTTCTGGGATTAAATGAATTCTGAAAGGTAGTAGTTCTACATTGGGGAGGAGAGATTGCAAAGTCATGGGCTCTAGCAACTGACCTGGTACCACGGGGAAAGATGCGATGAGGTTGCACGATTAGGAGATCATCCGAACGTTTACCGTGATAATATCTATAAAATAAGACAAGGGATGCAACATTTCTTCGGATGTGTAAGGGAGGGAATTCATTTGTGATTAAAGGTTGATAATTAGTGCAGCTTTATTTTAAATATTATCAAATTGCCTAAGTGCCACCTCCCCACATCCACTCCATAGTGGTGAGCAGTATTCAATCTGAGAACGAACATGACTCTTGTATATTACAGCTAACTGCTCGTCACTGAAAAATTCACGAACTCTGTAGAAAAGATCTAACATTTGCGAGGCCGTTATAGCAATTGAACGAACATAGGATGTCCATCTGAGGTTAGCACTGAAGGATACACCAAGGATATTAATACTTGAAGATAAGGGAATATTTGTATTATTAAAAGTTTTAGTGATTCAGAAGGGATTAATCTATTGGAAAATTGAATGTATTAAGTTTTATTACCATAAAAAAAAGACCAAATTTGTGTCCCCACCACCCCCAACGGGAACCGCCTTTACGTGGTGGGCTTCCCATGCTGGTGGGGTCGCCAGTGAGAGACCAGACAAAATGGTTCCCAAGCAATAGGCTGCCAGTACGAGCCAACAGTGCTGCCCTCCAGAGGGACCGCCCTCTGGGGCTGTCGTGTGTTGGATGGTTGGGTGTCTGGGCCACGAGATGTTGGAGAGGGGGGTCTCAGCACCATCGTGGGCAAACTTTCGAGCCATTGGGGCTGCTTTTTAAAACGAGTGGCCCCATGGGGGAAGAGGTACCCCGCCCATGGCGAAAGAGGTACCCCGCCCATGGCGAACAGTGCTCAGTCCCCTCGTCTGCCCGGTAGGTAGTAGCTCTTGGCTCCTGATGTCAATATAACAAAATAGTTATATATGGATAACGAAAAGCCCCAATCTCTTCCCCAATCAGTGGTCGACCAGGCCCTCGAGACGTCACTCTCTGGTCGTGTTGGAATGCAGAAAGCTGCAAATAAGAGAAGACCCAGCAGGTCGGGTGTTGTGTCGACGAAACCTGTTAGCGGTTTGGACGCGTTAATGTTGACAAATGTAATTGAATCCCTTTCTTATGGCGCTATCCACTCCATTTTTAAGTGTTTTGGAGTGGTTATTCGTATCCAAATCACTTATGACAGTGACTGTAGATCTAAACGATGCTATATTACTTTCAATACAAATGCTGCTGCCAAAGCAGCTTATGAGGCAAAAGATTTTCTGATTGTGAGGGATACACACTGCAAAGTTAAGATGATGCGGTCCACCAATGTAGTTGACAGTGACAATGACTACTGCCCTCACGTATTAGATGACTCTGTAGAGCATGTCCCTAAGGAGCGTCGGGTTCCTACACCCTTTTAGTTTGTGGCTTACTACAGGGAGGGACGTGATAACCTTATCCATGCTTCTCGGTATCTGGAGAAAGAAATTGAATTACTAGCGATGGGCGACATAAAAACATAAGGTAAGGGTGTTATAATTAGAGTCAAAGATCTTACACAGACCATGATGCTCCTCAATCTCCCCTGTCCTTCTGATGGCATGTTTGAGTCCATCAAACCACAACGAACATTTAATTATAGCAAGGGGCGTATATATAATGAGGACCTGTATGAATTCACAGAAGAGGACATTCTCACTATGTGCCCAGACAGTGTCCAACAAGTAACACAGATGAAAAGCAGTAAAAATATGATCATCCTCACTTTCTATGGCTCGCATATCCCAGATCGCATTAACATTAACCCCACCTCTTTTGAGGTGAAACCTTTTGTTGAGCGTCCGTTACAGTGTTCCTGTTGTTATGAGTTTGGTCATGGGAGGAGGAACTGCAACAACCATTCCCGGTGTGGTAATTGTTCTGCTCTTGATTCACATCTTACTTCTAAGTGTCAGTTAGAGAGTTACTGCTTTTACTGCAGGGATACTCAACCCTTGCGTTCTCGCCAAAGTAAGATGTACCTCATTGAGTAAGATATCCTCCACATGGCTAATACCCAAATTATCAGCATTGGTAGTGCCAGACAGCAACTCAACTTCAGGCGATAGAAGGATGGTGGTGTGATAACATACGCCTTCTCTTTTCGCCCTAAATCGGGTGCACGACCCTCTCAACTCTCTCAAGAGACAGCTGCTTTTTACTCTAGTGAGAGCGTTTCTATGGTTTCACGACGTAATAGTTTCTCTGTCTTGAAAACTGTATCAGACACTCATTTTGGTGACCCTTCAACTGATGACAATTTTTAGACTAGCTAAAGGTGTCCATGTGGTAGAGGTAACGCTGCCACATGCTCTTCAAAAAGGAAACTTAAGCCAGCTAAATTGCAACAGAGACATCTTCGTGGTTCCTCTGAGGTACTTGATTCCATGGATGTTCCTCCTTGCAAGGCAACCATCTCTGTGGACTCATCCATAGTGTCCTCTCAATTTCACAAGAAGCATTCTCGTGGCTCTGATGAATCTCTTGATTCAACAGATGTTCCCCCTCGCAAGCTTCCTTCGGGATCATCAGAGGGGCGTGAAGTGAATGTGGAGGCCTCCTATGTTGTGACTTCAAAAGATTCAATTTCTCTTCCGATTAAACAGCGGAGTGATTCTACCACCTGTATTATGGATGTTGATGTATCTGCTTGTGTCAGTGATACCACTGCTGTACAGGACAATACCAATGTGGTTGTTTCAAAGAATATCCCTGCTTATCTACCTTCACCTTCTTCTAACATATCAGATGCTTCAGGGACTCGTCTACGGGTTCCAATTACTACCCCAAGTACTACTCCTCGGGTTTGCTCTTCTTCTTTTGGCCCAGGATTAAACAAAACATATCGTTTCAGTAAACCCTCAGGTCAAGGTGGTAGTGGGAAGTCCCTCCGTGAGGCTTCCCAAAAATCAGTACTAAAGTAACACTGTTCAAGGTCTTTCAGTGGAATTGCCGTGGCTTGCGTGTTTCTTGGGAGGAACTGCGCGTTCTTCTCCCCTGTAGGTGTTTCTCTCCAAGAGACAATGCTTGAGGACTCCATTCCTGCCAGTCCTCCAGCAACTCTGCATTTTATTCCAATTCATTTGAAGGACAGGGTCACCATGGTGGCTCTATCATCCTAGTTCGGCGAGATGTTCCATGCACGAGCCTGGAGCTTGACACTCCGCTCCAGGCTGTCGCAGTTAAGGTTTTTATGGGCCGCCCCTACACTGTGTGCAGTGTATACCTTCCTCCCAGTGTAACAGCTGAGAGGTATGATATCAACAGTCTTGTACGGGACCTTCCATCTCCCTTTATTTTATTGGGTGATTTTAATAGTCGTCATCCTCAGTTCAGTCAACCCCAGGAGTGTTTTATTGGCTTCTTTTATTGAGGATGAGGGATTAGGGGTTTTAAATACGAGAGATGTGACACATTTTAATAGCCCTACTGGGACTTTACCACCATTGACATTTCCCTTTGCTCACCCAGTCTTCTGTTGGATTTTATTTGGAGTGTGTTGCCCGATTTATATGGCAGTGACCACTTCCCTACACTTTTAGAAAATAATAGGTACGAACCACAGTCTCGCCATCCTAGGTGGAGATTAGAGAAGGCTGACTGGCAGTTTTTTAGAGAGCTAACTTCTTCGGTCTCTTCTGTAGCCGATTTTGGTAGCTCTGCTTCACTCTGCTGCTTTCAACTCTATCCCTAAAATTTCTGGCCACTTTCCCAAACGTCCTGTCCCTTGGTGGTCACCAGTCTGCAACACTACTGTGCGGGAGAATGGCGCTGCTTTCTCTCGCCTTCGTCGCAATCGTGGGGATCCAACTCTTTTTGAAGATTTCCGACAGGCAAGGGCTTGGAATAGATGAGTTTTAAAAGACGCACAACGTCCATCCTGGATGGCCTATGTGTCTTCAAATGATACTAAAACTCCACTCACCCAAGTGTTCAGGAGAGTCCCTAAGATGGCGGGGAAGTTTTCTGCTAGTTCTCCACCTGTTCTTAAGGTCAATGGAATTAAGATCATGGATGGTTTAACAGTGGCCAACACCATGGTGGAGGCTTTTGCTAGAGTCTCCAGCCATGACTCTCGACCTCTGGGTGTCAGGCATGAGTTGAGAACCTAGGAGTGCACTGTCCTCGATTTCTCAGGGAAGCAGAATGAAAGTTATAACCATATATTCACCCTGAGAAACCTGCATTCTGCTCTCTCTCTCTCTCTCTCTCTCTCTCTCTGCGGTGACACTTCTCCTGGGCCAGACAACATCCCATATGCAATGTTGCGACACTTGGGTGAGGAGGCGGTCTCATTTCTTTTAGCTTTATAAAACAGAATCTGGCTGGAGGGTGTCTTCCCTTCTGGGTGGAGGGTTGCTACCATCCTTCCTTTGCTCAAGCCAGGTAAGGACTCTGGTGTTGCCCTCAATTACAGACCAATTGGCTTGACCTCCTGTCTCTGTAAACTATTTGAAAAGATGGTGAATGTCAGACTGGTATACTTCTTGGAACGCGGTGATTTTCTGTCTCCGTCCCAGTCTGTCTTTCGTAAACACCGTTCCACTACAGATACTCTGGTCAGGTTGAAAGCTGCTGCATGTGAGGCCTTTGCACGACATCATCACCTTGTCTGTGTATTCATTGATTTAGAGAAAGCGTATGACACTACATGGCAATATGGCATCTTGCAGCAACTCCATTTATATGGCCTGTGGGGTCGCCTTCCACACTTTCTTAAGGAGTTTCTCAGTGGTCGCAGTTATTATGCATCTGTTGCACAGGAGGATGGCGTCCCCCAGGGAAGTTTCCTCAGTGTCAAATGATTTGCAGTAGTAATTAATGCCATTGCCTCATCCCTTCCGGACGGTATAGCCAACTCGATGTACGTTGACGACCTGGCAGTCTGGTTTGCTGCTTCCCGAATGTCAGTGGCGGAGCTGCTCATGCAGCTCGCCCTCGACAGGGTGTCGTGTTGGGCTGGTTCTCATGGGTTTCGATTTTCTCCTGCAAAGACAGTTGCTATGCACTTCTGCCTCATCCGAGATGTCCACCCCATCATTGGATATGTTGTGTTGAGGAGACTCGATTCTTGGGTCTCCCTTAAGGTCTCTTGACTCCAGGGTCTTAACCTGCTGAGGGTCCTGAGCCATACGTCCTGGGGGGCTGATCGGACCACCCTACTTCACCTATACCATGTTCTCATTAGGTCAAAACTCGTCTAAAGGTGTGATGTGTATTCCTTTGCCACGGATGCCCATCTCAGAGTCTTAGACCCAGATCATCATGCTGGGATACGTCTAGCGACCGGAGCCTTCAGGTCATCCCCAATCCCCACTCTCCTGGTGGACGCTGATGAGCCACCTCTTGATCACCGTCGCCAGTCCTTAATGGTTCTTTGTTGGCATCGATTACATCGACTTCCTGACTCCCTTCCCTGCTTGGCGGTGTCATCTAATATCATATCTCAGTACTACCTCTCACATCCTCACACACCATTGCCCTTTGGCTTCCGGGTCTGGAAGGCTATGGAGGAGATGGGCATTGATGACTTCCCGATTTGTCCTGTGTGGGTCCCCAGGGTGGCTCCATGGCTTCTTCCAGAAGTTTTCCCCTGCACCTACTTTTCAGACAAGAAGGAATCTCTTCCTCCTCTAGTGGCTCGTTCCCTCTTTTTAAAACATGCCTTCACTTACAGGGAGTCCTTCCCTGTGTACACTGATGGGTCAAAGTCTGATGCTGGAGTTGGTTTTGGAGCTGTGTTTCCTGACTTTTGTCGTGGTGGCAGGCTCCCTTCTGTCATGTCCATATTTACTGCTGAGCTCTCAGCCATTTTATATTCCCTCCAAGTGATTTTTACTTCAGCCAGCCAGCCACCTCCACAAAGGAGAGGGTGCCCCTTTCCACACTACACGCCTCCTCCCCAAGCACCTGGGAGAAACTGTAAGTACCCAAGTACCCACCTGGTACTTGGAGAGGTACCGTACCTACAACAAAGGTCCCCATGGCTGGGGCACTCCACGAGAAGGTGCTCGCAGTCAAGAGGACTTGACAATCATCACAGTAGGGAGTCAAACGTGAGTGGCAAATGAGGCCGTATCCCACTGGCGGGACAGGCTACTGTAGCACCACAAACCCAGGTGCTGGCAGATGCCGTGGAGCTTGTTAGCCTCTTCGTCATCTCATATGTCCTGCCAGCAGGAACTAACGGCAGCATTAATATAGGGTCTAAAGTCCACACCAGGTACCTGATGATGCCAGACAGGAGGCCGAGCAGTGGAAGCCACAGCCTTTGCCAGGGTGTCATCTCTCTCATTCCCATCGACACCCACATGAGCTGGAATCCAACACGACGTCCCAGGAGAACAAGTCATTCAAGAATAGCCAACACCAGGGTATGGTAGTAGTTAAAATTACCTAAGGCCTGCATAGCAATACAGAAATCACTAAAACAGGTAAATAAATTATATTTCTAGAAACGTGAATGAGGTTACCACGCCCCTCTCTGCAGTAATACCACAAACCAAAAGAGTGTAGGAATTAGGCCCTCCTTAGCAACATGCTCTAAAGAGTCATCAAAAATGTTGGGGCTGTAATCAGTGTCATTGTCAACTATATTTATGGACTACATGATATGAACCATACAGTAAGCATCCCCCACAGACAGTGAATCTGTAATATGACACCGATTGGATAAAAAGTGTAAAAAGTGAGACAGATCTGAAGAATCACTCCAAAACGCTTAAAAATGGAGTGGATCGCTCCATATGTACCAGATGCAAACACATCAGTCAACATTAAAGTATCCATACCGCCAGCAGGGTTCATTGACACAACATCCTACATGCCGAGTCTTCTCTTATTCGTAGAAGCTGCATGGGAAGAACGAGCCCAAGCCTTCTGTAAACCACCACAAATAAAGAGTGGCATCTCGTGGGCCTGGTTGACCACCGCGCGAAGAAGTGAAAGAGGAAAATTTGTATTCTAATAACATTGTTATTGATGAAAGGGCCCAGGAGCTAAGACCTACTACTGAGTGCTGGGATACCTCATCCCTCACGGAGCCACTCGTTTTAAAAAGCAGCCTCAATGGCTCTCTCACTACCGACCTTTCTGGCATGGGAAGCCCTCTCTCCCTATAATTGGGGCAGAGCAGGGGCTGGAGCCCCCTCTAGTCTAGCTCGCCACCCCATATGGGGGTATTGCCTGCATTAGGGATGTAAGTAATACTTTAAAGGTTTTGGCGCACCTTCGGCCCCAGCCACTAGCTTTTAGTTCTTCAACTGTTCCTCTTTTCTTTCTAATTCCTTCCTGCTTGCTGTCTCGCCTCTCTATCACCTTTTTCTGGAGCTATATGACCTCGCTGTTGCGGCGCCTAATATCAATCAATATAGCTCGCCAGGTCTCAGAGACACGGAAGCCCCACCACCATGACAAGGCGGTTCCCTCTTGGGGCTGGACTGAGAGCTATAATTACGTAGCTGTTAACAGTGTGTGTTCCGGTGGATGAATGAATGACGAGATCGCGTGGTGGGTCCAGATTGAAAGGGTGTAGCCAATAGTGCCACTTGTATGTGGTGTTGTAACAGCATTACCATCTTGTTTCCTTAACCCTTAATTCGCGGGTGTAGTAAAATTACAACCTGTGACGATGTTTCATTTTATAGATGGTATCTAATAGATGGAAGACTGATCACTGGGCACTTAGAATCTGAACGATACCTAATCGGTCAGATGCGTATAACTATTCTACGCTTGGAGTTTGCTTAAGTAATAAAGAAATATATATAGCGTTTATACACGAGGGCGTTAGGCGAGATGCCAAAAAATAAAGATAAAAAAGAAGAATATCTCCTTAAAAAAAAAAAAAAACACACACACACACACAGAAAACAAAATGTTGACATCTATTATTATACAGTCCTTGTGGTTGAGGGGAGAATACTGACCTTGTACTAATAGATGACACGATGGGACTACCTTTTGGGCCCACCATAGCGAACATAAGGGGAAGCATCCTCGCTCTTGAGATGTAAAAATCACACTTTCCTGGCGAATATATATATATATATATATATATATATATATATATATATATATATATATATATATATATATATATATATATATATATATATATATATATATATATATATATATATATATATGTACTATTGCAGACAAAAGTTTCTTTCTACTCCGGGTGATAAGTCCTCACGACTGCTGCCCCTTTTCTGGCCGGCAGGTTGCTGTTGGCTCGAGAACTACACCACCGCGTAAACCAGCAACCGAACAGTTGACTGTCTCGGATTCGGATAGGAAGTAATTTATCCCCCCCCCCCACTCTCTCTCTCTCTCATGTGTATAACATATACAGTAAATAAATGCATTACATGATAGGTAATATCAGGTGCAAAACAAAATAATGACTATTGCACAAGAAGATAACACAGTACTACTATTTGTCAGAAATCACACAAAAGCTGAAATATTACTAGAATAAACTGAATCATAGTTCATACTAGTGTGATTTTAAGCCCACAGAAGCATGCAGTAAAATGAAAAATTATATACCTCATTTAACATGCAATGGGAGCAATGACCCTTTGAAAGTAATGTTGGCTGTGTTCACTATTATGGTATATTTTCAAGGACTCGGTCTGTAGCATACGGCTGTCTCATGACCGGACCACTGTTCGATTCATGGACTTAGATTTTTTGCATATAACCTCTAGTCTATATTTGCAGCACCTATATGTAATATATCCATTTATATATGTATTTATATTTACTTTTTAAGTCAGTCATGTTTCCACTAGTTAAAAGAAAGTAACTTTTTTTTTTCCCGGATAGTCCATAGGACATCTTATTCACAAAAGCAAAGTTCATTCTTTCTTAAGATAATAATTATTTTCTTCTTAAGCGTTCATTCATGCTCCGAAATCAAAATATAAACTCATACTACTATCCGTTTCAGCGCCGGACAGACTGTGTTTTTCGCAAATATCTCCTAAACGAATCGTTGTATCAATATAATATTTCAACACACTATCTTTAACACCAGGGCGTAATTTATGGCTGACATACCATATTCCTATATGTGTTATGCGAGGAGTTTACTCGTGAAAAATAGCACAAAGCTCGCCAGTCATATTGACGCATTCGAAGGAAAGTGTGGCCCCCCAACACCCTCCCAAACCATTCCTAACCACAACTACATCCCCCCCTTCTCACCCCTCCCTCCTCCTCTTCTTCCCCTAGCTCCTCGCCTCCCTCATCACTCGTGGCCCTTCCTATTTCTTCCATCACTGTATTATATATTAGAATGTTATGTAGATGTATATGTATAGATATGATTATTAACTAAGAGTATGGTACAGTACAATTCTATAGAGGCAAGACGTATTTCACTTTGATAATTACTGTACAACAGCATGTTTACATACATGTAGTATGTAGAAGGTCCATGTTTGCAGTCCTTATGGTCAACCATGCAAGTGAACACGATGTACTGGCATTACCTGTGGTCTGGACCTTCTAGGAAAAGTTATTAGATACTGTGTACCTATTCATTATAAAATGTCAACTTGGTCCAGTTAATATAGTGTTAATTTGTTGACTTGTCCCTTTTATATTTATATTATCACCAAATTATATATATATATATATATATATATATATATATATATATATATATATATATATATATATATATATATATATATATATATATATATATATATATATATATATATATATATAAGTGTTGGATTTAATGATGCAAACATGATAAAACAAAATGTATTCACAATCACTGTCAAGGAAAACGTCATCGTCTTCATCATCACTGGCTTTCACGTTTGTACAATGTGGCAAGACGAAGAACAAACTCTGTCCTGCATCCACGGGGGCAAATGGACAACATTGTTGCTAATAGGTGCGCCTCGGCAGTCAATGATTTCTACCCTGTCACTACTTGAGTCATAGCCTCGGACTGGGGGGTACCTCATACCTCAGAGAGAGGTGGAGGGGATACGGGAGACTGTGAATATTCAATTAAGGCATAAATTGGTTATTTAAAAAGGTAAAGAACACATGAAGCAACCATGAACGATTATATTTAGTTGCCCAAAACCAAAATTAATCATTTTTCTGGTGGCCTTAGACTCGTGGGTTATTATCCGGCTATACGGCCATTAACAACGGGATTAGCTATTGCTTTAATGGTCATTTGACCCACCTTGGTTTTCATGTCCACACACAACGGTAACTGTATTAAACAATATTACTAATGAACGATACGTATATACATACTGTCATAAAAAAAATAAAAAATGGAAGGTGGATGGTGTAAATAGGGGGGTGAAGAGTGAAACGGGGAGGGGGATAATGAGATATTGGGGTAGGGAAGGAAGGAATGGTGTGGGGGGATTTCGGGGTGTTGGTGGAGGGGTTACACGAATACCCCACACTCGTCCGATTCTCTATAACGCCTTAGATATGATGACTGGATTAGGCTTAAAATCACTCAGTAAACTCCTAACATAACACATATAGTAATATGGTATGTCAGCCATAAATTACGCCCTGGTGTTAAAGACAGTGTGCTGAAATATTATATTGATACAACGATTCGTTTAAGAGATATTTACGAAAAACACCGTCTGTCCGGCGCTGAAACGTATAGTAATAGAATAGCAACACCATTCACTGTTTCGAAATAAGCCTGAAACACTATGGGAGATCAGTAATGCAAGCATACGAGCAAGTGCAAACTCTGATATGCCTAGTGAATACAGGCCCTGGCTACGTGTAAAAGGAAAATGGTATATTAATGATACAGTCAGCGTTCAAGGTGTTAAATACTAGTATTGGCATTTTCTTCTTGTTTAGTTATTACTTGCTTTGCACCTGATATTACCTATCAACTAATGCATCTATTTATATGCTATACATTTCCTATCCGAATCCGAGACAGTCAACTGTTCGGTTGCTGGTTTACGCGGTGGTGTAGTTCTCGAGCAAACAGCAGTCGTGTGGACTTATCACCCGGAGTAGAAAGAAACTTTTGTCCGCAATAGTACATGTATATGTACGTACATGTATATATATATATATATATATATATATATATATATATATATATATATATATATATATATATATATATATATATATATATATATATATATATATATATATATATATATATATATATATATATATATAAAATTTACAACTTGTGGAGGAAGCTGGCCTCCACAAGGAGAGGGTGCTCCCTCCCACAATACAGGAGAATTATTGAAAATGAGACGAACTGATTGCATACGTAAATACCGAGAATCCTGATATAATTAGCATAACAGAAACATGGTTATATTTTAACCATAAACATTATTTGGCTGAAGTAGCTATCCCAGGTTATCATATTATTGCTAACTGTAGGACACATAAAAAAAGTGCGGTAGTTCTATTACTCATTAGAGATATCCTGGGCACAATCAAAATAAACAAAAAGAAAAACACAATGCATATGATTCTATATGCGTTAAACTTAAGGGGAAATTTTGTGTTGGTAAATTTGGAGCAACTGATTCCTCCAAACTATTCCAAGCAACAGAACACCATTATTTTTGTTAATTTGGTCCTGTTTCCTGGCATACTTTGGAGGAATCATGACACTCCAATGTACCAAAAGTGAATTACCCCTTAAGGTAAATGGAAAACATTTAATTATCGGTACCGTACTACTAAATAACATGACAATTTGTTTTACAAAGTGATTAAATTAGTAATAGAAAATATACATGCCATTATATGCGGTGATTTTAATCTTCCACGAATAAACTTGAAACTTCAGTCAGGCGACAACGAAGGGAAACGTCTGTTGAAAATCGTTCGTAAGCTCTATTTATATGAATTGGCACAAGACCCATTCCTGGATAATAATATCCTCGGTTTTGTTTTTAACAAAAGACCTTGATTTAATTAGTTCATGCGAAGTCATTGAGCCGCTTGCAAACAGTTATCACAGAATGATAAGATGTAACATAAACTGTAACACCAAGATCTGCGGAAATCGTCAGTTAGTACCAAACTATAAAAGTGCAAATTTTGATAATATTAGAAAAGAACTAAATGTAATAATCTGGACGAATTTGTAAATAATGATGACGTCACTACGATGTGTAATATATTCACAGACAAATTCCTGTCAATCGAAGTAACATGTACTTAGAATAAAGAAACGAACTAACAATCGTAAATCAGTTTGGATGACGAATGATATTCAGCATACTATTGATAACAAGAGAAAGACATAGAAAGTATAT
This sequence comes from Petrolisthes cinctipes, assembly GCA_033782935.1. Lineage (NCBI taxonomy): Eukaryota > Metazoa > Arthropoda > Malacostraca > Decapoda > Porcellanidae > Petrolisthes > Petrolisthes cinctipes. The sequence continues at coordinate 255,757 of JAWQEG010001216.1, forward strand.
AAACGTACCATTTCACGCATAGACAGTAACAAATTTGTAGATACAAAACGAAAGTGCGAAAGACAAATCAGACTTGCTAAGTGTTACTATGAGAAAAGTATTGCCCTCAAGTAAAAGACAAATCCAAAGAAATTTTATCATTACATTAGAAATAATTAAATCTTGAACGCAAGAATAGGACCAGTACTAAACAAAAACAATATCCTAGTAAATGGGAATAAAGACATTGCAACCTTACTAAATGAACATTTAAACTCAGTTTTTACAAAGGAAAGTGAAATTAATTTGCCAGAACATCCGAACTTCTCACAGGTAGCAGTTGGTAATTAACTAGAAATTAACGAATTTACAGATGAAGAACTCCTAAAGTATCTAAAAACACAAGATCCCTTTAAAAATGTGAGATGTGACGAAGTGTCCCCCAGATTATTACGTGAATGCCATAGATTGATTGATTTTTTTTATGCAACTAAGCATCTGGCGGTGCAACAGCTAGGGTCATATACCGCCCAACATAAAATGGTCATCTACATCATTAATAAAATATGTAGATACATTGAATAGCCTTCATTACCCCGAAAGGGATAAGCAGTATGATTAAAAGGACACACACACTGAAAAGCACGTTTTTACTAAAAGAACCCGTCGACCCGAATAAAGTAAAATATATAAAAGAATCAAAAATAAAAACATCAAACTATCTAAAAACCATAAATATCATAAAATCACAATTTGTGGAGAAGGCCAGCCTCCTCCACATAGGAGAGTGTGTTCCCTCCCACACTACAAGCCTCCTCTCCGAGCACCTGGGAGAGACTGAAAGAACCGTCACCCACCCGGTACTCGGAGAGGTGACTACGATGAAGGTCCACAAAACTGGGACACTCGGCAAGAAGATGCCGCACTGTCAGAGGGACCAGACAATCATCACAGTAGGGAGAAGGTGCCCTCTTCATTAAAAAGCCATGAGTCAATAGTGTGTGACCAATGCGGAGAATTAATGAATCTCGGTGCAAAGGATTAATTATACAAAAAAACTAGGATTAATTAACCACTAACGTATTCAAACATATGTGAAGCCTATTGGAGGTATTCTTGCCGTTGTATACAGATAGAAGTCGTAGCACAAAAGCATTCCTACAGCCAAGTGGGCAATGATTTAGCATGCAAGCCATGGGCCGTAGAAGGCGTTGGGCACTAGGATAAAATGAGGATGGGAGCCAGTCAAATGTCCACCTTCATTCTTATGTCCACCTTCATTCTAACCATAACATGAAATTGAAGAAATCAGTATTTATATGGATGTATTTAAGGGCATATAGGATTTCGGAACCTGAATATTTAGATGCAGAGATAAAAACAATTTTAGAAATCGGACAGAAATTAAAATACCCAGTGGACATTCTTAATTAGTGTCATAATACAGCAGAGAAACTCTTTTATTACTTAAGAAATGAGAGGTTACCTCGCCAGCCAAATCGCAAAATGCTTGTTCTTCCTTTCCATGAAAACTCTCTAGATTGTATTCAGGTAGGCCTACTGAAGAAACTCAATGTACAAGTCGTGTTTGAATATGATAATACAGTTTAAAAAGCTTTCATCAAGAATAGTCCAGAAAATGACTCTGGTGTAATAAATAAAATTCCATGTCGGGACTGTGACCAGTTTTATATAGGACAGTCTAGTAAAGATTTAAAAACTAGAGTATCACAGCATAAATATAGCGTCAGGGTGGGACAACAAAGTAGTGGATTATTTCAACATAAAGCAATCAATGATCACCATATCAACTGGGCTGGTTCTAAAGTTTTAGCTAAGGCAAAATGTTTCTATGAAAGAAATATCATCGAATCTTGTATAATTTCTAATACATATGATAAAAATGTAAATATGAGCTATGGTAATTTCAAGTGTGACAAATGTTGTTGACAGATTTGATAATAAAGAGATTTCCGCCAGACTAGTCTGGGCAGGTGAAGTGAGGTCTCTTTTAGCTCCACCCCCAGGTGGCCTATGTGTATACTCCGACTGTACCCTCTTGTGTAATTTTTAAGTTATTTACATATAAATGATAATGAATCATATAACTTAGCTAAAAGATTTTATGTGGAGAGAGACAAATCGGGACACAAATAAAGTGAACTGGCCCTCCAAAAAAAAAAAAGAATAAATAAAATAACTAGGAAACAAAAAAGTGGACTAGTCCTCCAAATAGAAGAAAAAAAAAAGATAAATAAATAGATAAAATAAGAAGAAGAGGTGTAACAAAAAAAAGTGAACTGGCTCTCCAAGAATAAATAAATAAACGAATAAAAATGAAATATATATATATATATATATATATATATATATATATATATATATATATATATATATATATATATATATATATATATATATATATATATATATATATATATGCAGAAAGCTCACTTCACCGTGAGATATAATTGCAGAGTAACCACAGGAGAAAACAAAGGAAGAACAGTAACTACTTTCTTATATTACATCTTCGGACAGAATGATTCAGAGACATGAGATGGAGTATATATATACAGTGGGAAAATGGGAGGAGCTACACTTGGACAAAGGGTCTGATACCCACCTCACCTCACCTCACCCTTATTCCTAGTCTTGTGGAAACTGCTTCATCACCAATTCGGTTAATAATTTATCACATTTGAAATGGCCATAACTCATATTAACATTATCTTTATATGTACCTGAGATTAGACATGACTCAATTACATTTCTTTCAAGAAGGTTTGACGATTTAGCTAGAACTTTGGCACATCCCCAGTTAATGTGATGGTCATAAGTGGCTTTGTGTTGGAATAAACCACTACTTGGCTGAGCTGTCCTAACACTATACTTGTGTTGTGTTATCCTTTTATCTAAGTCTTTCCCTGTCTGTCCTATATAGAAATTACATATGTAATAAATTCTATAAAAGTCATGAGTAGCAGATACAAGATCAAAGTACAACTGTTCAGCTGATGATATGTCAAATGTAGGGAATACATGGGCCATAAATAAGATGTAAGTCGGGCAATATTTAGGGGGAACAGCAATACGCAAACGAGTGGCTGAAGCACCTGACCCAGCAGTTAGAGAATAATGAAAGCGAAGAGCAATGTGATCAGAGAATAATTCTGGCACGGAGAAGCACTGGAACTGAGATGCTATCAGGCCAGACGAGAGGATGTAATCCAGTGTACCTCCCCGGCAATGAGTGGCACCGCCAGTGTCCCAGTGTGTCAGATGATGCTTGCGGATGTATGAAAGGAGACGAACACCATTACGATTAATAGCCAGAACCATCACCCAAATTAGAATGCTGACCATTAAAATCTCCCATATACACCATACCACGCACTGTTGGAGAAGGAAGAGCCTCAAGAGTGAGTCTAGCTGGGGCAGAATATACATTACATAGTTGGAGTACTCCATTCCCAGGTAGGACCTCAAATAGCTGAAAGGTCATGTCAGGATCAGTGGAGGTACGGAAAAGGCGATGTGGCAAGGAGATATGTATGTAAGTCAGGAGACCATTCCTTACCAGATAAACATATGGCACATAACCTGAGAGGGGAGGAGCTTGCCCAGCAGCGAGCGGCCGTCCTGGAAATGCTTCCTGGAGAAAAATAACACTGGGATGATGACGAAAAACATAGACCTTGAGTTGAGTGAGCTTAGCATAACTGGTGATACCACATACATTCCAGGAGATGACATCCAGTCGGCAATCACTAGCGAACTCTGTATAATTTTGGAGGTAGAAGTCCGGTGAGTGGGGGCAGATGAGCGACCTGGAGAAGAAGATGGACCAGGAGAAGGGACTGACTCGAAAAGCTTTTCAAGGCGAGATGCAACAGTATCCTTCTTTTCGGTAAGGTTAGTGACAGTTGAGATGATGGCCTGCTGAGCCTCGACCAAGGTGGAGAGTTTGGAGTCATTGGCAGCATGAGTGGCAACCAGCCCATCAATCCTGGCTTCAAGGGCTGAAAAGCGGTTTTCGAGAGCCGTACATCGTGCCATGAGGGTAGCAACAGACTTGCGGAGTGCCAGGTCTGGAGGTGAGGCAGGGCTGGTAGGAGGAGCAGACTGGGGAGGTGGTGGTAGTGGTGGTGGAGGCGGAGCAATAGTAGTGACACGAGCTTGGACCTGACGTCGAGTACATCCATGCCACGAGTTAACCCCTGGCTGAAGGCTCAGAGGTGGAGGTAGCAGGACGTGATGGTTCACCCCTGACAGGACACGTCTTGCAATCATGGTCGGCGGCACACCATGCACACTTCGGCAGTACCGGGAGATATGCCCAACTCCCCAGCACCTGTAACACCAAGGCTGGTCATTATGAACTTTCCTCACCTCACACGGTGGAAGACAAGGGAGGAAATCAAAGGAAATCTCATTTGGAGGTTGATCGGGTTGACTCCAGACAACAAAAATACGGCTAATGGGGGAACCATCTTGGAAAAAACGACGTGCAGAGTACACACCAGGGTATCCTTTGGCAAGTTTCGGGTCAACTTCAATAGGAAAACGGGTGAGGACGTAGCTGTGGAACTTACGATTCCTCTTGGGTGAGTCTTCAAGAATGAGAGGCAGAGATAAAAATTCACCAGCCTTCACTCTATCAATGATGTCCTGACGCTTCCTAGAGATGTAGACAAACCGGGAGGTGACAGCAGCCATCTTGACCTCAGCTAGTTCACGCTGCAACTGGAAGTCCCTGTTGACATCAGACAACCAACGCAGCTTTGTGTCCGTAGATGGGTTTCCAGAGAATGAGAGTTTGACATAGGCATCTCTCAGGGCAAAAGCAGGAAGGTTGGACGAGGGCAAGGAGTTGGTATACAAAGAAGAAACACCAGGGTGAGGCAGAGAAGATACGTCGTGCACAGCTGAAGCACCCTTGGCAGTCTTGGAAGCTGGAGGCAAACAGTCCACACCATCGTGCAAAGGCCTCACATGCAGCAGCTTCCAACCTGACCAGAGCATCTGTAGTGGAACGGTGTTAACGAAAGGCAGACTGGGACAGAGACAGAAAATCACCCGCGCTTCTCCCGAACAGCAGTGGTGCAGACTGGTGACTACCAAGGGACATGACGTTTGGGAAAGTAACCAGAAGTTCTAGGGATAGAGTTGAGAGCAGCAGAGTGGAGCATTTCAGTGAAATATGTTACAGCTTCGTCAGAGCTACCAAAATCGGCTACAGAAGAGACCGAAGAAGTTAGCTCTCTAGAAAACTGCCAGTCAGCATTCTCTAATTTCCACCTAGGAAGACGAGACTGTGGTTCATACCTGTTACCTTCTAAAAGTATAGGGAAGTGGTCACAGCCATATAAATCAGGCAACACTCTCCAACTAAAATCCAACAGAAAACTGGGTGAGCAGAGGGAAATGTCAATAGCGGTAAAAGTCCCAGTAGGGCTATTAAAATGTGTCACATCTCCCGTATTTTAAACCCCTAATTCCTCATTCTCAATAAAAGAAGCCAATAAAACACCCCTGGGGTTGACCGAACTGTCACCCCACAGAGGATGACGACCATTAAAATCACCCAATAAAATAAAGGAAGAGGGAAGGTCCCGTACAAGACGGTTGAGATCACACCTCTCAACTGTAACACTGGGAGGAAGGTATAGACTGCACATAGTGTACGGGCGGTCCATAAATACCTTAACTGCAACAGCCTGGAGCGGAGTGTCAAGCTCCAGGCTCGTACATGGAATATCTCGGCGAACTAGGATGGCAGAGCCACCATGGTGACCCTGCCCTTCAAATGAATTGGAATAAAATGCAGAGTATGATGGAGGACTGGCAGGAATGTAGTCCCCAAGCATTGTCTCTTGGAGAGAAACACATGCAGAAAAGAAACTAGAGAGAAGAACGCGCAGTTCCTCCCAAGAAGCACGCAAACCACGGCAATGCCACTGAAGAACCTTGAACAGTGTTACTTTAGTACTGATTTTTGGGAAGCCTTACGGAAGTACTTCCCACTACCACCTCGACCTGAGGGTTTACTCAAACAATAAGATTTGTCTAATCCTGGGCCACTAGAAGAAGAACGAACTCGAGGAGTAGTAATTGGGACCCGTAGACGAGTCCCTGAAGCATCTGATATGTTAGAAGAAGATGAAGGTATATGAGCTGGAATATTCTTTGAAACAATTACATGGTATTGTTCTGTACAGCAGTGGTATCACTGACACAGGCAGATACATCTAGTCTAGCTCGCCAGGTCTCAGAGACACGCAAGCCCCCACACCACGTCAAGGCGGTTCCCGTTGGGGGGGACTCTGAATGAGGCAGACATTTTGGAGGGAATGAAGGACCAAGGCATTGTTGATGTTCAAAGTATGACCAGGATGAGAGAGAACAAGAGAGAGAAATTTGGCTTATGTTTCATGACTTTTGTTTATGCTCAGATTCCGGACAGGGTAAAGATTGGATACGAAATAGTTCACGTTAGACCATATGTTCAGAAACCGATGCGTTGTTTCTGTTGCCAGAAATTCGGACACACAGCATTGAGGTATTTTAATAAAGATTCATTCACTTGTGGTAAATGTGCAGGTAGCCACGAGACGAGTGTGCTAATTGTGGCGACCCCACCAGGCAAGTGCAGGTGACTGCAGGAGCCTTAAAGTGGAGACTGAAGCAATGGCATACATGAGGGCTCATGATGTCAGTTATGATGAGGCAAAAAGGAAGGTGGAGGGGGTTAACCAAACTCCCTCAGTTTCCTATGCTGCAGCTATGACTGGCACCACTGCTCCTGCTAATACAACTGATGTAAACGTGACTATCCAGGCTAAAGATAAAGAAATTAGAGAATTAAAGAATACAGTAAGTAAATTAACGCTTCAAGTAGAAAATTTGACTAAGAAAATAGCAGAAATTGTTAAATCAACCCAACAAAAGAAACACCACAAGGCTGATGATACCGTATCAGCTTCAAGATCTCATGTTCTCGCTCAGGTGACTCCCATGAAGCCTGCATCGGGGAGTCGTCCGCGTTCGAGGACTTTCTCTGTACCTCATGGAGAGGAACAGGCGATGGAGGGTACCGTCGCGACACCAACCCGAGGGAGGTCCCCGGGAAGTGCAGGGGAGGAAGAGGGTCTTCCCTCCCATCACAAAAAGGTTTGGCCAGACGAACAAGGCCCCAAGAAACCCCATAAACAGCGATAATCTTCGCGCTAACCATACTCCAATGGAACTGTCGAAGTCTTGGAGCTAGATTAAATGTACTCAAACTTATGGCTTGTTCTTACGCTGCCGATATTATTGCCCTTCAGGAAACTCATCTGAACGACCAAGTCGAAGACGAGGTTGTTCAGCTTCGGAACTACAGGTTAATTAGGAGGGACCGTGGGGGGAGGGGTGGAGGTGGAGTGGGAATCTACATCCGCCATAACCTCCCTTTCACTGATGTGCCCTGTAATTTTCCTCTGGAACGTGTCGCTTGCAGAGTGAAATTCGGTGGCACCTACCTGACTATCTGTTCTGTCTACTGTCCTCCTGATACAGTAACTTATGATGATGTTTTTGATCTACAGGACAGTCTGCCCTGTAGAAAATTAATTTTAGGAGATTTTAATGCTCATCATACGTTATGGGGTTCCCTGCAGGATGACAGAAAGGGGGAACAGATGGCTAGGCTAATCAGTGATTCCAATTTGGTTCTTCTGAACGACGGTAGTCCGACGAGAGTTGACGATAATCCTGGTAATTTTAGCGTCCTTGACCTATCTTTGGTCTCCCCATCAATTGCAGCCTCTTGCCAGTGGCTACCCATTGATGACTCATTGGGAAGCGACCAATTTCCTATTTTGATTAAATTTAAAAGCGACACTATTAAAGAGCCTTCAGCACCTAAATTTAACATAAAAAAAGCAGACTGGGTGTCCTTCACAAAGGGTGTCAATATTGAAATTGTTGGAGAAACCATTGATGATAAAGTAAATAATATTCAAGATAATATCCTCAAAGCCGCAATGGCAACAATTCCTAAGACTTCGGTAGATAGCGCAAAGCATAGAGTTCCATGGTGGACGCCAGATTGCCGCAGGGTACTGTGTGAGAGGAATAGAGCCTACAGGCTTTTCAAAAATCACATTAGTGATGAGAACTTTCGCAAGTATAAACTTGCGAGAGCTAGGGCTCGTCGAACCATCAGACAAGCCAAACGAGACTCCTGGAGATGCTTTGTCTCTAGCATAAACAGTGAAACATCAATTTCCCAAGTCTGGTCCACTGTAAGAAAATTAAATACGAAAAAAATATAAAATAAAATTACCAACATTACTTTTAATAACATCAACTATGACGAACCTAGAGACATTGCTAACGCCCTCGCCAGGCAGTTCTCTTTTGCTAGCAGCTCTGAAAATTACCATCCAGCTTTCCTGCCCATCAAGGAAGCAGCAGAGCTGCAGCATATTGACTTTTCCACAGGAGATGAATTAGATTACAACAGTGATCTAACAATGCAAGAGCTTGTCCAAGCCCTAGGAGCCTGTAGTGGGACATCCCCTGGACCCGATGAGATTCGGTATGAGATGATAAAGCATCTTGATCATGATTCCATGATCAAGATTTTGCAAGTGTTTAGCGAGATTTGGAGGGGTCACACCTTTCCAAACTCGTGGCACTTTGCACATGTCATTCCCATACCGAAAGGAGGGGGGGACCCCAGATCGACTTCATCGTATCGCCCTATTGCGCTCACAAGTTGCTTATGCAAGGTCATGGAACGAATTGTTAATCGTAGGTTATTGCATTTTTTAAATTCCAGGAATTTGATGGTTGACGAGCAGTGTGGCTTCAGCAAAGGTCGCCAGACGCTCGATCAGCTAGTAAACCTGGAAGTTCAAATTCAAGAGGCATTTGCCAAAAAAAAAAAAATTGATTGCAGTATTTTTAGACATTGAAAAAACCTACGACATGACTTGGCGACATGGCCTCCTCAGGAAACTATATGCGATGGGATTATGCGGTAACCTGCCCTTTTTTGTTAAGAACTTCATTTCTGACAGAACTTTCTCTGTCAAGATTTTTTCGGACACAGTCACTTTCTCGGACATATTTGTCCAGGCAAATGGGGTGCCCCAGGGGAGTGTTCTGTCTCCGACCTTATTTCTATGTATGACCAATGACATTCTACCAGCTCCTCCTCGAAATCTTAAATACTCACTGTACGCTAATGACTGTGCGATATGGCACTCCAGCTGTAATGCAGAGTTTTCGGCAACTCGGATCCAACTGGCACTGGATTTGATTCAGAATTGGGGCCTCCAGTTGGGTTTTAAGTTTTCAATAAGAAAGAGTGTAGGGGTTATTTTCACTCATAGGAAGAAGCCAGACATCCGGCTGACTATGGGTGACAACCCCCCTACCTATTCAAAATTCTACTAAATTTCTTGGACTGGAGTTTGACAGTCGACTGACATTGCGAGTCCATGTCAGTCAGTTAAAAATTAAATATTTAAAAGCACTCAATTTGCTGAAGTGCATTTCTGGTACTAAATGGGGAGCAGATAGGAAGTCATTGCTAATGTTATATAAATCCTTGATTAGATCTAGAGTAGATTATGGGTCAATAGTGTATGGTTCGGCATCTGAGTCTGTGTTGAAAGGTTTTGATGTTGTGCAGAATGCGTGTTTGCGTGTGTGTCTTGGAGCCCTACGTTGCACTCAAATCGAGCGTCTAGAGGTGGAGTCACAAGTGCCTCCCCTCTGATTGAGACGAGACCAACATCTAATATATTGTGCTAAATAATCCAGGGTGCCGAGTCATCTTCCGGGGAATGCCTTGCTACAGCAACAGCACCTGGGGGGCCACGGCGCTAGGCCGCTGGCAGCGGGACCGAGTCATCCGTCCGGGAACCCCTGCGCCCCAGGGGGCACTGGCGTCAGGCCAATGGGGACCAGGCCCCAAGTTCAGGTACCCGGGGAGCCGAGTCATCCTCCCGGTAATGCCTTGTAGTGGCATTTGCACCCGGGGGCCATGGCGATAGGCCCCCCCGAAGGGCCGAGTTATCCGCCTGGGCATTGCACGGCCCCGGAGGGCACTGGCGAGAGGTCCCTCAGAGCAAGACTCCACGACCTCGTAGAGTGTGTCGCTATAGAATTATCAACAATCGATTCCCTGGTTTTAGTAAATATTGCACCCTGGGTTCCTGGCTGCCAGGGGTTAAATCCCGGGTGCCGGAGGTGGACCTAGGTACACCAGAGGTTTCGTGAGATAATTGTTCAACATCTTTCATATTTCCATCTGTATGCCGACGGATCCAAGACGGATGAATGTGTGGGTGCAGGTGTATGGTTGACTGAATGTCAGTTAAGATTCAGACTGCCGATTCATACATCGATTTTTATTGCAGAACTTTTAGCTATTTATAAAGCTTTGGATTTTGCCCTATCGACGACCCACGATAGGATAGTTATTTTTACTGATTCATTAAGTTCACTTCAAGCTAATAAATCCTTAAATACAACTAACAACGAAGTACAGGGTAATATCATTAGTAAGCTGTAAGGGTACCTTCACATTATGGTATCTATTGCAATGAACAGGCTGATATACTAGCCGGGTCAACTGATGATTTGGACCTTACCATAGTCCGTACGGATCTCGGGTGTTTTGTTTCCCTCATTAAGTCTCGAATTCATCTCCTGTGGCAAAGGCAGTGGACCAGATTAAACATCAACAATAAAGTCAAAACCATTATAGAACCCTGGGCTACGTCATCATGGCGTAGCCGCAGGGACGAGGTGGTGTTGGCTCGTCTTCGGGTCAATGCCACTTGGGTAACTCACCTAGAGGCCTACGTAAACCGAAACTTTGCCCCTCAATGTACTTCATGTAATGCTACAATGTCCATAGCCCATCTGCTAATTTACTGTAATAATTATACAACTCAAAGATTCAAAACTAAACAATATTTCCAAATTAATAAAATAGCTTTCACCATCAACAATTTACTAGCATATGATAAGAATATTATAAACAAACTAATGAGTTTTCTGAGGGAGACAAAACTGTATGACATTATATAGATTGATATAGTAAAATGGAACCATTGGCTTAATGACCTTTGGCTATATGCCACTGGTTGATAGCCAATAAATCCAACAAGCGAGCGAAGCGAGTTCCTCTGTATTGCCCTGAAGTTATTCTGCACTTATAAAATCACGTGTACTTGTGATTACTAATATATATATATATATATATATATATATATATATATATATATATATATATATATATATATATATATATATATATATATATATATATATATATATATATATATATATATATATATATATATATATATATATATATTTTTTTTTTTTTTTTTCTTTTTTTTTTCAGCATCCATATCTTTCTAAAAATGTGTCGGCCCCTCTCCTTACGGGTCACTCCGCTTCAGAATTGCTCCTAATAATATCACTTTCCTATGAATGGACAGTTTCCGGAAGTTTGGTCAGCCTATTGGAGAGTCATGCACGAGGTTGCACTCGTAGGGTTAAGTTTGTGGTGGGGCAGTAGGTACAGTAACACTAATTTAAACGTGGCATGAATACTATCTCATGCACTCAAGTGACCTAGGATCTCCTTAGTTACTAACGAAATGGCTGTTACAGCCTAGCCACAAAACTTCCAACTCAATGTAATTGGCCCGAAATTGGTAAAGGCGGGAATTCCAGCCATCCAGACTGTACTAGTTAACTCATATTCATTGTCTATAAAAAATGGGGACCAAACAAATGGGTTAATAATTAATTTTAAGAAAGATATTTCAAATCTGTTTCATATCTGTTCGGCATTTAATATTGTATAATAGATTAATTTAAGATTATAATATAAATACATCCTGTAACTTCTATACTGTACATGAGCTTCACAATCGTGTCATGTCAAGTTTTCCCTGGAAATAATACATGACTAACATCAAGAAACCTGGAAGCTTTGAATATTTGGCATTTTAACTCGTCCTTGTATCTGTTCATATTTTAAATAGTTTTGTTCTCCCTGTTGTGGCTAATAAGCTGTGGCCAATCATTGAGGAATCAGCCGTCTAGTTGTACTATAGATATAATTAATATATTATGGTACTGAGTGACTTAAATTCTTGAAAAAAAAATTTGACATTTAACAAAGACTATAAGTTACCACAAATCCTTCTACAAACTTGATTCAATGCTTACCAAATTGGTTTCATTTTAACTAATGCGTATGTTGCGAGTTATTTTAAAAATACCTTTACATACTGTACAATAATTGCAGGAGTAAGTATTTACTTTCGTGCAAAAAAAAAAAAAAATAACCTGTTTTGGAGAAATCTTCGGCCATATATCCTTGATGTGACAGATCTTCAGCAATGAGGACATGACTGCCATGCCTTACCAACGTCTCTACACTGTTTAAGAAGCCGCTGCTGCGCTGATATAGTATGCGGCCCATTGTTTCCGAGATGGCCAATTCACGATACAAGCCAAACTCTGCAGTCTTTAAAGCAAATAATTATGAACTATAAACTGTGATGTCAACAAATATTGTACGATATGGCGAGCGATTACGTAAGAGAGCGTGGAATTAGTATGAATGAAGCAATTAATGCAAGAGTGGAAGGGATTTTCATGGAGGAGTGTACAAGTTAGCAGTTTTAATTAGATTGAGACAATAAGGAAGCTCCTTATGCATCTACCCGGGTGAACAGACTCTAGAATACACGGTACAGTTTATTTGGTAACATTCAAGGGTGCAGTACACATGGTGTGGAGGAAGGCCAGTGTGCCGATGTTGCGTCATGGAGAGTCGGTAGTTGCAGTGTCGCTTGTGTAGTAGTTTAGAGCAGGGGGACAGCGGTAGATGTAGTGAGAACATGTGGACTGCAGGTGTGTGACGACGGCAGGTATGGTTGGTCCTTCCTCCTTAGTAGCTCGCTGGATCATTCACATGATCATGCCATCCCCTGACCTGCTGCACCCACCTTGGTTCATACCTGGAGGAAGCGGGAGGCTGGCGGCTGGGTTCCCAAGAGTACGTTAAGCTTACCCAGGGGACGGGATTAACCGAACCGCCAAACTGGGACGGGGAGATCACAAAGAAACAGGGAGCGGTGTACTAGCACATGGAATATATATATAGTAATACGGAGTGGTGCGTCCGCCACCACTACAAGATATTCAATGGAATGGCTTATTTTACCACAACTAAATGACGGGACACAATTATGTCATGGATGTGGGTGTGTGTGGGACGCTGAGATCTTCCAGGGCTTGAATGGGGGATGGGATATGAATGTGACTTTAATCTGCCTTTCCCCCTTGATATAAGGGCAACAGTATTGATGATGTTATAACGACAATGAAGCTCTTGCGTCATTACCCAGGGTGAACAGACTCTAGTATACACGGTAACACTTTATTGGTAATTACAGAGGGCTATATACAAGTAGCCATAGGCAGCCTGCCTGCCGAGTAGCGTAGTAAGAGGCCGTGGTTGTTGCTGCAATGGTCTGGAGAGTGGGTACACACACGTGTGATCAAGGTGGGAACACGGTGGGGAAGCTTGGTCCAGGCGAGGGCAGGTACGGCAGCAGGAGTAGCTGCTACGGGAGTTGGCGCGGTAGTTGAAATAGCTGCTCCTGGCGGAGCTGCCCTCTTTTATTCAGTTGGTTTCACGATCCAAGATGCATATTTACGAACTGTACCCCACTATCGCACCAGCCGCGAAAATGGCCTGGCTGCCAGTGGCAACAAGGGGTAACTCGGTCAAACCTTCGCTACCACACGGTTAACCTTTTCACTCTCTCGCACTGTTCCGCTACTCGTGCAAGAACTGTACCCTCTTATTGCTATTATTATTATTATTATTATTATTATTATTGGTGGCCTTTTGTGGCAGCATAAATAATAAAACACTAAATATAAGATCACTCCATTTAACTAACCCCAAATCCAATCTCGCCTTGCATTAACCAGATCAATATTTATGAAAGCGTAGACGATATTGGATTGGTAAGTTTCAGAAATATGATAACGCGAATACCGAAACTACCCTGTGTTTCTAATAGATAAATGGTGTTATCGTACGTTTAATGAACTATAATATATATTATACTGTATGCATATAATTCTTACACTCACAGTTGTGAGTGTATAATGTATAAAATTGTCTTGTGCTACAAGGTTGATATTAGTGTGAATCTCCATATACACCTTGCCACGTGAACTGACTGACTGCACCACCTTACACATCTTCAGGTCATCAGGACTGCCAACATGTTGGAGAGGGAATATATATATATATATTTTTAAAATTAATTGCGCCGTAGCGTCAATCAACAGGCAGGCAACAATACATACGGGTAGGCGGGACCAATGAGAATACAATGACTACAACCACACATACACACGCACACACACACACACACACACACAGACACACACACACACATCACGAAAACATAACAGAATGGAGCACAAGCATACAGACAAATATTTACATTATGACCTATTTAAATCCACCAAAACGAGGGTGGCGCACCAGAAGTTCCTCCAGAACCTGATCTTTCAGCAGGTGTCGACAAACCACATCAAGTGGCAGGCCCCGGGGCAGCAAATGTCGGACAGTGGGGCAGGCCAGGCAATAGTGCTCTATAGTGTTAGCACGAGGCACTCGACACAAGCGACACTCAGTGAAGGGAGGCTCACCCTGCATCCCAGCAACCTGCCAGTGTGGCCAGTAGCCAAGCCTCAAACGAGCAGAGACTACATTGTGCCTCCGAACCATGAGGCCTCGACGACGGTAGGAATAATTGTGACAGCAGACAGACTCGTAATGGGTGATGGAGATGCTGAAGGGCCTCTCTGCATCCCTGCGTCGCCATACAGGGAGGAGAGCGGCGGAGCGGACCTTAGAGAGGTAACATGTCAGGGAGAGAGGACGTCCAACACCACGAGGAGGCAGATGGCAGGCTTCCTTTGCGAGTCTGTCAACTGTACCATTGGGACATAAACCTACATGGGATGGCACCCATAAAAATTTGACAGTCAAGTTACGATGACGCAATAAGGACAAAAACGATAAAATCTGCTGAATAACAGTAGAGTGTGTGGGCTGAACACTAGAGATGGAATGAAGGGCAGGTTTGGAGTCACAAAAAATGGCAGCATTCACTCCACGTTGACAAACAAGACTAACAGCATCCAGAATGGCATACAGTTCACACAATGTTGAGCTAGAGTGGTTACAGAGACGACAGTCAACCCAGCCCCCTGGAGGTGACTCCATGTCAGGTGAGGAAACGGCACAACCTGCTGTACCATCCACTTGCAATGAGCCATCAGTGTAGAGGCAGTATAGATCTGTGATGGAGGACGTCACTGTTTGTATGTGTTCCAGAACCAACTGCCGCTGTAGAGAAGGCAGTTCCGACTTGGAAGTAGGTGTGAAGCTCACATCAGGTGTTGGTAGCATCCACGGGGAGGCCCTGGGGGGACATCGGCCACCATTATATCTATATTAAGACTACGGAGCATAGAGGAAACAGACCTTATAAGAGTACGTCCAGCAGGCAGTATGGGAGGGACAGTGTAGTTTGGTCTAAGAGAAGTCCTGACTAACTGAGAGTAATGGGGTGAAAGATGTGGGAAATGGAGGCACTTGACTGTGAAGCAAGTAATACTAGAATAAATTCTCTTCACTAACGGGGGAAAACGCAACTCACGCTGCATGTTCACTATCCTGGTCGACATTGGACAACCGAGAATAATTCTCATTGCTCTATTCTGAAATTTTTCTAAAGTTTCAAGAGTAGCTCTGAGAAGTTGAATCAAAGCAGGGGAGAGGTAATCAACAACTGCACGGATAAAAAAATGCTATATAGATGGTCCTGGCTACTGGGATGGAGATGCCCGAGGTGTTGTTAGTGAGCCATTGAAGTGGTGTAAGTTGGCGCTGGAGACGACCCATTAAGTCCTGGACAATGGGATTGTCTTGAGGTCTGACAGGAATAATCTGCCAAATATTGACTGGCGCACCCAGGTAGCGGTACTGGGAACACATGGGAATGACAGTCCCTCTAATGGTGAACACTGGCCGAGCTTGAAGAAGGCGGCAGGTGAATATTCTGCTCTTATCTGGGGAGACAATAATGCCACAGTGAGAGGAGGACACAGAGAAGGAGTCAAGAAACTGCTGGAGATCCCTAGGTGAGGTAGAATGAACACAGATATCATCAGCATAGCACGTAATTGTAGTTCCAGGAATATCAGGGAGAGAAGTGAGCAGCCGATGCATCAGAATATTAAATAACAATGGGCTGAGAACACCCCCTTGAGGAGTACCAAGATGAAAACTGCGCAAAGGAATGAGCGCACCACTGAAAAACACACTGGAGGTCCTGTTACTCAGGTAGCCCTGAATCCACCTTAATAGATTACCCTTTATCCCAAAGTCAACCAGTTGATCCAAAATGACGTCAATGAAGGCCACCACACTGTCCTTGTTAAAGCAAGAGTATAGGTCGACTAGGCAGTGGTGTGTGCTCCGCTGGGGAAGGAAACCAAACAGCCATGGAGAAAGGCGATCCTGCAGTCTGTACATGAGACGATTGAGTAAGATTCTCTCCATAACCTTACAAAAACAGGAAGTCAGGGAAATAGGCCTGAACTTCGCAGTGCCAGACTTAGGGATGGGTATTATTGTGCTGCTGGTCCTGGCTCGTGGTACACAACCATCACGAAGACAAAGTCGAAGTTGAGGGTTCCCAGGAACTTGTTGAAGTAGGAGCAGCACAGTATAAGGAATACCATCATCATCAGGGGAAGAAGCTCTACCCCGAGAGAGAGCACGGCACAACTCCTCCTCAGTTATCTCCTCTGCATCATCGTCATCATCTTGCAACAGAGCAGACATTAGATGTAGTTGATGGACAGCAGCACGGGAAGTAAGTGCATCTTGTATGTGGATGGGTAGACTGGCTGAGGTAGATTGTTCTGCCCAGGCATCGACAAGTTGTTGGGCATAGTCGGCGGGAGTGTGATGACGAGCAGTAGCCGGTGTCTTTTTAACAACCCGACGGATGAGGTGCCACATAGAAACCACACTTTTTTGCTGGTTGATGCTGTCCGTGAACCACTGCCAAGACTCAGTGTGAGCACACTCCTGCAGGGCAACTAAAGCGTCCCTAGACATCTGGTAATGATGGAGCAGGTCAGGGGTTGGGTTGGCTTGATACAATAGGCCCTCACGTTCAGCCTCCTCATTTGCCTCCTGTATACGTGCATCCAGCGTCCAGGAGTGGGCAGTATGGCGATGCTGGAGGTGTGGCCGGGAGACGTATAGCCTATAAAAGTCATGAGTAGCAGATACAAGATCAGAGTACAACTGTTCAGCTGATGATATGTCAAATGTAGGGAATACATGGGCCATGAATATTGTAAGGGGCAATACGCAAACGAGTGGCTGAAGCACTTGACCCAGCAGTTAGAGAATGATGAAACCGAAGAGAGATGTGATCAGAGAATAAGTCTTGCACGGAGGAGCACAGGACCTGAGATGCTATCAGGCCAGATGAGAGGATGTAATCCAGAGTACCTCCACGGCAATGAGTGGCACCGCCAGTGTCCCAGCGTGTCAGATGATGCTTGCGGATGTATGAAATGAGACGAACACCATTACGATTAATAGAGCCAGAACCATCACCCAAATCAGAATGCTGAGCATTAAAATCTCCCATATACACCATACCACGCACATTACATAATTGGAGTACTCCATTTTCAGGTAGAACCTCAAATAGCTGAAAGGTCATGTCAGGATCAGTGGAGGTACGGAGAAGGCGATGTGGTAAGGAGCTATGTATGGATGTCAGGAGACCATTCCTTACCAGATGAACATATGGCACAAAACCTGAGAGAGGAGGAGCTTGCCCAGCAGTGAGCGGCCATCCTGGAAGTGCTTCCTGGAGAAAAATAACACTGGGATGATGACGAAAAACATAGGCCTTGAGTTGAGTGAGCTTAGCATAACTGGTGATACCACATACATTCCAGGAGATGACATCTAGCCGGCAATCACTTGCGAACTCTGTATTTGGAGGTAGAAGTCCAGTGAGTGGGGGCAGATGAGCGACCTGGAGAAGAAGATGGACCAGGAGGCGAGATGGAACAGTATCCATCTTTTCGGTAAGGGTAGTGACAGTTGAGATGATGGCCTGCTGAGCCTCGACCAAGGTGGAGAGTTTGAAATCATTGGCAGCCTGCGCGGCAACCAGCCCATCAATCCTGGCTTCAAGGGCAGAAAAGTGGTTCTCCAGGACCGTACATCGTGCCATGAGGGTAGCAACAGACTTGCGGAGGGCCTGGTCCGGAGGTGAGGCAGGGCTGGTAGGAGGAGCAGACTGGGGAGGTGGTGGTGGCGGTGGTGGAGGTTGAGCAATAGTAGTGACACGAGTCTGGACCTGACATCGAGTACATGCATGTCACACATTAACCCCTGGCTGAAGGCATCGTGGACACTTCCATCGAGATATGTCCTCAGGAGGTGAAGGCTCAGAGGTGGAGGCAGCAGGACGTGATGGGTCACCCCTGACAGGACACGTCTTGGAATCAAGGTCGGCGGCACACCATGTACACTTCGGCCTGACAGAACAGTACCGAGAGATATGCCCAACTCCCCAGCACCTGTAGCACCAAGGCTGGTCATTATGAAGTTTCCTCACCTCACACGGTGGAAGACAAGGGAGGAAATCAAAGTAAATCTCATTTGGAGGTGGATCGGGTTGACTCCAGACAACAACAATATGGCTAATGGGGGAACCATCTTGGAAAAAACGACGGGCAAAGTACACACCAGGGTATCCCTTAGCAAGTTTTGGGTCAACATCAATAGGAAAACGGGTAAGGATGTAGCTGGGGAACTTACGAGGCCTCTCGGGTGAGTCTTCGAGAATGAGAGGCAGAGACAAAAATTCACCAGCCTTCACTCTATTAATGATGTCCTGACGCTTCCTAGAGATGTAGACAAACCGGGAGGTGACAGTAGCCATCTTCACTTCAGCCAGTTCACGCTGCAGCTGGAAGGCCCTGTTGACATCAGACAACCAACGCAGTTTTGTGTCCGTAGATGGGTTCCCAGAGAAGGATAGCTTGACATAGGCATTTCTTGGGGCAAAAGCAGGAAGGTTGGACGAGGGCAAGGAGTTGGTATACAAGGAAGAAACACCACGTTGAGGCAGAGAAGGTACGTCATACACAGCTGAAGCACCCTTGGCAGTCTTGGCAGCCGGAGGCAAACAGTCCACACCATCGGAATCCTGCAAGGAGTCGGACGAGGCATCAACGGGTCGCTTGGTAGAGGTTGAGGAGGTGGAAGGCTGCAACCTGAGCTGCGGAGTGACCGAGGTGAGGGGGGGAGGGTTGCGAGAAGGCAGCTCAGGCCAGTGATCATCGATAGGAGACTCATCCTCTTTCGACATGGCCAAGTCAGCCTCCAGGCAGGTAGCCACATCCGAATCCGCGCTCTCCATCTGGCCAAGCAAGGCCAAGATGGGACGCAAACAAGAACACGAACAGCTGAACACTCAATCAGCCAAGGACACACACACACACACAGACAATCACAACAATACAATACACAGAATCACAACAGACAAACAACACCAGCAACACCACAGAAACAACATACAAACAAGAATGCACAAACAATACAAACAACAACACACAAGCAAGAGTGTAAAAACAACACAAACAAGAATTCAGGCAGAGCGCCAGGAGAACGTCTTCACACCAACAAGGTTGGGGCGAGACTGAGGGAATATTTCCACACTCAAGTCTTCAATACCCTTACCAGTTTAGTGGTTTTCAACCAACTCATAATCCTCTTCGAGTATCAAAACTAATGTGGGCTAACGAAACTAGAGTCAACGTCAGTCTCTAATTAATGCAAAAAATAAATATAAATAAAATACTGTTGACAAGCCTGTGAGTGCCAGACGCAATCTCCCTGGCCTCTGCTCACAAGTTTTATTTGGCAAAATAAACATTTCTTCTACCTAGAAACAGATGAAAAACCGAGCGATTCATAGTAAATTACCAAACAGCACGTGTTCACTATATTCAATACAACAGGCTATTATTAAAAGTATTCAGAATATTACAAGGTTGCTATCACGTGAGGGATAATGAAAACCCTGATATTTGACACGATGATTATAAACTGTCAGGTAGATACGGGGGAAATGGAAGTGTGTTAGTCGTATCAACACTTGACACATGTAATATTGTAACAGGTTGTTACTATGTTTGTTATCTTCACTTAGCGTCAATGGCAAACAAGTCTGTGTTGGTCTGGTCTCGTCTTTATTGTTGTGTTCGTATGTTACATATAAAGTTTTCTAGCTAACATGGAATATATACAACTATATACATAAAGGTTGCCTGCTACAATATAAAGGTATTTCACATTTGCTTCATTTAATAAATAACATTCTGGTTCATGATTCTTATTCAGTTATTGTGTAAGTATTTTTCAGCGTTTAGTGCTTGATAATAACCATTTAATATTATACGTAAAAAGTACTGTATACAATAATGTTACCTCAGTTGTTTTTGTTTTACATCATAATATGAAAAAGTTAATCTTACCTTTAATTATGTTAATAATTGACACGAATATCGGGACTGTATATAAATAATAGATAACCGGGTGTATTTTCATACTTTTATTAAAGCTTCCACTCATTTTTCACCTGCCCAAGAATAATTTCTCACCTCTCTTGTATAGGTACCCCCCTTCCCTCCTCATATCCCTCCTTACTTCTCCCTCCCACCAGTGAATGGTTCGAGCGAGCAGAGCTCACAACTAGTGTTTCGGGGTTATCTCGGCCAACGTTGACAACGCTGGGTGGGCCTAACGGAAGTGTGACCAGCTGTACTTCCCAGATGTGTGGAGCGGCCGCGTCATCCCACAACCCCGATATACTTACAGCAATTAGGGAGCGGCTGTTTGCTATTGAGGCGGTTAAACAAAGGAGCGGGCCAGCATGGCGCCGCTACAATGTGATGAAAGGGCAAAATACTTATATTTCCATCACAGTACCCTCGCCTATGTATGTGTTACTCAGTACTGATACTAGATAGGGATTTAGAGAGATAAAATGGTAAGCTAGGAATGAAAGTAGAAGCCAGAGGAGACAAGAGATACTGTGGAAGAGACGAGATTAGGATTAGGAGTAGACAGAAGAAGACTGAAGTAGAACTAGAAGGCGCAGAGCAAAACCTTCGCCCTACCGTTGATTCACAATAACTAGTGATGATGATGAAACCCAATGAGCCCCAGATGTGGATCTTGTGATTTGATATGATTATAAGGTTTCATCAACATCATCACATCTTCCCCAATCCTACAAGAATGCAATCCTTGCTCTTACACCCAAAGCAGTGGGACTAAGTCATATACCTCATCTCTGTGCTCACACTCCTCCGTTCAGCTCAGTTCTATTGTATCCAACTCCTAAATACCTATAAAAGTTAAGCTATTTCTTGTCTCCGCTCTGATGCTACTAATAATTATGAAAATGTCAGAAACTTATTTTCATTCTTATCTGATGACACTGTGGAATACATCTACGCCTGCCAGTATTCTTGAAGCACGTCTCCCAAGCCACTGCTGAAAACATTGTGGCCAGCTTCCCATCTACCCTGACGATTCAGTGTCGGAGGATGGGATTGGTTTGTGATTGTGGCTGGCAGGCGTGTTGTTAGGAGAAAGTTCCCGTGTGCTGTTTTCTCAGCTGTGAAACACGTTTTTTTAATCTGGACTATTCGGTGAACGCTGCATCATTATTACCAACTCAAGTAGTGTTTTAGCTTCGTTAAAGTGGTACGCACCATCTTTCCAGTTGATGCAGGAGATTTAGGACTGGCTAATCCTGTTCCATACTCGGAAGTGATTATCTGTAGATTTTTGTTGGGTCCGGCCTCATGTTGGTGTTGTAGGAAATGAGAAAGTTGAGGAGGCGGCAGCCCTGCTGAGCGATTCTAAGGTAAGTGTGCCATATGGTGTGCAATATGATTGATTGATAAATAATGCCATGGCATCCAGCGGCGCAACAGCCAGGGTCAATAGAATGATACCACCGAACATAATATTAAATTTTTAATATAAAGAATTAGGTCACTTAAATAATAACAATAAAAAATAATAATAAAAAAGAAAAAATACAAAGCCATAAAATTCACACCTTTGGAGAAGGCCTGCCCCTTCCACATTGGAGAGGGTGCTCCCACTCACACTACTAGTCTCCTCCCCGAGCACCTTGGAGAGACTGTAAGAACTGTCACCCAACCGGTACCCAAAAAGGTACAGTTACCACCACTGTCGCATAGTACAGGGGCTCACATGTTTAAGAGATTTAAGTGATTCAGTTCCTTAAGCAACAAAGTTGAGTTCATGTACTAGTGTATCGAGGATACTTCATCTAACACACGTGGATTGTTTCGAGCTAAATAATCACAGTGGCGCACATCTCTGAATATGTTTGAGCCCTGTACCACGTGGCAGTGCTGGGTAGTGTACCTACGACAATGGTCCTCAAGGCTGGGGCATTTCGCGAGATGGTGCCGCACAGCCAAAGGAACCAGACAATCATCACAGTAGAGAGGGTGAGCCCTCTTCATAAAATATTCATGGGTCAAGTGTGAGTGGTCATGTGGAGATAGGCAAGAGCCATCTCCCACCAGCAAGATAGGCTGCTGTAGCTCCACAAACCCAGGCACTGGTGGCAGCCACAATGCTTGTTAGCCTCGACAGCATCCCATCTGCCTTGACAGCAGGAAGGTACGGTAGCGTCAATATTGTGTCAAAAGTCCGCAACGGGTTCCGGCTGACTCCTTCGTCGCAATTGTGGAGGCCCAACTCTTTTAGAGGATTTTCGACAGACAAAGGTTCGGGCTAGACGAGTTTTAAAAGAGGCCCGATGTGCATCTGGGAAGGCCTATGTGTCTTCAATTAATACTAAAATCCCACTCACTCAAGTGTTCAGCAGAGCCCATAAGATGGCGGGAAAGTTTTCTTCTAGTTCTCCACCTGTAGGAGTCTCACTTGACCTCTGGCTGTAAGTTATGAGTTAGGAACCCAGGGGCGCACTGTCCTGGATTTCTTGGGGAGCGAGAATGAAAGTTATAACCATATATTCACCCTAAGAGACCTACACTCTGCTCTCTCTCTCTGCAGCAACACTTCTCCGGGGCCAGACAACATCCCATATGCAATGTTGCGACACTTGGGTGAGGAGGCAATCTCATTTCTTTTAGCTTTATATAACAGAATATGGCTGGAGGGTGTCTTCCCTTCTGGGTGGAGGCTTGCTACCATCCTTCCTTTCCCCAAGCCAGGTAAGGACTCTAGTGTTGCCATCAATTACCGACCAATTGCCTTGACCTCCTGTCTCTGTAAACTATTTGAGAAGATGATGAATGTCAGACTGGTATACTTCTTGGAATGGGGTGATGTTCTGTCTCCGTCCCAATTTGGCTTTCGTAAACACTGTTCCACTACAGATGCTCTGGTCAGGTTGGAAGCTGCTACATGTGAGGCTTTTGCACGACATCAACACCTTGTCTGCGTATTCTTTGATTTAGAGAAAGCGTATGACACTACATGGTAATATGGCATTCTGCAGCAACTCCATTTATATGGCCTGCGGGGTCACCTTCCACACTTTCTTAAGGAGTTTCTCAGTGGCCGCACTTTTTCTGTGAGGGTTGGTACAGCCCACTCAGCATCTGTTGCACAGGAGGAGGGCGTCCCCCAGGGAAGCATCCTCAGCGTCACATTGTTTGCAGTAGCAATTAATGCCATTGCCTCATCCCTTCCAGACGGTATAGCTAATTCGAAGTACGTTGATGACCTGGCGGACTGGTTTGCTGCTTCCCGTATGTTAGTGGTAAAGCGGTGCATGCAGCTTGCCCTTGACAGGGTGTTGCATTGGGCTGGATCTCATGGGTTTCGATTATCTCCTGCCAAGACAGTTGCTATGCACTTCTGCCACACCCGAGGAGTCCCCTCCGATCCGGAGTTATTCACGTATGGTCATCGGATACGTTGTGTCGAGGAGACTCGCATTTTGGGTCTCCTTTTTGACAAACGTTTGACTTGGGTTCCCCACTTATGTTTACTTAAGGTCTCTTGCCTCAAGGCTCTTAACCTGTTGAGGGTCCTCAGCCATACGTCCTGGGGGGCTGATCGGACCACCCTACTTCACCTATACCATGTCCTCATTAGGTCAAAACTCGACTATGGGTGTGAGGTGTACTCCTCTGCCACGGATGCCCATCTCAGAGTTTTAGACCCAGCTCATCATGCTGGGGTACGTCTAGCGACCGGAGCCTTCAGGTCATCCCCAATCTCCAGTCTCCTGGTGAATGCTGATGAGCCACCTCTTGATCACCTTCGCCAGTCCTTGATGGTTCGTTGTTGGCATCTATCAAATCGACTTCCTGGCTCGCTTCCCTGCTCGGTGGTGTCATCTGATATCATGTCTCACTATTACCTTTCACATCCTCACACACCATTGCCCTTTGGCTTCCGGGTCTGGAAGGCTATGGAGGAGATGGGCATTGATGACTACCCGATTTGTCCTGTCCGGGTCCCTAAAGTGGCTCCATGGCTTCTTCCAGAAGTTTTCCCCTGCACCTGCTTTTCAGACAAGAAGGAATCTCGTCCTTCTCCAGTGGCTCATTCCCTCTTTTCAGAACATGCCTCCTCTCACAGGGAGTCCCTCCCTGTGTACACTGATGGGTCAAAGTCTAATGCTGGAGTTGGTTTTGGAGTTGTCTTTCCTGACTTTTGCAGAGGCGGCAGGCTCCCTTCTGTCATGTCAATTTTTACTGCCGAGCTCTCGGCAATTTTATATGCCCTCCAAGTGATTTTTACTCTCCCTCAGCCTTCTTTTACTATTTTTTGCGATTCCTGTAGTGCCTTGCAGGCCTTGTGCAACTTTAATTCTTTCCATCTCCTGGTGTTGGCCATTCTCGAGTGGCTTGTCCTCCTGGGTCGTCGTGGTCGCAAAGTCACATTTTGTTGGGTCCCGGCCTATGTGGGTGTTAATTCCTGCAGTGGACATTAACTCTACATAGATATTGCCGTTCGTTCCTGCTGGCAGGACATATGGGATGCAGTCGAGGTTAACAAGCTCCGCGACATCCACCATTGCCTTGGTTTGTGGACCTACATCGGCCTTGTCCGTCTCCGTATTGGCCACACATTATTGACTCATGGCTTTTAATGGAGAGGGCTCCCCTTCCCTACTGTGATGATTGTCTGGTCCCTCTGACAGTAGGACATCTTATTGTCGAGTGTCCCAGCCTTGGGGACCTTCGTCGTAGGCACCTCTCCGTGTAACGGGTGGGTGACGGTTCTTACAGTCTCTCCCAGTTGCTCGAGGAGGAGGCTTGTAGTGTGGGAAGGAACACCCTCTAGTATGTGGAGGAGGCTGACCACCTCCACATATTGAGATTTTATGATATTTATGGTTTTTAGATGGTTTGATGTTTTTTAATTTTGATTGTTTTATATATTTTACTTAAGTCGACGGGTTTATTTAGTAAGAATGTGCTTTTTAGTTTGTGTGTCTTTTTAAACATGCTGCCTATCACTTTGGGGGTAATAAAGCCTATTAAATGTGTGTTCATGTTAAATTAATTGTGTAAATGACCATTTTATGTTGGGCGGTATGTAACCCTAGCTGTTGCACCGCCAGATGCCTAGTTGCATCAAAGAATGAATCAAATCAATCCTCAAGCTGTCTGGCCAAACAGCCCCAAGCTCCTGAGGAAGGTCATGGCCTTAACCGGGCTTTCCCACAGTGCCCTCAGAGAGTGTATGTTGTGTTGTTGGCTTGTGCGGTTGTGTGCATTGCAGGATTCCATAATGTGTTTAATAGAATGGGGTGTTGTGTTGCATCCCGGACAGGTATCTACAATGGCTCCATCCAGCTTCTTCTGATATGTCAGAAAGGTCGTGTGGTGGCCGCACCGCAGCCTGGCCAGGTGAACAGTGTCCTCATGGGAAGGGAGAATTCAGATGGGTGGATGTTAGGAGGTTGTGCATGCAGCTGAGTGTTGTTTTTGAGTGTTTGGATGGACTGATGAGTAATTTGAGTATGGATGTGTTTCTGGAGACTGGTTTGGGGTGGGCAGGGTGTGAGAGATGATAGTATTTGTGTATGGTATCGTGTACTCGGTGTTGTTTTGATGTTCCTTGGCATGTGTAGGTGTTTTGCCATGTAGTGTAGTGGATGGTGTGGGTGCAACAAGTGATTGTGTGCATCTCATGTCAAAATGATCCTTGATTTTGAGGACTTTGGTTTCATGGTGTAAGTGGTCTGTAGGTGTGGTAGCTGTGCAGCCTGTGACTATATTCAGGGTTTGATTCTGTATGGTCAGAAGGGTGTTGAGATGAGTCTCAGTGAGGTTTGGGGCCCAGGCAGGGCTTGCATAATCCATCGCTGATCGGATATATTGTTTGTATACTGTGGTTGTGGTTTCCTTATTGTGTCCAAATGTTGTGCTGGCAAGTGATCTGAGGGCTTTAAGTCTTTGAATGCATTTTTTTTTTATGGCTGTGATGTGTTGTTTGAATGTCATGGATGTATTGTATGTTATGCCAAGTATATTGTGTGTGTGTGTGTGTGTGGTATTGGTGTGTTGTTTATGGTGAGGTGTGGTGTGTAGCAGTGTTTTGCATTCCAGTTGGTGAGTAGGGTGACTCTTGACTTGGTGGGTGCTATTTTAAGTCTGTTTGTGGTGAACCAGGCATTTTGAGTGTTCAGGTAATGTTGGAGGATGTGAGTGGCTGTGTCTACATTTCGGTGTGTACATGTGAGTGTTATGTCGTCTGCGTAGGAGGCTATCTGTATTTGTGTTGCCTGGGGTGTTGATAGGTCGTGCAGGTATAAATTGAAAAGGGTGGGTGAGAGTACAGGACCTTGGGGGATACCATTGGTGAAACTTTTAATGTTGGATGACTGACCAGTAAATGTAACATGGGCTACTCTTCCTCTCAGGAAGCTGGCCAGCCATCGTTTTGTATTATTGTGCATGTTTGTGTTGTATATTTTGTTTGTGAGGTTGTCGCAGGGGATGGCATCAAATGCTTTACTAATATCCAGTGTAACTAGGAGTGTTCTGTGTGGGGGTCTATCTGAGTTGATGCCATCATAAATTCTTTGTGTGAGGTCTATAAGAAGAGTGTTTGTTGAGTGTAGTGGTCTGAAACCATGTTGTGAGGATGCAAGGGGAATGTGTGGTGTGATTTGGCTGATGATGAGGCGCTCAGTAACTTTGGGAGGGGTGCATAGCGGGGTGATAGGGTGGTGTGACGAGGGTAGTGTGGGATAGTGATGATATTTCCGTGTTTCCAGATGTTGGGTATTGTGTTGTGTGAGTAGCTGTAGTTTGCTCTGTTAGTGAGTGCTTGTATGCCTTGAGGTCCAAGGTATTTGAGGTGTATGTTACTGATGTTGTCAGGGCCACAAGCAGGTGAGTATTTTAGGTTGTGGATAATGTGATTTGTGTGTCTGTTTGTGAATGGTTTATAGTTTGGGTCGGTGGGGAAATGTCTCTTGCGTCTAATGACTTGTCGGTCTTCAGGGTGAGGGTGAAGGTGGCTGAAGTGAGAGAAAAGCTGGATGATGGTGTTTACTTGTTGTTTAGTTGAAGATATAATGTCTGTTGTTGTGATGGCTGCATGTGATTGCGTAATTTTGTTTTTTAATTTTGTTGTTTATTTGTGTATTTAGTGTTTGTATTTGGTGTACTATGTGTTGTGTAAGATGAGTTGGGGAAGTGTGTTTGAGTGTGTCTCGTTGTCTGATGAGGTCTTGAATTTCTGTTGTAAAGTTGGGGTTTTATTTTCTTATGTTACAGCTGTGTTGATGTTTATAATGGGTGTACTGTTCAGTGTTTCGAAGTGTTGTTCTGTTTCAGTGGTGAAGACTTCCTAGTTGGCACTTTTGTAGTTTGTGTATGTGTGTCTGTGGCCAACTGGGGTGATTCTTGTTTTTATGGTGATTATGATTGGGAGGTGGTCGGATCCTAACGTTCCTACCACTCTCCATGATGTTGTGGAGGCAAGGTTGGGGGATGAAAATGTAATGTCGGGAGATGATGGGTGGTAGAGGGCTTGAGGAGGAATGTGGGTGTGGGTATGGATATCATTCGGTATGGTAAGGTCATCGATCTAGGATTCTATGTCAAGTCCTCTGATTGTGTCGGGGTTGTTGATGTACCAGGCTGACGTCACAACCCAGGATGAGGTTAGGTGTGTTTGATAAGCGTTGTAGTTGGGAGGAGTAATTGTCGGGAACATGGCGTGAAGTTTGGGGGGGTATGTATATGTTAGCAACGGTAATGTATTTTGTGTTCCCTATCCTAACGTTATTTCTTGTATTTCTGTTATTGTGTCGTTGTGTGGTATAAGGGATTTGATGTGAGTGTCAGCTGATGTGTAGATAATTGATTTGTGTACCAGGGTGATGAGTCCACCGCCAATGCCGCCAGCTCTGTCCTGTCTAATGACTGTGAAGTTTTTGAATAAGGGAGTGTTTTGTGTGCTGCGGAGTTTGGTGTCCTAGATGACTGCTATGTGTATGTTGTTCTGATTGATGAAATGTTTAAGTTCGTGTTGTTTTGGTGTGATGCCGTTTATGTTTATCTGTAATTTGTTTATGTTATGTGAGCGGCTTCTGTTTGTGTAAGGTTGGGGATGGGGTGGGGATGGGGGTGTTGGTGGTGGTGGAGGTGGAGATGGTGGGGGTGGTGGAAGTGGTGGAGATGGGGGTGATGGTGGTGATGGTGGTGAGGATGGGGATAAGGATGATGTTAATGGTGAGGATGAGGATGATGGTTGGGACGAGGATGTGTTTAGAAATTTAGAGGTAAAGATGAATGTGGGAGAGTTGCTGGATGAGATGGGGAAGGAGTGGGGGAAGAGGTACAGGAGGAATAGGTCCATGTGTGTAGTGTTTGATGGAAGCAAGTGTTGTGCATGTGAGGTGGGACCAGTGCTTGCAAGAGTTGCATAGCACTGAACCCCTTGTCTGTCGACTCGAGGTGATAGGTTTTGAGCAGTTTGGACATGTGTGTTTGTATGTGGGTCCTGGATTGCTCTCAATGTCTCCAACTAGGAGAAGTAAACGAGAAATAACAGCTGGAGAGTTATTTCTCAGTGTAGAACAAATGTGTTGCTGTGAGGGGGATGCGTGAATGCCCGGGCGACTGAAGCCACTCCCAGGTTCTCGTGCCCCAAAATGGGGCAGGGGTTGATTGTGATGGTTTGGCCACAACTGGGCATCTCCCCTCCATCCGGCAAAAACTTGCCCCATCTTGGGCTCCTCCTGTCGGTCGGCAGGGTCGGTCCAGCTAGGGGGTAGTCCCATGACGAAGACGCCGCCACTCCAGGATGGTTAGGGCCGGTGCAACACACTACCGCCAATATTTACACAACACCATGCCTACACCAAGACTGCAACCTCAGTAGTATCACCACACCCCACAACCTCTCATGCAACCCACACACCAACATACAGACCTCTTCATGCAAGCATTCATCACTGCCCTTCATTCCACACAACAACCACCTGCTACTCAACAACACCAATACAACACACCACCGCTCATGCCACAACAGCAATACAATCATACACCTACAATACTTTCACCAGTACAACAACAATTTACCCCAACATCAATAATACTACAACCGATACAGCAACAACATTTTAATCCTACACCGAAAATGCTTCCACGCCAACCTCACGTTTTACCACGCCCACCGACCATCCTGCCTAGCATAACCACAAGCTACGCACGCCTTCTGCCCGCGATATCACCACCACAAGCTTCGATACCTAGTCATGCCAAACACAGCACCAACCTCGGCCCGTGACCAGTCAAGCACCATACCCTACTTCCCGCACTCTCCTGTGGGTTGAGGACCTGGAGTCAGGCGACAGTTTCCTCGTGGACTCTTGTTCCGAGGTTAGTGTCGTGCCGCCTGTGGCCAGAAATTGAAATTGAAATTGCTGGGTTTCGGTTCTGGCACTATCTCTGATGAGATATTCTCCCGAACGTTAGCCAGGCAAGCCCTAATCCCCACGATGGTGCCCAGCCAAGGCAGTAACCCCCCAGTAAACAGTTTTTTAAACTCTCAGACCTGGGCGAGGCTCGATATGTCGACCTCAAGGATGCGAGGCGGGCGCATTACCACTGTACTAGCCAATCTTCGACGGCGTATGACCTTCTCGCTGCGAACAAGACTCCGATTGCCACCTACAGGACAAGGAGCAAGGCGGTTACACTCATGAAGCAAGAATACATGGTACGGCCCTTCATTGTGGCAGACGTCCAAGCACCAATCCTGGGACTGGATTTCCTCACAATACATGACATCCTGATTGACGCGAAATGCAAACAACTTATACACAACACTACAGGGGTTACTATCCCTACTAAACACTGCTGCAACACGACACCCTATATCACACAAATTTCTCACTCCAACACATACCACCACATCATTCAAGACTTCCCACAACTCCGGTCTGCAAACACCTCACAACATGTCTACGATCCAGGGATTTGCCACACTATTATCACAACGGGGCCGCCAGTATTCGCCACACTGCGATGGATGCCACCTGAACGACTGGATGCCGCAAAGAGAGAATTCCTTGTTATACTACAGCCGGGCATGGCCAGGCCCTCAGGCAGCGCATGGGCATCTCCTTTGCACATGGTCCCAAAACAACAGGAAGGAGAATGGAGGGCATGTGGAAACTATAGGGCTCTAAACGCTGCTACTATTCCCGACAGTTGCCCGATCCCACACATCCTTGACTTTCACTCCAAGCTCCAGGTGTGTGCGGTCTTCTCAAAGATCGACCTGGTTCGTGCCTTCCATCAGGTTCCGGTGGCGGAAGAGGATATCAAGAAGACAGCAATGACCACACCCTGCACAATCGTTTCAGAGATTCATTGATAAGGTGCTGTGGAGTACACAGTTGTCTACATAGACAACATTCTGGTCGCCTCATCCACACACGAACAACACCAGCAGCACCTGAGGGAACTCTTCTCCCGCCTGCAGCAATTTGGATTGAAAATCCACCCTTCAAAATGTGTCATCGTTGCGTATCACCTTGAATTCCTAGGCCACTGAGTAACTCCCAACGGAATTACACCACTACCTCAGAAATTTGAAGCGGTGCGTGAGTTTCCACTGCCGACCACAGCAAGAAAACTACGAGAATTTTTGGATGTGGTTAATTACTAGCACCGTTTTTTCACTCATGCCGCTTCTGCACATGCGCCACTCCACGATCTCCTAAAAGGCCTAAAGAAAGCATTCCAGAAGAAGCTGGCATGGACGCCTATGACTGAGGCTGCCTTCACCGCTATCAAGACTAAGCTCACCGAAACCACACTCCTAGCATACCCCACGCCCCACGCTCCTACGTCTATATACACTGACGCCTCTAGCGACACCAACGGGGCGGTACTCCAACAGGAAGTTGACGGGATACTCAAGCCCATAGCATTCTTTAGCATACACCTCGAGCCACCACAAAGAAATTATAGTGCATTCGATAGAGAATTGGTTGCCATGCACGACACGGTTAAACACTTCCACCATTTCCTTGAAGAAAAGCCGTTCCATAACCGGACCGATCATAAGCCACTCACCACAGCCATGAAACAGCTGGGTACGAACTGGTCACTTTGTGTACCGCACCACCTTGCCTTCATATCGGAGTTTACGACCGACATATGACACGTCCTTGGGGAGGACAATGCCATCGCAGATGCACTGTCCAGGGCCCCTCCTGCATTACCCACGGTCGGCACTATACAGTAGATACCACCACTAGACTTCCTGGCACTCACCACAGCACAACAGTCAGATACACACCTACAAGAACTTTTGGCAGGAGACACGGGCCTACGTCTGGAGTTCCTCACAGCACCCAACTCGACCATGAAACTATGGTGCGACACTTCATACGGAATTCCATGCCCCTACATAGCTTACCTCCTCAGTAACAGTGAAGTTGTTTTTGCACACTATCACTGGCTGAACCATCCAGGTGTTCCAGGCACACTCTGCCTTGTCAGTTGCCGGGCCGTGTGGCCTGGTGTCAGAAAAGAGGTGAAGGAGTGGGTTTCATCATGCCTACCTTGTCAAAAGTTGGTCGACACACACGCCCACCTCTACACGAGATCACCGTGCCCACCTCCAGATTCCACACGGTGCACGTGGATATTGTCGGGCCACTGCCACCGTCGCAGGGATCTCGTTACCTCCTTATGTGCGTTGATAGGACAACGCGCTGGTGTACCGCTACACCGATGATTGATATATCTGCGGAAGATTCTGCCCGCCGCTTTGGATATTGGATGGTTTGGTGTCTGGGCTGGGAGATGTTGGGGAGAGGGGTCTCAGCACCGTCGTTGGCAAACTTTCGAGCCATTGGGGCTGCTTTTTAAAACGAGTGGCCCCGTGGGGGAAGAGGTACCCTGCCCACGGGGTTCTCCGTATCCGAATCACTTATGACAGTGGCTGTAGATCTAATCGGAGCTATATTACTTTCAATACAAATGCTGCTGCCAAAGCAGCTTTTGAGGGAAAAGATTCTCTGATTGTGGAGGATACTCACTGCAAAAGTCTTATGATGCGGTCCACAAATGTAGTTGACAGTGACAATGACTACTGCCCTAACATCTTTGATGACTCTGTAGAGCATGTACCTAAGGAGCGTCGGGTTCCTACAACCTTTTGGTTTGTAGCTTGCTACAGGGAGGGGCGTGGTAACCTTATCCATGCTTCTAGGTATCTTGAGAAAGAAATTGGATTACTACCGATGAGCCACATAAAAAAATATGGTGAGGGTGTTTCAATTAGAGCCAAAAATCTTACACAGGCCATGATGCTCCTCAATCTCCCCTGTCCTTCTGATGGCATGTTTGAATCTATATAAACACATTGACCATTTAATTATAGCAAGGGGCGTATATATAATGAGAATTTGTATGAATTCTCAGAAGATGACATTCTCACTATGTGCCCAGATAGTGTCCAACGAGTAACAAAGATGAAAGGCAATAAAAATATGATCATCCTGACTTTCTATGGATCGCATATCCCAGATCGTGTTAACATTAACCCCACCTCTTTTGAGGTGAAGCCTTAACATCCATTCCCGGTGTGGTAATTGTTCTGCTCTTGACTCACATCTTACTTCTGAGTGTCAGTCAGAGAGTTACTGCTTTGAACTGCAGGGATGCTCACCCCCTACTTTCTCGCCAATGTAAGATGTACCTCGTTTAGCAGGATATCCTCCACTTGGCTAACTCCCAATTCATCAACATTGGTAGTGCCAGACGGCAACTCAACTTCAGGTGACATGTGGATGGTGGTGTGAAGACATACGCCTCCTCCCTTCGCCCTAAATCGGTTGCAAAACCCTCTCAACTCTCTCAAGAGACGGCTGCTTCTTGCTCTAGCGAGAGCGTTTCTAAGGTTTCACTATATAATAGTTTTTCTCTCTTGAAAACTGTATCAGACACTCATTATGGTGACCCTTCAACAGATGACAATTCTCAGACTTTAGCTAAAGGTGTCCAAGTGGTAGACGTTCACGCTGCCACACGCTCCCAAAAAGGAAACTTAAGTTAGCTAAACTGCCACAGAGACGTCTTCGTGGTTCCCCTGAGACACTTGACTCCATGGATGATCCCCCTCGCAAACTTTCTTTGGGATCATCAAAGGGGCGTGAAGTGAATGTGGATGCCTTGAAGAATTTCCCTGCTCATCTACCTTCATTTTCTTGTAAAATATCAGATGCTTCAGGGACTCGTCTACAGGTCCCAATTACTGCCCCAAGTACTACTCCTCGGGTTAGCTATTCTTTTAGTGGTCCAGGATTAGACAAAACTTATCGTTTCAGTAAACCCTCAGGTCAAGGTGGTAGTGGGAAGTACCTCTGTGAGGCTTCACAGAAATCAGTATTAAAGTAACACTGTTCAAGGTCCGTCAGTGGAATTGCAGTGGATTGCGTGTTTCTTGGGAGAAACTGAGTGTTCTTCTCTCTAGCTTCTCTCCGGCATGTGTTTCTCTCCAAGAGACAATGCTTGGGGACTACATTCCTGCCAGTCCTCCAGCATACTCTGCATTTTATTCCAATTCATTTGAAGGGCAGGGTCACCATGGTAGCTCTGCCATCCAAGTTCGGCGAGATGTTCTATACACGAGCCTGGAGCTTGACATTCCGCTCAAGGCTGTCGAAGTTAAGGTTTTTATGGATCGCCCCTACACTGTGTACAGTCTATAGCTTCCTCCCAGTGTTACAGTTGAGAGGGGTGATCTCAACCGTCTTGTCCGGGACCTTCCCTCTCCCTTCATTTTAATGGGTGATTTTAATGGTAGTCATTCTCTGTGGGGT
Source organism: Petrolisthes cinctipes (assembly GCA_033782935.1). NCBI lineage: Eukaryota > Metazoa > Arthropoda > Malacostraca > Decapoda > Porcellanidae > Petrolisthes > Petrolisthes cinctipes. The sequence continues at coordinate 290,286 of JAWQEG010001216.1, forward strand.
TACAGTTCGGTCAAACCCATGGGTGTTTTATTGAGGATGAGGGATTAGGGGCCATTAATACGGGAGATGTGATACATTTTAATAGCCCTACTGGGACTTTTACCGCCATTGACATTTCCCTCTGCTCACCCAGTGCTCTGTTGGATTTTACTTGGAGTATGTTGCTCGATTCAATGGCAGTGACCACTTCCCTAGGTGGAGATTAGAGAAGGCTGACTGGCAGTTTTTTAGAGTGCTAACTTCTTCGTTCTCTTCTGTAGCAAATTTTCGTAGCTCTGACGAGGCTGTAACATATTTCACTGATAAGCTCCACTCTGCTGCTCTCAACTCTGTCCCTAAAACTTCTGGCCACTTTCCTAGACGTCCTGTCCCTTGGTGATCACTAGTCTGCACCACAGCTGTGCGGGAGAAGCGTGCTGCTTTCTCTCGCCTTCGTTGCAATCATAGGGACCCAAATCTTTTAGAGGACTTCCGACGGCAAGGGCTAGAGCTAGATGAGTTTTAAAAGAGGCACGACGTGCATCTTGGAAGGCCTATGTGTCTTCAATTAATACTAAAACCCCACTCACTGTAAGATGGCGGGTAAGTGTTCTCCTAGTTCTCCACTTCTTCTTAATGTCAATGGATTTAAGATCATGGATGGCTTAACAGTGGCCAACACAATGGCGGAGTATTTTGCTAACGTCTCCAGGCGTGTCTCTCGACCTCTGGCTGTCAGGCATGAATTGAGAGCCCAGGAGCGCACTGTCCTGGATTTCTCGGGGAAGGAGAATGAAAGTTATAACCATATACTCACCCTGAGAGACCTGCACTCTGCTCTCTCTCTCTCTGGGTCGACACTTTAACTGGGCCAGACAACATCCCATATGCAATTTTTCTACACTTAGGTGAGGAGGCAAACTCATTTCTTATTGGTTTATATAACAGAATATGGCTGGAGGGTGTCTTCCCTTCTGGGTGGAGGCTTGCTACCATCCTTCCATTCCCCAAGCCAGGCAAGGACTCTAGTGTTGCCCTCAATTATCGACCAATTGCCTTGACCTCTTGTCTCTGTAAACTATTTGAGAAGGTGGTGAATATCAGACTGGTATACTTTTTGGAATGGGGTAATTTTGTGTCTCCGTCCCAGTCTGGCTTTCATAAACACCGTTCCACTACAGATGCTCTGGTCAGGTTGGAAGCTGCTGCATGTGAGGCTTTTGTATGACATCAACACCTTGTCATTGTATTCTTTGATTTAGAGAAAGCCTATGACACTACATGGCAATATGGCATCCTGCAGCAACTCCATACATATGGCCTGCAGTGTCATCTTCCACGCTTTCATAAGGAGTTTCTTAGTGGTCGCAGTTTTTCTGTGAGGATTGGTACAGCCCCCTCAGCATCCGTTGCACAGGAGGAGGTCGTCCCCCAGGGAAGCGTTCTCAGTGTCACGGTCTCGTTTGCTGCTTCTTGAATGTCAGTGGTGGAGAGGTGCATGCAGCTTGCCCTCAAAAGGGTGTCGCAATGGGCTGGTTCTCATGGGTTTCGATTTTCTACTGTCAAGTCAATGCACTTCTGCAGCATCAAAAGCGTCCACCCTGATCCGGACTTATTCATGTATTGTCATCAAATATGTTGCGTCGGGATGACCCGCTTTTTGGGTCTCCTTTTTGACAAATGTTTGACTTGGATTACCCACTTACGTTTACTTAAGGTCTCTTGCCTCAAATCTCTTAACCTGTTGAGGGTCCTGGGTCATACGTACTGGGGGCTGATTGAGCCACCCTCCTCCACCTATACCATGCTCATAGGAGGTCAAAACTCGACTATGGGTGTGAGGTGTACTCCTCTTCAATGGATGCCCATCTCAGAGTCTTAGACCCTATTCATCATGCAGGCGTACGTCTGGCAACCAAAGCCTTCAGGTCGTCCCCAATCCCCAGTATCCTGGTGGATGCTGATGAGCCACCTCTTCATTTCCGTAGCCAGTCTTTGGTGGTTTATTGTTGGCATCGATTACATCGAATTCCTGACTCCCTTCCCTGCTTGGTGGTGTCATCTGATATCATGTCTCTGTACTACCTTTCACATTCTCGCACACTATGGCCCTTTGGCTTCCGGGCCAGGAAAGTTATGGAGGAGTTGGGCATTGATGACTTCCCGATTTGTTCAGACAAGAAGGAATCTCTTCCTCCTCTAATGGCTCATTCCCTCTTTTTAGAACATGCCTTCACTCACATGGAATCCCTCCCTGTGTACACTGATGGGTCAATGTCTGATGCTGGAGTTGGTTTTGGAGTTGTCTTTCCTGACTTTTGTTGTGGCGGCAGGCTCCCTTCTGTCATGTCAATTTTTACTGCTGAGCTCTAGGCCATTTTATATGCCCTCCAAGTGATTTTTACTCTCCCTCAGCCTTTGTTTACTATTTTTAGCGATTCCTGTAGTGCCTTGCAGGCCTTGTGCAATTTTAACTCTTTCTATCCCCTGGTGTTGGCCAATCTCAAGTGGCTTGTCCTCCTAGGTCGTCGTGGCCGCAGAGTTACATTCTGTTGGGTCCCGGCTCATGTGGGTGTCGGTGGGAATAAGCGGGTTGACGCCCTGGCTAAGGCTGCGGTCTCCAGTTCTCGGCCTCCTGCTAGGTGTCATCCCGTTCTTCCTGCAGTGGACCTTCGACCCTACAGAGATGCTGCCATTCGTTCCTGCTTGCAGGACAGATGCCATTGGGGCTAACAAGCTCCAGGGGCATCTGCCAGTGCCCTGGTTTGTGGAGCTACAGCGGCCTGTCCTGCCGGTGGGAGACGGCTCCTGTCTGTCTCCGCATTGGCCACACACTATTGAATCATGGCTTTTTAATGGAAAGGGCTCCTCTTCCATACTGTGATGATTGTCTGGTCCCTCTGACAGTACGGCATCTTATTGTCGAGTGTCCCAGCCTTGGGGACCTTCGTGGTATGCACCTCTCCGAGTACCGGGTGAGTGACGGTTCTTACAGTCTCTCCCAGGTGCTCAGGTTCTTTAAGTAAAAATGTGCTTTTAGTTTGTGTGTCCTAAATTTTCATCATGCTGCCTATACCTTTCGGGGTAATGAAGCCTATTTAATGTTTGCACATATTTAATTAATGATGTAGATGACAATTTTATGTTCGGCGGTATATGACCCTAGCTGTTGCGCCGCCAGATGCCTAGTTGTATCAAAAAATTTATCAATCAATCAATTTTCCCATGCCCCATCAATGCGGAATACCGTGTCACATCCTGTCATGGCGTGGAAGAAAGGGAGGGCACGTGACTTCTGTGGACCGAGGGAGGCAGCTATTTCATGAGCAGGGATGTAGCGGTAGTTCTTGCCCATCCCAAAGGCAATCCACAGTTCATCCATGCATGGTAGTGCCTGGGCTACCATCACTGCCAAGACAACGACGCCAGTGGTTACGGTTTGAACTTGAATCTGACGGTGGTCATACGCTGCAGCATGGGCCACATGCAGCATGATGCGAGTGTCCGCCTCTTCTTGCCAGATGGAGCCTGAGAGCTTTCATCTTCCTGCCTTGGAAGGCAGATAACTGCTTCACCATCAGTGACTACCAGCTCCTTTACACATAAGAATACTAATAAAGTAGATACTATCAAATTAGCTGTATCTTACACGTGTTTCGGCCATAAAGGTCTCATCAGCGATTCTGAACACCGAAATTTGAAGTGAGGGAGAAGAAATCACATCTAACAAGTGCAAACCCAAAATCAGAAATGATGAGGTGATCCGATGCACAACCATACATGGACGTGCTGGGTCCCAAGCTGGCAGGTGTCAAAAGTCAGGGAAAGGAACTATTACTACTACTACTACTATTACTACTACTACACCAATATTACCAAATTACAACACCACTACCACCACAACAACAACATACTTCTGAACCTGTCACTTATGTTGTGTGCAAAAATGGATTTTACCATAAAAATGACAATTTTTCCCCAATACAGTGGTTAGAAATATAATAAAACAACACAAATGACATTTATATAGTTTCTATTTGTGAAAATGAATCCCATTGAGTATTTATCACTTCTGAGAAACATACAAAGAGAAAAACAATGACAGATATCCCATGTTGTTAAAGTACAAAGGCGACCAAAATCTCGAGGGGGTCCCTATCCAGATGTGACGGGAATTTTTAGTTGGATATTATATATTAGAAATGATTTATTTATTATTGGTAATTATTCTTACCTTATCCCGGACTTATTATGGACGTTCGTTGCGTAGGCTCAACGGTCGTCTTGTAGAGATTTAATCTATCCCCTTTTCTTCCAACTTCCATCAACGATTAATTTATTTATAGTGTTCGTTTTCGTTATAAATGCATTATAATTGTAGTAGCAGAATCGTAAGGTTTGCGGAAACAACCAAATTACGATTACTTTACTATTTTTATTTATTTCAGTCAAACACCAACAATAATTAATTAAACAATTAATAAATTAATTTCCACAAGCATACACTTTCACACGAATTAAATGCTAACTAGCTAATATCGTAATAAATCGAGAATTACGGTACTAGTTATATTTAACGGTCTCGCTAATCCTCACTAATCATTTATCGATTTTTCACCAGCGATTTTCGTACGGAATTCTTTCGATAATCCTATCTTACGTTACTTTCGATGATTAGGCAAGTCTAACATTGTAATTAATTATTTATTAGGTGCTATTTCAAGACCTTCTTACTCAATTACCTTAATTAATATTTAAATTCAAACTAACACTGAGTTCGCTATATCTGAAACCAAAGATCGCTACATAGACTTTAGTTAAAGACTGTTCTTCACACTCTGCTGTATGTTTCAATGTCAATTCGCACCTCTGTATCACTCGTGATTACCTACCTTATCAGAGATAGCTACACAGACTCTGATAACCCCAGCCCGACGACGACGAGCCAGCTTCCTCTCATTTCACACTCGTTACCTGTTAACAAATTGTCTTTGCAACCGGTTGATTAATAGTCAATGAAGCCTTGGAATAGCTGGTACTCGTCCTTGTCTGCGATAGACAAGGGAAATTACGAGGTGAAGAGACCAAGGGATGAGATACACGCATGTTCACTAAACAGAGTTGTGAGGCAGACTGTTTGTACGGCCGCTACGGCGTGGCCTTACATGGCATGCCGCCACACACACTTGTTCGAATGCCTATGCTGACTATCTTAACTTCCTAATATATTATACACGTCAGTCATACATGCAATTCTATTTAATTAACAACGTATAAATATATTCATACAATTTTTCCACTTCATGATACGTCTGTAATTCAAGGAATTATTCTTACTCGGCATAATTAATTCTTTCGGTAATAATAATACGAACTGGTAATACAGACGAGACGACAGTTGAAAAGGGATGCTCGGTGTGCTTTCAAATTTGTACTGTCTTCCACCCCGATACAGTACAGCTAACTAGATAACATAACCAGTAGAAAGCAAGATCTGGCTTAATTAAGCCCTATTTTCTATGCTACGACATTATTATTATTATGCCACGAGCATCGACTCGTGACACCAGAATTGTTCAGAATACATTAGTCAACATGTGTACCAATTTTAGTGCTTTTATGAAAAGTTGAACAATTGGTATGCTATGTTGCAGTACTACTAACTCATTCAGAGATCTTGCTTTCCTACTAAATTCACTAGGGACATAATTTGACATTTCTTTCAATTTTCTTGATATGTTTCCTTTACTTTGAGATCCAATTCTAGATACGAGAGGTCCCTTAAGCCAAAGATTAAATATTTTTTTCATTACTTTGAGACAGTAAGGAAGCTCCTTATGCATCTACCTGGGTGAACAGACTCTAGAATACACGGTACAGTTTATTTGGTAACATTCAAGGGTGCAGTACATATGGTATGGGGGAAGGCCAGTGTGCCGATGTTGCGTCGTGGAGAGGCGGTAGTTGCACTGTCACTTGTGTAGTAGTGTAGGGCAGGGGGACAGCGGTGGACGTAGTGAGAACACGTGGACAGCAGGTGTGTGATGACGGCAGGTATGGTTGGTCCTTCCTCCTTAGTAGCTCGCTGGATAGTCTACCACACCAGCGCCGCTCCGTTCTTTTATATCCTTGCTCTAGGTTCCCGTATGTAGCATCATGCACGTGATCACGCCATCCCTTGACCTGCTGCACCAACCTTGTTTCATACTTGGAGGAAGCGGGAGACTGGCAGCTGGGTTCCCAGGAGTACGCTAAGCTGAGCCAGGGGACAGCATTAACCAAACCCCCGGACTGTGGCTTGTCTGGGACGGGTAGATCACAAAGAAACAGGGAGCGGCATACCAGCACATGGAATATATGTATAGGAACACGGAGTGGTGCGTATGACACCTCTACAACTTCCAAATAAACTAGATGCATTGGGTCTAAGACAAATTGTGATACAAGACCAATATTAAGTCGTAGCAGTGGATTTCTTCCCTTGTAGTGATTACCATCAACCATTGATTTAAAATTTGAATCTTTTCTTAACGGGGCATTAAGTTCAGGAAAAGTAATTGTATCATCATAAGTTCCATGTTGTTGGCACCTCTCACAACTACCGTACCCAAAATGAGATTTTATACATTTTAAGTACTGACAGGCAGGAGCATCACAGATGAAACACTGAATACTCAGCGCCTTTAAATTTATAACCTTTTTCCAATATACTCATTTCATTGATAATATCTTTTAATATTCTTCTATATTAACTGGTTTCCATTTCCCTAAATATATGCCAACTGGAACAGGCCTTGATTAACTGGCAATATCATAATCCTTGCAAATTTGCACTAAAATGGGCCAAAATTGTTTTCCTGAGCCTTTGAATAATGGAAGGCCATCACAGTTTATTCTTAAGAATTTTGTTTAAATTTTGTTATATCTACATCCGAAATGGTCTCAAGAAATTCATTCACACAATTTTCTAGCGCAAAATGAAAATTTTTACCTCCACAGATTTTCCTGATTTGATCTGAAACAATTGATGTGGTTTTACCCAATGTAGGAAGGTTTGCTGGCTTATTTGGGTCATATTGACACTTAAAAATTGTAAGAAGGTCTTTTAAGGCTGAATGGTTAATTTGATGACTAATGGCCCAGTCTTTGAGAAGGCTTTGACTACTTGCACTGTTATTTACCATATCATTTGATGGCAAAGAGTCTTCCTCAGCCTCAGAATCACTAGCACACCTACTATAATTGCTTAAGGCAGTGGTTCTCAAACTGTGTTCTGCGGAACCCCAGGGTTCCGTGAAGTCCTTTCAAGGGTTCTGTGTCATATATATATATATATATATATATATATATATATATATATATATATATATATATATATATATATATATGATGGAAGTCTAGTTTTATTCATATATAAATTTTACCATTAATGGATAAAATGAAATCACTCCACTGCGCTAGTCAGGATAATACATTTACTGATTATATTGAGTGTAGTGATCGTATTGAACAGACAAGTGCAGCTAGTGATGTAACTGCATTAAGGAATCATCTCCATCAAGAATTGCATCATCTGCAGGGCAATTCCCTCTATGCAAAGATATTCGTGTTCCCGTATTTGCACTCCGTTCAAGACCTTACTCCAACTTTACTAAACCATTCAGACTATCCCCTACTCTATAAGACTTTTTGATATCCTGCATTTCCACCAGGATTCAACATTCTTCACTACTGATTTGGAGTGGGGATTGGCGGTGGATCGGTGGTTGTAGTGTGCTTCCCCTTCACGGCGGTTCCTTTTGGACGTCTTGGGTGGCATGACTATAAACAACCCCATGTGGTTTACCAAGCTGGCATGTGTGGAAACCAGAGTGTTGGGCCCACCAACACAGGCATAAGGCCCAAGCAGAGATATTTTCCTCTGAAAAAAAAAGTGAATAAACCAGTAGACTAATCACCAAACAGTCTTTCCTTCCTTACCTCTTTCTCATTACAAAAGAAATAATAGACTGAGAAGAAAAGAGAAATATTATGACTTACTAAAGAGAATCTAACTATTGAGAGAATCAGGAAAAGGAACAGACTGACTGTAGCTGCCTCGCTACAGTTTGTTGAACCCATAAATCTGCCTGAGTGAAAAATTCTGAAATACGCGAAAAGGGTGGTGTAAGCAAAATACAGGATCAGAGAGTAGAACAAAGTGTTATGAGTTGATATGGGCATGTGGAAAGAATGGTTGATACACGAGTGGTAAAAAGAGGTGCTTGAAAGTGATTTTGAGGGGAAGACAAAAGGAGGAAGACCAAGGCGAGTGATTGTGTAAGAATGCGTGAAATAAGTATGAATTAAGTAAATGAACTTGTGCATGATAGGCAAGAGTGGAAGAGTTTCTCTAGGAAGAGTGAGCGTTAGGACTGGCAACCTAATTTTAACTTGAAAGTACTTTTGGGGAGAATCTGAGATTTTCATTTGCTTGAAAGGGGGTGTGATTGCGTGCTTATCCCATTTCAATGAGTAGTCTGTCTTTACTTTCTGTATTCTGTCTCAATTTTCTACCTCTTGAAGAAAAGAAAAATGGAATATTGATGATGATAATATCACTCATAAATTTATAATATACCCCTATCAATTAATGCTACTAGAAACGGAGTATTCAAATACGTGACGCATGAACATGTGTTTTAAATTAAATACACAATTGATACACTGATCTACCAATGTACCAATATCTATCGGGAGGATTCTTGGCATTGTACCAGAATTTAACGTTTATTGTCGTCTGCATTAAATCTTTTCATTTCCGACAATTTATTGGGAGGCTGTACAAGCCCCTTAAATAATAATACTTACTCTATAGTACTGAACGTAAGCTGAATTTGCTTCCCAGATCATGGTGACTGAAGGGTCGTCCAGCACGTCCCTAAGACTCTGGTAGGGCTGAGGAATGTGCCTCACTGCCAGTAAGGACATAAGGTTGCCACCGTAGCTCCGCGATATCACCAGTGTTGCCAACATCCACATTCCTAACACAATACGCTCCCAGTTCCACATATCTTTCAACAATAAATCTGTTGATATATAGTACATAAGAAGCAAAAATTTGTTGGTGTCTACAAAATTAAGAATATATAAACAACTGTATGGCTAGTGAGTAATCCAGTATATATAGTGTTACATGATTATATTCCAGTTAGCTTTCCAGGTTAGCTATAAAGCTTTATGTGCAATGTACAACCTGAAGAAAGTAATGATTTATAATTTGTTACGTAGCAATGTAACACCACTGTATAACGCGGGAAGTCAAGATGTTAGTGAAGATGTTATCTTCACTTGGGGTTAATGGCAAGTCAAGTTGGTATCTCTCTGTTTATTGTTCAGGGGTTACATGGCGAACAAATTATAAATTATTACTTTTTTCAGGTGTTACATTGCATATAAAGCTTTATAGCTAACCTGGAAAGAAGCTAAACCCATGAGAACCAGCCCAACGTGGCACCCTGTCGAGGTCAAACCAGACAGCCAGGTCATCAACGTATTGTACAGTCGGCGGCAGAAGTCCTGTCACCTGCTTTACCGAGACACTCAAGTGTTCATGGACTCGAGAAATACGCACGTTTTCTACACCTAATAATCTCGAGTCTATGAACGAGTCAGAACAATGTTCAATACCCACTCCTCCTCCCGCAATATCTACAGTCTGTGAGTGGGAACGGTTTCCCACAAAGTTTCCCCTGCAATTCCTCTTGGATTCCAGGGACAAAGAAACAATTGAAGTTCCATTGGCAACGAAACAGTTCGGCGTTCTTCCATCAACGATCCACCGTATGGGCAAAAGGTACATGTGAAAGACCTACACTGGGACTTGGGTGATGTGTGCGTGTGTGTGTGTTTTGGGGGGGTGTATGTCCGTGAGGCACTGGAGGAACTAGAGTTACTACAGGATGGCTTAGGTTGTAGAGTGGTATATAGAGTTTGGCTAACATTAGGAGAGATTTTTGGGGTTAAACTTGTTCTTGATTGAGAAATAAAAATAGTCATCAGCATACATAGCAGCTTCCGAAGCTGTCTTTACTCTCTTATCAGCCAAATATAATTATAAATCAGGTTTCACCTTCCCCAAAGTTCTCTACAATCGGCAACTTCTTCAGCCTATCCTATTCTGCCACAAAGTGTTCACTACGCACCCAAGAATTAAATTGAATTGTTAGAAACTCTACAAAAATCACTGTGAGTCTCATTAAGTCACTTATGATATCCCTTGACTCGTTGTCGATAACCTTCCGGCCTCAACTCGTAAGAACGGAGTACAGCTAGTTTAAGTGTTTCATAATTCTGTGACTGTGCAAATGAATGTGAGTTGACCAATCTTCCTTAGGCCACTTATCATTTATTACCTATAGCAACCTTCTCAAACCTATCAAAGAACTCAGCAACATGCTGCTCGTCAAAGTTAGGAATCAGTTTCGCAGGATCAACAGAGCGATGTGAAACTGACAAGATTATTGTGTAAGCCACGGTCAACCTTATACGGGTCGAACTCGATCAGTTTATCCTGCAATTTGACCAGAAATTGCAACATACGGAATTCATGGCCACGATTAGCTTGCTCATTATCAACGAATGTACAGTCGGCGGCAAAAGTCCTGTCGCCTCACCTGCTTCACCGAGGCAGGCTATGTTCATAGACTCGAGATTATTAAGTGTAGATAGCGTGCGTATTTCTCGACTCCATTAACACTGTGTGTCTCGGTGAAGCAGGTGAGGCGACAGGGCTTCTGCCGCCGACTGTAGTAGTGTGTATCACTCTCTGTTCATTCACGTTCTTACAAGAGTGCTATCCACCATCGGACACGCTGTACAGTCGGCGGCAGAAGTCCTGTTGCCTCACCTGCTTCACCGAGACGCATAGTGTTCATGGGCTCGAAAAATACGCATGTTTTCTACACTTATTAATAAACTCGAGTCTATGAATACCGCGTGCCTCGGTGAAGTAAGTGAGGCGACATGACTTTTGCCGCCGACTGTACAGTACATGAGTCCTATCGGCAAAAGTATATTCACTGGTACCAAACAAATTACTTCAAATTGAGTATACTACCGGGAATACATTATCACTCTCAATAGGTAACCCTAACTTCCGTGCCACCAACATCAACACTGCCCTACACAAACTCTCAACACTCTCCCTATTGGCCACAAGTATTCGTGCCCACCTCATATATTCCTCAACCAGAAATCATCAGGTAACACTGACTCGCATGTCCTGATGTTCAGTCTCCACCACTGCCGCGTTCATTACTCCAGCGTTGTCAAGGTGTGAACCTCCAGTGTCGTCGACTCTAGTATCCGAAACATATATCAGTGTGAGTCAGTGGGAGGTTGATTGAGGGGTGGTTGGGGCTTTGTGTGTCGTGGCAGGGTAGTGCTGGAACTGTCAGCAGCAATGCAGTCCACTCGACCAGGTGACATTTTTATAAATGTTTAATATAGGTCAAAGATAATTTATAGTAACACATGATTTTTTTTTTATTATTATTAATTGCGCTGTAGCGTCAATCAACAGGCCGGCAACAATACATACGGGTAGGCGGGACCCATGAGAATCCAACTGACTACAACCACACATACACACGCACACACACACATACACACACACATCACAAAAACATAACAGAATGGAGCACAAACATACAGACAATTATTTACATTATGATCTACTTAAATCCACCAAAACGAGGGTGGCTTACCAGAAGTTCCTCCAGAACCTGATAGTTCAGCACGTGTCGACAAACCACATCAAGTGGCAGGCCCTGGGGCAGCAAGTGTCGGACAGTGGGGCAGGCTTGGCAATAGTGCTCTATAGTGTTAGCACGAGAGGCTCGACACAAGCGACACTTTGTGAAAGGAGGCTCACCCTCCATCCCAGCAACCTGCCACGGTGGCCGGTAGCCAAGCCTCAAACGAGCAGAGATTACATTGTGCCTCCGAACCATGAGGCATCGACGACGGTAGGAATATTTGTGACGGTAGACAGGCTCGTAATGGGGGATGGAGATGCTGAAGGGCCTCTCTGCATCCCTGCGTCGCTGTACAGGGAGGAGAGCGGCGGAGCGGACTTTTGAGAGGTAACATGTCAAAGAGAGAGGACATCCAACACCACGAGGAGGCAGATGGCAGGCTTCCTTTGCGAGTCTGTCAACTGTACCATTGTGATGTAAAAGTACATGGGATGGCACCCATAAAAATTTGACAATCAAGTTACGATGACGCAATAAGTGTGTGGGCTGAACAGTAGAGAGGGAATGAAGGGTAGGTTTGGAGTCACAAAAAATGGCAGCATTCACTCCACGTTGACAAACAAGATTAACAGCATCCAGAATGGCATACAGTTCCCAAAAGGTTGAGCTAGAGTGGTTACAGAGACGACGGCCAACCCAGCCCCCTGGAGGTGACTCCATGTCAGGTGAGAAGATGGCACAACGTGCTGTACCATCGACCTGCAATGAGCCATCAGTGTAGAGGCAGTATGGATCTGTGATGGGGGAAGTCACTGTTTCTATGTGTTCCAGAGCCAACTGCAGCTGTAGAGAAAGCAGATCCGACTTGGAAGTAAGTGTGAAGCTCATGTCAGGTGTTGGTAGCATCCACGGAGGGGGCCTTGGGGGGACGTCTGCCACCATTATATCTATATTAAGACTACGGAGCATAGAGGAAACAGACCTTATAAGAGTACGTCCAGCAGGCAGTATGGGAGGGACCGGGTAGTTTGGTCTAAGAGAAGTCCTGACTAACTGAGAGTAATATGGTGAAAGATGTGGGAAATGGAGGCACTTGACAATGAAGCAAGTAACACTAGAATAAATTCTCTCCACTAACGGGGGAAGACGCAACTCACGCTGCATGTTCACTATCCTGGTCGACATTGGACAAGCGAGAATTACTCTCATTGCTCTATTCTGAAAATTTTCTAAAGTTTCAAGAGTAGCCCTGGGAAGTTGAATCAGAGCAGGGGAGAGGTAATCAACAACTGAACGGATAAAAGCAATATAGATGGTCCTGGCTACTGGGTTGGAGATGCCCGAGGAGTTGTTAGTGAGTCATTGAAGTGGTGTAAGTTGGTGCTGGAGACGATCCAATAAGTCCTGGACAATGGGATGGTCTTCAAATCTGGCAGGGATAATCGGCCAAATATTGACTGGCGCGCCCAGGTAGCGATACTGGGAACACATGTGAATGACAGTCCCTCCAATGGTGAACACTGGCCGAGCTTGAGGAAGGCGGCAAGTGAATATTCTCCTCTTATCTGGGGAGGCAATAATGCCACAGTGAGAGGAGGCCACAGAGAAGGAGTCAAGAAACCGCTGGAGATCCCTTGGTGAGGTAGAATGAACACAGATATCATCAGCATAGCACATAATTGTAGTTCCAGGTATATCAGGGAGAGAAGTGAGCAGCCGATGCATCAGAATATTAAATAACAATGGGCTGAGAACACCCCCTTGAGGCGAACCAAGATGAAAACTGCGCAAAGAACTGAGAGCACCACTGAAAAACACATGGGAGGTCCTATTACTCAGGTAGCCCCGAATCCACCATAAAAGATTACCCTTTATACCAAAGTCAACCAGTTGATCCAAAATGACGTCTCTATTACCAACCTCGAAGGCACTTCGAAGGTCAATGAAGGCCACCACACTTTCCCTGTTAAGGCGAGAGTACAAGTCGACAAGACAGTGGTGTGTGCGCCGCTGGGGAAGGAAACCAAACAGCCATTGAGAAAGGCGATCCTGCATTCTGTACATGAGATGATTGAGTAAGATTATCTCCATAACCTTACAAAAACAGGAAGTTAGGGAAATAGGCCTGAACTTCGCAGTGCCGGGCTTAGTGATAGGTATTATTTTGCTTCTGGTCCAGGCTCGTGGTACACAACCATCACATAGACAAAGATTGTACAGTCGAAGTAGAGGGTTCCCAGGAACTTGTTGAAGTAGGTGCAGCACAGCATAAGTAATACCATCATCACCAGGGGAAGAAGCTCTAATCCGAGAGAGAGCACGTCGCAACTCCTCCTCCTTTGCATCATCGTCATCATCTTGCAACAGAGCAGACATTAGACGTAGCCGATGGACAGCAGCACGGGAAGTGAGTGCATCTTGTATGAGGTGCCACATAGAAGCCACACTTGTTTGCTGGTTGATGCTGTCCGTGAACTGCTGCCAAGACTCAGTGTTAGCACACTCCTGCAGGGCAACTAAAGCGTCCCTGGACATCTGGTAACGATGGAGCAGGTCAGGGGTTGGGTTGGCTTGAAACAATAGGCCATCACGTTCAGCCTCCTCCTTTGCCTCCTGTATACGTGCATCCAGCGTCCAGGAGTGGGCAGTATGGCGATGCTGGAGGTGTGGCCAGGAGATGTATAGCCTATAAAAATCATGAGTAGCAGATACAAGATCAGAGTACAACTGTTCAGCTGATGATATGTCAAATGTAGGAAAAACATAAGCCATGAATAAGATGTAAGTCGGGCAATATTTAGGGGGCACAGCAATACGCAAACGAGTGGCTGAAGAACTTGACCACGCAGTTAGAGAATAATGAAACCGAAGAGTGATGTGATCAGAGAATAAGTCTGGCATGGAGGAGCACAGGACCTGAGATGCTATTAGGCCAGACGAGAGTATGTAATCCAGAGTACCTCCTCGGCAATGAGTGGCACCGCCAGTGTCCCAGCGTGTCAGATGATGCTTGCGGATGTATTAAAGGAGACGAACACCATTACGATTAATAGAGCCAGAACCATCACCCTAATCAGAATGCCGAGCATTAAAATCTCCCATATAAACCATACCACGCACTGTTGGAGAAGGAAGAGCCTCAAGAGTGAGTCTAGCTGGGGCAGAATAGATATTACATAGTTGTAGTACTCCATTCCCAGGTAGAACCTCAAATAGCTGAAAGGTCATGTCAGGATCAGTGGAGGTAGGGAGAAGGAGATGTGGCAAGGAGCTATGTATGTAAGTCAGGTGACCATTCCTTACCAGATGAACATATGGCACATAACCTGAAAGAGGAGGAGCTTGCCCAGCAGTGAGTGGCCGTCCTGGAAATGCTTCCTGGAAAAAAATAACACTGGGATGATGACGAAAAACATAGGCCTTGAGTTGAGTGAGCATAACTGGTGATACCACATACATTCCAGGAGATGACATCCAGCCGGCAATCACTAGCGAACTCTGTATTAGGATGTAGATGCCAGGTGAGTGGGGGTAGATGAGTGACCTGGAGAACCAGGAAAACCAGATAGACCAGGAGAAGGGACTGACTCGAAACGTTTTTCAAGGCCAGATGCAACAGTATCCATCTTTTCGGTAAGGGTTGTAACAGTTGAGATGATGGCCTGCTGAGCCTCGACCAAGGTGGAGAGTTTGGAGTCATTAGCAGCCTGCGCTGCAATCAGCCCATCAATCTTGGCTTCAAGGGCAGAAAAGCGGTTCTCGAGAGCCGTACATCGTGCCATGAGGGTAGCAACAGACTTGTGGAGGGCCAGGTCTGGAGGTGAGGCAGGGCTGGTAGGAGGAGCAGACTGAGGAGGTGGTGGTGGAGGTGGTGGAGGCGGAGCAATAGTAGTGACACGAGCCTGGACCTGACGTCGAGTACATCCATGCCGCACGTTAACCCCTGGCTGAAGGCATAGTGGACAATTCCATCGAGACATATCCTCAGGAGGTGAAGGCTCAGAGGTGGAGGCAGCAGGACGTGATGGTTCGCCCATGACAGGACACGTCTTGGAATCATGGTCGGCGGCACACCATGCACACTTCGGCCTGGCAGAACAGTACCGGGAGATATGCTCAACTCCCCAGCACCTGTAGCACCAAGGCTGGTCATTATGAATGTGACGGTGATGTGAGAATGATTAGATAATGTAATTTATAATATGATAATTACAACTTACCTTGCCCTGTTAATTTATGATCTCGTTGGTTGGCTGCAGCGAAGAACAAAAAAAGTCGGGGATTAATTCCCCGTTTAGGCCTCAAGCACCACGCACATAATAAATTTTTATGTTAAGGGTTCTTCCCGATATATATGTATTTATATAGATAACAAATCTACTGGTGCATTTAAACAACCAATTGCAAATTTTCTATATTTATTCAACTCCAGTATGCCAACATGAATAAATAAATTTTCACACACACACACACACTCACGCCACGCTAACTAGCTACTCGCTCTCGCTACGTCTCGTTCGTATACGTGACGATAGTCTAGGTTACGTTAACACTTGTAGTAATTCTATCAATTGTTACGCGAGTTGGAATATTTCTTAATGTCTCACACTTGGGAATAATTTAGAGTCTCACAACACACTCGTAATTTTTCTTCAAAGATCCAGCTCTCCCTCACCTTAATTCACTTACCGAACCAGCGTCAATGCAACTAGTCAGTATACAACTGTAAAGCCTTGTGAATCGTGTAATATACAACGAATTCGGCGTCTACGTTGATCACTCCCCACTGCACGTGGAGGTAATTCAGGCAAGGGAAGCTGACGATACGAGTGACGAGTGTGTTCCCTTCTTCAAGTGTGTCTCCCAACTGACCCAATTCTTCCTCCTTAACTGGTTCAAAATTTCTCTGACTCCTCCTCCTATCTTTGTTCGTTTTTCCTAATTGGCTACGATTTACATTGTACCCTCTCATTCCTTAGTTATACATGCAATTGCAATTTACCTATGGCGTGCTAATAATTCCCGATAATTCCCCTCCACTTCACGATCATTTACAATACCATAAATTACCCTGGTAGCATAATTTATCAATACAAGATGTACTTAATGTACGAACACCTATATGACTGAATGTGGCAATTCAGTTGGAACCCGGCCTTCCTGACCCTTTTCTAATTTTGGCTACTAATCCAGTACCTGCAGATTAAGACTAGCTGCACCCTACATGAACCCACTCCTGTCTCCTTTGTCCCAGGGAATATTCCCCTACTCTAGAACATTCTCCAGTATGGAAATTTCCAACTCTCTGTAATTCAAATTACGTCACGAGTATTATGTCTGACTCGTGACATTCGCCCACACAAAGAGACATTGCTCTATGCAATGTTTAATAGATTCGTGAAGTGGTAACAACGCCTTTGCATGTATAACTATTACAATAACAATTCATCCACACTTCACTTATTCTTGTATGTGTCAATTACTATCACCAGTTACGTGTTCATTTTTGCCAATGAGTGGAAAACTCCCAACAGTTACTTTAGCTTTTCAATCTTAGGAAGAAACTCCGAGACAAGAATGAATGTACCTGGTAATTTCTGCTCAGTACAATTTGTACACATTTAAGCAATATATAAGTGTGGTGTATGTAATGCATTGTGTATTTGTTACATAATATGTAGGAAATGCAACAATATCTCTGGAAGGCAATACATATATTAGTAAATTATCCGAGCCTTGGATCAGAGTAAACCGCTAGAATCTGTGTCTTGGATAAGGTTACACAAAATAATGCAATAATATTCTGGAAGGCAATATATATATTAGTAAATTATCCGAGCCTTGGATCAGAGTAAACCGCTAGAATCCGTGTCTTGGATAAGTTGCACAAAATACAATACATATAACATCGGATTTTTCCCCAATTCTAGGAAACCCCTTGATCTGAGTCGCATAAGACTCGTGCTCGTTGCGCTCGGAGAGGTAACAATTACGAGCAATTCGACCCGGAGGATACTTCTGCCGGTCGATCTTCGCATGAATATTTACTCGGTTAACACTAATTAACGAGCAATTTGACCCGGAGGATAATTCTGCCGGTCGATCTTCGCATGATACCAACTGCTTCCATGTCATTAATTTCCTTACGTACTGTATCAATCAGCCGTACAGGAATAGGATATGGTTTCACCCTCACTGGTGTGTCGCTCGTAAGCTGTATCTCATGACAGGCTACGTTAGCAACAGCAGGCCTGTCAGAGAACACACGTGAATATTTTGCCAGTACCGCATTGACTCTTGCAATCTGGTCTGGTCTTAAATTCTCCGAAACGGAGACCTCAGCCACTGTCTCACCTTGACGAGCTTCAGCCGTCTGGGGAGTATATCCCTCGTCACCCTCGGGAATTACCACAGCAGCGCTAACCATGTCTACTGCTGGGGAAAAATGACCACGGACTAGACTTAACACTTCACTCTGTTCTGAGGTGATGTTACAACAGCCTGCCCCAAATGTGGTAACAATGGAAGTACACCCCTGTTGGGTGGTGTAATATTCCTTAAGCATATTAATATGGAACCGCTTGGCTTCACCTTTGATTTTAACTATGTAGTTAAGGTCATTCACCTTCTTGACTACTTCAAAGGGACCCTTCCACTGAGCCAACAACTTATTATGAGCTGTTGGTAACAGAACGAGACACTTCCCCCCTACCTGTAGCGTTCGGAGCTTAGTTTTCCTATCATAGTAGGACTTCTGAACCTCTTTCGCTTTAGCTAACTCCTGCTTTGCAATCTCGCAGGTTTGCTGTAATCGTTCTGCCAAATCAATTACATAAGAATAAGTGGTTTTCACCACGGGATCCGATTCCTCATCGTCCCAAAGTTCACGTAGAACCTGAAGTGGTCCTCGAGCAGGTTTACCATACACTAACTCGAATGGACTAAATTGCAACGATGCCTGAGGTGCTTCGCGATACGCGAACAGTAGTGGCGAGATATACCTGGACCACTCCCTAGGTTGTTCTACTGCCATCCTCCTCAACATTTTCTTGAGAGTACCATTAAACCTCTCACACAACCCATTACACATTGGATGATAAGGTGTTGTCCTCAACCCTTTAACTGAGAGTAATCTCCACAATTCCTCCATCATCGCGGAGGTAAATTGACTGCCTCGGTCGGACAATACCTGCTTTGGTATGCCGACACGACAGAATATATCCAACAAAGCTTCAGCCACTGTAGTGGCTTCAATATCACGCAGAGGCACTGCTTCAGGCCATCTGGTCGCGAAATCCACACAGGTAAGAATATACTTGGCACCGTCCGTAGCCCTCGGAATAATCGGTCCAACAATATCAACCGCTACTCTCTCAAATGACTCTGAGATAAGCGGTAGAGGATTAAGAGGTGCGGGCTTCACCCGACCCCTGTCACACGTTTTCTGACAAACGTCACATGACCTCAACAATCTCCCTATCTCTCTCCCCATACCTGGCCAATAGAAATGAGACTGAATCCTATCAACTGTTTTCCTCATCCCCATATGACCCCCTAATATAGAATGATGACCCAGGGTAAACACAGCCTGTCGGTATTTCTCTGGTACGAGAAACTGAACCCTCTCTTCCCCATCGGGGTTTACTGTACGTCGGTAAAACCTGTTTCTCCTCCTGACGTAACTGGTTACAATACCATGTCGATCTCTACTCTCACCCTCAAGTGCCTGCTTGCGAACAAGTGCCAATGAAGGGTCACTTGCTTGCTCTGCAACTACATCCTCGCAATTGACGAGGTCGGCGGCAGTTGTCACCTGAAGTGGAACAACTGTTTTCTTCGCATGCGCCATACCCCTGGTTACAGCAGCTGCACCAGTCTGTGTGGAAACTTCCACTGAACACGCATTCTTAACCCCTGGTATATTTCCTATTACCAAATCTGACACAGGATTTTGCATGACTGCTGCAATTACCTGGCCTGTATAGAATGGACTCTCCACTGCAACTTTAGCAAGAGGATAGAGCCTCCTGGTACCATCAATCATAGTGATAGTTACCTGCTCCCCTGTAAAATCATTAGAAGCAACTAAACCATCAGCGACACAACACCCCGATGACCCATTATCTCGAAAGACTTCAACAGATATCCCGTTAACCATCCCGGGACAAATATGAAAACCAGACTTACCTTTCGAGACTCCTGTCGCGTTTAGTCACAATTGATGAGGTTCGTGAACCGACTGAGGCACTCGTGGTTCTACACTAGGTTGAACCACCACAGGTGAATACTGTGGTTCACCATGTGTTGCAGCTGCCGATCGCTGATAATAACCTTTATTTCCACCGTGGTTATTACTATTTTTCCAGTTACTTTTTCCTTGGTAACGGTACTGATTGGACTGCTGCGAATAGTGATTATTACCTTGTTTCTGGGTGTGATTAAAATGAGGGTTAGGTTGCAGACGAACAATTTGACTCTGCTGCTGTGACTGATTTTTACTCGACTGGTTATATGAAACAGCAGAGTTCTGAGAAGGCTTATTCGACTGATTAATTTTCTTATTAGGCTGAATCCGCGTGTGGTAACCATACGCGGTAAAATGTGCGTCCGACATATCCACCATCGTTTGCAACATTTTCACCTTGTTGGTTTTCAGCTGAGCCGACAATTCTGGAGGGCAAGACTTCTCCAACTGTGTGCGAAGCAACAAGTCTTTTACCCCCTCCAAAGTCTTAGGTGTTTCGGCCTTCTCCAACCACTGATCCAGGTAACTGGTCAGACGTGCACTAAACTGTGCAACAGTCTCCTTATCCTGTAAGGATGCACGCCAAAACTGAGTCCTAGCGTCATCGACCGTCAACCCGTACGCCTGTAATAAAGCCTTTTTCATGTTCTCATAATCTCTGGCGGTACTGTCGAGTCGGTGGAGAATACTAAGTGCTTTTCCATCGAATAAATTAATGAACTCGAGCTTCTTTATATCATCATTTAATCTATACGTGTCTGCAACCATTTCGAATCGCTCAATAAACGGCTCGATATCGTCTCCCTCTACGTATTTTGACAGTTGTAACCTTGGGGTCACGGTGGTTGAGCTTACACCCTCACTTCCACTCGCACTTTGCCTTTCACTCGCACGTACTTGCAGTTCCAATACTTCCTTTTCATGTTCCCATTTCAATTTTTCTTGCTCTCTCTGTTCCCTTTCATTTTCTCTTATGGCCGCCCGTTCAAGCCGTTCTTCCTCTTGGCGGCCCTTCACGTACACTTGAATTTCGGCCTTACCTTCAATTCCCAATAGTTGAGCCTCTCCCAACAATTCTTGTACGGTAGACATTTTTAATTTATTTTCTATCGTTTCGGTTGCCTTAATTTCTGGACAGTTATGACTATCTACTCGTGAAAGTGTGCGCGTGTGTGACTGGAGTTAATACAACGATCAAGCCCCACGTTGGGCTCCAATATGTGACGGTGATGTGAGAATGATTAGATAATGTAATTTATAATATGATAATTACAACTTACCTTGCCCTGTTAATTTATGATCTCGTTGGTTGGCTGCAGCGAAGAACAAAAAAAGTCGGGGATTAATTCCCCGTTTAGGCCTCAAGCACCACGCACATAATAAATTTTTATGTTAAGGGTTCTTCCCGATATATATGTATTTATATAGATAACAAATCTACTGGTGCATTTAAACAACCAATTGCAAATTTTCTATATTTATTCAACTCCAGTATGCCAACATGAATAAATAAATTTTCACACACACACACACACTCACGCCACGCTAACTAGCTACTCGCTCTCGCTACGTCTCGTTCGTATACGTGACGATAGTCTAGGTTACGTTAACACTTGTAGTAATTCTATCAATTGTTACGCGAGTTGGAATATTTCTTAATGTCTCACACTTGGGAATAATTTAGAGTCTCACAACACACTCGTAATTTTTCTTCAAAGATCCAGCTCTCCCTCACCTTAATTCACTTACCGAACCAGCGTCAATGCAACTAGTCAGTATACAACTGTAAAGCCTTGTGAATCGTGTAATATACAACGAATTCGGCGTCTACGTTGATCACTCCCCACTGCACGTGGAGGTAATTCAGGCAAGGGAAGCTGACGATACGAGTGACGAGTGTGTTCCCTTCTTCAAGTGTGTCTCCCAACTGACCCAATTCTTCCTCCTTAACTGGTTCAAAATTTCTCTGACTCCTCCTCCTATCTTTGTTCGTTTTTCCTAATTGGCTACGATTTACATTGTACCCTCTCATTCCTTAGTTATACATGCAATTGCAATTTACCTATGGCGTGCTAATAATTCCCGATAATTCCCCTCCACTTCACGATCATTTACAATACCATAAATTACCCTGGTAGCATAATTTATCAATACAAGATGTACTTAATGTACGAACACCTATATGACTGAATGTGGCAATTCAGTTGGAACCCGGCCTTCCTGACCCTTTTCTAATTTTGGCTACTAATCCAGTACCTGCAGATTAAGACTAGCTGCACCCTACATGAACCCACTCCTGTCTCCTTTGTCCCAGGGAATATTCCCCTACTCTAGAACATTCTCCAGTATGGAAATTTCCAACTCTCTGTAATTCAAATTACGTCACGAGTATTATGTCTGACTCGTGACAATGAAGTTTCCTCACCTTACACGGTGGATGACAGGGACGGAAATCAAAGGAAATGTCATTTGGAGGTGGATCGGGTTGACTCCAGACAACAACAATACGGCTAATGGGGGAACCATCTTGGAAAAAACGACGGGCAAAGTACACACCAGGGTATACTTTAGCAAGTTTCGGGTCAACATCAATAGGAAAACGGGTAAGGATGTAGCTGGGGGACTTACGAGGCCTCTCGGGTGAGTCTTCAAGAATGAGAGGCAGAGACAAAAATTCACCAATCTTCACTCTATCAATGATATCCTGACGCTTCCTAGAGATCTAGACAAACCGGGAGGTGACAGCAGCCATCTTCACTTCAGCCAGTTCACGCTGCAGCTGGAAGTCCCTGTTGACATCAGACAACCAACGCAACTTTGTGTCCATAGATGGGTTCCAAGAGAAGGATAGCTTGACATAGGCATTTCTTGGGGCAAAAGCAGGTAGGTTGGACGAGGGCAAGGAGTTGGTATACAAGGAAGAAACACCACGTTAAGGCAGAGAAGGTACGTCATGCACAGCTGAAGCACCCTTGGCAGTCAAGGCGGCCGGAGGCAAACAGTCCACACCATCGGAATCCTGCAAGGAGTTGGACAAGGCATCAACGGGTCGCTTGGTAGAGGTTGAGGAGGTGGAAGGCTTCAACCTGAGCTGCGGAGTGACCGAGGAGAGGGGGGGAGGGTTGCGAGAAGGCAGCTCAGGCCAGTGATCCTCGATAGGATGGCCAAGTCAGCCTCCAGGCAGGAAGCCACATCCGAATCCGTGCTCTCCATCTGGCCAAGCAAGGCCTAGATGGGAAGCAAACAACAACACGAACAGCTGAACACTCAATCAGCCAAGGACACACACACACACACACACAGACAATCACAACAATACAATACACAGAATCACAACAGACAAACAACACCAGCAACACCACAGACACAACAACACACAAACAAGAATGCACAAACAATACAAACAACAACACACAAGCAAGAGTGTAAAAGCAGCTCAAACAAGAATTCAGGCAGAGCCCCAGGAGAACGTCTTCACACAAACAAGGTTGGGGCGAGACTGTGTGTGCAGGGTAATAAGTGTCCCAGTAACCTTAATTCGTGATGTCTCGAGATCAATATATTAATTAGCACGTTTAAAGTCTCATTACGACATTTTACTTCCCAGATACAGTAATAAGAGGTAAAGGTGGTAAAATTATTTCACCAACACTCTTGAAAAAAGAAAAGCCACTAAATGTTTACTTAAGCCACCCCTCTATGTATAGAAACTATTGACCACGACTGTACTTGACCAATTAGTATATAATTGCACCAACCCATCGATTCTGCCAACAGGCAGCTGCTAGAGAGCCAGGCGTCTACTGCCGTCTGCCGACTGCTGCTAAATAAGCTGTAGGCTGTAGGCTAGCCTGGCGCAGTCACTGACTAGTCGCTGGACACGAACTGAACACGTCAGCGACAGTCTACGAGCAGACGAGTAGACGACTGTACAGTGTTCACACACACACACACACGCTAAAATAGGGTTAAACCTTAAAGTAGAACGTTCGTGAAGAAAAATATTTTGTTGCCTTTTCATCTGAATATTAGGTTATTCTTGACAGAGGACAATGGAATGTATATTCGAATTTTTAATAAAGTACGAAAAGAGTGCGGAAAAGGCACGAACAAATAACGTAATTTCGTACCGTACCGTACTTAACAAGAATTATCGTACCGTAATTTCATACCATACTTTTAGATTAAAAAATACCATACCGTACCGTAATTCCATACTGTACCACACCGTACTGCCACCCTTGGTCTGGAGGCGTTTGGAGTGGGTGTGTGCCTGTGTGATAGAGGTGTGTAAGGTATTTGGCGGGTCTCTTGACCGTTACCCGAATGGGACATGTACCCTTCAGGGACCAGGGCTGGCTCATTGTCGTCTAACTGCTCCCAAAGGGTGGGTGGGGTGGTGCTGTAGTTGACGGCATTGAACTGGAGTAACGGGTCGTGTTGGCATGGCCGGCAAGTGCTGTGTGTCAAGTGGTGGATCCTGAGAGAGTACTAGAGGGATTACTGGAGACAGGGGAATATCAGGAGTAGGATCGGGAGGAATAGGAATGGGGTCAGGCGGGATGTGAGTGGGGAAAGATGAGCGAATGGGTGAGGGAGGTTGGATTTGGATAGGATCGAGTGTGGATTGGGTAGAAGAAGGAAGGCAGGGTAGGGGTGGACATGTAGGGGAAGGTGTAGGATGCGTTGGGGTTGATGGTGATATATGGGTGGGAGAAGGTGAGCGTGAAGGTGAGGGTGGATGGAGTTGGATGCAGTTAGGTATAGGTTGGGTAGGAGAAGGTGAGTGAGGCTGGGGCGGCTGGATGGATGAAGGGGTATGTTGAGTGTGGGATAGCGGTGAGGTAGGCGATTGTGTGTTTTTGTGGGATGAGGTTGATGGTGTGGGTAGGAGCAGAATAGGGTTTGTGTGTAGGTGTGGCTGTGGCGCGTGGATGGGACATGGTTGTGGTAGTGGTGTTGGTAGGAGTGGTGAAGGGTGTGTGTGTGAAAGTGGTATGTCAGCGTGGTGTGGATGTGGCGTGGGTAGGAGTGGTGGGCGGGGATATGATGTTGTGGTGGATGGGTGAAGATGTTGGAGGAAGGCTGCACAGATGCATGTGTGGGTGAATGTGTGTGTAGTGGTGTGGTGTCAGTATGTGTCTTGGTGTGGGCAGAACGTGACGTATGGGTTACCAGCTACCTGGATAGTAATGGTCGCGTCCGTCCTAGAGATAATGGGATGTGGTCCAGTGTAGGGCTCCTGTAGCGGTGTCCAGTGTGCATCCATGCGGAGGAAGAGGTTAGGGGCGGAATGGAGACAAGGGGGTGTGTAGGTTAGATTGACGGCGTTGTGACGTGTAGGTGTAGGGCGGGCGTTGTTGATGGCCACCTTCAGCGACCGGGAGGAATGACAGGTTGGAGATGTCGAGGTCCGGTGACGTTAGTTGTCCTGGCAGGCGGAGGTCCTCGCCGAACACCAACTCTGCTTGGGAATGGTGTAGGTCCTCCTACACTGTAGTGCGGATGGTGAGGATTATGAGAGGTAGGGCGTCTGTCCATTCGTTGGGCTGCAGCACCCTGAAGGCATCTTTTAATCTGCTGTGTAGCAGCTCTTCCATCCCGTTTCTGCATGTATATATTTTTAGTTTCTAGATAGTGATGTCGCTCATGGGGATCGTGGTGCACCAACGTATCGTCCTGTCGATACATGTGAGCAGATAACGTGCACCGCGCGACGGAGGTATGGGGCCCACAATGTCTATGTGTACGGTATGGAACCTGCTAGTGGACACAGAGAACTCGTGAATTGGAGGTTGGGTGTGTCGTCCTACCTTAGCTCATTGGCAAGGTATGCAGGAGGCAACCCAGTTCTTCACCTGTTTCCTCATACCTGGTCAGACTGCACTGTGGCTGACAAGACGGAAAGTACCTCCGACACCTGGGTGGTTGAGTGAATGATAGTGGTTAAACAAATGAGACCTGAACTGCGTAGGGATATAGGGGCGTGGCGAGCCGCAAAATGTGTCACACCACAGCTTGGTAACCGCGTCTGGGGCGGTTAAGTATTCTAGGCGGAGTCTCGTGTCGCCTGTGAGGAGGTCGTGAAGCTGTATGTCGGTATCTTGGGCTGCTCCGATCGCTGGGAAGTCCAGGAGTGGCATCAGTTGAATCGTGGCGATGTTAGATTGAAATGGGGGTGATCTTGATAAGGCGTCGGCCACAGCGTTGTCCTCGCCCCTGACGTGTGGGATGTCTGTCGTAAATTCTGACACAAATGCCAGGTGGCGTGTTACCCTAGGAGACCAGTTGGTGCCCAACTGTTACATTGCCGTTGTCTGAGGCTTGTGGTCGGCGCAGATATGGAAACTCCTACCTTTCAAGAAATGGCGGAAATGGTGGTGTCTGTCAGCTTCGTCTTGATAGTGATGAAGGCTTCCTCAGCTGCTGTGGACCATACTAACTTCTTCTGTGAGTTTTTTTTTTTTATTCTCTCAGGAGGTCTTGAAGTGGTTCGAGGGCAGAGGCAGTATGGGGAATGAAGCGGTGGTAGTAGTTCACAACCCCTATGAACTCCCGAAGTTTCCTGGCGGTAGAAGGTAGCGGGAATTCCCTGACAACCTCTACCTTCTGCAGGAGTAGGGTGATTCTGTCAGGTGTGACACGGTGGCCAAGGAATTCCAAACTGTCAGCTCCCAAGGCACATTTGAGGGGTTTACCTTCAGGCAGTATTGTTGGAGTCCGCTGAAAAGCTCCCTAAGGTGTTGTTGGTACTGCGTGTGAGTGTCGGAGGCCACCAGGATGTCGTCGATGTATATGACAGTACAGTCAAGACCCCTCAGCACCTTATCCAACAACCGTTGGAACTTCTGGGCAGCGTTGCGTAACCCGAAGTTCTTGGACGGGAACTCGACCACAGGAATTTGGTGGAATGCTCGTACCAGGTCTATCTTCGAGAAAACCGCACATCCTTGGAGTTTGGAGTGGAAATCCAGGACGTGTGGTATTGGATACCTGTTGGGTGAGGTGGCTGGGTTCAGTAGTATGTAGTTGCCGCATGCTCACCACTCTTCTTCCTGCTGCTTCAGAACCATGTGTAGAGGCGAGGCCCAAGAGCTGTCTAAAGATCTCGCTACCACTTGTTGTATCATCACTTTGAATTCTCGTTTCGCTGCCTCCAACCGCTTGGGGGGCATCCTCCGGGGTTTGGCGAAGACAGGGGGCCAGTCATGGTGATGATATGGCGAATACCAGGGTCGTGTGTGTGCCGTGTGGTGGTGGTCGACAATAGGACTGGGTACTCGTGTAGTATGTTGTTGTATGAATTGGCGTGAAGTATGTGTGTAATGGTAGGTGTGGAGTGTCGGCAGTATTTGGTGGGGTCGGGTCCTGATGCCCGATGCTCCTGATACGACGCTCATATATAATGTATGTATGGGCCAAAGCTGACCTTGATATGGGCGTCGTACCCCGAGCATTGGGCATCGGAAACCGACGATATGTTCTTGTCTACGGCCATAAGAGACAGCCGTCTCCTCCGTCATCCCCATCTTCACTATCTCTGAGATAAGTCAGGTTTCTTTCTCCCTCTCTCTACCTATTTCTTCTTTACGTTTTAGTAGTTGTCCTGTGTGTGTGTGTAGAGCCTGGATGGCTTGGGCACTAACGCATTGTACTGCAACACCATGTCGCGAGAAATTGTTAGAAGCCTGGGATCAAAGTTCCCCTCGCCACCTTTGTTGTGATTCAGACATTTTTAGCGTGTTAACCTAACTGGAGTTCGAAATTCTTTATACCATCTCGAACCAACATGTTACTGATGTTTCTCAAAAGTGATGTATGGTGATGTATAGGCCTACATTTTTTTTTACTTTATAACACCTAGGTATGATAGATTAGAACGTACTACAGTAAGGTCAACAATAATATTAAAGTTTATAATATAGACTTAAAAACAACGAATATTCTCAATATTATAATGATTTCGGTTAGCATGATACAGAACTTTCTTCACTTCTCTTACCCAGGCTCACCATGCTCACAGCAAAATTATCTTATTCGGATCACTGTTTACAAATGATGATTATATCTTAACTTTTTTTTTCTATATTGTAACTTTTCAATATATGAGTATCAAAATATTAAATTCTTATCTGATGTAATAATTAGTAGTCATCCAGTATGACTGTATTACTACAAAAGCAGGGATGAAGGTGCTTCATTCATAATGTCTTCGGGTGTTTACTACTGGTTGAGATGCCAGATTTCGCCACATTCAATTCATTTTTTGTCGTAATTCTTTTTTTGGCAACTGTACATTCCAGAACCGGTTCGATGCATCAGGTGCCAGAAGTACGGACAACACAGGGCAGTCTGCAAGAATCCCATCATCTGTGGGATCTATAGTGGACTGCATGAACCCAAGACATGCATACAGGCACACAAGGAAGGTCGAAAGACTAATTCAAGGTGCCCAAACTGCCACAAGTCTCAACATGTCTGGTTCCGAAGCTGCCCAGTGAGACTTGACAAGATACACCAGGGTATTGGACCACGCAATGGCAACAAGAGAGCCCCAGCTCCCAGGCCTAAGTCAATAGCCTGGAAGAAAGCGGAGGACAGACAACAACTACCCTCTCTTCAGGATGACGAAGAATTCCCCCAGCTGGGAGAAAAACTGAGGACCAGAGAGGTAAAGGAGTCACAAAGAAAAACAACAGGAACAACCCAACAGGAATGCCCAATAGGCAAAATCCCACGCCCCCGAAGAACACACCTGTCAAACCAGGGAAAAAGGAGGCACCTAGAAGGGCACTGGCCCTCCCACCTCGTCCCAATAAAATACCAGACGCGGATGAGGAAACCGATTCTGAATTAGATGTCACCGTATGCTGAGGATCCTACAGTGGAACATCTGCGGACACTGAGGCAACGAAATCAACTTCCTAAAAGAAGCTGTTGTCAAGGAAGTGATCGATGTGGTCCTCCTTCAGGAGACCCTCACTACAGATGAGACAACACCCAAACTCCCAGGATTTGAACACTACACACTACCACATAGTGATGAGCGAAGAGGTTTGACCACATACATTAAGAGAAGCATCCCTCAGGAACTCCTCGAACAGCCAACACCTTGCGGGGAAGTAGTGGAAGTCCTGGCCATCAAGATCCGCACAGGATCCACAGACCTCCAAGTATACAATATATACAGAAGCCAAAGGTGGGAGCTGGATCTCTTTGAGCTCTTCAGCATACCACACTCCCTGCTGATTGGTGGTGATCTCAACACCCATCACAACTTTCTTGCCTCACAACATAACAATGATGTGGGGTGACACCTGACCATGGTGATGGAGGAAACAGACAACATCTGTCTCCTCAACTCACGTCTTGCCACACATCAAGCAGGAGGCAGGCTTGACTTAACCTTCGTATCTAGAGACCTCGACCACTGCTCGAAATGGTGAATCCACCCCACCTTCACCAGTGACCACTATGCCATCAGGATAAGCCTGGAACTAAGAACCAGATCTTTTGCTCCCAGACTACTCCCAGGATGGAACACCAAGAAGGCCGACTGGGGAAGTTCGAGATCTACCTACAAGGCTGGCACGAAGAAAACGAAATGGGAGGAGACCTTGACGCCAATCTCACAGTATTCACTAATGCAGTTAACAAGGCAGCTGATAAATCCATCCCAAGAAAGAGGGCCGGTGCCAAACACCAGGACTACTGGTTCTACTGTGACAAAATTAGGGAACAGAACAGTAGAATCAACAAACACAGAAAACTTCACAGGAAAAACCCCACTGCTGAATCACTCTCTCTACTATGGGAGGTGATACGGCATGCCAAGGAAATCTTGAGAAGAGTGAAAGCAGAGAAATAGTATGGGTGGTGCTCGACCATTGACGAACACAGCAAACTGGGAGAGATATGGAGGAACATCAAAATAGCTACAGGCAGGATGACAACTTTTCCGCCTGCACGTCTCAACCCCCTCGGAGATGCTGAAAGGCTTAACAGCAACTTTGCAGCAAGGGCAGCAACAACTAATCTCCCGGTGGAAATACAGGACCGGCTACAACAGCTCTGTAACACGAGACAATAGAAAATAGATGAAGCAGTCCTCGAGCGAGACGAGACTGATGAACCGTTCACGCTGGATGAACTCTTAAGAGCCAGGAAGAAGAGCAAAAACTCGGCCCCCGGAGATGATAACATAACGTACTCAATTATTTCTGGACTGAGTACTGGGGGTCACGCGGCCCTCCTAACCATCATGAACGAGTCATGGGGTGTAGGAAGATTGCCCCTGGCTTGGAAAAAGCCCAAAGAGAAGGGCAAGTACAGTCGGCGGCAAAAGTCCTGTCGCCTCACCTGCTTCACCGAGGCTCGCGATGTTCATAGACTCGAGATTATTAGGTGTAGATAGCGTGCGTATTTCTCGAGTCCATGAACACTGTGTCTCGGTGTAGCAGGTGAGGCGACAGGATTTCTGCCGCAGACTGTACAGACCAATAGCTCTGACGAGCTGTCTCTGTAAAACCATGGAGAGGATGGTACTCAACCTATAAGTAACTTAAAAGGAAAGATATAATATATTTCTCTTTCCTGCAAATAGGTTTAACAAGTAAGTTAACATTCTGACTTGCAACATACTATCTGACAAATGGCAATGCATGAAACCTATAGTCCTTCAGTTTTATGAAGGCGAAATGCTGTGGTTGGGATAATCCCATCAAGAATGCGTATCTGCCAACACTTTAATTCTAAATAGTTAATATAACCTTCTCCATAAATCTTTAGTTGTTTTGTAAATACTCTACATATTGTGGCCCAAAATGGTATTAACATAATCCCAGCCGCAGTTTTTCGCCTCATATATTTGGACTATAGGTGATAAAGGAGAAAAGCCTATATCATTAAAACTTTGCATAAACGAATGAGGAAGCTAAAAATATGAGAAAGAAAAGATAAACAAACAGTAAGGAGAGAGAGAGAGAGAGAGAGAGAGAGAGAGAGAGAGAGAGAGAGAGAGAGAGAGGACAGGAAGGAGAATGTGTGAGGTTGCCAGTTACTGTGATATATGCATAAAATTCGATCAAATTTAATGAAAACGTCATATAGCGACGCCTATTTAAATTTAGCATCGATTATTATTAGGGAAATGCATATTTGGGGAAAAAAAAAACTGGTAAATAGATTAATGAATTTGTTGACAAATATGAATATTTAAAGTTAGAAAATTAAACCGCCTTCTGCCGAAAAAAAAGATACAGCTGGGCGTGGCAGAAGGCGATAAATAGGAGAGACTGCAAGCACGAGGGATAAAAGGAATACAGGGATAGCTGAAGATAGAGAGCGCAAAAGTTCGGTAACACCATTATTTGTTGTCTAATATCCAAAGGATAATAATCCGTTGTCTATCCCACTGCGATGGTGAACAAAAGACAGTGCCTTTATTTAAAGGATAAAATGCAACAGATATTCTGATAAACATTTGTTTGTAATTATTTTTCAACTAATCACACTCAATTGTCTTACCCTCTTCCCCCTCACCTTCGCCTCAAATAATCACATTTTTTTCTCTCCTATATTCACTTACGTTAATGCAGGACGCACTTCTTCAAACTATTGCTGGTTCGACATCATTCACAGTATATGCTTCATTCATTCCTTCTGACACACGTCTCCTCTACCTGATCATTTGTTTCCCGCCAGATTGCTGCTTCTTCACCCTCCCACATTACCTCCTATATAGCCCCGCCCACATTTCTCTCCTTCTCTTCCACTAATATCCCAACTCCCTCCACCTGCAATTGTTGCCAGATCCGACGAGGGGCAAACTAAGTCGCTGAACCGGGTCCAAGGAGTGTTTGAGAGCAACTAAACAGAGTTCGAACAAGTGAATTTTCCACACCAATGTCAACGTTGAGAAAGGTTTAGAAGACTCACTTTTTCGAACTCTGTTCAGTTGCGCTCCAACAGTTCTTGGACCATGGTCCAGCACTATCAGCCGTGGCTGTACTGTTGCGGACAAAAGGATCTTTTTACTCCCGGTGATAAGTCCTCACGACTGCTGCCCCATTTCTAGCCGGCAGGTTGATGTTGGCTCGAGAACTACACCATCACGTAATCCAACAACAGAACAATTGACTGACTTGGATTCGGATAGGAAGTCATTATAGCACAAGAAGAGAACCATTGAATATTCACAAGAGCTTACACAAGCGAAGCGCTGTTGCCACGTTAGCCTCGTCAAGTGAAGGGGTGGTCCAGGTGGAAATCTTGTAGAGTGTACAGCCATGACTGATAGTGCTGGACCAGGGCCCAAGGAGTGTTCGAGAGCAACTGAACAGAGTTCGAAAAAGTGAGTCTTCAAAACCTTTCTCAACGTTGAGAATGGTTTCAAAGATTCACTTGCTCAAACTCTGTTTAGTTGCTCTTTAACACTCCTTGGGCCCTGGTCCAGCACTATCAGCCATGGCTGTACCTGCAGGGGGTGAAGAAGGACCTTTAGGCAACTGTACAGCTATGGCTGATAGTGCTGGACCAGGGTCCAAGGAATGTTGGAGAGCAACAGAACAAAGTTCGAAAAAGTGAGTCTTCTAAACCTCTCTCAACGTTGATAATTCACTTGTTCGAACTCTGTTCAGTTGCTCTTCAACACTCCTTGGACCCTGGTCCAGCACTATCAGTCATGGCTGTACAATCAGAGAAATTAACAGCTTTGATATCTTGAATAAGTAACTCAGAGTACGGTAGGAATCTCCAGTTGCCAGATACCTTAGTGTCACAGCCAGACAAAACCGCAGGTGTTACCGCCTTCCTCATATTTGTGTTGATTTTCTGAATTATGGGTACAATCTTCATTAGTAGAGCCTCAAAATCTGATGCAGACATACACTAAAATATTCTAATTGATCAACTGTCACTGATTTATTAAGGCTATATCAACGCATAGTTAAATACCATTTCTTTTTATAACATATCTCTGTGTTCATTTATCATTTTTAACGAGGGACACACTCAGTGTCGACGACAGAGTCTGTATCTGTAACCACATAAAATAACAGTAGCAGCCGCTGCTAGTAAGATATCTTCCTCCTTTGCCATGTCAACGGTTACCGCCCGGTTTGCCCGGCCCGTCATATGGACCATCATAATGTTTTGACCTTGATCGAAGCTGTGTTTGCAGCATTTTGAAAGTTGAAAGTAGACGGTAGGCTAGCCATCATGTTTGTGGCTTGTTCAGACTCATGTATGTAGCATGTTCCAGACATGCTCCCAGCAATGTTTTGGGCTTCGTGTAGGGATAGTATAATGCTAAAAACATGTTGGCTATATCAGGGACATTTGCTTAATTTGAATAGGGGGCTTACAGAGATGCTGTCTGACAACAGACCTTATTTTCCTCAAGTTTTACCCCCATGAAGCATGTCGGTAGACTGGACTGTGATAGGTTCGGTTTCTATTAATTTTATATTCTTATCATGTCCCTATCCTTTCCAATGTCTTGCCCTGTGTAAATTAGATTTGAACCAGGCTTCACTTGTAGGAACTTAGAACTTAGTCTTGAATTTCACTGTTCCACCCTGTATGAAATTACGACTTCTATATTAATCGAGACAAACCGGGCTTTGTCCAGGGATTATAAAAAGCGGCCAGAATCTGGTGGCCTCGACTGATGCTAATGATGACGATAATGTAAGTGAAAAAGTGAGAAAACTCTCCTTGACACTCTCTCTCTCCTTATATTATATTCACTTAGAGAGAGAGAGAGAGAGAGAGAGAGAGAGAGAGAGAGAGAGAGAGAGAGAGAGAGAGAGAGGTAACACACACACACACACAGACATGCTGTGTGTACATGGCAGAGACAACAAGGCCACAGGAAAGCGTGCTTATTCCTACACTTTTTAACATCATGATCAATGATATTCTGTCATCAGCTCTCGTCCCCAGGAATCTTAAATGCTCGTTGTATGCTGACGATTGTGCAATGTGGCACTCGTCACGTAATGCACAGTTTTCAGCAGGACGAATTCAAGCAGCGCTTGATTCTGTCCACCAATGGGCCTTACAGTGGGGCTTTAAGTTTTCCGTTCCTAAGTGTACCGGAGTAATTTTTAATAAACGAAGAGTACCTCAAATTAACCTAACGGTAGATGGCCAACCGCTACCATTTCAAATTTGTGTTAAATTTTTAGGAATCCATTTTGACCAAAGATTATATTTTGCACATCATATTAATAATTTGCTTGTTCGTTGTGAAAACACTTCAAATGTCCTTAATCAAGTACCTATCAGGTGAGAGAAAATCTTCATTAATGGTGCATAAGACCATTATTCGTATAAAAGCTAGACTATGGCTCACAGGTGTATGGGTCGACTTCTGATACAACGTTTGGGAGATTGGATGTGTTCCAGAATAAATGTTTACGTGTGTGTTTGGAAGTTCTGAGGTGTACACGGGTAACTCGGATGGAGGTGGAGGCAAATATACCTCCTCTCCGATTTCTACGGGATCACCTCGCCCTCAACACAGCCATGAACCATCAGAAAGTCGGAGATCGGCAACGTTGCTACTATCTCCACCACGGAAGACGGAGGTCACTGGTTGTACGCCTCCACCAGCTGGCAGAACCGCTAAATGTAGACCTCGCGGACTGCGACAAATATATTACCAGCAAGATACCGCCGTGGGAGACATCCAACTTCGGCGTCAACGCATCATGGCTGCCATCATCGAGGGAAAAGGCCCCAGAGTTGGAGATACACCACCTGTTTGATGGTATCATCTGCAGTCACCTGGGGTCTCACCACGTGTACACTGACGGCTCCAAGTCGGATGAATGTGTGGGTGCGAGTGTATTGTCAAATGAATGTGAACTTAGGTGTAAATTTCTAACACATACATCTGCATTCATAGCAGAACTTCTTGCAATTGACAAAGCCATAGACTATGCAGTAAAATCTCGTCACGATTCAATAGAAATTTTCTCAGACTCAAAGTCAGCCCCTTAGGCAGTTAACCCAGGTCAAACTATATCTAATGAAATCCAGGGTCGCATCATTAATAAGTTGCACTTATGCAACAAGTCCTTCACTCTGATCTGGGTGCCCGGGCAGCATTATTACGAACTGTATATTGAGTCGGCACCATACCCCCCGCCAGCCAATCAACAGCTAGATGTATCAGCCAGCCCGAGCCAATCACGATGCAAGAAGGGCTTGACAATGTACCAAATATATATTCTCAATATTTTGTTGCCACATGACTAATAATATAGAGAGCAGTTAGTGAAGAAGCATAATGGAAAATGTACTCTTCTATATAATTTTTGAAGCGTGAAACTCGACATACTTCTGTTAATTATTTGATCCTGCATTGTGAATGATTATTGTACTCGTAGTGTACAGCGTCGCTTCAAGAGACTCTAAGCGGCGTGTCTTTAAAACTCGAGAGTGAAACCAGCTGGCAGACTAACAAGAACAGTGTGTCTCCGAGTCTGATATATTTTTCACTGGTGTTGTGATTTAAAGTTATAAATAAGCCTACCAGTATGTTTAACCTGGATTTCACAGAGGAAGGGTTTGACAATATAATTTTGAAAATAGTTTATAGGCTTTAGTAATAATAAAGACTTTACCTTAGCTTGCCTATCAAATGTTGATTCCTTTATAAAATACAGTATAAAATGAATGTCCTGTGGTATCACTGACAATCACAAATATCAGTTATTCACAGCAAAATAGTTAAGATAACTACTTACATAAAGTTATCAATGTGAGAATGTCACTTAGGTTGTCTTACTAGATGTACAGTACCTGTATTATATTACGTAGTTATATAACAGATGAAATAAATACAAGTAGAGTACAATATAATAGTAAGGCCTAGCACATTGCTTTCCAACATGACTATTCCATTATTAGTTTAAGAACAGAAGATTAGTAAAAAAAAGAGGAATGCTGAAATACATAATCATACTATATAATTTTATGAGGAGACAAGCAATGATGACATGCGAAGGAGAGAGGTTATGAGTAGCCTTATGCTTCCCTCTTGCTGCATGGGACATTCCGGTCAAGAACTCACCGTTATATATAAAATTAAAGTCTAATCTAATCTAATATTTACTTTGTAGTATGCATTACTGAAACTGTGTGAAATTACCATAGATGGGGCTATATTACCTTAGATACTGAAATATATGATCTTATGAGGATAAAGTAAGCACGTGGCATACTGTACATTAGTGATACGTAATTTTAGTGGTTATAATTATTACAAATTGACAAATGTAAGCTAAGATCAGTATGAACGCACGATTTTACATATACAACTTCCAAAGAAGAACTGATGGTTTATGAAAATTACCTTTGATGGTAACAACTATACCATAAATTACCCCAAATTACGATAATCTGAGGAAATTACCTCAAAAGTGAGAGCTTTGAATAAAACAGTGCGTATCGCACTGCATATTATCTCGCAGCAAAAGTTATACATGGCAACTTTGCCTTTTTTTTTTTTTTTTTTTTTTTTTTTTTTAATTCATTGCGCCGTAGCGTCAGTCAATAGGCAGACAACAGTACACAAGGGTAAGCGGGACTCACGAGAACCCAATGACCACATACACACACAAGCACACACACATGCGCACACACACTCACATCACGAAAACATAACAGAATGAAGCACAAGCACACAGACAAATATTTACATCATGATCTACTTAAATCCACCAAAACGAGGGTGGCGCACCAGAAGTTCCTCCAGAACCTGATGGTTCAGCAGGTGTCGACAAACCACATCAAGTGGCAGGCCCTGGGGCAGCAAGTGTCGAACAGTGGGGCAGGCCAGGCAATAGTGCTCTATAGTGTTAGCACGAGGCGCTCGACACAAGCGACACTCAGTGAAGGGAGGCTCACCCTGCATCCCAGCAACCTGCCACGGTGGCCGGTAGCCAAGCCTCAAACGAGCAGAGACTACATTGTGCCTCCGAACCATGAGGCCTCGACGACGGTAGGAATATTTGTGATGGCAGACAGACTCGTAATGGGTGATGGAGATGCTGAAGGGCCTCTCTGCATCCCTGCGTCGCCGTACAGGGAGGAGAGCAGCGGAGCGGACTTTAGAGAGGTAACATGTCAGGGAGAGAGGACGTCCAGCACCACGAGGAGGCAGATGGCAGGCTTCCTTTGCGAGTCTGTCAACTGTACCATTGTGACGCAAACCTACATGGGATGGCACCCATAAAAAATTGACAGTCAAGTTACGGTGACGCAATAAGGCCAAAAACGATAAAATCTGCTGAACAACAGTAGAGTGTGTGGGCTGAACACTAGAGAGGGAATGAAGGGCAGGTTTGGAGTCACAAAAAATGGCAGCATTCACTCCACGTTGACAAACAACACTAACAGCATCCAGAATGGCATACAGTTCACACAATGTTGAGCTAGAGTGGTTACAGAGACGACGGCCAACCCAGCCCCCTGGAGGTGACTCCAGGTCAGGCGAGAAAACAGCACAACCTGCTGCACCATCCACCTGCAATGAGCCATCAGTGTAGAGGCAGTATGGATCTGTGATGGAGGAAGTCACTGTTTCTATGTGTTCCAGAGCCAACTGCTGCTGTAGAGAAGGCAGCTCTGACTTGGAAGTAGGTGTAAAGCTCACATCAGGTGTTGGTAGCATCCATGGAGGGGGCCCTGGGGGGACGTCTGCAACCATTATATCTATATTAAGACCATGGAGCACAGAGGAAACAGACCTTATAATAGTACGTCCAGCAGGCAGTATGGGAGGGACCGGGTAGTTTGGTCTAAGAGAAGTCCTGACTAACTGAGAGTAATGGGGTGAAAGATGTGGGAAATGGAGGCACTTGACAGTGAAGCAAGTAACATTAGAATAAATTCTCTCCACTAATGGGGGAAGACGCAACTCACGCTGCATGTTCACTATCCTGGTCGACATTGGACAGCCGAGAATAATTCTCATTGCTCTATTTTGAAATTTTTCTAAAGTTTCCAGAGTAGCCCTAGGAAGTTGAATCAGAGCAGGGGAAAGGTAATCAACAACTGAACGGATAAAAGCAATATAGATGGTCCTGGCTACTGGGATGGAGATGCCCGAGGAGTTGTTAGATAGCCATTGAAGTGGTGTAAGTCGGCGCTGGAGACGACCCAATAAGTCCTGGACAATGGGATGGTCTTGAGGTCTGGCAGGGACAATCGGCCAAATATTGACTGGCGCACCCAGGTAGCAGTACTGGGAACACATGGGAATGACAGTCCCTCCAATGGTGAACACTGGCTGAGCTTGAGGAAGGCGGCAGGTGAATATTCTGCTCTTATCTGGGGAGACAATAATGCCACAGTGAGAGGAGGCCACAGAGAAGGAGTCAAGAAACCGCTGGAGATCCCTTGGTGAGGTAGAATGAACACAGATATCATCAGCATAGCACGTAATTGTAGTTCCAGGAATATCAGGGAGAGAAGTGAGCAACCGATGCATCATGAATATTAAATAACAATGGGCTGAGAACACCACCTTGAGGTGTACCAAGATGAAAACTGCGCAAAGGACTGAGTGCACCACTGAAAAACACACGGGAGGTCCTGTTACTCAGGTAGCCCCGAATCCACCGTAGTAGATTACCCTTTATCCCAAAGTCAACCAGTTGATCCAAAATGACGTCTCTATTAGCAACATCGAAGGCACTTCGAAGGTCAATGAAGGCCACCACACTGTCCCTGGAAAGGCGAGAGTACAGGTCGACTAGGCAGTGATGTGTGCTCCGCTGGGGAAGGAAACCAAACAGCCATGGAGAGAGGCGATCCTGCAGTCTGTACATGAGACGATTGAGTAAGATTCTCTCCATAACCTTACAGAAACAGGAAGTAAGGGAAATAGGCCTGAACTTCGCAGTGCCGGGCTTAGGGATGGGTATTATTGTGCTGCTGGTCCAGGCTCGTGGTACACAACCGTCACGAAGACAAAGATTGTACAGTCGAAGTTGAGGGTTCCCAGGAACTTGTTGAAGTAGGCGCAGCACAGCATAAGTAATACCATCATCACCAGGGGAA
The DNA here is from genome assembly GCA_033782935.1 of Petrolisthes cinctipes. Lineage (NCBI taxonomy): Eukaryota > Metazoa > Arthropoda > Malacostraca > Decapoda > Porcellanidae > Petrolisthes > Petrolisthes cinctipes. The sequence continues at coordinate 329,322 of JAWQEG010001216.1, forward strand.
GAAGCTCTACCCCGAATGAGAGCACGGCGCAACTCCTCCTCAGCTATCTCCTCTGCATCATCGTCATCATCTTGTAACAGAGCAGACATTAGACGTAGCCGATGGACAGCAGCACGGGAAGCGAGTGCATCTTGTATGTGGATGGGTAGACTGGCTGGGGTAGATTGTTCTGACCAGGCATCGACAAGTTGTTTGGCATAATCGGCAGGAGTGTGATGACGAGCAGTGGCCGGTGTCTTTTTAACAACCCGACGGATGAGGTGCCACATAGAAGCCACACTTGTTTGCTGGTTGATGCTGTCCGTGAACCGCTGCCAAGACTCAGTTTGAGCACAATCCTGCAGGGCAACTAAAGCGTCCCTAGACATCTGGTAACGATGGAGTAGGTCAGGGGTTGGGTTGGCTTGAAACAATAGGCCATCACGTTCAGCCTCCTCCTTTGCCTCCTGTATACGTGCATCCAGCGTCCAGGAGTGGGCAGTATGGCGATGCTTGAGGTGTGGCCGGGAGACGTATAGCCTATAAAAGTCATGAGTAGCAGATACAAGATCAGAGTACAACTGTTCAGCTGATGATATGTCAAATGTAGGGAATACATGGGCCATAAATAAGATGTAAGTCGGGCAATATTTAGGGGGCACAGCAATACGCAAACGAGTGGCTGAAGCACCTGACCCAGCAGTTAGAGAATAATGAAACCGAAGAGCAATGTGATCAGAGAACAAGTCTGGCATGGAGAAGCACTGGACCTGAGATGCTATCAGGCCAGACGAGAGGATGTAATCCAGAGTACCTCCCCGGCAATGAGTGGCACCACCAGTGTCCCAGTGTGTCAGATGATGCTTGCGGATGTATGAAAGGAGACGAACACCATTACGATTAATAGAGCCAGTACCATCACCCAAATCAGAATGCCGAGCATTAAAATCTCCCATATACACCATACCACGCACTGTTGGAGAAGGAAGAGCCTCAAGAGTGAGTCTAGCTGGGGCAGAATAGACATTACATAGTTGGAGTACTCCATTCCCAGGTAGAACCTCAAATAGCTGAAAGGTCATGTCAGGATCAGTGGAGGTACGGAGAAGGCGATGTGGCAAGGAGCTATGTATGTAAGTCAGGAGACCATTCCTTACCAGATGAACATATGGCACATAACCTGAGAGGGGAGGAGCTTGCCCAAGAGCGAGCGGCCGTCCTGGAAATGCTTCCTGGAGAAAAATAACACTGGGATGATGACGAAAAACATAGGCCTTGAGTTGAGTGAGCTTAGCATAACTGGTGATACCACATACATTCCAGGAGATGACATCCAGCCGGCAATCACTAGCGAACTCTGTATTTGGAGGTAGAAGTCCGGTGAGTGGGGGCAGATGAGCGACCTGGAGAAGAAGATGGACCAGGAGAAGGGACTGACTCGAAAAGCTTTTCAAGGCGAGATGCAACAGTATCCATCTTTTCGGTAAGGGTAGTGACAGTTGAGATGATGGCCTGCTGAGCCTCGACCAAGGTGGAGAGTTTGGAGTCATTGGCAGCCTGAGCGGCAACCAGCCCATCAATCCTGGCTTCAAGGGCAGAGAAGCGGTTTTCAAGAGCCGTACATCGTGCCATGACGGTAGCAACAGACTTGCGGAGGGCCAGGTCTGGAGGTGAGGCAGGGTTGGTAGGAGGAGCAGACTGGGGAGGTGGTGGTGGTGGTGGTGGTGGTGGTGGAGGCGGAGCAATAGTAGAGACACGAGCCTGGACCTTACGTCGAGTACATCCATGCCACACGTTAACCCCTGCCTGAAGGCATCGTGGACACTTCCATCGAGACGTATCTTCAGGAGGTGAAGGCTCAGAGGTGGAGGCAGCAGGACGTGATGGTTCACCCCTGACAGGACACGTCTTGGAATCATGGTCGGCTGCACACCATGCACACTTCGGCCTGGCAGAACAGTACCGGGAGATATGCCCAACTCCCCAGCACCTGTAGCACCAAGGCTGGTCATTATGAAGTTTCCTCACCTCACACGGTGGAAGACAAGGGAGGAAATCAAAGGAAATCTCATTTGGAGGTGGATCGGGTTGACTCCAGACAACAACAATACGGCTAATGGGTGAACCATCTTGGAAAAAACGACGGGCAAAGTACACACCAGGGTATCCTTTGGCAAGTTTCGGGTCAACATCAATAGGAAAACGGGTGAGGATGTAGCTGGGGAACTTACGAGGCCTCTCAGGTGAGTCTTCAAGAATGAGAGGCAGAGATAAAAATTCACCAGCCTTCACTCTATCAATGATGTCCTGACGCTTCCTAGAGATGTAGACAAACCGGGAGGTGACAGCAGCCATCTTGACTTCAGCCAGTTCACGCTGCAACTGGAAGGCCCTGTTGACATCAGACAACCAACGCAGCTTTGTGTCTGTAGATGGGTTTCCAGAGAAGGAGAGTTTGACATAGGCATCTCTCGGGGCAAAAGCAGGAAGGTTGGACGAGGGCAAGGAGTTGGTATACAAAGAAGAAACACCAGGGTGAGGCAGAGAAGGTACGTCGTGCACAGCTGAAGCACCCTTGGCAGTCTTGGCAGCTGGAGGTAAACAGTCCACACCATCGGAATCCTGCGAGGAGTCGGACGAGGCATCAACAGGTCGCTTGGTAGAGGTTGAGGAGGTGGACGGCTGCAACCTGAGCTGCGGAGTGACCGAGGAGAGGGGGGGAGGGTTGCGAGAAGGCAGCTCAGGCCAGTGATCCTCAATTGGAGACTCGTCTTCCTCCGACATTGCCAAGTCGGCCTCCAAGCAGGAATCCGCACTCTCCATCAGGCCAGGCAAGGCCTAGATGGAAAGGAAACAACAACACAAACAACTAAACACTCAATCAGCCAGGGACACACACACACACACACACAGACAATCACAACAAAACTATACACAGAACCACAACAGACAAACAACACCAGCAACACCACAGAAACAGCAACACACAAACAAGAACTCACAAACAACACAAAAAACACAAACAAGAACTCCAAAACAACACAAAACAACAACACAAACGAGAATGGAAGCAGAGCGCCACGAGTACGTCCACACTCCACCTGTTCTGGAGCGAGACCGCAACTTTGCCTTAGTCATCAACATTGTTCAGTACGAGTAGCCTAGTTTGTGTCGAGTTTCACGCTTCAGAAATTATATAGGAGAGTACATTTCCCATTATGCTTCTTCAATAACTGCTCTCTATATTCTACTATTAGTCATGTGGCAACAAAATATTGAGAATATATATTTGGTACATAGAAACTTTTCATGACGTCATTGTCAAGCCCTTCTTGCATCGTGATTGGCTCGGGTTGGCTGATACATCTAGCCGTTGATTGGCTGGCGGGGGGTATGGTGCCGACTCAATATACAGTTCGTAATAATGCGCCCAAGCATTGTCGTATTTATGGCAATGAACGGGTAGACTTACTTGCAAAATCGGCGGTAGAGCTCGAGGGGACTTGGGACGTCCCTCGTGATCTACAGTCGTGTCTATCACTCGGAAAGAAATCAATTAATTAAATTAATTTAGTCAGTGGACCAGAATCAACATTCCTACCATCAAGCCTCAACTAGGTGATTGGGCCACTGCCAACCGGCCCCATGGATTAGAAGAACGAATCCTAGCAAGATTAAGAACAAACTGCACCAGAATAATTCATCTAGAACCATATATTAATAAACGTTTTCCACCGCATTGTAACACCTGCAATGCGGTGTTATCTATCAGTCATATCATCCTGCATTGTCGGCGATTTGTGTGGGAACGTGCTTCCCTCATAAGTTACTGCGATGCAGTAAAAGTCCCCTTCACACTCTCAGCTCTCTTAGGTGATGGGGATGGTGGTGTGACTGATAAATTGATGGCTTTTTTGAAGGAGACCGAACTGATCAGAGTGATGTGACTTTTTATTATTACTGTTGTTACCATTTTGTATATGATTTTTGCATTTATGAATATTATGTGTGTTGTATATATTGTATAATTTTGATTTATTAGCTAGGTTTAGCGATTGTCTAAGATAGGTTTAGCGATTTGTCTGTCTAGGTTTAGCAATTGGCTTTAATATGTATTAGTCTAGTTAGCTATTGCCTGAATAGGTAAATTGGTTAGATGATTAGTTAGAAGTAAAATTAAGTATATTTGTATAAAGTTACAAATCAAATATAATATATAATTAGGTTTAAGGATAATAATAATAATAATAATAATAATAATAATAATAATAATAGTCAATGCATAAAATAATATGCAAAATGTTGAATTAAATAATGAAAACAAAAATAATAATAATAAATAAAAAATATGATAAAAAAAAGCCTTAATGACCAAAATAAAAGGTCAATAGGCCAGAAAAAAAAAGTGGCCTCACTCCATATATCGATATACACAGGATATATGAAGGATAGGCCAATATGCATAAAATCAGATCAATTTTTATGAAAATGTAAAATTGCGGCGCCAATTGAGGTTTAAAACCCAGTACAGTATTTAAAAATATATTGAAAAAACAAAACATGGCCTGGTAAATAGATAAATGAGGAAGTATACTTAGACAAACATGATTCTGTAGCCCATGGGAGATGATAAATTAATTAATCATTCTTTATTTTACTCGAGAGAGAAAAAAGAGGGGGGACTGCAAGCATGAAAGATAAAAGGAATACAGGGATAGGCGAAGACAGAAAAGGGATTGGTTCGGGTCCGAAGGGTCGCCAAAAAACATTGTTTCGTACCTAATATCCAAAGAATAATAATCAGTATCCCACTATGTGGCTGAACAATAGACAGTGCCTTTATTTGGTAGATAAAAAACAATATAATGCAGCAGACATTCTAATAATAAAAAAAAAATAATAATATCTTTTCAACTACTCACCCTCATTTGTCTTACCCTCTTCTCCCTCACCATCATCTTTACTCTTCTTTATCCACCTAAAATGAAAGGTGCAATTCTTTATACTGTTGCTGAATCGACACTATATTACGATGTATCCTAATATATTCTGTCACATTCATACCACCGGACACTGTCGTCTCCCTTACCACACCATTCGCCACCCCCCCTCCCACCAGCCACACCATGATTGCTACTTCTTCAACCTCCCACATTTCTCCTTTCCTCACGCACCCACATCCCTACCTCCATCCACCTGCAATTGTTACCAGATCCATTGAGGCCCAAACCAAGTCGCTGGTGGATGGGGTGTTTGATCTGTCCGGACCTATACATCAGGAGACAGCTAAGGGTTTGTACTTCAATATCATGTATAGTTTATTTATGTAGCTTGAGTATTTTACAAGCTATTAGCCATTCAAATACTGACCGCGAGTACGGGAGAAAGGCCCGGTAATGCCCGTGTTTGAAGGATTAAAATAACCTTACATAGACAGGATTAATGATGTAATTCAATATTTCAAAACAATATTAATAGAATCGAAGACTTACCCTGCTGTAGCATGATACGCACTAGGTTGAAAATCTCCTTGAAGATAATGTTCCATGTGATTCTGTGTCTGGGAGTATTGATATGCATAAGGAACTTCAACAGCTGCCAGCATATCAGAACTACTAGAAGAGATATCAGAATGCTGACCCACACTGTGATTTTCAAAGGTAGTAAAAAGCCCCAGGGATCGACTTCCTGGCTTCCTCGACCTCCTAAGATCCTCGCATAGTCAACAACTAATGGGACTGTGTAATCTACCACCTCTGCACGAACCGATGTCACTCCAAATGGACCAAGTCCAACATCTATTTCCTGTAGGATAAAAAAAATATATACCGTAAATACTTTACTTATCATCAGGCGCTTTCTTTATGGATAAAATAATATTTCTTGGATATGATCTTTGAAATATTACTGCATCATATATTTCGAACTAAATTAATATAATCCTGTTCTCCATTAATATACTATTAAAAGATCTTGGTCAATCACTGTAAGTTAGAGCATCCTAAATCATGATAATCATGAATATGAAAGGGCTATTTTTCACTTTCTCCATGCCTTAACAGAGAATTATCTATAGTAGATAAGGAAGTCCAGCAGTGAGTAATATATTCCTATATAAAGAGCGGACAGTACAAGATTTTTCAGTTCGCTCTGTTCATTTCAAATATGTTCCCCATCCTGCATAATGAAAACTTCTCAAATTCGATCTTCCTATTTTATCCACTAATTTGATTCCATTCGTTATAATGTATTCGTAAATTATGTATGTTTCCCACAATTATTTCATCATATCCTGTTAGGCTTATGCGTCAAAATTATTGTTTACAAAATTACTTTTTACCTTTGGATAACTCCCTATAGACCTAAATTTTTAAATAGTAAAGATTGCGCCAGGGGTAGAAAGAGGAAGCAAAAATACAGAAATTATATACAGAGTACATAATAAAATGTATCGGCTGAGGGGGTTCCCGTAGGAATTTCCTGTACCCTAATTTCAACTTCTAATTCATAAACTAGACCATCTGGGGTGTCATAAAAATGAGGGTAGACTTTTGGCATGATGGTCAGTTGGCCAAAATTCAAGACTTTATTCGAGGCAACTTTGGCAAAAACCGGACCTAAAATTAGGGGTGAAGGAAATTCAATGTTGCTTATCTCGGTCCTGAATTACTTTAAATTAATGAATGACCACTCAAAATATTTGTATTTGAAAACTCTACAATATGATATATGACACATGACATTATATTTGATATGTAGGTCACTAGAGGTCAAAAGGTCATGATTTTTTTAATTTGCTGAAAATCTGAGTACCCCTGCAATATTTGTAATTCCACCTCAAAAGCAAAATTATTTTGGAGATTTCTGAGTTAAATGTTTTACTTTGTACTTCAGTAAACATATCCCAACTACCCATGTTTCATTATTATCCATAATATAGTATAAGTGCAAATTGAAACAGGGTCAATTTCTGCAAACGAACAAAAAAGTTTTTTTTTTTTTCTGCTGGAAATGTGAATAGACACTTGTTTCAATTATCTGCTTTCACTTTTACTAGTTATCTTTAGGCATATAATCCCTGTGTGATAAATAATCCAAAATGTTTGTTTTAATATTATTTTTGCTTCCAAATCATGAGTTTGTTATATGCTATTTACATCAAAGGTCACTTAGTATCAGTCGTATGTTTAATGTTTCTGTCAAAATAATCACTGTACAGTCACAAGCACTAATAAGTATCCAGGTGTGCTTCGAATACCTAGAGACAGTATAAAAATACACAATAAGATCTCCATTTGAATTTGTTCGTTGGTGAATTGAACTGTTCAAAGCTTCAACCAAAGCTGTATACATATTAGTGCTCGTGACTGTACATAAAACTATATTAACAATCTCTTATTATATTTTAGTTTTTTTCTTAATATATATATATATATATATATATATATATATATATTCTGCTGTTCATTTAGGCATGCATTGTTATTTTGTGGTGATTCATCTTCTTCATCCTTTCCTTCAGGCTGCGAATCTTGCAGTCCAAGTTTCAATACACTTTTTTGCGGGGCAACTGACTTCATATCTTCAGCATTTTTAATTTGAGGAATGTTACTTGAACCCTTTGGTAGAGAAGCAACCTCTGTGTTAGACATCTGCTGAACTTTCTGGATTTTTACTGTGGGCAGAACTTCGTATCTTTTCGAGTTCTGTTGGTGAAATTAGTCCATGTGAGAAAGCTTCCTCCGGGCTCATTTCCTCTCTATGGTTGGATCTTGTAAAATGACGTCTGTTTCCACAACTGTTGTAGACTTGATGGTGGTGTGGGAGTGCTTACTAACAACAGACTGTGGCTACTGATCATCAGGGCTGGCATCTGTTATTATCTCCACACTCTCTTCAATTATCATTTCTGCTCCGGTCTTGGGGTCAACTTTCTTGATCTTCTTGATACCTTTCTTTATAGCCTGAGCAGCAGCAACACCAGCAATCACTGGATCACCAACCACTGCTGCCACACCAAGGATTCCATATTTGGCAGCATCTGTGAGGGATAAATTGCGGCCAGTCTTGTCTTTATACTTGACTCCTGTTGGATGGAGCTTTCCTTCCTTCACTGCTGTCACAATATGTATAACAGAGCCATCTCCTAGTCGGATGTTCCCTTCTGTTGAATCAAACGTTATGCCAGGCTTGATTTCCACAGGTTTTCTGTCTACAGTAGGTTCATTGGTACGTCATCTTCATCTGCCCCCCGAGATCTGTACTTTGTCTGGTTGGCCATCAACGCTGGTGATCTAGATGACTCTACCAAACTCAGATTCAATCACTTCAGTGCGATCTTTTAAAAATTCTATCAGTTTCTTGGTTATGGCTTCCTTCATGGTAAGTCTCCTGTCAGGGTTAGAGTCATCGGGATACTTGCCTACACTCTTATCAAAAGCTCTAGTAAAAGACGCAAGTCTTCCACTCTTTGGGTCAACTACCTCAGCACTCTGATCATCAGTTATTCCAATCTTAACACATTCTTCAAAGCTTACCAACCTGTCTGCACCTGGGATAGTAAACAGACCCATTACTGGATCAAAGAGCTTTTCATCAATAGCCTCCTTCAAGTACCATCCATCTGGGGGCAGTTCCAAAGTGAGGGGTTTTGTCATGTAATACTCAGTCAGCACTCCGGTTGATCCTGTAAGTGATGCCCCAGATGGTGTCATGTCTGCATCTTCTACAAAGCCCATGGCACTGTCAATAGAGTCTTCAGGAGACTTCAGGCTGGTCTTAAATTTCCTTGGTGGTCTCTCAGGGGACAGTGTTTGACTCTGAGGCAAGCCTCTATCAGGAGAAGTGGGAACAAACTCATCCGTTTTTAAGGGAGATTTTGGTCCAAAGCCATTTGACTTCATTGGAGAACCAGGTCTTGAGCTACTAGATTTGACAGGTGATCCACCTCTGGAGGATGAATCTGGGGAAGCTAATGATTTGGAGGGAGACACAGGATAGGATTTGATGGGTGAAGCTTCCCTAGAACCATTCACAGTCTCAAAAAGATTATCTGGTCTTGCATCTCTCATGGGCTCCCTTTTGCTGGAAGGCAGTTGTTACCTTCTTTTGATGGGGAAGAATGATCTTTCAATGAGGCACTTAGTTTCTCTACAGACCCACGCCTAGAGCTCTTCTCAGGTGAAGACGGATGGCTCGTCTTTGTGGGCGATGTTCTATCTGTAGGAGAGGTGGAACGGGTGTCTGGAGCAGCTTTCTCTGACTGTGAACCCTTTCTCCCTTGTGGTCTCTCAGGGGACACTGATGGCTCACTCATCTTGAAAGGTGAAGCCATTCTTTCCGGAGATTTGGATTGAGACTGTGGAGATGTAGGGTCATGGTCTTCTGATATACTAGTACGTGTTGATTTAGTTGGACTGGGGCATTTATCAGGTGAATGCTCTCCCTTTGTGGTTTCCATGGTTGGTGAACGTTAAGTGGGGACATTATCACTGGGCAGGGCAGCAGACCACTCAGTAGATACTATATTATGGATAATAATGAAACATGGGTTGTTGGGATCATGTTTACTGAAGTCTAAAATAATGTTGCTTTTGAGGTGGAATTACAAATATTGCTGGGGTTATGAAATTAGGGTACAAAAAATTCCTACGGAAACCCCCTCAGCCGATGGACTAATTGTGAAATGGGTCACGCACACAATCACTCACCCTATCAAGCTAATAACATTCTCAGCGCTCCCCCACAAATTCTTTCATCCACAACGTAAATCTCTTCACTCAGCCTTGGTGAAAGGAGCCATTCCATTGTCTTTTAAGTTAAAACTGGGTTGCCAGCCATAGCGTATGCACTTCCTTGTGAAATTCTTCCGCTCATGTCTATCATATTTCCATCTCTCATAACAGACCCACCTAAGTTGCAGGGAATATGGACTCAGGGGTCTTTCTAGATGACGTGCCAAGAGAGGCAATGTATTTTACAAACGAACACACATAGCTCTGAATAGAATTTCGAAAACCCGTTGTCTATCTGTCTTGTAATGATATTGAATTATTTATAGAATGCAAGACATTATATTCTCCATAATTTAACTATTACAATAAATAATTTTTCCATACAACTATGTAACTTTGTATATGATTGAAGCAGCCTTTCCCATTAAGCTAGTAACACAAGGCATACCTCTATCACCAGGTGATCGCGATACCACTTACAGTAGCTACCAAACAGAATAATGATTGAGAGAAGTAAATGAAACACATTTGAGAAGGAATTTTGATGTATGCAGTCACAGTTTACTGATTATAGAAATCTAATGTGACAGTACAACGTAGAGGGGTATTGCCTGTAGTAATGTGGGCAATACTATAAAGGTTTGGGCGCCCCTTCGGCCCCAGCCACTCCCTATCAGTTCTTCAACTGTCACTTTTTTCGTTATATTTCCTTCCTGCATGCTGTCTCACCTCTCTAATATCTTCTTCTAGCGCTGTATGATCTGGCTATTGCGGCGCCTAACATCAGTCAATCGTTAAATTAATGTGACAAAATTACGGTATTTCTGAACAGGGATTCAAAAAGAAATCACAATAATGAACTATGCATAGATGGAAACGGAGTTGCTTTCAAAACTCGAAGATGTCATTTGACTACAATGTACAATGATCTGTGAAGGAAAGTTTAATACTCATCGTAGTTATCTTGCCAATTTTGCCATTGTTAAGGAGTCTTGAATATTTTTATCGTATGCCATTATGCAAAAATAAAAATATTATTATATTACAAGGAAAAAATAATTATGAACGCTAGAACAAAAATATACGTTAACTTCAGACAATTTGTGGTGACCTGTCTTGCAGCCTGCCTGCCAAGACTTTTTTTTTTTTTATCTTGACCTGCCTGCCTGAATTTTATTTATATAAACGATTTATTAGCACATCTATATTAACTATACAAATGTTAATAAATAAACCATAATAAAATAAATATAAACCATTATTTAAGGCTTAATTCCTCCCCAGCGGAAACCGCCTTGTCGTGGGGTTGGGGGACTTGTGTGCCTCTGAGACCTGCCAAATTAGACTATAGTGGGCTCAGGCCCCTGCTCTGCCCCTACCCGATTTCGGGGAGAGAGTGCTTCCCATGCTAGAAAGGTCGCCAGTGAGAGAACAGACTAAATGGTTCAGATGTATTAGGCTGCCAGTAGGTAGGTAGTAGATCTTGGCTCCTGCATGGGTCCCTTTTAAAAATATCTGTGACATATGGATACGAAAACACTGCCTTCAATTCCTCGAGCTGTGGTCGACCAGGCTCTCGAGATGCCACTCACTGGTATTAGTGGTTTGCAGAAAGCTGGGGCTCGTCCTCCCCATGCAATTTCAGCTATTAAAAGAAGACCAAGGGATTGTGTCGACAAAGCCTGCTAAGGTTTGGACACTGTAATGTTAACCAATGTATTTGCATGCCTTCCCTATGGCGCTATACACTTCATTTTTAAGAGTTTTGGAGTGGTTCTCCATATATGACTCACCTATGAGAGTGACTGCTGATCTAATCGCTGCTATAATACTTTAAATACAAATGCTGCTGCAAAAGCAGCATTTGTGGCTAAAGATTCTCTGTCTGTGAGGGCTACTCACTGTACGCTTCAGATGATGTACGAATGTAGTTGACAGAGAAAATTACTACTGCGTTAACATCTAACTAAGGAGCGCCGTGTTTCTACACCCTTTTGGTTTATGGCTAAGTACAGGGAGGGGCGTGGTTTGATTTCGATTTTATATTAATGCCATTAGGCATTTGGCGTCGCAACAGCTAGGGTCATATACCGCCCAACATAAAATGGTTATCTACATTATTAATAAAATATTTACACACATCAAACAGGCTTCACCACCCCGAAAGGGATAGGCAGCATGATTAAAAGAACATATAAACTAAAAGGCACATTTATACTAAAAGAATCTGGGCCTGGATTCACTAAACACTCCCTTAAGTGCTCCCATAAGGGAGTGGCGCTGAGGCTCCCTTACGATAACGGCAGCGCGCCGCTTAAGGTCTATTCACTAAAGAATCGTAAGGGAGCGAGAAGTTATCCTCACCGTGAGTCGTAGTTCATATTTTGACGGTAGATGGCTCTACTTTATTTTATCTTGTCACGAAGTCGGTAACAAAAGAGTCTAACCAATCAGACGCAAGGATCTCCCATCAGCTGATATTATTGTTTTGTAAACAATGAAGGAGAATGCTCTACAAAGCATTATATTTGCACTTAATTCTGCAGCGGAGTACAGCCGTAATACAGAAAAAATGTCTAATCAACTGTTTTCTTTCCCTCATTAATTCTCTTTTAGTCCAGCAATGCCTTTTTTTCATACATTACACAGTATATATTCCATTTACTACAGAGAAATCTTTTTGTAGATAAAGAGCCTCTGTTGTAGCTGTTTATTTGGGGAAATCATTTGGAATATACTGTACGAGTTTTGAATAGGGTGAATAGGACTGTGGGTTTTAAAGTAATCTGTGAAAACTTTGCAAAATATCAAAAGTAGCCTAACTTTATGTTACTAATAAGCAATGAAGTTTATGGGGACTTCACTTGGGCACACTACTGACGATTGTGGGGTAAAGTAGCAAAGTTAACTTGCATCAGTTGAATATATATGGTGATTTAATGTGTAAGTATGAAATGTCAACAATTCCTTCATGGTGGTACAGTGTGACATAATATACGTTACGATATATAGCAGTAATGATCATCAACATTAACCATATGCTTCCTAAAAACATAGGTATTATTGTATTTAGTCCACAATTCTTGACGAATTCCTTTTAGCTCATGTGATAGGGGTTAATTAAAGCCTGAAGTTAGATTATATCAAGAAGTTCCAAATTCTCCATTCTCAAATCTCTGCCTAAGGTGAGAGTTATTCCAGATAAATGCATCATGAGTGCTGCCAGGGTATTTGGCACACACATTACTTATGTAGGCTACTAGTACTCTGATCACTGTTGGCAACAACTTGGATGTTGATAGAGTGATACTGTTTCCTGTTCACATACAAATGTTCACTTTCCCTGGGTGGTTTAATTGGAACATGTGTGCAATCAATTGTTCCAATTACATTAGGAAAACCTCTTAGTCTATGAAATATATGCTTAGTGTCTGTTGTGGCAGCTATTCCTCTAGGCATTTTTATTTCCAGTCTTGCTTTTCTGTAGAGGGCTTCAGTCACTTTATTTATTACTCTAGACACACTAGACCAACAACACTCTGAAAGCCATCACTTGCATAAAATCTTAAGGCAATTAAAACCAATATACGAGTGGGGATAGCATGAGATCGCCTGGTAACTCTTCCAATTTCTGAAGCTCATCACATAATCTCAATATTTCCACTCGAGGAAAAGATAATACCATATTAGGTGATTATTATCAACATGGAGTTGTAATGCAAGTTCCTGATCAACAGCAACAAAGAGTTCAATGGTGACATGTCTGTAAAGTACGCCTGGCAACTCCGTCTTTCTTCGTTTGTCGGACATTTCACTCCCTTATCTCGCGTATAGGTGCCTCCTCGCTCCCTTAGGTAATACCGTACGATAGTTTGGGTTAAGACTCCCTTAACTCGTTAGTGAATAGCTCTCTCACCCGCTAAGGTCCCTTAACGTCGCTAAGGTCTCGTAACTGCGTTAGTGAATCCGGCCCCTGATTAACTCAAGTAAAGTATATAAAAGATCAAAATAAAATAAACATTGAATTATCAAAAAAGCCATAAATAAAATAAAATTCACAATTTGTGGAGGAGGCCAGCCTCCTCCACATAGGAGAGGGTGTTCCCTCCCACACTACACACCTCCTCCCCGAGCACCTGGGAGAGACTGTAAGAACCGTTACCCACCCAGTACTGGGAGAGGTGCCTAAGGCAAAGGTCCCCAAGGCTGGGATACACGACAATAATATGCCGTTGTACCGTACCACGAGGCAAGGCAGGTAGAAGGTAAGATTAGCGAGGGTCAGATAAACAGACTACCTGCCCAGAACCGGCATAGAATAAATAAACAAGAAGATAAACATTAAGATAACCAAATACAGCAGATGATGCACAGGCATAAACAGACTACCTGTCCAGAACCGTCATAAAATGAATAGACACTCAGGCCTCATAACCATAGTCCCACGTGATTCATCCTACCACATGGCCACAAGTTGGTAATATTGTATCCAGACATAGCTGTCAACTCAAGTTAGAGAATAGATATAAACGACTGAGAAGAGACTCAGTTAGGACACTACCATCTCAATCTAGAAAGACCAGACATCTTCCTCTGAGCTCCTTAAGACAAGGCACGAAATTCCATAGAATTAATTTAAGGAATAAAGTAAGTAATTTTACTACTGAAGTTTATTTTTACCTCAATTAAACACCAATCACGTCTCCAACTTCACAACCAACCAACAACTACACTCTCAAGAATAAGGTACCAGATTCTTCGACGAGACAAGCCCAGGGCTGGTACACCGTACTCTGTCAGAGAGACCAGACAATCATCAAAGTAGGGAGGGTGAGCCCTCTCCATTAAAAACCCATGAGTCAATAGTGTGTGGCCAATGCGGAGACGGACAAGAGCCGTCTCCCACTGGCGGGACAGGCCGCTGTATCTCCATAAACCAAGGTGCTGGCGGATGCCGCAGAACTTGTTAGCCCCGATGGCATCCCATCTGTCCTGCCAGCAGGAACGAACGGTAATATCTATGTAGGGTCGAAGGACGACTGCAGGAACAGTTTAATGCCTGGCAGGAGACTGCAGGCCTAGCAAGGACGTCAGCCCGCTCATTCCCATCGACACCCACATGAGCAGCCACGACGACCCAGGAGGACAAGCCACTCAAGAATTACCAGAACCAGGGGATGGGAAGAGTTAAAATTGCACAAGGCCTGCAGGCCACTAGAGGAATCACTAAAAATAGTAAAAGAAGGCTGAGGCAGAGTAAAAATCACTTGGAGGGCATATAAAATGGCCAAGAGCTCAGCAATAAAAATTGACGTGACAGAAGGGAGCCTGCCACCACGACAATAAAAGTCAGGAAAGACAACTCCAAAACCAACCCCAGCATCAGACTTTGACCCATCAGTGTACACAGGGAAGGACTCCCTGTGAGTGAAGGCATGTTTTAAAAAGAGGGAACGAGCCACTGGAGTAAGAAGAGATTCCTTCTTCTCTGAAAACCAGGTGAATGGGAAAACTTCTGGAAGAAGCCATGATGCCACCCTGCGGACTCGCACAGGAAAAATCGGGAAATCATCAATGCCCATCTCCTCTATAACCTTCCAGACCCGGAAGCCAAAGGGACATGGTGTGCGAGAATGTGAAAGGTAATACTGAGACATGATATCAGATGACACCGCCAAGCAGGGAAGGAACTCAGGAAGTCGATGTAATCAATGCCAACAACGAACTATCAAGGACTGGCGACGGAGATCAAGAGGTGGCTCATCAGTGTCCACCAGGAGACTGGGGATTGGGGACGACCTGAAGGCTCCGGTCGCCAGACGTACGCCAGCATGATGAACAGGGTCTAAGACTCTGAGACGGGCATCCGTGGAAGAGAAGTACACCTCACACCCATAATCGAGTTTTGACCTAATAAGAACATGGTATAGGCGGAGGAGGGTGGCCTGATCAGCCCCCTAAGACGTATGGCCCAGGACCCTCAACAGGTTAAGACTCTGGAGGCAAGAGACCTTAAGTGAATGTATGTGGAGAACCCAAGTCAATCGTTTGATAAAAAGGAGTCTCCTCATCACAATGTATCCGATGACCGTACATGAATAAGTCCGGATCGGGGTGGATGCCTCGGATGTGGCAGAAGTGCATAGCAACTGTCTTGGAAGGAGAAAATCGAAACCCATGAGAACAAGCCCAACGTGACACCCTGTCAAGGGTAAGCTGCATGCGCCGCTCTGCCACTGACATTCTGGAAGCCGCAAACCAGACTGCTAGGTCGTCAATGTACATCGAGTTAGCTATACCGTCCTGAAGAGATGAGGCAATGGCATTAATTGCTACTGCAAACAATGTGACACTGAGGACGCTTCCCTGGGGGACGCCCTCCTCCTGTGCAACAGATGCTGAGTGGGTTGTACCAACCCTCACAGAAAAACTGCGACCACTGAGAAACTCCTTAAGAAAGCGTGGAAGGCGACCCCGCACCCCATATACATAGAGTTGCGGCAGGATGTCATATTGCCATGTAGTGTCATACGATTTCTCGAAATCAAAGAATACACAGACAAGGTGTTGATGTCGTGCAAAAGCCTCACATGCATAGCTTCCAACATGACCAGATCATCTGTAAAGGAATGGTGTTTATGAAAGCCAGACTGGGATGGAGAAAGAAAATCACCCCATTCCAAGAAGTATATCAGTCTGACATTCACCATATTCTCAAATAGTTTACAAAGACAGGAGGTAAAGGCAATTGGTCGGTAATTGAGGGCAGCACTAGAGTCCCTGCCTGGTTTGGGGAAAGGAAGGATGGTAGCAACTCTCCACCCAGAAGGGAAGACACCCTCCAGCTAGATTCTGTTATATAAAGGTAAAAGAAATGAGACCGCCTCCTCACCCAAGTGTCGCAACATTGCATATGGGATGTTGTCTGGCCCAGAAGTGTCGCCACAGAGAGATAAAGCAGAGTACCGCTGTCTCAGGGTGAATATATAGTTATAACTTTCATTTTCATTCCCCGAGAAATCCAGGACAGTGCACTCCTGGGCTCTCAACTCATGCCTGACATCCAGAGGTCGAGAGTCATGGCTGGAGACTTTAGCAAAAGCCTCCGTAATGGTATATGCCACTATCAAACCGTCCATGATCTTAATTCCATTGACCTTAAGTACAGGTGGAGAACTAGGAGAAAACTTAAACGCCATCTTACGGACTCTCCTGAAAACTTGGGTGAGTGGAATTTTTGTATTGATTAAAGACACATAGGCCATCCAAGATGCACGTCGTGCCTCTTTTAAAACTCGTTTATTCCGAGCCCTTGCCCGTCGGAGGTCTTCTAATAGAGTTGGGCGAGAGAAAGCAGCGCGCTTCTCCCGCACAGCAGTGGTGCAGACTGGTGACCACAAAGGGATAGGACGTTTGGGAAATTGGCCAGAAGTTTTAGGGATAGAGTTGAGAGCAGCAGAGTGGAGCATATCAGTGAAATATCTTACAACCTCTTCAGAGCTACCAAAACCGGCTACAGAAGAGACCGAAGAAGGTAGCTCTCTAAAAAACCTTCAGTCAGCCTTCTCTAATTCCCACCTAGGAAGATGAGACTGTTGTTCGTACCTGTTACCTTCTAAAAGTATAGGGAAGTGGTCACTGCCATATAAATTGGGCAACTCACTCTAAGTAAAATCCAACAGAGCACTGGGTGAGCAAAAGGAAATGTCCATGGCGGTAAAAGTCACAGTGGGGCTATTAAAATGTGTTACATATCCATTATTTAAAACCTCTGATCCCTCATCCTCAGTAAAAGAAGCCAATAAAACACCCCTGGGGTTGACTGAACTCTCACCCCACAGAGGATGACGACCATTAAAATCACCCAATAAAATAAAGGGAGAGGGAAGGTCCTTTACAAGGCAGTGGAGATCACCCCTCTCAACTGTAACACTGGAAGGAGTTTAAACTGCATACAGAGTTCGATCGGCCCATAAAAACCTTAACTGCGACAGCCTGGAGCGGAGTGTCAAGCTCCAGGTTCGTGCATGGAACATCTCGGCGAACTATGATGGCAGAGCCACCATGGTGACCCTGCCCTTCAAATGAATTGGAATAAAATGCAGAGTATGCTGGAGGACTGGCAGGAATGTAGTCCCCAAGCATTGTCTCTTGGAGAGAAACACATGCAGGAGAGAAGCTAGAGAGAAGAACGTGCAGTTCCTCCCATGAAGCACACAAGCCACGGCAATTCCACTGAAGGACCATGAACAGTGTTACTTTAGTACTGATTTTTGGGAAGCCTCACAGAGGTACTTCCCACTACCACCTTCACCAGAGGTTTTACTCAAATGATAAGTTTCGTCTAATCCTCAGCCACTAGAAGAAGAGCGAACCCGAGGAGTAGTACTTGGGGCAGTAATTGGGACCGGTAGACGAGTCCCTGAAGCATCAGATATGTTAGAAGAAGATGAAAATATATGAGCAGGAATATTCTTTGAAACAATTACATTGGTATTGTCCTGTACAGCAGTGGTATCACTGACACAGGCAGATACATCAACATCCATAATACAGGTGGTAGAGTCACTTCGCTGCTCAAGCGGAAGAGAAACTGAATCTTTTGAAGTCACAACATCTGAAGCATCCACATTCACTTCACGCCCGTCTGATGATCCCGAAGGAAGCTTGCGAGGGGGAACATCTGTTGAATCAAGAGATTCATCAGAGCCACGAAAACACTTCTGGTGGAATTAAGAGGAAACTATGGATGAGTCCACAAAGACGGGTGCCTTGCAAGGAGGAACATCTATGGAGTCAAGTGCCTCAGATGAACCACGAAGGCGTTTCTATGGCAGTTTAGCTAACCTAAATTTCCTTTTTGGACACCTTTAGCTAAAGTCTGAGAATTGTCATCAGTTGAAGGGTCACCAAAATGAGTGTCTGATAAAGTTTCCAAGACAGAGAAGCTATTATGTAGTGTACCCTTAGAAATGCTCTCACTAGAGCAAAAAGCAGCTTCCTCTTGAGAGAGTTGAGAGGGTGCTGCAATCGATTTACGGCGAAGGGAGGAGGTGTATGTCTTCACACCACCATCCTTCTGTCGCCTCAAGTTGAGTTGCCGTCAGACACTACCAATGTTGATAAATTGGGTATTAGCCAAGTGGAGGATATCCTGCTCAAGGAGGTACATCTTACATTGGCGAGAACGTAAGAGGTGAGCATTCTTGCAGTAAGAGCAGTAACTCTCTGACCGACACTCAGAAGTAAGATGTGAGTCAAAAGCAGAACAATTACCACACTGGGAATGGTTGTTGCAGTTCCTCCTCCCATAACGAAACTCATAACAACAGAAACACTGTAAGGGACGCCCAACAAAAGACTTCACCTCAAAAGAGGTGGAGTCAATGTTAACGTGATCTGGGATATGGGAGCCATAGAAAATGAGGATGATCATATTTTTACTATATTTCATCTTTGTTACTCGTTGGACACTGTCTGGGCACATAGCGAGAATGTCCTCTTCTGAGAATTCATACAAGTCCTCATTATATATACGCCCCTTGCTATAATTAAATGTTCGATGTGGTTTGATAGATTCAAATATGTTTCAAGAAGGACAGGGGAGATTGAGGAGCATCATGGCCTGTGTAAGATGTTTGGCTCTAATTAGAATGCCCTTACCATATTTCTTTATGTGGCCCATTGGTAGTAATCCAATTTCTTTCTCTAGATACCGAGAAGCATGGATAAGGTTACCACGTCCCTCCCTATAGTAAGCCACAAACCAAAAGGGTGTAGAAACCCGACGTTCCTTTGGGACATGCTCTACAGAGTCATCAAAGATGTTAGGGCAGTAGCCATTGTCACTGTCAACTACTTTGGTGGACCGCATCATCTGAATTTTACAGTGAGTATCCCCCACAATCAGAGAATCTTTTGCCTCAAAAGCTGCTTTGGCAGCAGCATTTGTATTGAAAGTAATATAGCACCGATTAGAGCTACAGTCACTGTCATAAGTGATTCGGACACGAAGAACCACTCCAAAAAAACTTTAAAATTGAGTGAATAGCGCCATAGGAAAGGGATGCAAGTACATTTGTTAACATTAACTTGTTCAAACCGCTAACAGGGTTCGTCGACATAAAACTCGACCTGCTGGGTCTACTCTTATTTGCAGCCTTCTGCATACCACCACGACTAGAGAGTGACATCTTGAGGGCCTGATCAACCCCACGAGGAAAAGAATGAGTTTTTCATTATCCATATGACATTGTTATTATTAAAATGGCCTCAGGAGCCACGAGCTACTATCGAGCGCTGGTCGCCCTGGGCAGGGTACCTCTTCCCCCACGGGGCCACTCGTTTTAAAAAGCAGCTCCAATAGCTCGAAAGTTTGCCCACGACGGTGCTGAGACCCCCATCCCCAACATCTCCCGGCCCAGACACCCAACCATCCAACATAGGACCTTGGCGACCTTCCTAGCATGGGAAGCCCTCTCTTCCCGAAATCGGGGCAGAGCAGGGGCCGGAGCCAGTGTTGCCTGTTCATGGGATTTCCCCCTAAATTAGTGGGAGAAATGTGTCAACGTGGGAGGAGTCCTGGGAAGTATATTTTTATGGGAATTTCTTAGAATCTATGGGATTCTGAAGGAATTTTCTGAAAACTGCATCGAAATAAAAAGCTAAGAGATAAGCCGTCATCATCAACGTTCGTTGCAAAATCGTATGGTACGGATTCCGTGCAGCGATGCCACTTTCTTGTAAACAATGGTTGGTTTAGCAGGGTTTTGGAGAAGTTTTCTCTATCCCTCCAGTTCCACCCTCCAAGTGACTATAGCAATTATTATCTCCTCTCCGGAACCCCTCCAAAACCTTAAAAAGAAACTCGTAAAAACTCTTCAAAACCTCCATTAGTTCCATGAAAGTGACATCACTGCCTGAACGGGTCTTATTCCCATGAGTTCTGCTCAGTGAGCGTCAGTCAATACATAAGCAATCTTTCAAATACGCTATGGATTGAGGAGGGAGTCTAGGATACAGAACCCTTCAGTATTTCTAATAGGGAATCTGTTGCTTGGAGTAGTTTGGAGAATTCTTAGAGCTCCAGTAAGGACTTTTTTTAAACTACGGGCCAAAGTCTTTTCTACAATATTTCTGATAAAGAAGAAACAGAAGAATCCATGGAGGAAATACTGGATTTTTAAGCATATAGAGTCCCAGCCAGCACATAATTATACAGAGGTTAGTGTTATTACATTGATTTCTAGCTTAGATTTTACTTAAACTGTTATGAAAAAAGTATGGGAATTTTCATTGGTACGTGGTGAGTATTTTGTGGGAATTTGTGGGAGAAAATGGGGTAAGACTTGGGAATTCCTCCTAACAGGAATGGCAACACTGGCAAGAGCCCCCTCTAGTCTAGCTCGCCAGGTCTCAGAGACACACAAGCCCCCCCACCATGTCAAGGTGGTTCCCGTTGGGGGGGGGGGGTAGTAGCCCTACTGGGACTTTTACTGCCATGGACATTTCCCTTTGCTCACCCAGTGCTCTGTTGGATTTTACTTAGAGTGTGTTGCCCGATTTATTTGGCAGTGACCGCTTTCCTATAATTTTAGAAGGGAAACAGGTATGAACCGCAGTCTCGTCTTCCTAGGTGGGAATTAGAGAAGGCTGACGGGCAGTATTTTAGAGAGCTAACTTCTTCGGTCACTTCTGTAGCCGATTTTGGTAGTTCTGACGAAGTTGTAAGATATTTCACTGATATGCTCCACTCTGCTGCTCTCAACTCTATCCCTAAAACTTCTGGCCACTCTCCCAAACGTCCTGTCCCTTGGTGGTCACCAGTCTGCACCACTGCTGTGTGGGAGAAGTGCACTGCTTTCTCTCGTCTTCGTCGCAATCGTGGGGACTCAACTCTTTTAGAGGACGTCCGACAGGCAAGGGCTTGGACAAGACGAGTTTTAAAAGAGGCACGACGTGCATCTTGGATGGCCTATGTGTTTTCAATTAATACTAAAACTCCACTCGCCCAAGTGTTCAGGAGAGTCCGAAAGATGGCCGGAAAATTTTCTCCTAGTTTTCCACCTGTACTTAAGGTTAATGGAATTAAGATCATGGATGGTTTAACAGTGGCCAACACCATGGCGAAGGCATTTGCCAGAGTCTCCAGCCATGACTCTCGACCTCTGGCTGTCAGGCATGAGTTGGGAACCCTGGAGAGCACTGTCCTGGATTTCTCAGGGAAGGAGAATGAAAGTTATAACCATATATTCACCCTGAGAGACCTGCACTCTGCTCTCTCTCTCTCTCCTGGGCCAGACAACATCCCATATGCAATGTTGCGACATTTGGGTGAGGATGCGATCTCATTTCTTCTAGCTTTATAAACCAGAATCTGGCTGGAGGGTGTCTTCCCTTCTAGGTGGAGGGTTGCTACCATCCTTCCTTTCCCCAAGCCAGGCAAGGATTCTAGTTTTACCCTCAATTACAGAACAGGGTCTAACACTCTGTGACGGTCATCCATGCCAGAGGAGTACACCTCAAACCCTTAGTCGAGTTTTGACCTAATAAGAACATGGTATAGGCAGAGTAGGGTGGCCCAATCAGCCCCCCTGGACGTATGGCCCAGGACCCTCAACAGAGTAAGAGCCTGGAGGCAAGGGACTGTAATTAAATGAACATAAGTGGGGAACCCAAGTCAAACGTTTGTCAAAAAGGAGACCCAAAAAACGAGTCTCCTCGACACAACGTATCCGATAACCATACATAAATAAGTCCGGATCGGACACCCTGCCACTGACATTCGGGAAGATGAGGCTTTAGCGCCAGAGATGGACCCCAGACAGGCAAGGGCAGGGAACAGCTACGAGGATATTTGAACCTTTTGTGATTACTAGAGTGCAGGCGGCTCGCCAGCCACCACTCCCCCCTATAAATACTGTAATAGATAATATCCTGGTGTGATACCACAACATAATGTCTTAGACAACCGTAATAATTAAGCATAATGTAGAGTAGGCATATGTTTAATCATTCAATGTAGAGTATCAACCTCCTCTCCTCCTTTGTTTTAGTTCTGGGAATTGTATTCGACACACACACACACACACACACAGAAAGAAAGTAATGGATAGCAGATTAGTATGGTCGGAGCACCATAGAAATACGATAGATCGACAAGGCAATAACTGGTTGTTTTGTTTGTTTTCCTTGTTTTACAGTGTTTTGTTGATTACATGGCAAAGTAGAAACCATTTCTGGGGTATATTTCCATAAAATATGAACTTAGTTGCAAATTTTCGATGATGTTGAGTTTCCCTACCTTTCGCCTGAGCATGCCGATCATCCCAGACCATGAACCGTCTTGCATTTTAGCTCCCCAAGCACCGTCAGGAGGCCTCACTAAATCATACCTTTAAGATAAATTAGTCCTGTAGTCGTGTACATAACAACAAAAACAGAGTGGGAAAATAAACAGAATCATACTCTGACGAAATGACTAAGTAAACTGCTTAATCAAAGACATCTTGCTTTATTGCCCAGCTGTTTGCAAAACACTTACACTTCAATAACAACAGAGATTACTTGAACATCTGTACAGATAAATTACAATTTCTCATAAAAATTTCTGTTAAGTTATATTGCAAATGATAAATGTTACCTTCCACTTATAGAAAATTATTAGGGAAGAATGTGTTGTGTTATATGCATATTGAAGTTGAAAATTTAACTTCCAAACCAAGGGAACCTCAAGAGGCTAAGGGCAGAAGCTCAGTTGACTTTATATGAGGCATAGCTAGCTTATATCATCCTCGCTACCCTCCTCACCCCTTTGGGACAACCAATGGATAATCTATGTCCCATTGCCAAACCTCCACCACCTCTAATTTCTACCCAGGAATGTGAAAGTAAATGTGTTGCATCCACTCTACACATCTCTAGAAAGTTTCTAGGTGGCATATTAAAGCAGAAAATAAAATGAGGCTGTCGAGATCTTCAGCTTTATTACTTTAACTCTTCACCAAGTATTCATATTTGTACACAATCTGGAAAAGGGTCCAGATCACAAAACAAATCCTACATCTTCACTTATCATTGCAATAACATCTTCACTAAAACTGAATTTGGGGTTAGATAAATGCAATTATCTTATATTTAGTATTCAATTATTTACACTGCCACAAAAGGCCACGACCATAACAATGTGAATAATAATAATAGCAATAACATTATCAAAAATAGTAATAGCATAAGATTTAAAAGATGGTAAGAAGGTGCAGTTGTAGCGCAAGTAGCAAAACAGTGCGAGAGTGTGAAGAGGAGGACGGTACAGTAGCGAAGGCTTGAGCGAGTTAGCCCTTGTTCCACTGGCAGCCAGTCCATTCTCGTGGCCAGTGCGAATGTGGGGTACAGATCGTGAATATGCACCCGGTCTTGTCTATTTGTGGTGTAGTTTTTTAATGTAGGTGTTTTATGTGTGTTGCTTAATTTGGTTTCTTGTAAGATGGCAATGTGTTGTATGAAAAAGTGCACATGTGAGTTCGTGTATTTTGGTGTTGATGCCATCGATGTTTACTTGAAGTATGTTTATGTTGTGGGTGCGGTGTGTTAGGTGCTGCTGCATAGGGGAGGATGGAGATGGAGATGGAGTTGCGGTGTTGGAAGTAAGGGTGGTGGGGGTGGGAATGATGGGGTGGATGATTTGAGGTTTTGGTGTTGGTAGAGGTGTGGGGCGTGCAGGACAGGTCTATGTATTTGTGTAGTGTTTTCTGGAGGCAAGTGTTGTACTTGTGAAATTGGTTCAGTTTTTGCAAGGACTGCATTGAACTGAGCCCATTGTCTGTTTGTTGGGTTTTGGACATGTTGGACGTGTGTGTTTGTTGGTGGGTCCTGGGTTGCTCTCAATGTCTCCGGCAAGAAGGAGAAACCGAGAAATTACATTTCTTTGTAGTGAAAAAATGTGTAATTGTGTGTGTTGTGCGAGGGGTGTGGTAATTGCCCGGGTGACCGAAGCCATTCCCAGGAACTCGCACCTCCTTGATGGGGGCGGGGGGATATTGTGGCGGTTTGGCCCCCATAGCTTCCTTCCTAGGCTGCCCTGGGGGGTGGTCCCACGACGTAGTCGCCGCTACTCCAGAACCGTAACTGACAGTTGAAGACAGTAAAATCCCAACTTTCCTCTGAATGAGCATCTCTCTTGCTGCCTTGGTCGTAAGCCTGCCCCTTCCTGAGATACCATTTGTGATCCACCGATCCACTTTGGAGGAGTCAGTCATCAGATTCACTTTCCTGAGTTTCCAAGTCAGCTATGTTGATGTGGCCTGAACCCTCCTTGCGCAGCCAGCTGGCATCTTCAATGATACACACCCGTTGATTTCCACCACAACACCAAGCGCCAAAGACCTATCGTCTACCCAAGCCTTGGCTTCGTCGCCCTTGACATCCCTCAGGATCATTCCTCTCAACTTTACTCACAGTTTCTTCCAGTAATCCCAGTATCTCTCAATCAGTAATACCCCCCAGAGGGAACCACCATGATGTGGGGTGGGCGGGGGGAAAGACTTGCGTGTCTCTGAGACCTGGCGAGCTTGATTAGAGGAGGCTCCAGCCTCTGCTTTGACCTAATTTAGGGGAGAGAGGGCTTCCCATGCTAGAAATATATCCAGTGAGAGACCAGACTAAATGGTTCCCATGCAATAGGCTGCCAGAAAGTGCCAACAGTGCTGCCCGCCAGCTGCCCTCTAGGGGCCGTTCTGTGTTGGATGGTTTGGTGTCTGGGTTGGGAGATTTTGTGGAGGGGTGTCTCTCAGCACCGTCGTGGGCAAAATTTCAAGCCACTGGGACTGCATTTTAAAACATGTGGCCCCGTGGTGAATGAGGTACCCCGCCCACGGCGATGAACACACAGTCTCCTCATCTGCTCGGTATGTGGTAGCTCTTGGCTCCTGGGTCACATCCTAAAATAACTAATGTTATATGGATATCATTAAATCTCCTTCTCTTTCACGACCAGTGGTCGACCAGGCCCTCACAACACCGCTCTCTGGTTGTAGTGGTGATGGTTCGCAGAATAAGGCTGGGGCACGTTCTCCACATACAATTCTTCTGGATACAAAGAGATAGGGCAAGTCAGATGTTGTGTCGTCAAAGCCTGCTAGCGATCTGGATACTTTAATGTTGACTGATGTATTTGCATCTCTCTCTTATAGCACAATTCACTCCATTTTTTAAAAGCTTTGGAGTAGTTCTCCGTATTCATCTCTGTTATGACAGTGATTGCTTTATAAGTGATGCCATGGCATCCAGCAGAGCAACAGTCAGGGTCAAATACCGCCGAACATAGTATTAATTTTTTTTAATATAAAAAATAGGTCACTCTTATAATTTATAAAATTTATAATTGATTGATTGATTGACCTTAAATAGCGAGCGGCACAACAGCCGGTATCATATACCGTACAAAAATATACATTAAAAATCAAAATAATAAATAAACATTGATCTATTTAAAAATGGAAGTCATAAAAGTCACAACTTGTAAATTAAAAGTCCATATAAATCACAACTTATGGAGGAGGCCTGGCCCCTCCATAAAGGAGAGAGTTCTCCCTCCCACTCTACACCTTCCTCCACGAGCACTTGGGAGAGACTGTAAGAACTGTCCCCCACCAGTTATGACAATGAGTGCCGATCAAATCGGTGCGATATTACTTTTAATACAAATGGTGTTGCCAAAACAGCTGTTGAGGCGAAAGATTCTCTGTCTGTGGAGTATGCTTATTTTACTGTTCAGATGATGTGATATATAATTAATGTAGTTGACAATGACAATGACTACTGCACCAACATCTTTGATGACTCTGTATACAGTGTAGGGCATGTACCTAAGGAGTGCTGAATTCCTACACTCTTTTGATTAGTGGCTTCCTACAGGGAGGGGAGTGGTAACCTCATACACGCTTCTAGGTATCTGAGAAATGAAATAGGATTAATACCTATAGGCCACAGCAAAAAATATGGTAAGGGTGTTTTAATCAGAGCCAAAGAGCTTCCACTGGCCATGATGCTCCTCAAATTACCCTGCCCTTCTGATGGCATGTTTACTGTAAATCCATCAAACCTCATCAGACATTTTATTATAGCAAAGGGCGTGTATACAATGAGGACCTGTATGAATTTTCAGAAGATTTTCTTGTGTTATATGCCCTAATAGTGTCAAACGGGTAATTAAGGTAAAAGAAAGTTGGAACATGATCATCCTCACCCTCTATTACTCGCATATCCTTGATCGCATTAATACTAACCCTACCTCTCTATATGACGCTATGATGATATTAAAACCCTATATCTGTAAGCGAACTTGGCTTAGCGAGTACCACAACTGTGCAGGCCAATTAATATGTGCGTGTTATGTGTCAGAATGAAGAGTGCTATGTAGGCCCAATTTACCATTATTTTTGTTTCTAAATTGATCTGTGTATATTTGCCTTTAAACTAATATTATTTCCCATGTAACTGAAAACATTTGTTCCATACCCTGTTTTAGCCATCTTCGCATCCCCCTCCCTTCCTGTATCCCCTCTCTTTGACAATGGTGTCCGCACTTTAAGATTGAGAGTCTTGACTCGGCTAGTCAGAAATTGGTTGGAACTCATGTCATGATTGTTATGTAATATATTTATATAGTTGACGTATAATTAATACAGCAGTTTTGCTTACAGTCCCCGTGCTAATTTACCTCTGTGAAACACCACACCATTCCCAAGCCTACACCCCACCATTACCATCCCCCGGATTTGCTCTGGCATGTGTTTCGTATATGAGAGTCGAAACTGGCGGTTCACACCTTGTGGAGTACAATCATTGACAACGCTCGAGTGATGATCGTGGCGGTGGAGGAGATTATACTTGTGAAGACACAATGGACATCAGCGAGGTAAAGAAACTTACTATATATTTGTAAAATGAAATATCATACAAATGATGTTTTCAACGCAAGACATGATGTTGCGTGCATTTGAGAGGGGTGATCTCTTCCTTCTCGTACGACACCTTCCCTCTCCTGTAATTTATTGGGTGATTATAATGGTCATTATGCATTTTTATTGAGGATAAATGATTAGGAGATTTAAATCCGAGAGATGTGACCCATTTCCATAGTCCTACTGGGAATTTTACAGAGATTGACATTTCCCTCTGCTCATCCAGTGCACTATTAGATTTTACTCGGAATGTGTTGCTAGATTTATATGGTATTGACCATTTTTCTATACACCAAGAAAATAACCGGTACGAACCGCAGTCTCGTCTTCCTTGGTGGAGATTAGAGAAAGCAGTCTGGCGTTTTTTAAAGAGGTTACTTCTTTGGTTTCTTCAGTTGCAGATTGAAATTGCTCTGACGAGGCCTAGACCTACTTCACTGATATGCTCTACTCTGTTGCTTTCAACTCGGTCCCTAAAACTTCTGGCCACGTTTCAAAACTTCTTCTCCCTTGGTGGGCACCAGTTTGCACCACTGCTGTGCAGGAGAAGCGAGCTGCCTTCTCTCGCCTTCGTCAATAACGAGTGTTAAAAGAAGCATGACTGGCATCATGGAAGGCATTTGTGTCTTGATTACTACTAAAACCCCACCCACTCAATTGTTCCAGATAGTCTATAAGATTGTGGGGAAGTTATCTCCTAGTCCTGAACCCGTCCTTAACGTTAATGGAATTAAGATCACGGATGGTGTATCTGTGACCAACATCATGGTACAGGCTTTTGCAAATGTCTCCAACTGTGACTCTCTACCACTGGCTGTCAATCGAAAGCTGAGAGCTCAGTGTCCTGGATTTTGTGGGATACGAGAATAATAGTTTAATAATATACTCACCCTGAGAGACCTGCATTCTGCTCTCTCTCTCTCTCTCTCTCTCTCTCTCTCTCTCTCTCTCTCTCCTTTCTGTGGCGACACTTCTCCTGAGCCAGACAACATTATGTATGCCATAATGCGACATTTGGGTGAGGAGATCTCATTTTTATATCGCCCCCCCCCCCCAACGGGAACCGCCTTGACGTGGTGGGGGGGCTTGCGTGTCTCTGAGTCCTGGCGAGCTAGATTAGAGGGGGCTCCGGCCCCATGCTCTGCCTCAATTTCGGGGAGAGAGGGCTTCCCATGCTAGTAAGGTCGCCTGTGAGAAACCAGACTAAATGGTTCCCATGCAATAGGCTGCCAGTACGGACCAACAGTGCTGCCCTCCGGAGGGACTGCCCTCTAGGGGCCGTCCTATGTTGGATGGGTGGGTGTCTGGAGCGGGAAATGTTGGGGAAGGGGGTTTCAGCACCGTCGTGGGCAAACTTTCGCCCACGGCGACCAGCGCTCGGTCCCCTCATCTTCCTGGTAGGTAGTAGCTCTTGGCTCCTAGGGCCAATATAACCAAATCAATGATATATGGAAAACGAAAAGCCCCAATCGCTTCCTCGAGCGATGGTCAACCAGGCCCTCGAGACGTCACTCTTTGGTCGTGGTGGAATGCAGAAGGCTGCAAATGAGAGAAAACCCAGCAGGTCGGGTGTTGTGTCGACGAAACCTGTTAGCGGTTTGGACACGTTAATGTTAACAAATGTACTTGCATCCCTTTCCTATGGCGCTATCCACTCCTTTTTAAGTGTTTTGGAGTGGTTCTTCGTATCCGAATCACTTATGACAGTGACTTTAGGTCAAAACGGTGCTATATTATTTTCAATACCAATGCTGCTGCCAAAGCAGCTTTTGAGGCAAAAGATTCTCTGATTGTGGGGGATACTCACTGCAAAGTTCAGATGATGCGGTCCACAAATGTAGTTGACAGTGACAATGACTACTGCCCTAACATCTTTCATAACTCTGTTGGGCATGTCCCTAAGGAGCATCGGGTTCCTACACCCTTTTGGTTTGTGGCTTACTACAGGGAGGGGCGTGGTAACCTTATCCATGCTTCCTGGTATCTGGAGAAAGAAATTGGATTACTACCGATGGGCCACAAAAAATAGTACGGTAAGGGTGTTTTAATCAGAGCCAAAGATCTTACATAGGCCATGATGCTCCTCAATCTCCCCTGTCCTTCTGATAGCATGTCTGAATCCATCAAACCACTTCAAACATTAAATCATAGCAAGGGGCATATATATAATGAGGATCTGTATGATTTCTCAGAAGAGGACATTTTCGCTATGTGCCCAGATAATGTCCAACGAGTAACAAAGATGAAAGGCAGTAAAAATATGATCATCCTCACTTTCTACGACTCACATATCCCAGATCGCATTAACATTAACCACACCTCTTTTGAGGTGAAGCCTTTTGTTGAGCGTCCTTTGCAGTGTTTCTGTTGTTATGAGTTTGGTCATAGAGGAGAAACTGCAACAACCGTTCCTTGTGTGGTAATTGTTCTGCTCTTGACTACATCTTACTGCTTTTGCTGCAGGGATGCTCATCCCTTACGTTCTCGCCAATGTAAGATGTATCTCCTTGAGCAAAATATCCTCCACTTGGCTAACACCCAATTCATCAGTATTGGTAGTGCCAGATGGCAACTCAACTTCAAGCGACAGAAGGTTGGTGGTGTGAAGACGTACGCTTCCTCCCTTCGCCCTTAGGTTGCAGCACCCTCTCAACTCTCTCAAGAAGTGGATGCTTCTTGCTCTAGCGAGAGCGTTTCTAAGTTTTCAATACATAATAGTTTCTCTGTCTTGGAAACTGTATTAGACACTCATTCTGGTGAACATTCAACTGATGACAATTCTCAGACTTTAGCTAAAGGTGTCCATGTGGTAGAGGCTCACGCTGCTACAAGCTCTCCAAAAATGGCTTTGATGAATCTCTTGATTCAACAGATGTTCCCCCTTGCAACCTTCCTTTAGCAACATCGGAGAGGCGTGAAGTGAATGTGGATGCCTCGTATGTTGTGACTTCAAAAGTCATTCTTCCACCTGTATTATGGATGTTGATGTATATGTCTGTGTTAGTGATACCACTGCTGTACAGAACAATACCAATGTAATTGTTTCTAAGAATATCCCTTCTCATATACCTTCACCTTCTAACATATCAGATGCTTCAGGGACTGCCCCAAGTACTACTCCTCGAGTTCGCTCTTCTTCTAGAGGCCCAGGATTAGACAAAACCTATCATTTGAGTAAACCCTCAGGTCAAGGTGGTAGTGGGAAGTACCTCCGTGAGGCTTCCCAAAAATCAGTACTAAAGTAACACTGTTCAAGGTTCTTCAGTGGAATTGCCGTGGCTTGCGGGCTTCTTGGGAGGAATTGTGCATTCTTCTCTCTAGCATCTCTCCTGCATGTGTTTCTCTCCAAGAGACAATGCTTGGGAACTACATTCCTGCCAGTCCTCCAGCATACTCTGCATTTTATTCCAATTCATTTGAAGGGCAGGGTCACCATGGTGGCTCTGCCATCCTAGTTCGCCAAGATGTTCCATGCACGAGCATGGAGCTTTACACTCCGCTCCAGGCTGTTGCAGTTAAGGTTTTTATGGGCCGACTGTACACTATGTGCAGTCTATACCTTCCTCCCAGTGTTACCGTTGAGAGGGGTGATCTCAACCGTCTTGTACAGGACCTTCCCTATCCCTTTATTTTGATGGGTGGATTTAATGGTCGTCATCCTCTGTGGGGTGACAGTTCGGTCAACCCCAGGAGTATTTTATTGGCTTATTTTATTGAGGATGAGGGATTAGGGGATTTAAATATGGGAGATGTGACACATTTTAATAGGCCTACTGGGACCTTTACCGACATTGACATTTCCCTTTGCTCACCCAGTGCTCTGTTGGATTTTACTTAGAGTGTGTTGCCCGATTTATATGGGAGTGACCACATCCCTATACTTTTAGAAGGTAACAGGTACGAACCACAGTCGCGTCTTCCTAGGTGGAAATTTGAGAAGACTGACTGGCAGTTTTATACAGAGCTACCTTTTTTGGTCTCTTCTGTAGCTGATTTTGGTAGCTCTAACGAGGCTGAAACATATTTCACTGATATGCTCCACTCTGCTGCTCTCAATTCTATCCCTTAAACTTCTGGCCACTTTCCCAAATGTCCTGTCCCTTGGTGGTCACCAGTCTCCACTACTGCTGTAGCGCGCTGCTTTCTCTCGCCTCCGTCGCAATCGTGGGGACCCAACTCTTTTAGGGGATTTCCGATGGGCAAGGGCTCGGACTAGATGAATTTTAAAAGAGGCACGACGTGCATCTTGGAAGGCCTATGTATCTTCAATTAATACTAAAACTCCACTCACCCAAGTGTTCAGGAGAGTCCGTAAGATGGTGGGGAAGTTTTCTAGCTCTCCACCTGTTCTTGAGGTCAATAGAATTAAGATCATGGATGATTTAACAGTGGCCAACACCATAGCGGAGGCTTTTGCTGGAGTCTCCAGCTGTGATTCTTGATCACTGGCTGTCAGTATGAGTTGAGAGCCAAGGAGCGCACTGTTTTGGATTTCTCAGGGAAGGAGAATGAAAGTTATAACCATATATCCACCCTCAGAGACCTGCACTCTCCTCTCTCTCTGCGGCGACATTTCTCCTGGGCCTGACAATATCCCATATGCAATGTTGCGGTATTTGAGTGAGGAGGCGATCTCATTTCTTTTAGCTTTATATAACAGAATCTGGCTGGAGGGTGTCTTCCCTTCTGGGTGAAGGGCTGCTACCATCCTTCCTTTCCCCAAGCCGGGCAAGGGCTCTAGTGTTGCCCTCAATTACAGACCTATTGCCTTGATCTCCTGTCTCTGTAATCTATTTGAGAAGATGGTGAATGTCAAACTGGTATACTTCCTCGAACGGCGTCTTTTTCTGTCTCCGTCCCAGTCTTGCTTTCATAAACACCGTTCCACTACAGATGCTCTGGTCAGGTTGGAAGCTGCTGCATGTGAAACTTTTGCATGAGATCAACACCTTCTCTGCGTATATTTTGATTTACAGAAAGCGTATGACACTACATGGCAATATGGCATCCTGCAGCAACTCCATTTATCTGGCCTGCAGGGTCGCCTTCCACGCTTTCTTAAGGAGTTTCTCAGTGGTCGCAGTTTTTCTGAGAAGGTTGGTACAGCTCTCTCAGCATCTGTTGCACAGGAGGTGGGCATCCTCCAGGAAAGCGTCCTCAGTGTCACATTGTTGGCAGTAGCAATTAATGCCATTGCCTCATCCCTCCTGGACGGTATAGCCAATTCCATGTACGTTGACGCCCTGGAGTTCTGGTTTGCGGCTTCCCGAATGTCAGTGGCGGAGAGGCGCATGCAGCTTGCCCTCGACAGAGTGTCGTGTTGGACTGGTTCTCATGGGTTTCGATTTTCTCCTGCGAAGACCGTTGCTATACACTTCTGCCGCATCCGAGGTATCCACCCCGATCAAGACTTATTCATGTATGGTCACCGGATACATTGTGTCGAGGAGACTCGTTTCTTGGGGGTCCTTTTTGACAAACGTTTGACTTGGGTTCCCCACTTACGTTCACTTAAGGTCTCTTGCCTCCAGGTTCTTAACCTGTTGAGGGTTCTGGGCCATACATCCTGGGGGGCTGACCAGGCCACCCTCCTCCGCCTATACCAAGTTCTTGTTAGGCTGGCGTACATCTGGCGACTGGAGCCTTCAGGTTGTCCCCAATCCCCAGTCTCCTGGTGGACGCTGATGAGCCACCTCTTCATCACCGTCGCCAGTTCTTGATGGTTCGTTGTTGGCATCGATTACATCGACTTCCTGACTCCCTTCCCTGTTTGGCGGTGTCATCTGATATCATGTTTCAGTACTACCTTTCACATTCGTGCACACCATGGCCCTTTGGCTTCTGGGTCAGGAAGGCTATGGAGGAGATGAGCATTGATGACTTCCCGATTTGTCCTGTGCGGGTCTCCAGGGTCGCTCCATGGCTTCTTCCATAAGTTTTCCCCCGCACCTGCTTTACAGACAAGAAGGAATCTTTTCCTCCTCCAGTGGCTCATTCCCTCTTTTTAGAACATGCCTTCACTCACAAGGAGTCCCTCCCTGTGTACACTGATGGGTCAAAATCTGATGCTGGAGTTGGTTTTGGAGTTGTCTTTCCTGACATTTGCTGTGGAGGCAGGCTCCGTTCTGTCTTGTCAATTTTAACTACTGAGCTCTCAGCCATTTCATATACCCTCCAAGTGATTTTTACTCTCCCTCAGCCTTCTTTTACTATTTTTAGCGGGCATTATGCAATTTTAACTCTTCCCATACCCTATTGTTGGCCATTCTCGAGTGGCTTGTCCTCCTGGGTCGTCGTGGCTGCAGACTTACATTTTGTTGGGTCTCGGCCCATGTGGGTGTCGATGGAAATGAGCGGGCTGATGCCATGGCTAAGGCTGCGGCCTCCAGTTCTCGGCCTGCTGCCGGGTATCATCCCATACCTGCAGTAGACCTTCGACTCTACATAGATGATGCCGTTTGTTCCTGCTGGCAGGACAGATGGGACGCCGTCGGGGCTAACAAGCTCCGCAGCATCCGCCAGCGCCTTGGTTTGTGGAGTTACAGCAGCCTGACTCATGGCTTTTTAATGGAGAGGGCTCCCCCTCCCTACTGTGATGATTGTCTGGTCCCTCGGACAGTGCGGCATCTTTTTGCCGAGTCTCCCAGCCTTGGAGACCTTCGTCATAAGCACCTTTCCTATTACCGGGTGGGTGACGTTTCTTACAGTCTCTCTCAAGTGCTCGAAGAGGAGGCTTGTAATGTGGGATGGAACACTCTCTCCAGCCTCCTCCACAAATTGTGAATTTTATGATATTTATGACTTTTAGATTGTTCAAAGTTTTTAATTTTGATTCTTTTATATATTTTACTTAAGTTAACATGTGTCTTTTTAGTAAAAATGTTCTTTTTAGTTTATATGTCCTTTTAATCATGCTGTCTATCCCTTTCGGGGTAGTGAAACCTATTTAATATGTGTACATGCATAGACTGCGAGCTCATGGGACCACATAGTACACAGTAAGAAATAGTACTGGTAAATCACACTAAGAAATTACACAACAATAATAATAGTAATAATAATAATAATCACACAATATTAATAATCAAATACACTACTGATAACAATAATTCACCCAATAACACAATAAATATTATGATGAGACTTCACTTAATTATTCAACAGTTAAGTTCCGAGTTATGATGAAATAAAACTATTTACTTTAATATTGCCAGGAATTCCTTAGTTTCTCTATTCATTTGACTTTGATGAGTTTACACACTAAACATAGGCAAGGAGAATCATAGAATAGTGCTTAACTATACATAATATGTACAACAGACGTAACCACAACCCTCCTCTCTGCAGCCAAGCACGCACACTGCGGTGTGGCCACCACCAGGCCCTTCTGATACATAAGAAGAAGCTGGATTAAGCTATTGCTGATGACTGTCCGGGATGCAACCCTGTACCCTATTCTATTAAACACATTATTGAAGACTACAACGCACACTACCACACTCGCTAACCAACAACACAGCACACACTCTCTGAGGGCATTGTGGGAAAGCCCGGTTCAGGCCATGGCCTTCCTCAGGAGATCGGGGCTGCTCGGCCAGACAGCTTGAGGAACTTCAACAATTCAACAACAACAACCACCATTCTCTACCAAGTTACTCTTGTCTAGTGTCTGTTGGGCAGCGTATAATCTCGCTCTTATAAACGGGTCTTGTGGATACGAAAGTACCACTTCCCCTATGTCCCTCTGGTACCCATGTTCCTGACGGAAACTCACGTGTTCGGGACAAAACAACCTCTCTCCAATTTCCCTTTGGTCCCTGGGTATGGACGGGAATTCACGCGTCCATGACGTGGTAGTCCCTCTTACTCGTTAGGGTACACTTATATAACAAACAATACAAAACATAAAATAAAGACATTTCGGGCTTACATAACACGTCCCCTCGCAAGAAAGAATATTCCTTTGGAAAATAGGTTCTTGTGTGGCACACAAATATAAGATACAAGAACATACAAAACAAAAGCATCCCAGCTTACTGCCGGCCAACACATTATCCACATCCCTGTATCCGAAATTTCCTGTTTTGGGGTTGCACAAAGTCGTTAATGGCCTCTACCTTCACGTCAGGCGGGCTAACATCACTAGGATCAACCACATAACCTAGGTACTGTACCTCGACATGCACAAAAATCTAATTTCTTTAAGTTGGCAACTAACTTGGTTTTCGAAAGTCTGATAAAAAATTATCTCACCTCACTCAGGTGCTCTGCCCAAGTGTCTGTAAACACAACAAGATCGTCCAGGTACACTACACAATTTTTCAAACCCATCATCACTTTATTCATCAACCGTTGGAACGTAGCCGGAGCATTCTTAATCCCAAACGGCAGTACATTACACATGTACGTCTGACCATCTGCTACAAAACATGACACTTCCTTCGCTTGGTTAATCAAGAGAACCTGCCAGAACCCTTTCATCAAGTCAATCTCTGTGGTGAACTTAGCCGCTCACACACGGTCTAGGCAGTCCTCCAGTCTGGGCAGGTGTCAGCTTTCGTGAGGGAGTTCATCTTCCTGAAGTCATTGCAAAAACTGACAGATAAGGTCGTGGTTAAGCATGTACCGTATCTCCTGCCGCAGCAACTCAACATGCCAGGGACTCACGGGGTAGGGTGGCAGCTTAACAGGAGCAGCATAACCCACGTCGACGTCATGTTGATCCCACTCCGTTCTACCAGGCACGCTGCGTACCCTGGTCCCTGGGAAGTTGTGAAAACTTAGACAGAAGTGTGGATTAAGCTCCCTATTTTTCAGCCAACTGCAGTCTTGAAAGTCACACAGTACTTCAGCCTCACAAACAGCATCAACTTCCACGCTAATGACATGTTGTACCATTGTGCTGGTGTCAGGTGGATGGTGATACAGCTTGAGATAGGCACAACTGGTGGGACTTCTGTTGATCAAGCGTTTCTACAAGATAGTCTGTTTCGCCAATCCTCCACTCCATGATGTAAGGGTCGCAATACATTGCTGCTAACGGTTGACCTAAAAGTGGGTAGCATGTGCAAATTTTAAAAGTTCCTGTCTACACGCTTTTGTTACTACAATCTGATTGTCAAGGAACAGGTCAGGTTACACTAGACAAGATCTATTTGGGGCTTTGAGGAAGACACAGGTAAAATATACACATTTAATAACATAAAAAAAAAAAAAAGGGTGACAGCCTGTAACTCTTATGACAGATATTCTTAGCGATAGGGTTATCTGCGTAAACCCACTGATAGTGGTCGGGTCACAACACACACTCTGACGACAAGTTGACAACACACCACTTCCTAGGTCTCCGAAAGAAGATACACACGAGTGGAGCAGGAATTGCTGACCCTGTCTTCACTCCTTCATAGGCCTCCGTGAGAAAATACACACGAGTGGAGCAGGATTTGTTGACCCTGTCTTCACTCTTTCATAGGCCTCCGTGTCTTCACTCACACATAACATTAGCCAGCCAGATACAGCTACGGTACAGGACGATCCCACTGACCAATCCCTCACTGGACGGCACACAGACGACCACACTGGACGTCTAAACACTGGCGCAGTCCTCAGCTTAGCGCCTCTCTGTCCGGCTCTTGACAGAAGTAGGGTCCTGTTACAGGAACAACAATCACTGGTAGAAACCATAGTACACAGTAAAGCTTACTAACTGTCATTTGAAAGGTCAACCGTTACACTTCCAGTACATAAACAATAACCAAAAGTTTAAGCCCAAAGAAAATTACATTACACAATAAAATACATCAGACATTACAAGTAGCACAAACACTATATATCCCAAACAATGACTGAAGTATCTACCTCTGAATGAAGATGGGAGCAGACTGACATCATAGCCAGAGTGGCTGTCCCAGGTAACCTCCCCCTCTTCCCAGAAGAGTCGCTTCCTTCCTCAAATGAACATCAAACCCCAATGAAAATACACCGAAACCATAAATAAACCAAAGCTAACGCCATCTAGGTTCTGTAAATCCACTTGACTCACAAATGGTTCAATCATGATGAAATATTAACCCAGAACTATTTACACTGATGATAATCTCACATCCCCTCATCAACATTGACATGCGAAGGTCTCCATCTCTTCCACTATATACCTTCCCTATCATAAAAACATGCACCTTTCTCCTCCTCACAACTCTCTACAGCCAGACTCCTCAATTTCTGGTTATCTGGGTCGAGAGCCTGCAACTCTCTAAACCTGTCTACATCAACACTTTCAACAGATACACTATTACTATGTTGGTCAATGTCAGACATAAAAGAATCGTATAGGGGAATTTCTTGGACCTTTGTGTCCTGAGGAACGCCGCCCCCATATGTAACATCAGTTGACTGCTCAAGCGGGGAGACACCGACAACTACGGGACTCTCCGCTCTTGGACTGTCCTCTTCCCGGGCCATGGATCTCATCACTGCACATGCCGGGAAAGTTTCAACATCATCAGTCTGAACATTAACAATTGGCACAAGTACCTTGATAATTACTGGAGCACTTAGGTCATCACCCCTAACCAGGTCATTATCGAGAATGAGTTCCACTTCACTCTCAGGCAAACTATCCACAACACCTATACGTGGCTGACCACTAAACAAATCACACTGCACCTCTCACTCCACTAAGGGCACGGTCAAGAAACCTGTGACCCCTTAATTAAGACAACACCTACTCCAAAACAGATATATGTTCAAAATCCACAGTCTGCAACAGGAAACGATTCCCCTCAGAGTTACCCTTACCCATCCAACATCGATCTACCGTATGCCCAACCTTGTTGCAAAATATACATGTGAATGGCCTACGTTGGGGCTTAGGTGATGTGTGAGTATGTGTGTGTTTCTGGGGTGTGTATATCTGTGAGATACTGGAGGAACTGGAGTTACTATGGGACGGTTTAGGTTGCAGACAGGTATAAACAGTTTGGGTAACATTAGGAGTGGTATTTGGGGCTTCCTTACTAAGATTCTTACACTGGTTCCTGATTAAATAATAGTCATCAGCATATACTGTAGCTTCTTAACTCGCTTATCAGCTAAATACAGTTACAAATCAGATTCCATTATCTCCATAAAATTCTCTAGAATCACCAACTCCTAATGTTTATCATAATATCCTCCATTATGTTCACTACTCATTCAAGAATTAAATTGCTCTGTCATAACTCTACAAAATTCACTGTAAGTCTGAATAGGTGGCATACGACATACCCTAAAACGCTATTGATATGCTTTTGGCCTCAACTCGTAAGAACGGAGTACAGCTTGTTTAAGGGCCCCTTATCCCTTAAGTGTTTCATAAGCTGTGACTGTGCAATTGAAAGTGAGTCATACACTCAGAAAGCCTTACTGATAAGCAATGTTTGCGTAAACGTTGACCAATGTTCCTTAGGCCACATACTGTAGTACATACCTGTTGCAATCTTCTCAAACCTATCAAAGAACTCGGCAACTTGCTGCTAGTCAAAGTTAGGGATAAGGTTCGCAGGGTCAACAGAGCGGTGTGAAACTGTGGGAGTAGAAAGCTCATGTACACCTTATAAAAAAAATTATTTACACCCCATGCTCTCAGTCTCGCCCTAACCTTGTTTGTGTGAAGACGTTCTCCTGGAGCTCTGCCTACATTGTTGTTTGTGTTGCTGTTTGTGTTCTCGTTTTTGTGTTGTTGTTTGTGCATTTTTTATTGTGTGTTGTTGTTTCT
Organism: Petrolisthes cinctipes; assembly: GCA_033782935.1. Classification (NCBI taxonomy): domain Eukaryota; kingdom Metazoa; phylum Arthropoda; class Malacostraca; order Decapoda; family Porcellanidae; genus Petrolisthes; species Petrolisthes cinctipes. The sequence goes on from JAWQEG010001216.1 coordinate 368,753, forward strand.
GTGGTGTTGCTGGTGTTGTTTGTTTGTTGTGGTTGTGTGTATTGTTTTTATGTGATTGTTTGTGTGTGTGTGTGTCCCTGGCTGATTGGGTGTTCAGTTGTTCGTGTTGTTGTTTGCTTGCCATCTAGGCCTTGCCTGGCTTGATGGAGAGTGCAGATTCCTGCCTGGAGGCCGACTTGGCAATGTCGGAGGAAGACGAGTCTCCAATTGAGGATCACTGGCCTGAGCTGCCTTCTCGCAACCCTCCCCCCCCCTCTCCTCGGTCACTCCGCAGCTCAGGTTGCAGCCTTCCACCTCCTCAACCTCTACCAAGCGACCCGTTGATGCCTCGTCCGACTCCTCGCAGGATTCTGATGGCATGGACTGTTTACCTCCAGCTGCCAAGACTGCCTAGGGTGCTTCAGCTGTGCATGATGTACCTTCTCCGACCCAACCTTGGGTTTTCTTCTTTGTATACCAACTCCTTGCCCTCGTCCAACCTTCCTGCTTTTGCCCCAAGAAATGCCTATGTCAAGCTCTCCTTCTCTGGAAACCCATCTACATACACAAAGCTGCGCTGGTTGTCTGATATCAACAGGTCCTTTCAGCTGCAGCGTGAAATGACTGAAGTATAGAATGCTGCTGTCACCTCCCAGTTTGTCTACATCTCTAGGAAGCGTCAGAACATCATTGATAGAGTCAAGGCTGGTGAATTTTTGTCTCTGTCTCTCATTCTTGAAGACTCACCCGACAGGCCTAGTAAGTTCCCCAGCTACATCCTCACCCGTTTTCCTATTGATGTTGACCCGAAACTTGCCAAAGGATACCCTGGTGTGTACTCTGCCCGTCGTTTTTTCCAAGATGGTTCTCCCATTAGTCGTATTGTTGCTGTCTGGAGTCAACCTAATCCACCTCCAAAAGATATTTCCTTTGATTTCCTCCCCTGTCTTCCACCATGTCAGGTGAGGAAACTTCATAATGACCAGCCTTGGTGCTACAGGTGCTGGGAAGTTGGGCATATCTCCCGGTACTGTTCTGCCAGGCCGAAGTGTGCATGGTGTGCCGCCGACCATGATTCCATGTCCTGTCAAGGGTGAACCATCACGTCCTGCTGCCTCCACCTCTGAGCTTTCACCTCCTGAGGATACGTCTCGATGGAAGTGTCCACGATGCCTTCAGCCAGGGGTTAACGTGTGGCATGGATGTACTCGACGTCAGGTCCAGGCTCGTGTCTCTTCTATTGCTCCGCCTCAACCACCGCCACCACCACCACCACCACCACCACCACCACCTCCCCAGTCTGCTCCTCCTACCAGCCCTGCCTCACCTCCGGACCTGGCCCTCCGCAAGTCTGTTGCTACTCTCATGACACGATGTACGGCTCTCGAAAACCGCTTATCTGCCCTTGAATCCAGGATTGATGGGCTGATTGCCGCTCAGGCTGCTAATGACTCCAAGCACTCCACCTTGGTCGAGGCTCAGCAGGCCATCATCTCAACTGTCACTACCCTTACCGAAAAGATGGATACTGTTGCATCTCGCCTTGAAAAGCTTTTCGAGTCAGTCCCTTCTCCTGGTCCATCTTCTTCTCCGGGTCACTCATCTGACCCCACTCACCGGACTTCTACCTCCAAATACAGAGTTCGCTAGTGATTGCCAGCTAAATGTCATCTCCTGGAATGTATGTGGTATCACCAGTTATGCTAAGCTCACTCAACTCAAGGCCTATGTTTTTCGTCATCATCCCAGTGTTATTTTTCTCCAGGAAGAATTTCCAGGATGGCTGCTTGCTGCTTGGCAAGCTCCTCCTCTCTCAGGTTATGTGCCATATGTTCATCTGGTAAGGAATGGTCTCCTGACTTACATACATAGCTCATTGCCACATCGCCTTCTCCGTGTCTCCATTGGTCCTGACATGACCTTTCAGCTATTTGAGGTTCTACCTGGGAATGGAGTACTCCAATTATTATGCAATGTCTATTCTGCCCCAGCTAGACACTCTTGAGGCTCTTCCTTCTATAACAGTGTGTGGTATGGTGTATAAGGGAGATTTTGATGTTAGGCATTCTGATTTGGGTGATGGTTCTGACTCTATTAATCATAATGGTTTTCGTCTACTTTCATACATCCTAAAGCATCATCTGACACACTGGGACACTGGTGGTGCCACTCATTGATGGGGAAGTATTCTGGATTACATCCTCTCGTCTGGCCTGATAGCGTCTCAGGTCCAGTGCTCCTCCGTGCCAGACTTATTCTCTGATCACACCGCTCTTCAGTTTCATTATTCTATATCTGCTGGGTCAAGTGCTTCAGCCACTCGTTTGCGTATTGCTGTGCCCCCTAAATATTGCCTGACTTACATCTTATTTATGGCCCATGTATTCCCTACATTTGACATATCATCAGCTGAACAGTTGTACTCTGATCTTGTATCTGCTACTCATGACTTTTATAGGCTATACGTCTCCCGGCCACATCTCCAGCATCGCCATACTGCCCACTCCTGGACACTGAATGCACGTATACAGGAGGCAAAGGAGGAGGCTGAACGTGATGGCCTATTGTTTCAAGCCACCCCAACCCCTGACCTGCTCCATCGTTACCAGATGTCAAGGGACGCTTTAGTCGCCCTGCAGGAGTGTGCTCACACTGAGTCTTGGCAGCGGTTTACGGACAGCATCAACCAGCAAACAAGTGTGGCTTCTATGTGGCACCTCATCCGTCGGGTAGTTAAAAAGACACGGCCACTACATCGTCATCACACTCACGCCGACTATGCCCAACAACTTGTCGATGCCTAGTCAGAACAATCTACCCCAGCCAGTCTACCCATCCACATACAAGATGCACTCGCATCCCGTGCTGCTGTCCATCGGCTTCGTCTAATGTCTGCTCTGTTGCAAGATGATGACGATGATGCAGAGGAGATAACTGAGGAGGAGTTGCGACATGCTCTCTCTCGGGGTAGAGCTTCTTCCCCTGCTGATGATGGTGTTACTTATGCTGTGCGGCGCCTACTTCAACAAGTTCCTGGGAACCCTCTACTTCGACTGTACAATCTTTGTCTTCGTGACGGTTATGTACCACGAGCCTGGACCAGCAGCACAATAATACTAATCCCTAAGCCCGACACTGCGAAGTTCAGGCCTATTTCCCTGACTTCCTGTTTTTGTAAGGTTATTGAGAGAATCTTACTCAATCGTCTCATGTACAGACTGCAGGATCGCCTTTCTCCATGGTTGTTTGGTTTCCTTCCCCAGCGGAGCACACACCACTGCCTAGTCGACTTGTACTCTCGCCTTTCCAGGGACAGTCTGGTGGTCTTCATTGACTTTCGAAGTGCCTTCGATGTTGCTAATAGAGATGTCATTTTGGATCAACTGGTTGACTTTGGGATAAAGGGTAATTACGGTGGATTCGGGGCTACCTGAGTAACAGGACCTCCCGTGTGTTTTTCAGTGGTTCGCTCAGTCTTTTGCGCAGTTTTCATCTTGGTACGCGTCAAGGGGGTGTTCTCAGCCCATTGTTATTTAATATTCTGATGCATCGGCTGCTCACTTCTCTCTCTGATATACCTGGAACTACAATTATGTGCTATGCTGATGATATCTGTGTTCATTCTACCTCACCAAGTGACTTACAACGGTTTCTTGACTCCTTCTCTGTGGCCTCCTCTCACTGTGGCATAATTTTCTCCCCAGATAAGAGCAGAATATTCATCTGCCACTTCCTCAAGCTCGGCCAGTGTTCACCATTGAAGGGACTGTCATTCCCATGTGTTCCCAGTACCGCTACCTGGGTGCGCCAGTCAATATTTGGCCGATTGTCCCTACCAGACCTGAAGACCATCCCATTGTCCAGGACTTATTGGGTCGTCTCGAGCGCCGACTTACGCCACTTGAATGGCTCTCTAACAACTCCTCGGGCATCCCCATCCCAGTAGCCAGAACCATCTATATTGCTTTTATCCGTTCAGTTGTTGATTACCTCTCCCCTGCTTTGATTCAACTTCCTAGGGCTACTCTTGAAACTTTAGAAAATTTTCAGAATAGAGCAATGAGAATAATTCTTGGCTGTCCAATGTCGACCAGGACAGTGAACATGCAGCGTGAGTTGCGTCTTCCCCCATTAATCGAGAGAATTTATTGTAATGTTACTGGCTTCATTGTCAAGTGCCTCCATTTCCCATATCTTTCACCCCATTACTCTCAGTTAGTCAGGACTTCTCATAGACCAAACTTCCCTGTCCCTCCCATACTGCCTGCTGGACGTACTCTTATAAGGTCTGTTTCCTCTATGCTCCGTAGTCTTAATATAGATATAATGGTTGCAGACGTCCCCCCAGGGCCCCCTCCATGGATGCTACCAACACCTGATGTGAGCTTCACACCTACTTCTAAGTCGGAACTGCCTTCTCTACAGCGGCAGTTGGCTCTGGAACACATAGAAACAGTGACGTCCTCCATCACAGATCCATACTGCCTCTACACTGATGGCTCATTGCAAGCGGATGGTACAACAGGTTGTGCCGTTTTCTCGCCTGACCTGGAGTTACCTCCAGGGGGCTGGGTTGGCCGTCGTCTCTGTAACTACTCTAGCTCAACATTGTGTGAACTGTATGCCATTCTGGATGCTGTTAGTCTTGTTTGTCAACGTGGAGTGAATGCTGCCATTTTTTGTGACTCCAAACCTGCCCTTCATTCCCTCTCTAGTGTTCAGCTCACACACTCTACTGTTATTCAGCAGATTTTATCGTTTATGGCCTTATTGCTTCATCGTAACTTGACTGTCAAATTTTTATGGATGCCATCCCATGTAGGTTTACGTCACAATGGTACAGTTGACAGACTCGCAAAGGAGGCGTGCCATCTGCCTCATCGTGGTGTTGGACTTCCTCTCTCCTTGACATGTTACCTTTCTAGAGTTCGCTCCGCCGCTCTCCTCCCTGTACGGCGACGCAGGGATGCAGAGAGGCCCTTCAGCATCTCCATCACCCATTACGAGACTGTCTGTCATCACCAATATTCCTACCGTCGTCGAGGCCTCATGGTTCGGAGGCACAATGTAGTCTCTGCTCGTTTGAGGCTTGGCTACCGGCCACCATGGCAGGTTGCTGGGATGCAGGGTGAGCCTCCCTTCACTGAATGTCGCTTGTGTCGAGCGCCTTGTGCTAGCACTATAGAGCACTATTGCCTAGCCTGTCCCACTGTCCGACACTTGCTGCCCCGGGGCCTGCCACTTGATGTGGTTTGTCGACACTTGCTGAACAATCTGGTACTGGAGGAACCTCTGGTACGCCACCCTCGTTTTGGCGTATTTAAGTAGGTCATAATGTAAATATTTGTCTGTATGCTTGTGCTTCATTCTGTTATGTTTTCGTGATGTGTGTGTGTGTGTGTGTGTGTGTGTGTGTGTAAGTAAGTAAGTAAGTAAGTAAGTAAATTTTATTGCTAATATACAGTATAATCACAATAAACATAATACATATAAAGTTCTAATTTACATTAGCTACAGTCCGTCGAGCTGCCGCTCCTTGACGGTCGATCTAACTGTAACATGGTTAAATATTGTGGGAACAAACTAGTGACTTAATTATACTGTACAGTACATATTTATGGATAATTGCTTAAGGTAGCATTTAGTTATTGTTGTTGAGACAGCAAATACAATTTTATTTCTTTCTTAAATTGATGGACATTAGTTGTGTTTAGAAGAACTTTTTTATCTTGAGGGAGACTGTTGAAAAGTTTAGGGCCAAAACTGATAACACTGTTTTTGTATAATATTGTTCTAAATACTGGACAAATTAAATAAATGTGATTACTTCTGGTGTTTCTTAAATTCTCAATTAACTTAAATATTGAATTATTATGTACGCTAGTTTTAAATATTAACAATAATGTGAAATATTTATGAATGACAGAAAACTTCATCAGTTTAGCTTCAGAGAATGTGTGTGTGTGTGTGTGTGTGTGGTTGTAGTAATTGAATTCTCATGAGTCCCGCCTACCTTTGTGTATTGTTGTCTGCCTGTTGACTGACGCTACGGCGCAATGAAAAAAAAAAAAAAAAAAAAAACATGCTCTGATACTTTTTGCAACGATCACTGATACGGAAGCCGTGACTATGTGGCGTGGTTGGTACCCCTGTACCCTTCCCCCTCCTCCTCCCTCTCTTTGAAAGAGATCAGATTTGCAAACACACGAACAAATGCAAACTCTTCTCCGTGAAGGGGGAGTTTTTCAATATGGTCGTTTCAAAGAGTGTTTGCCCGTTAAAGGATTATGTCTCCGAGTTGCAAGTTGTCTGAAAGTAACGATAACCAGGATTATATTACATATTTTTAAGACTCTAGGCAATATAACAATACCAACAGGTAATATAATGATAGCTTATACCTAACAGTCAGTAAAATTATCTGCTTGGCAACCAACGACTGTGAGTTACAAATCTGTAAATGCTACATTTTCAGAATGGAAGGATATAAACGTATTAAACCATTTCAATGGTCAAATGAGTAACTATGTTAACGTAAAGTAATATAAGGCTACATATATAACTATCGCGTATTATATGTGCATTACAGTAGTGTTATTATTAGGCTCAGTACTGTGATCAGTATGAAGTATAGAAAATAAATCACGAAAAGGGGAATGATTCACATATCAGTAATATGATAAACACGATAAGATTGGTTCACCGTGGTGATGGGCAGGATCATTTATGTGAGATAGTAGTTTTAGCTTAGACGATTATCTAAAGTCACGGTGCTCGATTTGCATACAATGTATCGAATATGCTGGTAGCGGGAGTTGTTCAACCTGCAACGGGTAAAACATGGAATGAAGCAATAAGAGTTGTAATGGTGGCTTCAGTTCCCTGATATGACACACGAAATGAAGACTTCAGAGAAAACACGTGTTATTAAACAGTGTTATTGACGTGGTGGGGTCATACATTAATTGTTGATGGAATAAATTTAAGATTCATTCTCATGGATATGTTTACTTTTATCAACCAATAAACCATGGTCTTGTGTTTGGCTTTTCCGTATACAGTAATACCTAAATACCCTGTAGTACCCTGGCATATGATCGGTCAGGATATTATAACAAGATAATTTATTATCATCTTTAACCTTAGATCTACCCCAGGTAACAAGGATTATATACGATTGTGCTGCTGCTGTCAACTCTGCTGTAATGCTTGCTATGTATCGCGAGGCATAACTTTTTTCATGAAGCACAATCTCAGTTCTTAACACAGTATAAAATGGTTCGAATCTCACAAGGTTGGACTACACTACAAATAACTAGCAACTCAGCAGACCAGGTATACCAACCACGTACCGAAACTCAGTTGAAGATTCAATTTTCTTCGTGCGGTGTGGCATATTGTATCGTGCAGTTAGAATACCGAATAATTTTTTTAGGGTGAACACCGCATTCAATCTTACCGTTCAAGCTCTATGTCTTTCTCCCATAACTCTCTTCTCTCCCTAGCCTTTCTCTCCCGTAACTGTAGCTGCAATTGCATCATACAGAATTCATGGTCACGCTTAGACTGCTCATTATCAATTATTCTATTTCTCTGCATCACTGTCTGTTCATTCACGTTCTCACGAGAGTGCCATTCGCCATCAGACTCGCTTACTACATCAGCCCTATCGGCAAAATCCTATTTACAGGTACCAAACAAACAATTATAAGTGGAGTTAACTAGTGGGAATACAATGTCACTCTCACTATGTTACCCTAACTCCTGTGCCACCAATAACAACTCTCCCTTCTGCAGTCTCTCAACACTCTCTCTAGTAGGCTTAAAATGAGCAAAGTCCACAGCAACCTGCTGTGATATAATGTGTAACGGGGCAGACATACCCACACCAACCTGCTCACTAACTTACTCAGCACTACTCGTTATTATGGCTACAATAAATGCATGATACACAATATTATGATAATGCACAAGACACTAATAATAAATCACAGTAAACTTCATAGTAAGAGTAAATCACAATAAATCACAAGAAATATAATGAGTGAGGAATTAGTTTATAAGGTACTGGGAATCCTGGCAGGAGAATTGGGGAGAATGAGAATGACACTGACAATCAAGAATGTACACTTTATAAAAGCAAGAAATATTAATAAACCCTGACGTGTGTCGAAGTGAAACACACATAGACCTAATGTAGGCTTTATTGATCACAAAACGAGTGCTGTAAAATAACAAGAACAAAAATAATCAACATACAAAAATACATAACTATATGTAATCAACATACAAAAATACATAACTATAAGTAAAGGAATATTCAGAAAAGCAAAAACGGTATCCACGAATGCACACCTGTTTACATTGGAAAACTGTCTACACTGGATGACTGACCGACAAGGAATGATCTTCCTTGCTTCTCTCCAGACGCTAGTTACCTTAGGTGTTGCCAAATCTAATTATATACGGTACTGTGTTACTCAGTGTCTCATTTGATAGAATCATAAACAATAAATAATATTACGTCACAATCACCCCTCCCTATAAAATTATACTATGAAGCTTCAAATCGAGTTGGAGGGTGCCGTACACGACTTGACCTCCTTAGTGCTAGAGGCTCGTCTTGTGCTTCAGGTAATCGTGCTGTCTTGGAGAGATTTTCATATTCGTGAGGATAAGATTGTGAAGCACAGTCAATTTCAAGCTGATGTTCGCCTTCCAAAGATCTCTGATGTTCTTTCCTCGATGGGACACTGTCACTGCTAGGGGCTAAATGTTTGATAGAGACAGTGTCTTCTTTTCCGTCAGGATGCCTTATGTGTGCATATTGGGGATTCGCGTGTATGAGTTCTACTTCATCTATTAGAGGGTCTGTCTTGCTCGTTCGCACCTGGCGTTTCAGTAGGACAGAACCAGGATGACACAACCATGACGGCTTTGTAACTCCAGCAGATGAACGACGAGCGTAATTAAACAGTCTTTCGTGTGGAGTGGTATTAGTAGCGGTACACAGCAACGAGCGAATCGCATGTAGGACATCCGGCAGGACACTTTGCCAGTACTTTTCCTCCAGGCCACGTGCCTGTAGTGTCGTTACGATGGCTTTCCAAATTACTCCATTATAACGTTCCACTTGACCGTTTCCTTGGGGATTGTAACTCGTGGTTCTGCTATAAGCTATTCCTCTGCAAGCGAGAAAATCCTGTAGTTCCTTACTCATGAACGATGCGCCACGATCTGAGTGAACGTAGGCAGGCATGCCGAAGACTGAGAACAATTGACATAGGCAATTAATTACTGTTGAACTGGTCATATTGGAGCAAGGAAATACAAAGGGGAATCTCGAATACTCGTCTACGATGTTAAGAAAGTATCTGTTTTGGTCAGTACTTGAAAGAGGTCCTTTAAAATCAATACTGAGCCTTTCAAAAGGCTGAGTTGCTTTCATTAGTTGAGCCTTGTTTGACGGTTGGTGGAAACGAGGTTTACACTCAGCACAGGCCCTGCACGAGGCAGTGACCTGTCGGACTTCATCTAAAGAGTATGGCAAGTTCTTAGACCTTACAAAGTGAAACAGGCGAGTAATGCCCGGATGGCAGAGAGCATCATGAAGCTCCGACAGCGAATGCATGTCACGGCTTGTCATACCACAATATGCTCTTGATAAAGCGTCAGACGATATGTTTTCCTTTCCTGGTCGGTAGACGATATCAAAGTCATAGCAAGCAAGCTCTATTTTCCATCGCATCATTTTATCATTCTTTATTTTATTCTTGTGTTTCTTGTCAAATATATATGACACAGATCGTTGGTCAGTTGTGACAGTGAAATGTCGGCCGGATAAAAAGTGCTTCCAGTGTCGAATTGCTTCAACAATAGCCTGGGCTTCTTTCTCCACAGCAGCATGGCGTCTCTCCGAGCCCTGTAGGGTACGAAAATAAAAGGCAACTGGACGTCCATCCTGAGTGAGAACAGCGGCAGTGGCCGTCTCTGAAGCATCTGTTTCCAACTCGAAAGGTATTGATTCATTGATTGCGTAAACAGCGGCAGACTCAATGTCACGTTTAATTTGACAAAATGCTTTTCTCGCTTCCTCAGATATCGGGAACTCCGTTGTATTACTGAGTGGTCGGATTTTGCAGTAGTCATAAATCCACCGGGAATAATAGGCAAACAGTCCCAAGATACGTCGAAGTGATTTCATATCATGAGGAACTGGTAATTCTCGAAGTGGCTTCAGTCTCTCAGGGTCTGGTCGAATCTCTCCCTCTTCTATCACGTATCCTAAAATGCACAATTTTCTAGTAGAGAAGGTGCATTTTTGTTCATTGTAGTCTATATTTCGTCTCTGTACAGCTTCACGAATATTCCTTAAGTTAATGTCATGCTCCTCCTGTGTTTTGCCACAGATGGTGACGTCATCTAAGTAAGCGTATGTTCCTGAGAGCCGCTCCTCTTCTATGAAAGAATCCATGATGCGTTGAAAACACGCCACCCCATTCGTTACGCCAAAGGGTACTCTAGTGAACTGGTACAGCTTTCCACCAGCTTCGAAAGCTGTGTAAGGCTTGTCTCCATTTCTTATGGGTACTTGGTGGAATGCACTACGGAGATCAATTTTACTAAACACTTTATACTGAGCAATTTTGTTAACAGTGTCATCTATGCGGGGGAGAGGATAACTGTCGAGGAGTGTGAACTTGTTTATGGCTTGGGAGTAATCCACAGCTAAGCGTTTCTTGCGTGTTTCGCTTTTTACTACAACCACTTGAGCCCGCCAGGGAGAATTACTTTCCTCAATAATTCCTTCATTCAAAAGTCTTTTAATTTCTTTATCTATGAACTATCGATTCTCAGCTGTGTAACGCCGGGATTTCGTAGCGATCGGATGACAATCCGTCGTAAGGTTAGCAAACAGTTCTGGAGGCTCTGCATTTAATACACTAACTCCACAAATAACTAAAGGTGGCAAGTCTCCTCCGTAGGTTAAAGTTACTGACTCGTGCAGCCTTTGAAAGTCTTGTCCCAGTATCACATTCGAACACAAGTTAGGAAGAACTGTTAATCGAACATTTTTATAGTCTCGGCCGTTCACTTTAATTAAGATCAACATAACAAACTCCAGAAGTACGAGTAGAGAGGGACGTTGAGGCCATTGTTACTGGAGTTTGCGAGGGTTCTATACTTAACGAACACCGAGTAATCAGATCAGGATGAATAAAGCTTTCTGAACTTCCACTATCAATTAAACCATCCACTCCCCTTCCTTCAATAACAATTCTAGCAACAGCTTTTGAGAGGCTTTGTGGCTTGACAGCGGAAGTCACCGTGGCCAATGTAGGTCGGCTGACTGGTGTTATCGACGCAGTAGTAGTTGGACTACTTCTACACACTCGAGCAAAATGACCTTTCTTTTGACACTTGTGGCATACAACCTCAAAAGCCGGGCACTCCTCACGAGAGTGTTTCCCTGAACCACAAAAGAAACAATTAAACACTTTTGAATTAGTAGCAGCCAATAATGGAACTGATTCTATGACTACCTTATCAGCCTCATTAGCACTATTTCCATATGAGGCGGCAGCCAATACAGGAACGGATTCTGAGCCTACCTTAACAGCCTTACTCTTACTGTTTTCATATGAGGCACATACAACTCTGGAAGGATCCATAAAGTACGACTCTGAATTTTTCTGAGCTGATTCCAGGGCTCTTGCCTGATCAAACATAGACGTAAGATCCAGTGTTTTATTTTCCAGCAACCTCTGACGGACCGATGGAGATTGTAGACCACTTATAAAAGCGTCCCTGATCGATTCCTCACAATGCTGAACTGCTGTAACGGTTTTAAAATTACAATCCCTACTTAACACTTTAAGGGCTCGAAAGAATTCATCTACTAAAGTTTCTCCTTCCTTCTGTGGCCGAGTCGCCAGGAGATGTCTCGCAAACACTTCATTAGGAGTCTTAACATACTGTGATTTCAAAGTACTAATAGCCGACTCGTATGTATCACACTCGGCAATAGTTTCATACACTTTAGACGACACATAATTAAGGAGAACTCCAAGTTTATCCAGATTTTCTTGTGGCAGTGCAGCGAGGAAGTTCCCGAAAGTCCGGAACCAGTGATTCCACTCCAGTGTTGCCGACGGTGTACCGGGGTCACAGTCAAACCTCTCTGGTCGCAGCAGGCGCTCCATTTTTGTGATCAATAAATTGACGTGTGTCGAAGTGAAACACACATAGACCTAATGTAGGCTTTATTGATCACAAAACGAGTGCTGTAAAATAACAAGAACAAAAATAATCAACATAAAAAAATACATAACTATATGTAATCAACATACAAAAATACATAACTATATGTAATCAACATACAAAAATACATAACTATATGTAATCAACATACAAAAATACATAACTATAAGTAAAGTAATACTCAGAGAAGCAAAAACGGTATCCACGAATACACACCTGTTTACACTGGAAAACTGTCTACACTGGATGACTGACCGACAAGGAATGATCTTCCTTGCTTCTCTCCAGACGCTAGTTACCTTAGGTGTTGCCAAATCTAATTATATACGGTACTGTGTTACTCAGTGTCTCATTTGATAGAATCATAAACAATAAATAATATCATAACATCACAAACCCTTCTTGCAACAATCAAGGTTCTATATTACTCGGTGAAAAGCCACACACGAAGTAAAACATTTAACAATTATTATTAACACTAAGTAGTAGGAAAAGAACAATAGAATAAATGAAAAGTAAATCAGGTATTCCCGTATTGTACCTTAAAGAACAAATTACTTACTCAACACTTGATAAATGCACAGAAAACTATAGTATGCCTAGACTGCGGGTTCAGGGGGCCATAATAAATAGCACTGGTAAATCACACTAAGAAATGACACAGCAATAATTATAATAGTAATAATAATAATCACACAATATTAATAACAAATACACTTCTGATAACAATAATTCGCTTAATAACACAATAATCATCATGATGAGATTTCACTTAATTATTTAACAGTTAAGTTCCGAGTTATGAATTTAATTCTGGCAGGAATTCCTTAGTTACTATACTCACTTGAATATAATTATATTGACTAAAATAAGTTTACACACTAGACATAGGCAAGGAGAATCATTGAATGGTACTTAACTATACATAATATTTACAAAAGACGTAACCACATCCCTCCTCTCAGCAGCCAAGCATGCACAACACCATTCGCTATCAAGTTACTCTAGTGTCTGACGGGCAGCTTTTTTTTATTTTATTTTTTATTTTTAATGCCTATCGCCCTTTATTTGGGCATTAAGGCAGTCATTCATTAATTTTTTCCAAACACCACGGGACGTCTTATATGGGTAAGCCAATGTACTCTGGCCTGGAAGATATTGGGGTCACTTCGCCGGGAGATGTGTTGTTGGAAAAGGTCGAGGCGAGGAGAAGCAGTCATCCAAAATTTGGTGATGTAAAGCACTGTTGTTTTGATGACTGGCTGTCCATCTTTCTTCTCCTCTTCTTCCTCCACCCCACCCGTCTGCCATTCCCCTTCATCTTCCAGGTCCATTTTGTAACTAGTGTCATTCTTGCTGGTGGTGTTGGAGGAGGAACTGGTGTCAAAGTCATACTCAGTCTTTAGGTCTTGTAGGGAAGGTTCAGGTGGTGGTGGTGGTGCCTTCCCGTTGTTCGCCCGGTTGAGTGTGCTAGGCAGCATTAACCGGCTAAGGGAGTGGGCCGGAGGAGGTGGTGGTGGCGCGTCCTCTCTGCACCTCCTCCGTCGTGCCGCCTTGCTGCCTCGTTTCTTGGTGGTGGTGGTGGTGGGTGGTCGTAGATCAGGAGAAATGGCTATTGGTAGTAAGCCATTTCTCTTGAAGATTTCCAGGAGAAGGTCAGAGAGAAGACATAGCCCTTCTGCAGGTAAGGCAACAGCAGTGTTGGTGCAGACGGTGACGATGTCTGCCTGCTGCTGCCGTCGCTGCGGTGGTTGGGCGTCAGCCGTCATCCTCCCACGGCCCCCCCAACATGAAACGCCTTGACTTGGTGGGGGGGCTTGCGTGTCTCTGAGACCTGGCAAGCTAGACTAGAGGGGATTCCGGCCTCTGCTCTGCCCTGATTTCGGGGTGAGAGGGCTTCCCATGATAGTAAGGTCGCCAGTGAGAGACCAGACTAAATGGTTCCCATGAACTAGGCTGCCAGAACAGGCCAACAGTGCTACCCTCTAGGGGCCGTCCTATGTTGGATGGTTGGGTGTCTGGGCCGGGAGATGTTGGTGAACGGGGTCTCAGCACCGACGTGGGCAAACTTTCGAGCCATTGGGGCTGCTTTTTAAAACGAGTGGCCACGTGGGGGAAGAGGTACCCCGCCCACGGCGACCAGCGCTCAGGTCCCCCATCTGCCCAGGAGGTAGTAGCTCTTGGCTCCTGGGGCCAACAATAATATATCAATGATATAGGGATATAGAAAAGCCCCAATCTCTTCCTCGAGCGGTGGTCGACCAGGCCCTCGAGATGTCACTCTCTGGTTGTGGTAGCATGCAAAAAGCTGCAAATAAGACTAGACCTAGCAGGTCGGGTGTTGTGTCGACGAACCCTGTTAGCGGTTTTGACACGTTAATGTTAACGAATGTACTTGTATCCCTTTCCTATGGCGCTATCCACTCCAATTTAAGTGTTTTGGAGTAGTTCTTCGAATCCGAATCGCATATGACAGCGATTGTAGGTCTAATCGGTGCTATATTACTTTCAATACAAATGCTGCTGCTATAGCAGCATTTGAGGCAAAAGATTCTCTGACGGTGGGGGATACTCATTGTAAAGTTCAGATGATGCGGTCCACCAATGTGGTTGACAGTGACAATAACTACTTCCCTAACATATTTGATGACTCTGTTGAGCATGTCCCAAAGGAACGTCGGGTTCCTACACCGTTTTTGGTTTGTGGCTTACTACAAGGAGGGGCGTGGTAACCTTATCCATGCTTCCCGGTATCTGGAGAAAGAAATTGGATTATTACCAATGGGCCACATAAAGAAATATGGTAAGGGCGTTTTAATCAGAGCCAAAGATCTTACACAGGCCATGATGCTCCTCAATCCCCCCTTCTGATAGCATGTTTGAATCTATTAACCCACATCGAACATTTAATTATAGCAAGGGGCGTATATATAATGAGGACCTTTATGAATTCTCTGAAGAGGACATTCTCGCTATGTGCCCAGACAGTGTCCAACGAGTAACAAAGATGAAAGGCAGTAAAAATATGATCATCCTCACTTTCTATGGCTCGCATATCCCAGATCGCATTAACATTAACCCCACCTCTTTTGAGGTGAAGCCTTTTGTTGAGCGTCCCCTACAGTGTTTCTATTTTTATGAGTTTGGTCATGGGAGGAGGAACTGCAATAACCGTTCCCGGTGTGGAAATTGTTCTGCTCTTAACTCACATCTTAATTCTGAGTGTCGGTCAGAGAGTTACTGCTTTTACTGCAGATATGCTCACCCCTTGCGTTCTCGCCAATGTAAGATGTACCTCCTTGAGCAGGATATCCTCCACTTGGCTAATACCCAATTCATTAGCATAGGTAGTGCCAGACGGCAACTCAACTTCAGGCGACAGAAGGATGGTAGTGTGAAGACATACTCCTCCTCCCTTCGTCGTAAATCGGTTGCAGCACCCTCTGAACCCTCTCAAGAGGCAGCTGCTTTTTGCTGTAGTGAGAGCGTTTCTAAGTTTACTCTACATTATAGTTTCTCTGTCTTGGAAACTTTATCAGACACTCATTCTGGTGACCTTTCAACTGATGACAATTCTCAGACTTTAGCTAAAGGTGTCCATGTGGTAGAGGTTCATGCTGCCACACGCTCTCCAAAAAGGAAACTTAAGTCACCTAAACTGCCACAGAGACGCTTTCGTGGTTCCTCTGAAGCACTTGACTCTATAGATGTTCCTCCTTGTAAGGCAACCATCTCTGTTTACTTATCCATAGTTTCCTCTCAATTTCACCAGAAGCGTTCTCGTGGCTCTGATGAATCTCTTGATTCAACAGAAGTTCCCCCTCGCAAGCTTCCATCGGGATCATCAGAGGGGCGTGAAGTTAATGTGGATGCCACGGATGTTGTGACTTCAAAAGATTCAGTTTCTCTTCCGCTTGAACAGCTGAGTGATTCTACCACCTGTATTATGGATGTTGATGATGCCTCTGTCAGTGATACCACTGCTGTACAGGACAGAACCAATGTAATTGTTTCAAAGAATATCCCATCTCATATACCTTCATCTTCTTCTAACATATCAGATGCTTCAGGGACTCGTCTACGGGTCCCAATTACTGCTCTAAGTACTACTCCTCGGGTTCGCTCTTCTTCTAGTGGCCCAGGATTAGACAAATCTTATTGTTTGAGTAAACCCTCAGGTAGAGGTGGTAGTGGGAAGTACCTCTATGAGGCTTCCCAAAAATCAGTATAAAGTAACACTGTTTAAGGTACTTCAGTGGAATTGCCGTGGCTTGCGTGCTTCTTGGCAGGAACTGCGTGTTCTTCTCTCTAGCTTCTCTCCTGCATGTGTTTCTCTCCAAGAGACAGTGCTTGGGGACTACATTCCTGCCAGTCCTCCAGCATACTCAGCATTTTATTCCAATTCATTTGAAGGGCAGGGTCACCATGGTGGCTCTGCCATCCTAGTTCGCCGAGATATTGCATGCACGAGCCTGGAACTTGACACTCCGCTCCAGGCTGTTGCAGTTAAGGTTTTTATGGACCGCCTGTACACTGTGTGCAGTCTATACCTTCCTCCCAGTGTTACAGTTGAGAGAGGTGATCTCAACCATCTTGTACGGGACCTTCCATCTCCCTTTATCTTATTGGGTGATTTTAATGGTCGTCATCCTCTGTGGGGTAACAGTTCGGTCCATCCCATGGGTGTTTTATTGGTTTCTTTTATTGAGGATGAGAGATTAGAGGTTTTAAATACGGGAAATGTGACACATTTTAATAGCCCTACTGGGACTTTTACCGCCATTGATATTTCCCTTTGCTCACCCAGTGCTCTGTTGGATTTTACTTGGAGAGTGTTGCCTGACTTATATGGCAGTGACCATTTCCCTATACTTTTAGAAGGTAACAGGTACGAACCACAGTCTCGTCTTCCTAGGTGGAAATTAGAGAAGGCTGACTGACAGTTTTTTAGAGAGCTAACTTCTTTCGCTTCGTCGCAATCGTGGGGACCCAACTCTTTTAGAGGACTTCCGACGGGCAAGGGCTCGGGCTAGACGAGTTTTAAAAGAGGCCCGACGTGCATCTTGGAAGGCCTATGTGTCTTCAATTAATACTAAAACTCCACTCACCCAAGTGTTCAGGAGAGTCCGTAAGATGGTGGGGAAGTTTTCTCCTAGTTCTACACCTGTACCTAATGTCAATGGAATTAAGATCATGGATGGTTCGACAGTGGCCAATACCATGGCGGAGGCTTTTGCAAAGGTCTCCAGCCGTGACTCTGGACCTCTGGCTGTCAGGCATGAGTTAAGAGCCAAGGAGCATACTGTCCTGGATTTCTCAGGGAATGAGAATGAAAGTTATAACCATATATTCACCCTGAAAGACCTGCATTCTGCTCTCTCTCTCTCTGCGGCGACACTTCTCCTGGGCCAGACAACATCCCATATGCAATGTTATGACACTTGGGTGAGGAGGCGATCTCATTTCTTTTAGCTTTATATAACAGAATCTGGCTGGATGGTGTCTTCCCTTCTGGGTGGAGGGTTGCTACCATCCTTCCTTTTCTCAAGCCGGGCAAGGACTCTGGTGTTGCCCTCAATTATCGACCAATTGCCTTGACCTCCTGTCTCTGTAAACTATTTGAAAAGATGGTGAATGTCAGACTGGTATACTTCTTGGAACGGGGTGATTTTCTGTCTCCGTCCCAGTCTGGCTTTCGTAAACACCGTTCCACTACAGATGCTTTGGTCAGGTTGGAAGCTGCTGCATGTGAAGCCTTTGCACGAATTCAACACCTTGTCTGTGTATTCTTTGATTTAGAGAAAGCCTATGACATTACATGGCAATATGGCATCCAGCAGCAACTCCATTTATATGGCCTGCGGGGTCACCTTCCACGCTTTCTTAAGGAGTTTCTCGGTGGTCGCACTTTTTTGTGAGGGTTGGTACAACCCACTCAGCATCTGTTGCACAGGAGGAGGGCGTCTGGTTTGCTGCTTACCGTATGGCAGTGGCGGAGCGGCGCATGCAGCTTGCCCTTGACAGGGTGTCACGTTGGACTGGTTCTCATGAGTTTCGATTTTCTCCTTCCAAGACAGTTGCTATGCATTTCTGCCACATTCCAAGGCGTCCACCCGGATCCGGACTTATTCATGTATGGTCATCGGATACGATGTGTCGAGGAGACTCGCTTTTTGGGTCTCCTTTTTGACAAACGTTTGACTTGGGTTCCCCACTTACGTACACTTAAGGTCTCTTGCCTCAAGGCTCTTAACCTGTTGAGGGTCCTGAGCCATACATCCTGGGGGGCTGATCGGGCCACCCTCCTCCGCCTATACCATGTTCTTATTAGGTCAAAACTCGACTATGGATGTGAGGTGTACTCTTCTGCCACCGATGCCCGTCTCAGAGTTTTAGACCCTGTTCATCATGCTGGAGTACGTCTGGCGACCGGAGCCTTCAGGTCGTCCCCAATCCCCAGTCTCCTGGTGGACGCTAATGAGCCACCTCTTGATCTCCGTCGTCAGTCCTTGATGGTTCGTTGTTGGCATCGATTACATCGACTTCCTGACTCCCTATCTTGCTTGGCAGTGTCATCTGATATTATGTCTCAGTACTACCTTTTACATTCTCGTGCACCATGGCCCTTTGGCTTCTGGGTCAGGAAGGCTATGGAGGAGATGGGCATAGATGATTTCCAGATTTGTCCTGTGAGGGTCCCCAGGGTGGCTCCATGGCTTCTTCCAGAAGTTTTCCCCTGCACCTGCTTTACAGACAAGAAGGAATCTCTTCCTCCTCCAGTGGCTCGTTTCCTCTTTTTAAAACATGCCTTCACTCACAGGGACTCCCTCCCTGTGTACACTGATGGGTCAAAGTCTGATGCTGGAGTTGGTTTTGGAGTTGTCTTTCCTGACTTTTGCCGTGGTGGCAGGCTCCCTTCTGTCATGTCCATTTTTACTGCTGAGCTCTCGGCCATTTTATATGCCCTCCAAGTGATTTTTACTCTCCCTAAGCTTTCGTTTACTATTTTTATCTATTCCTGTAGTGCCATGCAGGCCTTGTGCAATTTTAACTCTTCTCATCCCCTGGTGTTGGCCATTCTTGAGTGGCTTGTCCTCCTGGGTCGTCGTGACCGCAAAGTCACTTTTTGTTGGGTCCCGGCCCATGTGGATGACGATGGGAATGAGCGAGCTGATGCCCTAGCTAAGGCTGCGGTCTCCAATTCTCAGCCTCCTGCCAGGCGTCATCCTTTTCCTGCAGTGGACCTTTGATCCTACATAGATGCTACCGTTTGTTCCTGCTGGCAGGACAGATGGGACGCTGTCAGGGCTAACAAGCTCCGCGACATCCACCAGCTACAGTGGCCTGTCCCGCCGGTGAGAGAAGGCTCTTGTCCATCTCTGTATTGGCCACACATTATTGACTCATGGCTTTTTAATGGAGAGGGCTCACCCTCCCTACTGTGATGATTGTCTGGTCCCTTTGACAGTACGGCATCTTATTGTCGAGTGTCCCAGCCTTGGGGACCTTCGTCGTAGGCACCTCTCTGAATACCGGGTGGGTGACGGTTCTTACAGTCTCTGCCAGGTGCTCGGGGAGGAGGCTTGTAGTGTGAAAGGATACACCCTCTCCTATATGGAGGAGGCTGGCCTTCTCCACAAAATATGATTTTATGATATGTATGGTTAATAGATGGTTTGATTTTTTTTTTTTTGGTTATGTTGACTGTTCATTTTATTAATAATGTGCTTTTTAGTTTGTGTGTCTTTTAATCATGGTACCTATCCCTTTCGGGTATTCATGTTTTATTAATTATGTAGATGACAATTTTATGTTGGGCAGTATATGACCTTAGCTGTTGTGCCGCCAGATGCTTAGTTGCATCAAAAATCAATCAATCAATCCTCCCACGGGCATGGAGTGAGCCTAGGACCTGCCCACCATCAGGTCCGGCTACGTTAGTAGCCTCCACGCCCTTCCTTTCCTCCACAGTGAAGGACACTTCCTCGCCTTTCTCCAGTGATGGTGGTGAAGTGGTGGCAGCAGAGAGAAGGATGCCCTTTCTGTGAACTAAGTAATCTCGCTCGTTACAGGTAACAGAGCCATTGCCCTTCAAATGGTTAAACCACTTCACCCTGCCAACAAGACGGTCAGCAGGGGAAGTGGTGTCGACTCGGTTGGTAGAGGTGTTGCCTAGGCCAAGGCTAGTGAGTGTCCCTTACGGGCAGCGTAGAATCTCGTTCTTATAAGCGGGCCAATCGAAAACACTAACGTAGCCTACCACTTCCTCAATGTCCTTCTGGTACCTGTGATTCTGACGCGTAAGGGATGAAATAACCTCTCCCCCATTTCTCTTTGGTCCCTGGGTGTGGCCGGGAATTCACGTGTCCATGACGCGGGCGTCCCTCTCACATGATAGGCTATATTTATACAACAAACAATACGAAATATAAAATAAAATAAAATCGGGCTTACATACCACTATCTTCTGATTTCATATAGATTATGTTAATTGTACTAACTTATTCCTAATGAAAATGCACCTCCACAAAAGTACAGTGAATTTTAGGGCAACAACTTGACACATTAAAGATGAAGGATATTTCCTACGTTAAAATAATTCAATATTGTGCCAACAAATGTTCTCTCATTAACCCCTAGAATCAAGGTATTGAGGGAGTCCTGGATGTGGTGAACCTTGCCTTATTGAGCATGTCAACTTGAAGAGGTTACCCTCCATTGCTATTTTCGCGCCATATATGCTTACTGGGGATGGATATTTCTTCCTTTGGTTGTAGCCAATTGCGTATATGTATGAGGTAGTATGATAGTGTGTCTTCTACTGTCGTAATGACTAAATATAATGAGAATTTTTCCTCGGTGATAATTCTGCACATTTTGTCCAAATCTACAATAAGTCGACGACTGGTGGCGGGGCACTGACAGGGTTGAATTGATGTGACGCGGAGCAATCATTACTATTGCCTACTCATACAATTATCAGAGAACCCTCGTACCAGGTAATTTGGAATTTCCGCAACATGGTTCACAGGTCATGTAGTTTTACCTAGCTTTAACCTACTATACGTTTCAGCGCCGGACAGACGTGTTTTTCGTAAATATCTCTTAAACGAATCTTTGTATCAATATAATATTTCAGCACACTGTCTTTAACACCCGGGCGTAATTTATGGCTGACATACCATATTACTATATGTGTTATGTTAGGAGTTTACTGAGTGATATCTAAGGCGTTATAGAGAATCGGACGAGTGTGGGGTACTCGTGTAACCCCTCCACCAACACCCCGAAATCCCCCCACACCATTCCTTCCTTCCCTACCCCAATATCTCATTATCCCCCTCCCCGTTTCACTCTTCACCCCCCTATTAACACCATCCACCTTCCATTTTTTATTTTTGTTATGACAGTATGTATATACGTATCGTTCATTAGTAATATTGTTTAATACAGTTACCGTTGTGTGTGGACATGAAAACCAGGGTGGGTCAAATGACCATTAAAGCAATAGCTAATCCCGTTGTTAATGGTCGTATAGCCGGATAATAACCCACATGTCTAAGGCGACCAGAAAAATGATTAATTTTGGTTTTGGGCAACTAAATATAATCGTTCATGGTTGCTTCATGTGTTCTTTACCTTTTTAAATAACCAATTTATGCCTTAATTAAATATACACAGTCTCCCGTATCCCCTCCCCCTCTCTCTGAGGTATGAGGTACCCCCCAGTCCGAGGCTATGACTCAAGTAGTGACAGGGTAGAAATCATTGACTGCCGAGGCGCACCTATTAGCAACAATGTTGTCCATTTGCCCCCGTGGATGCAGGACAGAGTTTGTTCTTCGTCTTGCCACATTGTACAAACGTGAAAGCCAGTGATGATGAAGATGATGACGTTTTCCTTGACAGTGATTGTGAATAAATTTTGTTTTATCATGTTTGCATAATTAAATCCTACACTTTTATATATATATATATATATATATATATATATATATATATATATATATATATATATATATATATATATATATATATATATATATATATATATATATATATATATAATTTGGTGATAATATAAATATAAAAGGGACAAGTCAACAAAATAACATTATATTAACTGGACCAAGTTGACATTTTATAATGAACAGGTACACAGTATCTAATAACTTTGCCTAGAAGGTCCAGACCACAGGTAATTCCAGTACATCGTGTTCACTTGCATGGTTGACCATAAGGACTGCAAACATGGACCTTCTACATACTACATGTATGTAAACATGCTGTTGTACAGTAATTATCAAAGTGAAATACGTCTCGTCTCTATAGAATTGAACTGTACCATACTCTTAGTTAATAATCATATCTATACATATACATCTACATAACATTCTAATATATAATACAGTGATGGAAGAAACAGGGAGGGCCACGAGTGATGAGGGAGGCGAGGAGCTAGGGGGAGAAGAGGAGGAGGGAGGGGTGAGAAGGGGGGGATGTAGTTGTGGTTAGGAACGGTTTGGGAGGGTGTTGGGGGGGCCACACTTTCCTTCGAATGCGTCAATATGACTGGCCAGCTTTGTGCTATTTTTCACGAGTAAACTCCTCGCATAACACATATAAGAATATGGTATGTCAGCCATAAATTACGCCCGGGTGTTAAAGATAGTGTGTTGAAATATTATATTGATACAACGATTTGTTTAGGAGATATTTGCGAAAAACAGCGTCTGTCCGGCGCTGAAACGGATAGTAAACTCCAGGGATTAATAAAGATCTGGATATTGTTTAACAAAGGCTTCGTGACTTAGTCTCTGAGCATTATCAACTTTATCACATTTGGTACTGACGAGAAGTTCATGTCGTGTGCCAATATTACTAGAAGTGTTAGCATTGGACCAGTGAAGATTTCTCTCGCTCCTTCTGACGTCATTTCCAGTGAGACTGTTGCATGGGGGGGATATGCGTCCTCAGCCACAATCAGTGTCGGTCTCACTATGAACCTGAGATATTATGATAGAAAATATAAGTATAAGAGATATTTAATGGTTATTTCTTCTGTCAGACTATTATTCATTGCATTAATAATGGTCAATTGAACCTACATCTCAATTATGTCAAACTGGTGATTCCATTCTCTCACGGTTTGTGAAACCAGGACTATTGACTGAAATAAAGTTGGAAGCAAAAGAAAATGCTAATTCAAAAACATATTTCAAATGTGTAACCAATGTATATAATAAGCATATGTCAAACATTCCATTGTTATTTTGTCATTGTTGAAATACAGACACACACACACTAAAGCTGCTGTTACATAAAATTGTTCATTGTCTCTCTTTTTCCACTAAGGCAAGAGTTCCTCATGGATCTGTCCTTAGCTTCCTGTGTATGGGAATTGCTCTGCATGCCTCTTAGTGTTCCTGTTTCCCTTACTTCTCTCCACAACTGTCAAGTTTTCATTTTCTATTATTCTAGGAGACAGGCAATGTTACCGAGATAGACAGGTGGGTCCTACCCAAGTGTGGCAACAACTATAGGGGTGACTAATCAAAGTGGGTGTTGTGTCTCACTAAGAGCGTAATAGCTGTGTATATTCCCTGGTGTTTACATGGTTTCCGTTGGCTGGTTGCTGGAAGTGTGGCCTAGGATGTAGGATATTGTTACAGCTTTGTTTGTTGCTGGGTATGCTTTCTGATAGTCACCCACGAGGTGATAGTGAAGGAAAGAAGGTAGTCGGGTGTTGCCGATGGTGGTCTTACAGTATTTATTTGATTGATTGTTTGATAGAAATAGGCGCCACAACAGCGAGGTCATATAGCGCCAGAGGTAGGTGATAGAGAGGTGAGACAGCAAGCAGGAAAGAAATAGAAAGAAAAGAAGGGACAGTTGAAGAACTAATAGGGAGTGAGTGGGGCCAAAGGGGCGCCAAAACCCTTAAAGTAATGCCCACATCACTAGAGGCAGTACCTCCCTACGGGGTTAACAGTATGGACATCTCCATTGCAGGGGAATAATTAGTCATTTGTTGTGATTTCGCTAGTGAAATACTATGACTACATTTTGTGCCAGTGATGTAGGAGTTCCAACTCTTGACATGGGCTTCATTTGACCCGTTACCAAGACCTAGTTCAATCCTCCCCCCCCCTCTTTCAGAAACATACACGTCACGTAGGTGGAAAGTTAAAATGTTGCTTTGTATGTTCCGTAGCATATTGTATTTAATTTTTTTTATAAAGCAACATGCAATAGCAACTGACATTTAAAGTATATGAAACTAGATACCAATAGTTGAGCGGCATGACGTACAGCCATGCACACTTATTCGCAGAACAGTCAGCATTTGTCAATCCGGTGTCTGCCCAGGCTTCAGAGATTCACAGTATCGAACCAAAACAAATGGCATAATCGGATAACTTTGAAGGTATACTGTAGAATGTAGATATTTTTACATAAGATATATTGCGGTATAAGTCTTACACACACACACACACACATAGGGACTGATAGACACCTGAGAGGGTAGCATCAATGTGACTGCCCTGATAATAGAAACTTCCTTTTGAAAACTCCGATGATGTATAGTGCATTAACGACCTACTGTTCTAAGCTCTACACATTGGTGTAAAAATCAGTCAAACATTCTATGGAATGATAAATAACTCTGCTGTACACTCGTGATACATAATTTCTGACCAGAGTGTGAGGTGCAGAAAGCTTCGAATCGCCTGGTACTCTTCATTTCCCCACCCAGTACACCTATAGAGGCTAAGTTCGAATGCAGGGTTTGCCTATGTGTGATGCCTGCCGTTCGTCTCTGGTCAGAAATTACGTATCACGAGTGTACAGTTGCCTCAAGGTATTCCAATACCCCCTCTTTTGTGTCTGGAGTAGATGTGGCAGCGTAGCAATACTAGAGTCACATTTATGAATGAGACCAATCTCCCTGTTGAATCATAATTACGGATAACACAATGAATCGCTGTTTCGGATTCTTCAATGTTAATAATGTATAAGATGTGATATTATACTGTATCAAATGTGATCCAAACATGTCCAGCGATGCCACATGCACTCCACAACCACCGCAGGGGGTAAAGAAATAACTTGAGGCAACTGTACATGAAGAAAACCCTGTTCTATCTATATTAATAAAAATGTTACATTTATTCATCAAATCCTTGTGTCCTTCCTCTTCCCATCGCCAGTATATGTGGCCATTGACTCACAATCCTCACTCTTTCATTCATCCCTGCACGTGCTTTGATAATGTGAAGCTCTGAACCTAGGGCAGACACCGGATTGATAACGCTAACTGTTCTGCAAGTATTTGTGCGAGTTGGTACACAGTGTCGATCGTAGGTGTCAAGAATGCCCATTTAAAACCCAGTATCTGAAAGTTGGCGGAAAAGGATTTTGGGAAGTTTCAGAGATTTGAATCAAAGTTAGCATCGATATATCTCATGGTAAACCAACACAACCTAATATTTACATTGTCCGTTGCCCGAAAACCACACACCATCTTCAAAAATTACACACCAATTTGCGAGCAGTGCTATTGAGCTACTAGGTCTCTATCTTATTTATTAAGGGTACCCAAAAAGATACTGATGGACAATGCTGCCATCTTCCTAGGCTTTGTAATAAGTAACTTTGCCATTTGCTGTGGTATGTCGGTCAAAATTAATAATGTCGTGCCAACATTCCTTCTGGTAACAGAATATCAAATCACTGTCATTGGGGTCCCAGAGTTGTGGAGTCTACGTCGTGGGACCACCCCCCAGGGCTGCCAAAGAAGGAAGCTATGGGGGCCAAACCCCCACAATTACCACAATTACCACACCCCTCGCACAACACACACAATTACACATTTTTCCACAACCGAGAAATTATCCTCCGGCTGTCATTTCTCGGCTTCTCCCTCTAGCCGGAGATATTGAGAGCAACCCAGGACCCACCAACAAACACACACGTCCAACATGCCCAAAATCCAACAAACAGACAACGGGCTCAGTTCAATGCAACCCTT
This sequence comes from Petrolisthes cinctipes, assembly GCA_033782935.1. NCBI lineage: Eukaryota > Metazoa > Arthropoda > Malacostraca > Decapoda > Porcellanidae > Petrolisthes > Petrolisthes cinctipes. The sequence continues at coordinate 395,025 of JAWQEG010001216.1, forward strand.
GCAGAAACTGGACCCACCCTACAAATACAACAGCTGCCTCCAAACAACACTACACAAACACATAGACTCGTCCTCCATCACCCACATCATCGCTCCTACCCAAACCACCCTTACCCCAGAAACCATCACCCACACCGCCACCACCATCTCCATCCCCGCCAAAGACTCCCCCTCCCCACCTCAACGCAGCAGCACACAACACACACCGCACCCACAACATAAATATACTCCAGATATACATCGATGGCATCAACATCAAAGAACAAGAACCAACAGACTTCATCATAGAACACAATATACACATTGCCATCGTACAAGAAACCAGATTACATACCACACACAAAACACCTACAGTACATTCCCCAACTACACCACCATCAGACAGGACCGGGCCAACGGCAATGGCGGCGGACTCATCACACTAGTCCACAAATCCATTAACTGTACAGAAACCAGTGTGCACCAGTTCTGAAGGCTTGAACTTTGGGCAGAATCTGCCACCTTACTTGTGTGTAATTCTTGGAGTTGATGTATTAGGTTACGTGGCAGGCGAAGGTGTTTTTTAGTTGTAGATTGATACTTCAACTCTGCAGCGAGTGTTCACTGGACTCTGGCTTCTTTGTAGAGGCTGCATCCAGGGGCATCCTACTCCTGCAAAAGGCATTATTGGACCTACTGACATTTGGAAGCTAGCTGAACAAGCCACAGTTGTTTTTACTAGTTAAAAACAGCACTGAGGTGATAATTCAGCTGTACCAAAGGTGTACACTTTAAAAAGTGTTAAACACCAAAACAGACTAGCACACATTGTGCAATCTACCTGGCATAAGTTGGGAAACTCTTCCCTGCCTCTGCCAATAGATAGAGTACGTTTGTGACACAGTTGCTGTACACATACAATTCAGATTGTTGTTGGGTCATCCCCACTGTGACAGAACCACGCTGGCAGCACCCCTGTGCGGCTGGAAGGCTTGACAATATTCTGTATTGTGAGTGTCGATTTGCAACGCACTTTTTCTTCTCCTAATACTTTCTTCAACACTCGCACTGGTAAAACGGCTTTTTCGGAACAGCTGCCACTGTTCCTGGGAGCTGCTAACCTGATGGAGGTGTAGAGGAGGAGGAGCAGGAAAGCGACGACGACGACAGCAGAAAGGAGAGGCAGGAACTGGCAAAAATCAAGGTTTCCAGTAATGCCTACGACAGGCAAGTGAAGGCAATCACGGCACTTGAAATGGCCCACCAGGAGCTCCGGATGCCGGCGAGGGCCAACAATAAAGGGGAATTTGTACTGCACCCCTGGAACTGGATGAGCGAAGAGATCCTTCGCCACCACCGCGTGCAAGGTGTGACTCTGCACGAACTAGCTCCAGAAGACAAGGAGTACAAGGGTGTGGTGTTGGGCTACCCAGTAACTCAAGACTTGGATGCCATCAGGACTCATCCATCAGTAAAGGACGCCAAAAGGGTCTGAGCAGGGACAAGATGGTGACACGACAGGTCCTCATTACCTACATAGGGAAGCTTCCAGAAGCATTGCACCTGGGCCCCTTTGGTAAATACCAGCTGAAAAAGTACATTCCAGAACCGGTTCGATGCTTCAGGTGCCAGAAGTACGGACACCACAGGGCAGTCTGCAAAAATCCCATCATCTGTGGGATCTGTAGTGGACTGCATGAGACCAAGATGTGTATACAGGCACACAAGGAAGGCCAGAAGACCACCTCAAGATGCCCCAACTGCCACAAGTCTCACCATGTCTGGCTCCGAAGCTGCCCAGCGAAACTTGAAAGGATATATCAGACTATCGGACCACGCAACGGTACCAAGACAGCCCCAGCTCTCAGGCCTAAGTCAACAGCCTGGAAGAAAGTGGACAGACAACGACCACCCCCTCTTCAGGATAACGAAGAATTCCCCCAGCTGGGGGAAACACTGAGGACCAGAGAGGTAAAAGAGACACAAAGAGGTGATGAACTACCCACCTCTCCCAAGAAGAAAAGAAAACCAAGGAAGAAGAAGAATACAAACAACCCTGCTGCCCTCCCATCACCACCACCACAGGAGGAAGTGGTGATTGAGAGGAGCCCAAACAGGGAGAAGGTAGTCCAGCTGACACAGAACATGTTGGCAGGTGTCATTGGGAAGGTTCTAGCCTCCCTCGGTATCAAGAGAACGGCAGAAGAGGTATCTACTACCATCCAGAACGCGCTTGTACCACAACAGGAACAGCCCGACAGGAATGCCCAACAGGCAAATGCCCACGCCCCTGAAGAACACTGCACGCCTGTCAAACCAGGAAAAAAGGAGGCACCTAGAAGGGCACTGGCCCTCCCACGTCGTCAAAGACCAGGCGCGGATGAGGAAACGGATTCTGAGTCAGATGTCACAGTATGCTGAGGATCCTACAGTGGAACATCCGCGGACTTCGTGGCAACATCAACTCCCTAAAAGAAGCTGTTGTCAAGGAAGAGATCGATGTAGTCCTCCTTCGGGAGACCCTCACTACCGACGAGACAACACCCAAACTCCCAGGATTTGAACACTACACACTACCATATAGTGATGAGCAAAGAGGTCTGACCACAAACATTAAGAGAAGCATCCCTCAGGAACTCCTCGAACAGCTAACACCTTGTGGGGAAGGAGTGGAAGTCCTGGCCATCAAGATCCGCACAGGATCCACAGACCTCCAAGCATGCATTATATACAGAAGCCAAAGGTGGGAGCTGGATCTCTCTGAGCTCTTCAGCATACCACACTCCCTGCTGATTGGAGGTGATCTACAAACAAGCCATCTGATCGATCATCGATTATGCTGCCATAGTGCTTCCAGGTATACCAAAGACCTTGGCACGCAAGCTGGAATGCATCCAGAACAAAATTCTGAGGACCATATACGGTGCCCCATTATGGACCAAAACAGAAGTAATGCAGCATGAATCTGGTCTGGGTTCGATCCAAGACAACATCGACTATGTAGTGTTATGTCTGGTAGCTAGAACCATACATCACTATAGAGATAATCTTTTCAAAAGTGAGGTCATCAAAGAACTGAGAAAGGACATGCAGATTCCAAAGAGAGGGACCTGGATCCGAAGTGTGGCAGACACAGTACACAGCCTTCTCAACGTCAAACTTCTCTTGAAGAAGGGTACAGACTCACCAGCTGGTGAGTACTGTGTGCCACCACCGTGGACCACACCAGCCATCAAAACAGAAATAGTTCGGCTTCCGAGAGGCAAGAAAGACCTCAGCGAAAATGAACTCCTCCAGCATGCCAACAGAGTGATGGGCAGCAGGGATAACGAAGACACAGCCGTCTACTACACTGACGGCTCCGTGGACCCGGAGAGTGGCAGGGCGGGTGCCGCTTTTGTCTTTTGCAACAGTGTCTTTGGTTGGAGGACCTCTGACCACTGTAGCTCCACTCAGACTTAGTTCGCAGCAATAGCCCAGGCTATGAGGCATGCAGAGAGAAGGGCAGAGAAGCACATCCTTATCTACTCAGATTCAATGACGGCACTGTAGAACCTCAGGAAGTACATCCCGGAAGACAATGTCCAACTGACGACCCATGTACTTGCCATGGCACAAAGGATACAAGGACAAGGCAGGCACATCACAATCTGTTGGAACCCAAGTCATGTTGGCGTGGATGGAAATGAGAGGGCTGACAAAGGAGCCAAATTGGCAGCCAGAGGACCTACTCCGACCTTCAAAATCCCTCCCAGCCTTAAGAACGAGCCTATCTTGACTCGTGGGAACTAATGGTAGTGTGGAATGTTATAGCAACACGGTGACGTGCTTAAATTCTACACTAGAGATATTATTCTTATCTGCAGTAACTATCATTATCGTTATGATGTAGAACATGAAACAAAAACTCCTCCAAGTGTTACTATTCTTTTTGACCTATATTGAGCATTCATAAAACTAGCACCAAGCCAAGACTTCTGCATTACAGCTTACAGTTCCCTACCCTGCCTCCATAAAACACCACACCCAAGCGCCCACCACCCCTCAATCAACCTCCCACTGACATGAATCATATTGGTATGTGTTTCCGATACAAGAGTCGACGACACTGGAGGTTCACATCTTGTGGGATACACACATTGACAACGCTGGAGTGATGAACGCGGCAGTGGAGGAGACTGTACATGTAGATAGTGCTTTCGGATCGTTTCTGTGACGCAAAGCAAATGGACACGTTTGCATCATTTAGAGATTTAAATGCAAATAAATATGCAAGACAACATATAAATGAATATATGCATAATGTCACTGGAGAAGTTGTGTGTCACTGATGACATCAACAAGAGAATAATTATCACTAAGTACAATATTTATTGGCTGAGAATCGAACATTAAAAGATTACTTTCCATTTTCATTGGGAATGTGTTAACTGCATAGCCTATGAATGACATTTTACCTTTCATGGGAATAGTAATGAGTGTATGATCTTGTGTTATAATACTATTCATGACTGCATAATAATATTCTAAAGTAGGTGTATAAAAGATAGGAGTAAGATGGTATTTCATTACTGATTTTTCCAGTGCTTCTCGTAGTTGTTGGAGTGGTAATAATCGTGAGTTGACCGTACCTAATTCTGCAGTAATTATATCCTTAATTAGGGTTTGACATGCCTCTCTAAATTCTTGTACCTGCAATTCAGTTTCCTTCCAACTTACAGAAATAAATAGAAGCCCAAAAATGTGATGTGATTCTTCCATATATGTAGTTATTTGTTTCTGTTGGTCATGTAAAGCCTTTATTTGTTTCTGTTGGTCATGTAAAGCCTTTTAAATTTTACTTAATTTCTGTGCAATTATTTGCACACTATTACATACCTGTTTCACTACCTTGCCTCGATTTGCAACGGCCTGTCCCATAACATTTAATTTTGGCGGTGGTGATGGCTCTGAGCAATTGGATTTTCGTGTAATAGCGAGCAATATTACCTAAGTCGCTGAATTCTTTCCTAGTGCATTTAATTTTAAAGGACATAACAGTTTAGAACGCATTTAACTCGGTAAATTCATTCCTGTGATACTCGTCAGACAAAACTAGTGTACCATTAAGTATCTGTAACCTTGCTCAATGGCAGAACATTTGTGTAATAATTCAGATATATCCTGCAAAGAGTACGAAATAGTGACCATATCTGCCGTCCCCAATATTTTATCCAATTGTTGAACGGGAGCTCCCGGATTTAAGACGTCATCTTTATGCTAGTTATGTACTTCGTCGGAGCTTTTGGCCGCCGCGAGTATAGCTATGAAAACTGTTATATAGGTTGATTTGGGCCACATCTGTAAGAAGAATTATAATCTTTTATATGTTTGCCGATCAGAGTTTTTGTTTGTTATTGTTTATTTTCTTATCACCAGTAGTAGGGATAATATTACTAGGAAGAGGAAATTTTTGATGTTCCAGAGATTCTGATTGGTTAATTGGATGTTGGGTTTGTGCGCTTATTACCAATCTCTTTATTCTGTCTACATGAACAATATTTTTGTTTGTAGTGGTGCCGCCACTAGATATCTAGAAAAAAAATCAACCCCAGTTAATAAATAATTTGAGCCCTGATGTGAAATTGGTAGAGAAAGGAGAGCTATCAATTCTATGTCTCATGGTTCGCTCGGCATTGGGTATTCCCCTAATGGAGCAGGACCAATTGGATGGCCCTTATTTGCATTGCATGTTTCGCACTGAGCGATATGTGTTTCAACATCTACCTTCATTTTATGCCAATAGTATTTTGTACGGAGAGTGGCCAGACATCTATCTCTCCCAGGATGTCCTGCTGCATTATGATATAAGGTTAATACTAAGAGAATCTTTTTTTGTGGGATTACTATTTGATTGGTTTGTATATCACGTTTCCTAAGTTTTCTGTAAACAATATCATGAAGGGAGAAGTTATTTAAGTGAATGGGTAATTCTGGTCCATCATATTCATCACCAGAGTTTAATGAATATCTTATTGCTTTTTCATAGAATTCGTTTGCTGATGCTTAATAACCGCATTAAGGTCAAAGTCCATGGGTGCCTTTGAAACTGAACAGACAGTATGTCTGCTCAAGGCATCTGCTACATTATTTAATCGTCCTGGAAGGTATTTAATATCAATATGCAGTTGAAATCTTGAATGGTTAGATACCATGTGGCATATTTTCCTGTTAGATTTTGAGTTTTTAGGAAGCCAAGAATCGGTTGGTGATTCGTGAAAACTTGTAAAGGATAGCTTATTGAGATTTCTCTGAAAGTGTGAAGTGCCCATACTATTGCTAAATTTTCATGGTTTGTTACAAAGTAACGAGTTTTCTGTGCATTTAATATTGTCTAAGCATAGGCAATTATCTGACACTGACTTTTTTAGCAATCTCTTGCATAAGTACAGATCCTAAACCTACTGAAGAAGCATCTATACAAATGATAAAAGGTAATAAAAGTTCTGGGAACGCAAGAATTGCAGCTGAGACAAATTTATACTTCAGTAACTTAAATCTCAGCTGTTGTTCTGGCATCCATACAAAATCTGCATCTTTCTTGAGGAGATTATTCAGGGGTTTTGCTGTTTGGGAAAACCTCCTTACCAAGCTTCTATAATAAGAGCATAAACCCAAGAATGACTTTACGTTAGTAGCATTTATTTGGAGTAGGGAATTCTCTTACTCCTTGTATTTTATCAGATTGTGTATGGAGACCATTGGCGTTTAAAGTATGACCTAAAAATTTAATTTCTTGTTTAAGAAAATTACATTTAAACATTTGAAGTTTAAGGCCTACCTTATGTAACCTATGCATAACCTTCTTTATTGTTTCTAAATGTGAAGGCACGTCTTTAGAAAAATTTATCAAATCTAAAGCGGAATATATCTTTAATTGTAGCAGCATTTATTTTCCAATAATCTATTACTGGCCGAAATGCACCATTATTTTTTCGAAATTAAAAACATAGGGCTGTTAAAAGGAGAGTGAGAAGTTTTAATAATGCCTTCATCCAACATTTCACTTACCATGTGATGGACAATTTTCTGTCTACTACAGTTTATTTTATAGGCACCAATATATATACCGGTAGGCTGGGGATATGTTAGAGTGATGGTATGTTTTATTATGTCGGTTTTTCCTAAGGATTCACCAGGTAGGGCAATCGCTTTTCGATAAGTGGCTACTATGTCTATTAGATCCTAACTATAAAGCGGAAAATCGCCACTAGGGACAAAAGTTCGAAGCTGGTTCTTTACGTGAATATCAATTTAATTCCCTTCAGTAATAACCGATACAATATTTCCTTGTGGAATTTGGTCCAACTTCCATCTGTACAGATCACATAGATGAGTTCCTTTCTTTACATGAACATTGGTAGATGTTTTATTAAAATTATAGATATTAGTAACATTATCGATGTTTACATTGGTTAATGTAGATTCTAATCCCAGATTATTTATTGTCACTGGTTCTATTAAGGCGAGAGTACAGGTCGACTAGGCAGTGGTGTGTGCTCCGCTGGGGAAGGAAACCAAACAGCCATGGAGAAAGGCGATCCTGCAGTCTGTACATGAGACGATTGAGTAGGATTCTCTCCATAACCTTACAAAAACAGGAAGTTAGGGAAATAGGCCTGAACTTCGCAGTGCCGGGCTTAGGGATGGGTATTATTGTGCTTCTGGTCCAGGCTCATGGTACACAACCATTACGAAGACAAAGATTGTACAGTCAAAGTAGAGGGTTCCCAGGAACTTGTTGAAGTAGGCGCAGCACAGCACAAGTAATACCATCATCACCAGGGGAAGAAGCTCTACCCCGAGAGAGAGCACGTCGCAACTCCTCCTCAGTTATCTCCTCTGCATCATCGTCATCTTGCAACAGAGCAGACATTAGACGTAGCCGATGGACAGCAGCACGGAAAGTGAGTGCACCTTGTATGTGGATGGGTAGACTGGCTAGGGTAGATTGTTCTGACCAGGCATCGACAAGTTGTTTGGCATAGTCGGCAGGAATGTGATGACGAGCAGTGGCTGGTGTCTTTTTAACAACCAGATGGAGGAAGTGCCACATAGAAGCCACACTTGTTTGCTGGTTGATGCTGTCCGTGAACCGCTGCCAAGACTTATTGTGAGCACACTCCAGGGCAACTAAAGCGTCCCTAGACATCTGGTAACGATGGAGCAGGTCAGGGGTTGGGTTGGCTTGAAACAATAGGCCATCACGTTCAGCCTCCCCTTTTTCCTCCTGTATACTTGCATCCAGCGTCCATGAGTGGGCAGTATGGCGATGCTGGAGGTGTGGCCGGGAGACGTATAGCCTATAAAAGTCATGAGTAGCAGATACAAGATCAGAGTACAACTGTTCAGCTGATGATATGTCAAATGTAGGGAATAGTTGGGCCATGAATAAGATGTAAGTCGGGCAATATTTATGGGGCACAGCAATACGCAAACGAGTGGCTGAAGCATTTGACCCAACAGTTAGAGAATAATGAAACCGAAGAGCGATGTGATCAGAGAATAAGTCTGGCAAGGAGGAGCACAGGACCTGAGATGCTATCAGGCCAGACGAGAGGATGTAATCCAGAGTACCTCCCCGGCAATGAGTGGCACTGCCAGTGTCCCAGCGTGTCCGATGATGCTTGCAGATGTATGAAAGGAGACGAACACCATTACGATTAATAGAGCCAAAACCATCACCCAAATCAGAATGCGGAGCATTAAAATCTCTCATATACACCATACTGTCATGAATCTGGGTTGGTTTAGTATAATTCATGATAGTTTCGAGCAGGTCGCACTGCTGATTTCTTTAATGTGTTGGAATCTTGGAGCGACTCGTTCAAACTGTTTATCGTTCACACCAAAGTGACTTGGAGGTTGTACAGGGTTGGGCAGTGAGTAACATTTAGGACAGCAACGTGAGAGCTTCTCTGGAGTTGGTGGTGTGTTGGGGTGACTGTGCCCTGTCATTGTGGATTCAGGAGAAACCTCTGCTGCATGTTAAGGAAGAAGTGTTATAGTGGGGGTTGTGAAGGTGCTGGTAAAGGCCAACTTGGTGTTAAGGTTGGGCAGTATCTAGTGAGTCACACCCTATTTCCCAGTGGGCGGTATTTGTGGGTAACTGAAATGAAACGGGCCGACTCATAGACCACTCCAGTGAAGGTCACACGGTAAGCCGGTATAATTTATTTTTTCTACTCTAGATATAAGGTTATTGCTACTCTAGATTTAAGGATATTGCTACTCTAGATTTAAGGATATTAGGATTGTTTGGACCATTATTGTTACTCTAGAATTAAGGATATATTATGATGGTGGGTTGTTAATATGACTCTACGATTAAGATCGGGGATTGTGGGTATAATATTGTCCACAGTTAAATGTTTAAGTGAGCAAGAGTTCTGTCTGTACTAATATAATTATATAACTCGTATGTAGCGTTTTCTGAACCTGACTTAATCACTGATGAAGACTCATAGGTAAATTGATATTAAAGTGTATTTGGTAAAAGAACCTGTACCGTACCTATGAATTCACACACAGTGAGTGGTGAACGGTACGTGTAATCGTGACACATACCACGCACTGTTGGAGAAGGAAGAGCCTCAAGAGTAAGTCTAGCTGGGGCAGAATAGACATTACATAGTTGTAGTAATCCATTCCCAGGTAGAACCTCAAATAGCTGAAAGGTCATGTCAGGATCAGTGGAGGTACGGAGAAGGCGATGTGGCAAGGAGCTATGTATGTAAGTCAGGAGACCATTCCTTACCAGATGAACATATGGCACATAACCTGAGAGAGGAGGAGCTTGCCCAGCAGCGAGCGGCCATCCTGGAAATGTTTCCTGGAGAAAAATAACACTGGGATGATGACGAAAAACATAGGCCTTGAGTTGAGTGAGCTTAGCTTAACTGGTGATACCACATACATTCCAGATGACATCCAGCCGGAAATCACTAGCGAACTCTGTATTTGGAGGTAGAAGTCTGGTGAGTGGGGGCAGATGAGCGACCTGGAGAAGAAGATGGACCAGGAGAAGGGACTGACTCGAAAAGTTTAAAAGCTTTTCAAGGCGAGATGCAACAGTATCCATCTTTTCGGTGAGGGTAGTGACAGTTGAGATGATGGCCTGCTGAACCTCGACCAAGGTGGATAGTTTGGAGTCATTGGCAGTCTGCGCGGCAACCAGCCCATCAATCCTGGCTTCAAGGGCAGAAAAGCGGTTCTCGAGGGCCGTACATCGTGCCATGAGGGTAGCAACAGACTTTCGGAGGGCCAGGTCCGGAGGCGAGGCAGGGCTGGTAGGAGGAGCAGACTGGGGAGGTGGTGGTGGCGGTGGTGGAGGCGGAGCAATAGTAGTGACACAAGCCTGGACCTGACGTCGAGTACATCCATGCCACACGTTAACCCCTGGCTGAAGGCATAGTGGACACTTCCATCGAGACGTATCCTCAGGAGGTGAAGGCTCAGAGGTGGAGGCAGCAGGACGTGATGGTTCACCCTTGACAGGACACGTCTTGGAATCATGGTCGGCGGCACACCATGCACATTTCGGCCTGGCAGAACAGTACCAGGAGATATGCCCAACTCCCCAGCACCTGTAGCACCAAGGCTGGTCATTATGAAGTTTCCTCACCTCACACGGTGGAAGACAGGGGAGGAAATCAAAGGAAATCTCATTTGGAGGTGGATCGGGTTGACTCCAGACAACAACAATACGGCTAATGGGGGAACCATCTTGGAAAAAACGACGGGCAGAGTACACACTAAGCTATCCCTTAGCAAGTTTCGGGTCAACATCAATAGGAAAACGGGTAAGGATGTAGCTGGAGAACTTACGAGGCCTCTCGGGTGAGTCTTCAAGAATGAGAGGCAGAGACAAAAATTCACCAGCCTTCACTCTATCAATGATGTCCTGACGCTTCCTAGAGATGTAGACAAATCGGGAGGTGACAGCAGCCATCTTCACTTCAGCCAGATCACGCTGCAGCTGGAAGGCCCTGTTGACATCAGACAACCAACGCAACTTTGTGTCCGTAGATGGGTTCCCAGAGAAGGATAGCTTGACATAGGCATTTCTTGGGGCAAAAGCAGGAAGGTTGGACGAGGGCAAGGAGTTGGTATACAAGGAAGAAACACCACGTTGAGGCAGAGAAGGTACATCATGCACAGCTGAAGCACCCTTGGCAGTCTTGGCAGCCGGAGGCAAACAGTCCACACCATCGGAATCCTGCAAGGAGTCAGACGAGGCATCAACGGGTCGCTTGGTAGAGGTTGAGGAGGTGGAAGGCTGACCGAGGAGAGGGGGGGGAGGGTTGCGAGAAGGCAGCTCAGGCCAGTGATCCTCGTTAGGAGACTCATCCTCTTCCGATATGGCCAAGTCAGCCTCCAGGCAGGAAGCCACATCCGAATCCGCGCTCTCCATCTGGCCAGGCAAGGCCAAGATGGGAAGCAAACAACAACACGAACAGCTGAACACTCAATCAGCCAAGGACACACACACACACACACACAGACAATCGCAACAATACAATACACAGAATCAAAACAGACAAACAACACCAGCAACACCACAGAAACAACAACACACAAACAAGAATGCACAAACAATACAAACAACAACACACAAGCAAGAGTGTAAAAGCAACACAAACAAGAATTCAGGCGGAGCGCCAGGAGAACGTCTTCACACCAACAAAGTTGGGGCGAGACTCCCGATACAAGCTTGACTTCCTGTTTGACATGTATAATTACCGGTAATTGTTTTTTTAATGCTACGCAATCATATTTTGGCTGTGCGAATGACATTTATGTATATAATTATTGCAATATACTATCCCCATAATTTATAATGAACTAGCACACGAAAGAATATTGCCAGAGGATTCATGAAATCACTAACTAAACAACACATTTCAAATTCAGCAAGTGAACTCAGAGGTTTATTCGGCGCACGCGAGCGTGTGTGTCTATATTGAGAGAGAGAGAGAGAATCATCAGACAATATCTGTGACCAATAATGTAAGGATGACCAAACACAATTTAAAACATATACAGTATAGGGCTATAACAAACAACAATATCCTACACATTAATAAACTGACATTTTATATGTTCTCAATATCATCTTACAATAATTCCATCTTTTCATACGGAGAGGAGACACACTGCTGGTGTTTCAGGGTCACACACGCAATATTCTTCATGTTCATTTTCATGTTAATCTCACCTTACTTTTGTTAATGTTAATCAGCCAAAGCATGGATACATAGGGGACTGTAATTACTGCATATTGATATATACATTAAATTTCACTGCATGCCATTGTCATACAAATACGGTGTTATCTCATTATCAAACGCTCGGCCTATACAACAATGTCGATTTTATTTATTGTGAAGTAATAAATAATATCTGAAAAGCAAAGCCATTTTAATCAGATCACACACGGCAGAATGACTGAAAGAATGAAGAATGAGTTTGAGGAAAACATTGAGCTTCAGGACGAGTCACTGTCATCAAAATGAACTTTCAAAAAAAAAAAAAAAAAAAAAAAAAAAATCCGTTCTAAATAATTATACAAAATACATAAGATTAATCACGTTAAGCAAACAATTTCTGAGGAAGAATCTTGATGTTACAGTAGGCTACACAAACAAACACACACACACACACACACACTGAATACCTGTGTGTTAACTGGGTGGTATGGAAGTGCTTCGTTTTAATTGTAATTTTTGAAAGCTTATTGGTATATTCTTTTGTGTCCCTCTTTTATGCAAATATTTGAGGAATTAAAATGCATAAAAGAAATATATTGATTTTTTAGCCAAAATACTATTGTATAGTATAACAACAGAAAGAGTTGTATATAAGGTTTACATGACACAGTGAGTCAGACCCCTTTTCAATTTTTCGAACCATTTCTCTTGGTGCGGGTCTGACCTTGTGATAGTCTCAGTGGGCTGTTGTTCAGAAAGGATCCGAGCCATATCGCCGCCCCAAACTCAGGTGGGCTAGAGATTGTGGTGCGCGAGTGTACATCATGGTGTGAGTAGGCTATATTCCTTTCCTAAATTCCTAGACTCCAACGTCTATGGTGTGGAATACGGTGCACAAAATAATTATTGTGTAGGTTTAAGCACCCCTCTCCACCAGTGTTGAGGTATAACGGAAGTCTTGTGTCAGCGCCAGTTGTACTGTATAATGTACTTCTAAGCTGGGTGTGTCTTTCCGTATTGTTGCCCTAAAATATGTTTCAAAGCAAAACTGATCAATTCCTTCAGTGGAATTGCAATGGTTTGTGTGGCTACAGGGAGGAACTGTGTGTTCTTCCATCTCGCTTCTTCCCTGCATGTTTTTGTTTCCAAGAGCAAGCTTGGGAGCTCCGTTCCTTCCAGTCTTCTTGTATACAATACGTTATGTTCCAATTTCTTTTAATTTAGAGCAGGGTTACCATGGTGGCTCTGCCATCTTAGTTCGACGCAAGGTTCCGTGCGCGAGCCTGGAGCTTGACACTCCACTCCAGGCTTCTAAACCTGGTGTTACAGTTAAGAGGGGTAATCACTTCCGTCTTGTATGAGACCTTCCTTCTCCCTTTATTTAATTAGGTGATTTCAATGATACCCATCCTCTGTTGGGTGACGGTGTGATCAATCCCAGGGGTGTTTTATAGGCTTCTTTTTTTGAGGATCAGGGATTAGGGGTATTAAATACAGGAGATGAGAACCATTTCCATAGCCTTACTGGGACAATTACAGCCATTTACATTTCCCTCTGCTCACCCAGTGCACTATTAGATTTTACTTGGAATGTGTTGCCCGATTAATATGGTAGTGACCATTTTCCTATATTCATATAAAATAACAGGTATGAACCGCAGTCTCGTCTTGTGTGGTGGAGAGTAGAGAAAGCTCACAGTTGGCTTTTTAGAGAGCTTATTTCTTCGGTTTCTTGAATTGTAGATTTTAGTGGCTCTGATATGGCTGTGAACTATTTCACCGATATGCTCCACTTTGCTGCTTTCAACTCTGTCCATAAATTTTCAGGCCACTTTCCCAAACGTCCTATCCGTTGTTGGTCACCGGTCTTCACTACCCTTGTGGGGGAGAAGCGTGCTGATTTATCTCGCCTTCGTCACCGTCGTGGAGACCTTCTTCTTTCAGAGGACTTCTGACGGGTATGGGCTCGCGCTCGACGAATTTTAAAAGAGGTAGGTGCAGCGGGCATCTTGGTGAACCTGTGTCTTCAATTACCACTAATTAAAACCCAGATTTCAAGAGAGTTTGAAAGATTATGGGGAAGTTCGGCCCCGTCTCCTCCAGTCTTATACCATCTTGGGACAACTACGGCTGCTTCTAGGATGTAGCAGATACATTTGGGAACCATTTTGTAAAAGTATCCAGGAAAGACCCAGCCTAATCAATGGTCATAAATTGGAGTCTAGCAGCATTCATTTGAATTCACTTTGTATTGAGGTATATAATACTGTTTAACCTTCTCTATTTTAGATTTCCAGATGGCACTGTTTCATTGTTATGACTCATCGCCGTGGTAAAATGGTATTCGTTAAGCTTTCTTGCGCCATATGTCAGATGAGGCTCGCCATTTTTTGCTGGATCTCTTTAATCTGAATTGAAACACTGGCTAATTTCCTTTCTATTGGAGGGTTTACTGTAAATATACCCATCCACAAACCTGGGAAGGATCACCTAATAGTTACTAACTATCTACCAATTTCTCTCACCTCTTGCATTTGTAGATTAATGGAGAAGATGGAGAAGATGGTATAACTACCACTCCTGTGGTATTTGGAGAGGGGCGATCATCTGTCGCCAGTACAGTATGGCTTCCGTAAAATGAGCTCCACTACAGACGCATTAAGTTTAGAATAATCCATTTGTGAGACTTTTGCTAACAACCACCATTATGTCACTGTGTTTTTTTATCTAGCGAAGGCATATGATTCACCTTGGCTTCCTGGAATTCAATTAGTCAATATGAGTTTGGTCTGCGTGGCAAACTCCCTACTTTCATTCAACAGTTTTTATCTTAACGATTTTTACATGTGTGAATTGCAGGTGCCATGTCTGAGGAACATGAAACATGAAGAAGGTGTGTCACAAGGAAGTAAGTATACTGTACTTAGAGTAACACTGTTCGCAGTTGCCATTAATAGTGTTATCAGAGTCCTCCATGATGAAGTAACCATTTTACAACATTTATTACACTAAAGTTTGTATATGAAGTTAATATAAATGCGTAGGAATAATACCATAAAAAGGTTATGTAAATGATGTCAGTAATTAACAAAAGAGTTATTTTAAAATATGTGCTACTTTTTTGGTTGATACGAGGGTAGACTTATTTCCATATTAAGTTGCCTGGCAATCTCTCGCTACTCTCGAGATAATAATTATACAACTAAACCACATTACCTTTTTATTTCTTTTGTGCTTGCTATTTGGTTATTCGATCTCTTTATCATAATCTCTCTGGTCCTTCAGGATTTTCAAGGCCTATGCCTGTCATTTTCTTTCCTCAACTCCAGTAGTCATTTTCTC
Organism: Petrolisthes cinctipes; assembly: GCA_033782935.1. Lineage (NCBI taxonomy): Eukaryota > Metazoa > Arthropoda > Malacostraca > Decapoda > Porcellanidae > Petrolisthes > Petrolisthes cinctipes. The sequence continues at coordinate 410,594 of JAWQEG010001216.1, forward strand.
TCACACACACTGAGGGTACACTAACCTATTTACACACACACACACACACACTTCATGAGGAGAGACTCCATTACTACAGTGGCGCACACACAAGCATGATAGTGATGCAGCAAGTACATACCTTGAAAATTTGTCGGGAAAGAGTGTCAGAGGAACCAAGTATCGGATGCCACGCTGACTGGTCCATAGGGCTACCTGAAGAGGCTGGGTGTCGTTTGGAGTGAATGGCAAATATATATAGACCTTGCACCTGTCGATATTGAATAAAGTGAATGAATAAACTAGTATTTCGTTACGTGATACTATTGCAGATTCTTCCAACCATTTATTTCGACAAATGAAAAATCAAGGTGTACAGTTGCCGACGAAAGGATCGAGGACAAGTAGCTTAGAAATGAGGGGGTAGTAAGCCTTTCACACTTAGCAACACTGTCGTTCATATGAAGAATCTTTATCATGGGGTTTATTCGTCTGGCAGATCGAAACGAATTTGGAGATTTGTCGAGATAAAACAATGGCAATGCCACTTATCTGCAAAGTCATAAACCACATTTTGTTTCACGGGTTCGTGAACAAATCAAATCCCATTAAATTCCATTTGATCGCAAGTTTTCCATCTAAGCTCCTTTTCCTAACTCAATGGCCCACTTCTCGAACATATTTTCTCATCTTGGTGCTATATAACCGAGCTTTGGTGCTAGTTCTACATTATATTAGTTAAATAACAACACAATTTCACCTGAAATGGCACGTTTCACAATGCAAACAGATATATGATAAAAATATATCGGGTTTATTTGTGGTTTTTCCTTTCTCTCTGTGCACTATCTCATGACATGACATGACATTCATGTTAAATTATTTAATTACATGCCAAGATGCAAACCAAATATGGCAACAAAACACCAATAAAACTTTGTGCACTCTTGTGCCAACAAAATTCTCAGACTTGTTTCAATCTACCAGACATGATAAAGATCTATAGATGAAAGACAGTGGTACCAAGTGCGAAAGGCATCCTACCACCATGTTTCTGACCTGATTGTCCTCGATCCATTCGTCAGCAACTGTACCTAAATTTGTTGTCCAGAATGAAAACCATGCCATTCGTAATGGACAACATTTCACGTAATTCATATGTTTGTTCGAGTTTGAGGTGAGTCAGGATGAGTAGCTTTATAGGCCACTCGTGCAGTCCAAGCATCTGGGACCATTCATTAAATGCAGCGACGAATACTGGGTTGTTAAAGATCACAACTACCATCAAAGATCGTGACACTTGCCGCAGCTGGTGATAAAAAGTATACTGTATGATAAAGGTGAGGTACTGACGGCAAAAAAAGTATCAACATCACCCTTATGGTCAGTGATATGTAGGGTTGGTATTCCTGACTACACAAGCGCCACTCACGGCGGCACCTCTGTAACTTCAGCATGATGTAGAATTGTAGATAGTCAGATGGGAATGACGTGTTCATTTTCCTAAGCACTACTCTTGTCTCCACTGTGAGTTTTCAAAGTTTTCTCTTGTTCTGAAGTACTCAGACACATTAAGTGTTATATAATAATGCATTTGCAAATAGTAATTGCTCTTGCTCACTTATAATTCTATCCCAATTTGGAGAATATTAAAATTTTCATGAATGGAAGATAATATTGAATGTGTTTGTAGGCTAAAACAGAAAAGAGAAAATTTTGTAATAAATCCCTTAAAGATATAATCATGTAATTCATTTATATGTTATTGTGAAATACGTTGTAAGAGGCAAGAGCCTACAATGTTACCATAACTTCATAACGGATTCACCAAATTCATCCAATGCTTCAGTGGGAAATTATTTATCGCATTACATTTCATTCTTTTTTTATGCTCCAAACAATTTTTAACACTGCATTCAGTGTTTGCATGGTGGATATTTAGTCTGGGAGGGAGTCAGACTCAGTAAGCAAAGAGAGCAGTAACGACATCCTCACACCGTGACAGCCAGACGTCTACTACAGTACTGTCTACTCAGTGTCTAGTGGGGTGGTAGCAGCCACACCAGGTTGCCATTTGGTATTTTTCATTACCAAATCAGACTAAATTTGGTGATCTGTTTGATAATGAATAATTATGATTTGTTATTGGACCTGAATGTGGATTGTCTGTTCTCTTATAGATTAATTTACAGTACTACAAAACCTTCATCAACACAACGTAGGCTACTGCTATTTATAAGGGTATATATATATATATATATATATATATATATATATATATATATATATATATATATATATATATATATATATATATATATATATATATATATATATATATATATATACAGGGTGTATCGCGAGGAATTAAATTACACCAGAGATATAAAATAAAATTTTGAGTATATTTTGTTGTATAAAGTATGCTGTGTGTGATCTCAGTAAAGTACAATGAATACTGATAAAAACTATTTTAACGTGTGTAGTCAAATGGCGGTGAGCATCGTATAAGAAGAAAATCCGTGAAATGTAGGGAAATGCTAAGACTTGCAGCTGGCATTATGTCGGGTAAAGTTAACCTAACCTTCAAAAGATATTAATCATATTTCGTCGAATATTATTAATAGGGGCCTGGTATTATCCCTCTGCATTGAAAATATGATTCAATGTACGTTATAGAACATCACATAATTATTGCAATCATGATAAAACTTATTAAGATGAAATAAATAAGGCCTACCACTCCCTCCGATGCTCACCGCCATTTGACAACACACGTTAAAAGAGTTTTTATCAGTATTCATTGTACTTTACTGAGATCACACACAGCATACTTTATACAACAAAATATAATCAAAATTTTATTTTGTATATCTGGTGTAATTTAATGATATACCTTGCGATACACCCTGTATATATATATATATATATATATATATATATATATATATATATATATATATATATATATATATATATATATATAATGAAAGAATATGTATATTCAAATCCAGACATTCCTATGCATATATTATTATAAGGAGAAGGAGAGCGGTAGGGGCGTAACATAAAAATAAGCTCTTACTTATTAAGTTATGCCTACTGATAATTACTAATAGGTATAGTTGAACACAGGAATTCGTGGTACAGCTGAGGTGGTAAATGCTTAGCTCCTCCCAGTATGAAATTCCTTAACAACCAAAAAGATTTACCAGGGGTAGGAACTATGATGTGGGATATCAACGATAAGTAGTAGATGATAACTTTTTTTTTTTTTAACAACAAAATACCAAGGTGGTTACCTAGTGCGAAGACCGCTTGGTCCCCTCGGAGTATTTCAGAATCAGAAACTCAATAAGGTTAAGGTCTAGTTTTTTTGTATTAGTTAATATTTACATTTACAGTCGTTCATCATACAAAATGTAATATACTTCTAATAGCAGAGCTAAAAGCCTGTTTTTCATGCCATTAATACAGAGATGATCCTGTTGTAGTGCTCCAAGCACCAGAATTTCCCATTCACTATGTCTAACGCATCCTCGCCTTTATCTGTTGGCTTGAGCGTGAGCCTTACCCAAGCTTTGCCCATCACGCCGGAGCCCACACTCTTACACTTAGCTTCGGGACTCTATCCAAGCTACATCAAGACTATCTCCAAGCTACAACAAGACCTTCTACAAGCAACATACGTATCCAGGCAAGCGGGAAGACGCTACTCAGATGCATGGCCACTACATATATATATTCCTGTTGTGTGCACTACTTGTTAATAAAACTGTACTTAGTATTGCATCTACTGTACACCTTTCCGGTGGTAACGAACCTTCCTAGTCGTTATACTGTAACAGATGCTTACCAAGTAACCTTAAGGGTTAAATTCTGGCTAACTTACCAGGCGAATTTCTTCGGTGAAATGAAGCAACTGCGTTGTAGTTGCATTAACCTCTTGACTACCAATCTTCACCTTAAATAAGCTGAGTCCAGTCGATGAATTTTGAAGAGAAAATGGCTAAAAGAAAAATATTACCATGTCCATGACCAGAAAAATTCATATGAAATGCATACATATATAATTAATAATATAGAACAACGTGTAAATTTTTGATAGACAGAATTGTATCTTTTTAAGTAATTTTAGTAATCTTGATATGTAACATGCAGCAGTATCGCTTATCAAAATAATGTTGTACAGAAGAAGAAAAAGAAGGTGAATGGAAATGAGAAATGGGAAGAACAGCGATATGAAGAGGAAAGAATAGAGGAAGATGATGATAATGTGTGTGTGTGTGTGTGAAATTAATGGGTAGATCGAATTCAGTTGCACATGCATGCAAGAATAAGGAATATATCAGTTTTGCTATATTTTGACAGAAAATGTTAAGAAAGTGTATGACTCCTTGGTGGAAATGTACTTCATTTTTTTTTTTTTTTTTTTTAACACGGTGGACACACAAATCTATAAGTTAACTTGTAAAACAATTTTTCCTGGTTAGCCGGTATGTTCAATTATTGGAAAACAAAGTATTTAGCAATATCCAACAATATCAAAACACAACGTACCTTGAAGGATTCTGCACTATGAGAACCTTCCTCTATAAGCACAACTGCTGAGCACTGCCTATTAATGCACGTCGAGAGGGCAAGGTCTAACGCACCTGATAACGGGATCAGAGAGCCGTCCTTCCCTACGAAGACAACCGAAAATATACACAATGAAGAGTAGTACAGGGTTTGGTACAAATCTGCCTATTACAATATTCTCTGGTTAATTAACATCTCATTCAGACTGATTACTGTATAAACCAGGCTGTCTCTGCTGCAAGGATTGCTCTCAAATTTCTGTCCATACAAATACTATAAAAGCTTTTTGGTAAGAAAACCAACCTGAGTTCCAAAAGAAAGTATAATTACAAAGTTAGGATAATGGTTCGGGCCATTTGGACCTGCTTCAGTTATGGCCAAAGATCAAGATTAACAAGAACAAGTACAAGATCAACTCCACTTCATGGATATATTATTACTACTTCTACCGGTACTACTACTACTACTACCAGGCCTGTATCAGAAGAAAATCCGTGAAATGTAGGGAAATGTTCAGGCTTGCAGGTTGCATTATGTCGGATGAGTTTACCTAATCTCCAAAAGATATTAATCATATTTCGTCGAATATTATTTATAGGGGCCTGGTATTAATCCTCTGCATTGAAAATATGATTCAATGTACGTTATAGAACATCACATAAATATTGCAATCATGATCAAACTTAATAAAAAAAAAAAAGGCCTCTTTCGCCCGAAAACAATATTAGGCTTCCACTCCCTACGACGCTCACCGCCATTTGACAACACAAGTTAAAATAGTTTTTATAAGTATTCATTGTACTTTACTGAGATCACACACAGCATACTTTATAGAACAAAATATACTCAAAATTATATTTTTTATCTCTGGTGTAAGTTAATGATATACGTCGCGATATATATATATATATATATATATATATATATATATATATATATATATATATATATATATATATATATAATGTCACTGTCATTTATATTTACATATATGATAATTATTGCAAAAATGCGGAGTGTTGAGAATACATCCTCACAGCTCTTCCTTCGCTGACTGCTAGTGGCTGGGGTTACTTGGGGCAGTCCCTAGGCTCACACACCCTCTGTTGTGAGACTAAACAAGTATGTCAAGGGGCTCGCAAGTTTTAAAAACTGTGCTGTTAACTTAGGTCATCACCTGGGGTTACCTACACTTGTTGGTAGTGTCGACTTATATTGGCTGACGCTCCTGTACCAGCAGGAATGTGAGGTATTGCCTGGAATATTTGTTCAAGACAGATTTATTAAACATATTGTCGTTAAACTAAATGATGGAGGTTCCATTCGGAACAACAATTGTTTCAAGGTATATACAGTTGCAGTTTGATAAGAGAATGTGGATTTCAACCTAAAGGCTCCCTGCAATGTGATTCCTTTTTATTGTTGGAAGCCAGGAATAAAAATCAGAGTTGTAGTCAATCGCTTACAATTGTTAATTGTTCTGTACAAATATTTGCTCCTCTCTTAATGAATCTCCTATTACTCTCCTATTCGGACTCTACCCTCCTGGATGGGTTAGCACCGCACGGAGGTAAGAGTGGCAGTACAAAGAATAATGAAGAATTGATTGATTGATTAATTTTGATGCAACTATGCATCTGGCGGCGCAACAGCTAAGGTCATATACTGCCCAACATAAAAATATCATCTACATAATTATAAAACATCAACACCCGAAAGGGATTGGCACCATGATTAAAAGACACACAAACTAAAAAGCACATTATTATTAAAAGAACCCGTCGACATAAAATCATCTAAAAAACCATAAATATCATAAAATCATAAAAGAAGAAGGTGTTCCCTCCCACACTACAAGCCTCCTCCCCGAGCACTTGGGAGAGACTGTAAGAACCGTCACACACCTGGTACTCGGAGAGGTGCCTACGAAGAAGGTCCCCAAGGCTGGAACACTCAACAATAAGATGCCGTACTGTCAAAGGGACCAGAACATCATCACAGTAGGGAGGGTGAGCCCTCTCCATTAAAAAGCCATGAGTCAATAATGTGTGGCCAATATGGAGACGGACAAGAGTCGTCTCCCACCGGCGGGACAGGCCACTGTAGCTCCACAAACCAAGGAGCTGGCGGATGTCGTGGAGCTTGTTAGCCCCGACGGCGTCAAATCTGTTCTGCCAGCAGGAACGAACGGTAGCATCTATGCAGGGTCGAAGGTCCACTGCAGGAACAGGATGACGCCTGGCAGGAGGCCGAGAATTGGAGACCGCAGCCTTAGCCAGGGCGTCAGCCCGCTCATTCCCATCGACACCCACATGGGCGGGGACCCAACAAAAAGTGACTTTGCGGCCACGACGACCCAGGAGGACAAGCTACTCAAGAATGGCCAACACCAGGGGATGGGAAAAGTTAAAATTGCACAAGGCTTGCAAGGCACTACAGGAATCACTAAAAATAGTAAACGAAGGCTGAGGGAGAGTAAAAATCACCTGGAGGGCATATAAAATGGCCGAGAGCTAAGCAGTAAAAATTGACATGACTGAGGGGGGCCTGCTGCCACGGCAAAAGTCAGGAAAGACAACTCCAAAGCCAACTTCAGCATCAGACTTTGACCCATCAGTGTACACAGGGAGGGACTCCCTGTGAGTGAAGGCATGTTCTAAAAAGAGGGAACAAGCCACTGGAGGAGGAAGAGATTCCTTCTTGTCTGTAAAGCAGGTGCACGGGAGAACTTCTGGAAAAAGCCATGGAGCCACCCTGGGGACCCTCACAGGACAAATCTGGAAGTCATCAATGCCTATCTCCTCCATAGCCTTCCTGACCCGGAAGCCAAAGGGCCATGGTGTACGAGAATGTAATAGGTAGTACAGAGACATCATATCGGATGACACCGCCAAGCAGGAAAGGGAGTCAGGAAGTGGATGTAATCGATGCCAACAACGAACCATCAAGGACTGGCGACGGAGATCAAGAGGTGGCTCATTAGCGACCACCAGGAGACTGGGGATTGGGGACGACCTGAAGGCTCCGGTCGCCAGACGTACTCCAGCATGATGAACAGGGTCCAAAACTCTGAGACGGGCATCGGTGGCAGAGGAGTACACCTCACACCCATAGACGAGGTTACCTAATAAGAACATGGTATAGGTGGAGGAGGGTGGCCCGATCAGCCGCCCAGGACGCATGGCTCAGGACCCTCAACAGGTTAAGAGCCTTGAGGCAAGAGACCTTAAGTGTACGTAATGGGGAACCCAAGTCAAACATTTGTCAAAAAGGAGACCCAAAAAGCGAGTCTCCTCGACACAACATATCCGATGACCATACATGAAAAAGTCTGGATCGGGGTGGAAGCCTCAGATGCGGCAGAAGTGCATAGCAACTGTCTTGGAAGGAGAAAATCGAAACCCATGAGAACCAGTCCAATGTGACACCCTGTCAAGGGCAAGCTCCGCCAATGACATACGGGAAGCAGTAAACCAGACTGCTAGGTTGTCAACGTACATCGAGTTGGCTATACCGTCTGGAAGGGATGAGGCAATGGCATTAATTGCTACTGCAAACAATGTGACACTGAGGACGCTTCCCTGGGGGATGCCCTCCTCCTGTGCAACAGATGCTGAGTGGGTTGTACCAACCCTCACAGAAAAACTGCGACCACTGAGAAACTCCTTAAGAAAGCGTGGAAGGCGACACCGCAGGCCATATAAATGGAGTTGCTGCAAGATGCCATATTGCCATGTAGTGTCATACGCTTTCTTGAAATCAAAGAATACACAAACAAGGTGTTGATGTCGTGCAAAGGCCTCACATGCAGCAGCTTCCAACCTGACCAGAGCATCTGTAGTGGAACGGTGTTTATGAAAGCCAGACTGGGACAGAGACAGAAAATCACCCCGTTCCAAGAAGTATACTAGTCTGACATTCACCATCTTCTCAAATAGTTTACAGAGACAGGAGGTCAATGCAATTGGTCAGTAATTAAGGGCAACACCAGAGTTCTTGCCCGGCTTGAGGAAAGGAAGGATGGTAGCAACCCTCCACCCAGAAGGGAAGACACCCTACAGCCAGATTCTGTTATATAAAGCTTAAAGAAATGAGATCGCCTCCTCACCTAAGTGTCGCAACATTGCATATGGGATGTTGTCTGGCCCAGGAGAAGTGTCGCCACAGAGAGAGAGAGTAGAATGCAGGTCTCTCATGGTGAATATATGGTTATAACTTTCATTCTCGTTCCCTGAGAAATCCAGGACAGTGCGCTCCTTGGATCTTAACTTATGCCTGACAGCCAGAGGACCAAAATCACGACTGGAGACTCTTGCAAAAGCCTCCGCCATGGTATTGGCCACTGTCAAACCATCCATGATCTTAATTCCATTGACCGTAAGTACAGGTGGAGAACTAGGAGAAAACTTCCCCGCCATTTTACGGACTCTCCTGAACACTTGGGTGAGTGGAATTTTAGTATTAATTGAAGACACATAGGCCTTCCAAGATGCACGTCAGGCCTCTTTTAAGACTTGTCTAGCCCGAGCCCTTGCCCCTCGGAAGTCCTCTAAAAGAGTTAGGTCCCCACGATTGCGACGAAGGTGAGAGACAGCAGCGTGCTTCTCCCGCACAGCAGTGGTGCAGACTGATGACCACCAAGGGACAGGACGTTTGGGAAAGTAGCCAGAAGTTCTAGGGATAGAGTTGAGAACAGCAGAGTGGAGCATATCAGTGAAATATGTTACAGCCTCGTCAGAGCTACCAAAATCGGCTACAGAGGAGACCGAAGAAGTTAGCTCTCTAAAAAACTGCCAGTCAGCCATCTCTAATTTCCACCAAGGAAGACGAGACTGTGGTTCGTACCTGTTACCTTCTAAAAGTGTAGGGAAATGGTCACTGCCATTTAAATCAGGCAACACTCTCCAAGTAAAATCCAACAGAGCACTGGGTGATCAAAGGGAAATGTCAATGGCGGTAAAAGTCCCAGTAGGGCTATTAAAATGTGTCACATCACCCGTATTAAAAACCCCCATTCCCTTATCCTCAATAAAAAAAGCCAATAAAAAACCCCTGGGGTTGACTGAACTGTCACCCCACAGAGGATGACGACCATTAAAATCACCCAATAAAATAAAGGGAGAGGGAAGGTCCCCTACAATACGGTTGAGATCACCCCTCTCAACTGTAACACTGGGAGGAAGGTATAGACTGCACATAGTGTACGGGCGGTCCATAAAAACCTTAACTGCAACAGCCTGGAGCGGAGTGTCAAGCTCCAGGCTCGTGCATGGAATATCTTGGCGAACTAGGATGGCAGAGCCACCATGGTGACCCTGCCCTTCCAATGAATTGGAATAAAATGCAGAGTATGCTGGAGGACTGGCAGGAATGTTGTCCCCAAGCACTGTCTCTTGGAGAGAAAAACATGCAGGAGAGAAGCTAGAGAGAAGAACGCGCAGTTCCTCCCAAGAAGCACGCAAGCCACGGCAATTCCACTGAAGTACCTTAAACAGTGTTACTTTATACTGATTTTTGGGAAGCCTCATAGAGGTACTTCCCACTACCACCTCGAACTGTGGGTTTACTCCAGCGATAAGATTTGTCTAATCCTGGGCCACTAGAAGAAGAGCGAACCCGAGGAATAGTACTTAGGGCAGTAATTGGGACCCGAAGACGAGTCCCTGAAGCATCTGATATGTTAGAAGAAGATGAAGGTATATGAGATGGGATACTCTTTGAAACAATTAAATTGGTATTGTCCTGTACAGCAGTGGTATCACTGACACAGGCAGATACATCAACATACATAATACAGGTGGTAGAATCATTCCGTTGTTCAAGCGGAAGAGAAATTGAATCTTTTGAAGTCACAACATCCGAGGCATCCACATTAACTTCACGCCCCTCTGATGATCCCGATGGAAGCTTGCGAGGAGGAACTTCTGTTGAATCAAGAGATTCATCAGAGTCACGAAAACACTTCTGGTGAAATTGAGAGGAAACTATGGATGAGTCCACAGAGATGGTTGCCTTACTAGGAGGAACATCTATAGAGTCAAGTGCTTCAGAGGAACCACGAAGGCGTCTCTGTGGCAGTTTAGGTGACTTAAGTTTCCTTTTTGGAGAGCGTGTGGCAGCGTGAACCTCTACCACATGGACACCTTTAGCTAAAGTCTGAGAATTGTCATCAGTTGAAGGGTCACCAGAGTGAGTGTCTGATAAAATTTCCAATACAGAGAAGCTATTATGTAGAGTAACCTTAGAAATGCTCTCACTAGAGCAAAAAGCAGCTGCCTCTTGAGAGTGTTGAGAGGGTGCTGCAACCGATTAAGAGCGAAGGGAGGAGGCATATGTCTTCACACCACCATCCTTCTCTCGCCTGAAGTTGAGTTGCCGCCTGGCACTACTAATGCTAATGAATTGGGTATTAGCCAAGTGGAGGATATCCTGCTCAAGGAGGTACATCTTACATTGGCGAGAATGCAAGGGGTGATCATCTCTGCAGTAAAAGCAGTAACTCTCTGACCGACACTCAGAAGTAAGATGTGAGTCAAGAGCAGAACAACTACCACACCGGGAACGGTTGTTGCAGTTCCTCCCATGACCAAACTCATAACAACAAAAACACTGTAGAGGACGCTCAACAAAAGTCTTCACCTTAAAAAGAGGTGGGGTTAATGTTAATGTGATCTGGGATATGCGAGCCATAGAAAATGAGGATGATCATATTTTTACTGCCTTTCATCTTTGTTACTCGTTGGACACTGTCTGGGCACATAGCGAGAATATCCTCTTCTGAGAATTCATACAGGTCCTCATTATATATCCACACCTTACTATAATTAAATGTTCGATGTGGTTTAATTAATAGATTCAAACATGCTATTAGAAGGACAGGGGAGATTGATGGGCATCATGGCCTGTGTAAGATCTTTGGCTCTGATTAAAACGCCCTTACCATAGTTCTTTATGTGGCCCATTGGTAATAATCCAATTTCTTTCTCCAGATACCGGGAAGCATGGATAAGGTTACCACGCCCCTCCTTGTAGTAAGCCACAAACCAAAAACGGTGTAGGAACCCGACGTTCCTTTGGGACATGCTCTACTGAGTCATCAAATATATTAGGGCAGTAGTCATTGTCACTGTCAACTACATTGGTGGACCGCATCATCTGAACTTTACAATGAGTATCCCCCACCATCAGAGGATCTTTTGCCTCAAATGCTGCTTTGGCAGCAGCATTTGTATTGAAAGTAATATAGCACCGATTAGACATACAATCACTGTCATATGTGATTCGGATTCGAAGAACTACTTCAAAACACTAAAAAATGGAGCAGATAGCGCCATAGGAAAGTGATACAAGTACATTCGTTAACATTAACGTGTCAAAATTTCTCGAGGGCCTGGTCGACCACCCCACCAGGAAGAGATTGGGGCTTTTCTTTATCCATATATCATTAATTTATTGTTGTTGGCCCAAGGAGCCAAGAGCTACTACCTACCGGGCAGATGGGGGGACCGAGCGCTGGTCGCCGTGGGCAGGGTACCTCTTCCCCCATGAGGCCACTCGTTTTAAAACGCAGCCCCAATGGCTCGAAAGTTTGCCCACGACGGTGCTGAGATCCCCTTCCCCAACATCTCCCATCCCAGACACCCAACCATCCAACATAGGACGGCCCCTAGAGGACAGTCCTTCCGGAGGGCAGCACTGTTGGCCCGTACTGGCAGCCTAATGCATGGGAACCATTTAGTCTGGTCTCTCACTGGCGACCTTACTAGCATGGGAAGCCCTCTCTCCCTGAAATCGGGGCAGAGCAGGTGCCTTATCCCCTCTAGTCTAGCTCGCCAGGTCTCAGAGATAGGCAAGCCCCCTCACCACGTCAAGGCGGTTCACGTTGGGGGGGGGGGGAATAATGAAAAAATTTAATGGATTTCTAAGACCTACACCATCCATTATTTTAACATTCAGTTGCCTTACCGTGGCAGATAAAATAACAGAAGCTTGGTGGAAACGAAATCTGAAGCCTTACATACCCATTTGGTCATATCCCTCCTACATGCAAACGTGAAACTGCTGGACTTCCAGAAATCCGTGGTAACTGTGGAGGTGCTTCTCATGGTATTGAAATTTGTGACCAATCATCAAAATGTCTGAATTGTAAAAAGCTACATGCTGCCTTTTAAAATGTGAGACATACTAGTTCGAATTAGTTCATTTTCAGTCCAGAAAAAAAAAGTTTCATTTTCTGAAGCAAAGCCAAGGGTACGAGATCAATTTGTTCACCGTTGGAGTACCTTTACTGTTGCATTATTACGGCCTGTGACTGTTAGGCAGGACTCACTGCCATCCAGTAGTACCCCATCGGTCTCTCGGGGCTCTACTTCCTGAAAAGAACGCCATTGGTAATTTTGAGTTTGTGCATTCCAAGTGTGGCTGTACCTCCTTTAAGGAAACGCCTACTGTTTTACTTTGTGTCTCCTCAGTAGAGAGGCTCTCTAAACCTGAAAGTGACTCCCAAATGGCTGTCCCTCCTCCTGTTTGGAAGAAGACTCCCTCGGCATGGGGGAAACGTGGATCCCAATGGAAGGAATATGCCTCCCCTCGAGACACTGAAGGAGATAGTATGGGTAAAGCCTCTGGACAACCCATGAAAATAACTGATAGCTATGTCTGCTGATGATAAGGCAGGAATGGCTTCCTCTCACATTGACGGTGAGGAAGAGGCAGCAGATTGCCAGTACTTCCCCTATACAAGATATAAGTAAGAACACTGTAGTAGGCCCAAAGCTCACACTTCGACCTCACAAAATCACTTCAAATACTCTTTCCATTAAACAGAGGTCTACAGTACACGATCTTCCCTCAAAGATATCATTGGGATATAGTACTAAGTGTAGTGCGCCTTCCCCACAATTAACCCAAATACCATTATACAGTTGAACTGTTGAGAATTATTTACAAGTTGAGATGAATTATGACATTTCATCAGTGAGAATCAACCGGTATGCCTATTCCTCCAGGAGACATTGGTATGATTTTGGTCTCCTACTTCCCCAACTGCATATCAGGCATTATATTCAAACCCTGCACCAGATTAAGGACATAGCGGGGGTAGTGATATTATGGTACAAGGAAATATTACTTCCCAGGTACTAAAGATAACATCTTCAATTCAAACCCCCCAGCGGGAGCCGCCTTGACATGGTGGGGGGGCTTGCGTGTCTCTGAGACCTGGCAACCTAGACTAGAGGGGGCTCCGGTCCCTGCTCTTCCCCGATTTCGGGGAGAGTGAGCTTCCAGTGCTTGTAAGGTCGCCAGTGAGAGTCCAAACTAAATGGTTCCCATGCAATAGGCTGCCATTACGAGCCAACAGTGCTGCCCTCCAGAGGAAACGCCCTCTAGGGGCCGTCCTGTGTTGGATGATTAGGAGTCTGGGCCAAGGAGATGTTGGGGAAGGGGGTCTCAACACCGTCGTGGGCCAAGTTTCAAGCCATTGGGGCTGCTTTTTAAAACAAGTGGCCCCGTGGTGGACGAAGTATACCGCCCATGGCGACCAGCGTTCGGTCCCTTCATCTGCCTGGTAGGTAGTAGCTCTTGGCTCCTATGGCCATTATAATAATAATAATAATGTTATATGGATAACAAAAAGCCCTTTTCTCTTCTTCGAGTGGTGGTCGACCAGGCCCTCGAGACTTCACTCTTTGGTCGTGGTCGTATGCAGAAGGCTGCAAATAAAAGAACACCCAGCAGGTCGGGTGTTGTGTTGACGAACCCTGTTAGCGGTTTGGACACGTTAATGTTGGCTAATGTGCTTGCATCCCTTTCCTATGGTGCTATCCACTCCATTTATGAGTTTTTTGGAGTGGTTCTTCATATCCGAACCACCTATGACTGTGACTGAAGATCTTATCGGTGCTATAATACTTTTAATACAAATGCTAATGCCAAAGCAGCTTTTGAGGCAAAAGATTCTCTGATTGTAGGGGATACTCACTACAAAGTTCAGATGATGCGGTCCACAAATGTAGTAGACAGTGACAATGACTACTGCCCTAACATCTTCGATGACTCTGTAGAGCATGTCCCAAAGGAACGTCGGGTTCCTACACCCTTTTGGTTTGTGGCTTACTACAAGGAAGGGCGTGGTAACTTTATCCATGCTTCTAGGTATCTGGAGAAAGAAATTGGATTACTACCGATTGGCCACATAAAAAAGTACGGTAAGGGTGTTATAATCAGAGCCAAAGATCTAACACTGGCCATGATGCTCCTCAATCTCCCCTGTCCTTTTGATGACATGTTTGAATCCATCAAATAACATCGAACATTTATAGCATGGGGGGTATATATAATTAAGACATGTATGAATTCTCAGAAGAGGACATTCTCGCTATGTGCCCAGATAGTGTCCAACGAGTAACAAAGATGAAAGGCCGTAAAAATATGATCATCCTCACTTTCTATGGCTCGCATATCTCAGATTGCATTAACATTAACCCCACCTCTTTTTATGTGAAGCCTTATGTTGTCCCCTACAGTGTTTCTGTTGTTATGAGTTTGGTCATGGGAGGAGGAACTCTTAACAACCGTTCCCGGGTGGTAATTGTTCTGCTTTTGACTCACATCTTACCTCTAAGTGTCAGTCAGAGAGTTACTGCTTTTACTGCAGGGATGCTCACCCCTTACGTTCTCGCCAATATCCTTGAGCAGGATATCCTCCACTTGGCTAACACCCAACTCATCAGCATTGGTAGTGCCAGACTGCAACTCAACTTCAGGTGACAGATGGATGGTGGTGTGAAGACATATGCCTCCTCCCTTCGCCCTAAATCTGTTGCAGCACCCTCTCAACTCTCTCAAGAGGCAGCTACTTCTTGCTCCAGTGAGAGCTTTTCTAAGGTTTCAATACATAATAGTTTCTCTGTCATGGAAACTGTATCAGACACTCATTCTGGTGACCTTTCAACTGATGACAATTCTCAGACTTTAGCTAAAGGTGTCCATGTGGTAGAGGTTTACACTGCCACACGCTCTCCAAAAAAGAAACTTAAGTCAGCTAAACTGCAACAGAGACGTCTTCGTGGTTCCTCTGACACACTTGACTCCATGGATGTTCCTCCTTGCAAGGCAAACGTCTATGTTGATTCATCCATAATTTCCTCTCAATTTCACCAGAAGCGTTCTCGTGACTTGAATCTCTTGATTCAACAGCTGTTCCCCCTCGCAAGCTTCCTTTGGGAACATCGGAGGGGCGTAAAGTGAATGTGGATGCCTCGGATGTTTTGACTTCAAAAGATTCAGTTTCTCTTCCGCTTGAGCAGTGGAGTGATTCTTCCTCATGTATTATGGATGTTGATGTATCTGCCTGAGTCAGTGATACCAATACTGTACAGGACAATACCAATTTAATTGTTTCAAAGAATATCCCTGCTCATCTACTTTCACCTTCTTTTAACATATCAGGTGCTTAAGGGACTTGTCTACGGGTCCCAATTACTGCCCAAAATACTACTCCTCGGGTTCGCTCTTCTTCTAGTGGCCCAGGATTAGACAAAACTTATCGTTTGAGTAAACATTCAGGTCAAGGTGGTATTGGAAAGTCTCTCCGTAAGGCTTCTTAAAAATTCATAATAAATTAACACTGTTCAAGGTCCTTCAGTGGATTTGCCGTGGCTTGCGTGCTTTTTGGGAGGAACAAAGCGTTTTTCTCACTAGCTTCTCTCCTGCATGTGTTTCTCTCCAAGAGACAATGCTTGGGGACTACATTCCTGCCAGTCCTCCAACATACTCTGCATTTTATTCTAATATATTTGAAGGGCAGGGTCACCATGGTGGCTCTGCCATCCTAGTTCGACGAGATGTTCCATGCACGAGCCTGGAGCTTGACACTCCACTCCAAGCTGTCACAGTTAAGGGTTTTACGGACTTCCCCTGCACTGTGTGCAGTCTATACCTTCCTCCCAGTGTTACAGTTGAGAGGGGTGATCTCAACCGTCTTGTAGAGGACCTTCCCACTCCTTTTATTTTATTGGGTGATTTTGATTGTCGTCATCCTCTATGGGGTGACAGTTCGGTCAACACCAGGTTTTTTTTTATTAGCTTCTTTTATTGAGGATGAGGGGTTAGAGGTTTTAAATACAGGTGATGTGACACATTTTAATAGCCCTACTGGGACTTTTACTGCCATTGACATTTCCCTCTGCTCACCCAGTGCTCAGTTGGATTTTACTTGGAGTGTGTTGCCTGATTTATATGGCAGTGACCACTTCCCTATTTTTTTTAGAAAATAACAGGTACGAATCACAGTCTCGTCTTCTTAGGTGGAGATTAGAAAAGGCTGACTGGCAGTTTTTTGGAAAGCTAACTTCTTCGGTCTCTTCTGTAGCAGATTTCGGTAGCTCTGACGAGGCTGTAACATATTTCGCCTTCATCGCAATCATGGGGACCTAACTTCCGATGAGCAAATGCTCCGGCTAGACGAGTATTAAAAGAGGCACGATTTGCATCTTGTGCATATGTGTCTTCAATTAATACCAAAACGCCACTCACCCAAGATTTCAGGAGAGTCCGTAAGATGGCAGGGAAGTTTTCTCCTAGTTCTCCACTTGTTCTTAAGGTAAATGGAATTAGGATCGCGGATGGTTTAACAGTGGCCAACACCATAGAGGAGGCTTTTGCTAGAGTTTCCAGCCGTGACTCTCGACCTCTGGCTGTCAAGCATGAGTTGAGAGCCCAGGAGCGCACTGTCCTGGATTTCTCGGGGAAGGAGAATGAAAGTTATAACCATATATTCACCCTGAGAGACCAGCACTCTGCTCTCTCTCTCTGCGGCGACACTTCTCCTGGGCCAGACAACTATGCAATGCTGCGGAACTTGGGTAAGGAGGCGATCTCATTTCTCCCAGCTTAATATAACAGAATCTGGCTGGAGGGTGTCTTCTCATCTGGGTGGAGGGTTGTTACCATCCTTTCTTTCCCCAAGCCGTGCAAGGACTCTAATGTTGCCCTCAGTTACCATCCAGTTGCCTTGACCTCCTGTCTCTGTAAACTATTTGAGAAGATGGTGTATGTCAGACTGGTATGCTTCCTTGAACGGGGTCTTTTTCTATCTCTGTCCCAGTCTGGCTTTTGTAAACACCGTTCCACTATAGACACTCAGGTCAGGTTGGAAGCTGATGCAGGGGAGGTGGCCGAGTGGTTAGTGTTCTGGACTTGTAACCTAGAGGTCGGGAGATCGATCCTCTCAGGTGAGGGCCTGAGAATATTTACTCTTCCGATTTGAGTTTGAGGTTTGCTGCTTCCCATATGTTAGTAGCAGAGCGGCGTATGCAGCTTCCCATCGACAGCGCATCGCGTTGGGCTGATCTCATGGGTTTCGACTTTCCCCTGCCAAAACAGTTGCTATGCACGTCTGCCGTATCGGAGGCTTCCACCCCGGACCGGAATTATTTATGTATGGTCATCGGATACGTTGTGTCGAGAAGACTCGCTTTTTGGGTCTCCTTTTCGCAAATGTATGACTTGGGTTCCCCACTTACGTTCACTTAAGGTCTCTAGTCTCCAGGCTCTTAAGTTGTTGAGAGTCCTGGGCCATACATCCTGGGTGGCTAATCAGGCCACCCTCCTCCACCTATACCATGTTCTTATTGTGAGGTGTACTCCTCTGCCATGGATGCCCGTCTCAGAGTTCATCATGCTGGGGTATGTCTGGCGACTGGAGCCTTGTTTTACTATTTTTAGCAATTCCTGTAGTGCCTTGCAGGCCTTGGGAAATTTTAACTCTTCCCATTCCTTGGTTTTGGCCATACTCATAGTGGTTTCTCCTCCTGGGTCATCGTTGCCGCAGAGTCACATTTTGTAGAGTGCCGGCTCATGTGGGTGTCAATGAGAATGAGCGGGCTGACGCCCTGGCTAAGGATGCGGCCTCCAGTTCTCAGCCTCCTGCCATGTGTTATCCAGTACCTTTGACTCTACATAGATGCTACCGTTCGATAGATGGGATGCCGTCGGGGCTAACAAGCTCCGTTGTATCTGCCAGTGCCTGGGTTTGTGGAGCTACAGCTGCCTATCCCGCCAGTGGGAGACGGCTCATGCCCATCTCGGCACTGGCCACACACTATTGACTTATGGCTTTTAAATGGAGAGGGCACGCCCTCCCTACTGTGATGATTGTCTGGTCCCTCTGACAGTATGGCATCTTATTGTCGAGTGTCCCGTTCATGGTTACCTTCGTCGTAGGTACCTCTCCGAGTACCGGATGGGTGACAGTTCTTACAGTCTCTCCCAGGTGCTCGAGGAGGAGGCTTGTAGTGTGGGAGGCTGGCCTCCTCCACAAATTGTGAACTTTATGATTTTTACATACATACATATTCCAGGCCTTCCTCTCCACGCTGGAGGTAGCCTCGTCACGTCGCACACCCTCTGAAACAAAATGCCCAAACTTAAAACTCCCCCCCTCCCTTTCATTCGCCCACACACACACTCCACATCTCAACCCCCCGATCCCTGTTGGAGGAGGGAGTCCCCCACCGCATCTCCTTGTGGGACAACAAGGGGTATAGTCATGTTTGCATCCATAGCAAGGCCTGACAGCAAAAGCTGGTTTACCCCTGCCACTTCACTACAGGGCAAACTCCCCTTCCAGCATTCAGCCGGTCATGGGCCACACTCAATGCAGGCCACTCCTTCAAGGACCGTGAGGCTGCGTCCATTCTTTAGGCATTCACCACCCTCCTCCAGTCATTTCTATCACGTTTAATCACTCTACCTTGGTCCACAGGTAAACCTCTTCCACTCACAGCTCCTTTCACGGTGTCTATCCATATCCTCTGTGGCCTTCCTCTCTTCCTTACACCTCCCACATTTGAGCCCCCTATCCTCTTTACCATTCTATTCTCCTCCATTCTCTCCACATGTCTAAATCATCTTACCACACTCTGTTCTGCACGGCCTGCTAACTCTCTCACGACACCTGTCCTTCTCCTCACTTCCTCATTCCTGACTCTGTCCATTCGAGTCACACCACCCATGCTTCTCAGACATCTCATCTCTAATACATTCAACATTCTCTTCTCACTTTCTCCCATATTCCATGTTTCTACTCCCTACAGTGCAGTAGGCACTGCTATCCCTTCGTACAACTTCCTCTTTTCATCCATTCTAAGTGACTTACAGCCAAATATCCTATTCATTCCTCCTAGCACCTTTCCTACCTCATTTACTCTAGATTTTACCTCTGTCTCTATTTTGCTATCCACCGTCACCTTTGACCCCAAATACTTAAAGGACTCCACCTCCTCCAATATTTCACCATCTAGCATTATATTCATCATTCTATCCTCTGCTCCCCTCCTACATCTCATTACTTTGCTCTTTGCCACGTTCACTCTCAGTCTCCTCCTCCTGCACACCCGTCCAAACTCCTGCACTAACATACTCAGTTCCTTTTCTGACTCTGCCACTAATGCCTTATCATCTGCCAACAGTAATTGGTTTAGGCCCAACCCTCTACCTCTGCTGTCCACCCAACTCAGTCCTCTCTCCATCACCCTAGCATTTACCTCTCTTACCACACCGTCCATATTAATATTAAACAACCATGGTGACATCACACAGCCTTGATGGAGTTCCACTTTTACTAGGAACCATTCACTCACGCTACTTCCCACTCTAACACACGCTCTACTGGTCACATAGAAACTTTTCACCCCTCTCAATAATTTCCCCCCTAGCCCGTACAATTGCAAAACCTTCCACAACCCATTTCTATCAATTCTATCATATGCTTTCTCGAGATCCATAAATGCCCATACTACTTCTTTACTTTTCTCTAAATACTTTTCACACACCTGCCATACTGCAAAAATCTGGTCCACACAACCTCTTCCTCTCCTAAAGCCACCTTGCTCTTCACCAATCACAGTCTCCATGCCCTCTCTGACTCTTTTTATCAGCACCTTTCCATACAGCTTTCCTTCTACACTTAACATGCTTATACCCCTGAAACTCGTATCTATCTCCTTTTCCCTTATATAGAGGTACTACACAAGCACTCACCAAATCTAATGGGACCTTACCACTATCAAAACACACCATTAACAACCTTATCAATCACTCCATCATACTAGTTCCACCATATTCAGACATTCTACAGCGCATCCATCCAAACATTTTATAGCTAATTATTTTTGGGTAGGTAAAGTTTAATGTTTCTTTCGTTTATATTTTCATTATTTTATATATTTAACTTAAGTAGGTTATTTTAGTAAAATTTGATTTCATGCTGCTTCTCCCTTTCGGGGTAGTGAAAATTATCTAATGTTTGTACATATTTTATTAATGATGTAGATGACCATTTTATGTTGAGCGGGTATATGACCATTGCCAGTGGCATCTATAAATAAATAAATAAATAAATGTTTCTTTAAATATGGATTTCAAACTATTGCACTATACTCTAAGGTAGGCATTGTAAAGGATGTGATTATTTTTTTACCATTTCTTCGTCTATATAAGTGAAGGCCATTCTCAAATTTGCTAACAATGTATATATGTATCTCAAATTTTCATTTATATGATCACCTGGTGTCAATTTATTATTTGGTCTTCTCTTACTTCTTCCAAACTTAATACCATGCCATTTATCTGCATTAAACTCCACCTGCCTTTTATTACTCAAGTAAACTATTTTGTCCAAGGTTTCTTGTAACTTTTTATGGCAGTCTTCATTTTTTTATTGTTCTCTGTACCTTTGCATCATCAGCAAACATATTCATAAAGGTAAGATTTACTTCTATATAATTTGTATATATTAAGAACATTATTCGTGCCCATACTGAGCACTGAGAAACTCCACTTATGACTTTCAGCCAAGGAAAAGAGCTCCCTTTTAGTAATGTTTTAATTTTTCTTCCTACAGGAAATTTAGCCATCCGTTTTAGTAGTTTTCCTGTCACCCATACTTTATTTTGTAATTTCCATAATTATAATTCTTTGGTGCGAACTCTGTCAACAGTTTTTTAACGTGATACAGGTCTGTAGTTAATTAAGTAGTGTGTGTGTGTGAGATTCTGTAATATCTTTCCTAAATGCAATTCATGAAATACATGACATAATTGTGGAGGCATTACACCAGTCAATTCGATTATTATTTTTTCTCATATGAACAAATAAGGCATTAGATTCTTGTCCTGTCATAGCACTATACTTATGTTGTTTCATCCTGGTAGAAAGGTCTTTTCCAATCTCTCCTATATAAAACATATTACATTCATTGCAAGGTACTTTATAGATACATCCACATGAAGAATTGGGTGAATTCTTGAGCAACATTTTTCTTGATTGTATTGTCATTGCAGAAAACATTCATTCAAAAATTGAAACATCATAGAGTCAAGTTTGATCAAACACACTGAAAATAGTAATATGAACGTAAACAATGGTATGTATAAAATGAATAGTTTTATCATAAACATAAGTGTAAAGAATTTAAGCCCAACCCCTGTTCCCTTATGACTGAGGATATTATGGGATTGGTGGTCATGACAGGTCTGGTTAGGTAGATCCATTGTATGGCCAAAACGGGTGTGTAGTGCTTTGAGCTCTAGTTGGCAACACCATCAGGTGACAGTCAGTTATAAATTGTAAATAACGTGTTTCTCGGCAAAAAAATTTAGGGGGGTGCTGATGGTGTAATGGTCATCATGCAGCCTATCAAGCGAGAAATCCTGTATTCAATTCCCAAGTCAGTGGAATTTTTAGGCAATTTTCCCAGCCCCCTATGCAGTAAATAGGTACACAGCTGTAAGAGTGATGATTGGAACCCTGTAGGCTGGGGAAAGATGTGTTGATGTAACAAGACTGTCTGCCTTAATTAATGACCAACACCATGAGTTGACAGGCATGAATCCCAAAATTGTCTTCAAAATTTTCCACTTTGTGATTCTTCTGAAGATGCGAATACTCATAAGCACTTGGGACTCCGGGTTTCCTTTTTCTTTGTGGAATATGTCTGGATCACGTGCATCAAGTGATATATTTGCATTACATTAGACCTCTGCCACTTTGGTTTTTCACAGATGTGGACAACATATAGGCACTCAACACACACTTGATCTTTATCTATATATATATGATACAGTGAACATGAAATAATTATGTTGGAATATGAAATGTTTACTTATATATTTGATAAATGTATTACTATACTTTATCGTTATTATAATAAAAGCAACATACCAGGTAACAGTGTTCGTTGGGTTGATATCGTACACATCAATGAGGCCATGATCATGACCATCACAAACACCTCCATCATTTGTTGTGTGTGCCCTGGTAACATGAATTAAAAAAGTATTTAGATATATAAATACATCCAACACCTGCAGAATATGATATTGAAACAATTTCACATATTGTAGCTTTATAATATATATATATATATATATATATATATATATATATATATATATATATATATATATATATATATATATATATATATATATATATATATATATATATATATATATATATATATATATATAATTAGAATTTATAGCAGCTTTATTATTGTACAGCTTCTTGTCTGCATCTTCTCTTTTTCTTAAGATGGGGCCTCATGGTTCGTAGGAACAATGTATGTAGTCTCTGCTCGTTTGAGGCTTGGCTACCGGCCATCATGGCAGGTTGCTGGGATGCAGAGTGAGCTTCCCTTCACTGAGTGTCGCTTGTGTCGAGCGCCTCGTGCT
The DNA here is from genome assembly GCA_033782935.1 of Petrolisthes cinctipes. Taxonomy (NCBI): domain Eukaryota; kingdom Metazoa; phylum Arthropoda; class Malacostraca; order Decapoda; family Porcellanidae; genus Petrolisthes; species Petrolisthes cinctipes. The sequence goes on from JAWQEG010001216.1 coordinate 433,891, forward strand.
AACACTGTAGAACACTATTGCCTGGCCTGCCACTTGCTGGCCTGGGGCCTGCCACTTGATGTACCAGGTACCCCACCCTCGTTTAGGTAGATTTAAGGTGGTCATAATGTAAATATTTGTCTGTATTTTAGTGCTTCATTATGTTATGTTGTTGTGATGTGTAAGTGCGTATGTATGTGTGTTTGTTGTCATTGGATTTTCATGGGTACTGCCTACTCTTGTGTTTTGCCATCACGTTAAGCCTCCACCCTCGCCTCCTGTATATGTGCATCCAGCGTCGAGGAGTGGGCAGTATGGCATTGCTGGACGTGTGGCCGAGAGACGTATAGCCTATAAAAGTCATGAGTAGCAGATACGAGATCAATGTACAACTGTTCAGCTTCAAATATGTAGGGAATACATGGGCCATAACTAAGATGTAGGTCAGGCAATATTTAGGGGGCACAACAATACGTAAACGAGTGGCTGAAGCACTTGACCCAGCAAGTAGAGAGTAATGAAGGTGGAAAACAGGGGAGGAAATCAAAGGAAATCTCATTTGGAATTGGATCGGGAAGACTCCAGACAACAACAATACGGCTAATGGGGGAACCATCTTGGAAAAACGACAGGCAGAGTACACACCAGGGTATCCCTTGGCAAGTTTTGGGTAAACATCAATAGGAAAACGGGTGAGGATGTAGCTGGGAACCTTACGATGCCTCTCGGGTGAGTCTTGAAGAATGAGAGGCAGAGACAAAAATTCACCAGATTTGACTCATCAATGATTCTTAAAGATGTAGATAAACCGGGAGGTGACAGCAGGCATCTTGACTTCAGCCAGTTCACGTTGGAACTGGAAAGCCCTGTTGACATCAGACACCCAACGCAGCTTTGTGTCCGTAGATGGGTTCCCAGAGAAGGAGAGCTTGACATAGGCATTTTTCGAGGCAAAAGCAGGAAGGTTGGACGAGGGCAAGGAGTTGGTATACAAAGAAGAAACACCAGGGTGAGGCAGAGAAGGTACGTCATGCACAGCTGAAGCACCCTTGGCAGTCTTGGTAGCCGGAGGCAAACAGTCCACACCATCGGAATCCTGCGAGGAGTCGGACGAGGCATCAACGGGTCGCTTGGTAGAGGTTGAGGAGGTGGAAGGCTGCAACCTGAGCTGCGGAGTGACCGAGGAGAGGGGGGGAGGGTTGCGAGAAGGCAGCTCAGGCCAGTGATCCTTGATAGGAGACTCATCCTCTTCCGACATGGTCAAGTCAGCCTCCAGGTAGGAAGCCACATCCGAATCCGCGCTTTCCATCTGGCCAGGCAAGGCCTAGATGGAAAGCAAACAACAACACGAACAACTAAACACTCAATCAGCCAGGGACACACACACACACACCCACACACACACAGACAATCACAATAAATCTATACACAGAACCCCAACAGGCAAACAACACCAGCAACACCACAGAAACAACAACACACAAACAAGAACTCACAAACAATACAAACAAATAAACAAACAAGAGCTCCAAAACAACCCAAACAGCAACAGAAACGAGTACTTCCACACTCCACCAGTTCTGGAGCGAGACTGAAGTGAGGGGGTGGTCCAGGTGGAAATATTGTAGAGTGTACAGTCTCGGCCTGGAGTAAGTATCCACCCACTCCCAGTTAACCCCGATATATAGCACCATCGCAATCAGGGAAACGAGGGATGAATCAGGGCAAAACTTATCAACCTGAGTTAAATCAGCTAAATACTGTCTTCCTTCCACCTTCTCGCAAGTAACTGATTCGACTCAGGTTGACGAGTCTTGCCCTGCTTCACCTTTCTTATCAACGGTAGCGATGGTGCCACATTTCTGGGTTGGATGGGAGTGGGTGGATATCTACTCTAGGCCGAGACTGTACAGTCGGCGGCAGAAGTCCTGTCGCCTCAGCTGCTTCACCGAGACATGCAGTGTTCATGGACTCGAGAAATACGCCCGTTTTCTGCATCTACTAATCTCGAGTCTATGAACATCGCTTGCCTCGGTGAAGCAAGTGAGGCGACAGGACTCTATTGTTAATTCTTCAATAGTGCATTATGAAATAGCTTACATATACAGTATGCCTATTTCTGCCAAGAAATAGGCAGTCACCCATACAGGTTATCACCGTTTTCATGACTATTGTTCAAGTCATACTTTGTTTCATGTATTACGTAAGCGAATGCTGAAGGTGAATATAGTTAAACAAATAATTTTTGGAATAACATTTGTAACAAAGAATGCTTCAACTCCAGCTATATGAGGATAAGTCCCACCCCTACCCACTATCTAATCTCCTAACTCTCCTTGCACACTCCTGCACCCCCTGTCTAACTTTATAACTCATCCTCCCCGTAGGAGGGTATTGCCTGCATTAGTAATGTGGGCAATACTTTAAGAGTTTTGGCGGCTCTTCGGACCCAGCCACTAGCTTTTAGTACTTCAACTGTCCCTCTTTTTTTCTATTTCCTTCCTGCTTGCTGTCTCCTCTGGCTATCACCTTTTTCTGGCGCTATATGACCTCGCTGTTGCGGCTCCTAATATCAATCAATCAAACTTTTCCTCTTAATGTCAGCTACACTGTTATCAGATCTGGACTGCCACGAGTTACAGCAGCTATAGCCTAGGAGGGTCCATTGTAAGAGTGAATGTACGATATTATCAGCCCTATTTTATAATAATTTCCTTTATATCTTTTGTTATCTGGTTGGTAGAAAACAAAAACTAAACCAGTTATCATCAAGCCCCTATTTACTGTGTATATAATGAAAATACAAACAGATAATTACAACTTAATTTTTTTCCGGAGCTCGTAAAGTATTCGTTAACCAATCTCCATATATTATTATATAATTCATTACCATTATTCTTTTCAACTACCTCATCATCACGAACCAATTCTCTCACATCCTCGCACACCATGGCCCTTTGATTTCCGGGTCAGGAAGGCTATGGAGGAGTTGGGCATTGATGACTCCCGGATTTGTCCTGTGCAGGTCCCCAGGGTGGTTCAATGGCTTCTTACAGAAGTTTACACCTGCTCCTGCTTTTCAGACAAGAAGGAATCTCTTCCTCCTCCAGTGGCTCGCTCCCTCTTTTTAGAACATGCCTCCTCTCACAGGGAGTCACTCCCTGTGTACACTGATGGGTCAAAGTCTGATGCTGGAGTTGGGTTTGGAGTTGTCTTTCCTGACTTTTATCGTGGTGGCAGGCTCCCTTCTGTCATGTCCATTTTTACTGCCGAGCTCTCGACCATTTTATATGCCCTCCAAGAGATTTTTACTCTCCCTCAGCCTTCTTTTACTATTTTTAGCGATTCCTGTAGTGCCTTGCAGGCCTTGGGCAATTTTTATTCTTCCCATCCCATAGTGTTGGCCATCCTTGAGTGGCTTGTCCTCCTCGGTCGCCGTGGCCGCAGTCACATTTTTGTTGGGTCCAGGCCCATGCTGGTGTCGATGTGAATGAGCAGGCTGACTCCCTGGCTAAATCTGTGGCCTCCAATTCTCAGCCTCCTGCCAGGCGTCATCCTGTACCTTCTTTAGACCTTCGACCCTACATAGATGCTGGACGCAGTCGGGGCTAACAAGTTCAGCGGCATCCGCCAGCGCCTGGGGTTATGGAGCTACAGCGGCTTGTCCCTCCGGTGGGAGACAGCTCTTGCCCATCTCAGAATTAGCCACTCACGTTTGACACATGGATTTTTAATGGAAAGGGCTCCCCCTCCCTACTGCTGTGATGATTGTCTGGTCCCTTTGACAGTGCAGCATCTTCTATTCAAGTGTCCCAGCCTTGGGGACCTTCGTCGTAGGCACCTCTCCGAATACTGGGCGGAGGATAGCTCTTACAGTCTCTCTCAGGTGCTTGGCGAGGAGGCTTGTAGTGTGGGAGGGAGCACCCTCTCCTTTGTGGAGGAGGCTGGCCTCCTCCACATATTATGAATTTTATGATATTATGGCTTCATTTATAGATATTTCAATGTTTTTAATTTTGATTCTTTTATATAATTTACTTAAAGTTAATCAGGTTATTTTAGTAAAAATGTGAGTTTTAGTTGATATGTCCTTTTAATCATGCTGCCTATCCCTTTCGGGGTAATGAGGCCTACCTAATGTGTGTATATATTTTATTAATGATGTAGATGATCATATTTCAAAATCCTAATAATTTATTATTATGTTGGGCGGTATAAGACCCTAGCTGTTGCGCTGCCAGATGCCTAGTGGCATCTATCAATCAATCATGAACTAATTACCAATAAAGTATACCGAGGGGCTCAAAACTGAACTAAATCTTCCGTAGGGGCTCAACTCATGGTGGAAATTTACAGTAGTTCCCCAACCACAGGTCACTGGAGGGAATTGCTAAATCATTACCTCTGCATGAAATCCACAACACTAAGGTGATCTGCCAAGAAAAGTCATTTTTTTTTATTGTAAATTTTATTAGATATTTAAGGTCCATTAATACTATGTCCTTAAGATACTTTAGTGTAAGTAGGTTAAGTTGTCACAATGACAAAATTTAGTTTAGCGACTTCGCCCTTTTACTCTCGTGTACAGCTCCGGACAGATCAAGGGCCCACACCCCATCCACCAGCGACTTGGTTTGTTCCTCGTCGGATCTGGTAACAGTTGCAGGTGGAGGGAGGGGGGATGTTAGTGGGAGAGGAGGAGAGAAATGTGGGCGGGGCTATATAGGAGGTAATGTAGAGAAGACGTGTGTTAGGAGGAATGAATGAAGCATACACTGTGAACGGTATCGAATCATCTGCAACTGTTACCAGATCCGACCAGGCCCAAACCAAGTCGCTGATGGATGGGGTGTGGACTCTTGATCTGTCCGGAGCTGTACCTCAGTGTATAAAGTACAGTACATACTAGGAGGAATAGGTGATAACTAGCAAAGACAAAAAGTGAATCAATCTACCAGATTCCAAAGTAAAGTTACCTTCGTCATTGTAACGGGATCTCTCTTTACCTCCTGGTACACTCACGGTCAGAAATTTTGTCACGATCCCCTGGCAAAATGAATCGCAAACAGCCTAGCTTTGAAGGTTCGAACAACGGTGCGTCTCCCTACAACACCCATTTGTTTGAACTATCAAAGCTCGGCTAGTTGCGATTCATTGTGCCAAGGGATCAGGACACAATTTCTGACCGCGAGTGTACCTCATACTTTCTTGCTGTATAAATTGAGTTACTATTGTGCATAGTGTGCATTTTCTACATATGGGCTTCCCCTTTTTATGTATTTGTTTTAATTTAAAATGGAATTTAGGCAAACAGTACCATATCTGTGAGGAACAGTGATGTCACATAGATTTCCTAGATTATTCGAATTTGTGCTAAAGGTGATGCGAGGCCTTCCGCTCCGAGGTTTGGTATATACATTGCCTTCACGCTCCCATCGTCTGATCCACCGAAACACTGTTGTAACGCTTGTCTGGTTTTCTTGAGCAATGGCTCGGGCTGACAGTCCACTCTGCCACAGCCATACAAACTTTGCCCTCTCAGCCAGTGATGTTGGTCTAAACCTGTACTGTCGCTCCATTCTTCCGTGTCGGTGCGAGGCATAATTGGAAAATTTTAATGCAAACAAGTTGAATATCGAATATTATAGACTAATATCTTTTATGGTTTGATTGTAAAAACAAATTTTTTACACTTCAACGATATATTTCATAAATGCCTAAATGTAATATATGTAAATTTATTAGAAATATTGTAATTATTTAAATAAACATTGCTACTTCTCATTACGAAATTCTAGCATTTACGGTAATGTTGTCATACATCCTAGAGAAATAATTCACCTTCCTTACAACTGAGTCAGGAAAGAGCTAACATCTTCATGTTCATTATGCATGCCACGAGGATTCTTTCCCATGCTCCTCTTAGTGGTCGCCACAGCGGATCATTTTCACTTGTCCCCTACATCCTCTTCTATCCCACCAACTGCATGCATATCCTCCCTTCCCACACCCATATATATCCTCTTTAGCCATGCTCCTATCCATTCTTGCAGTTACATCTTGCATTATCTTCCAAACAGTATACGAGTACCCCTAAACACTTCCCTGTATAATGTCCCTACCATCTCAAACTCAACACACTCTCTTTGTCTCCACACCAACGTACTTTCTCTGTTCAGTATTCCCCATCACTACGAAAATTGCAGCATCTTCAACTCTGCCACCTCCAGTTTTTTTCGTCGGCGCTAATGCCCCCAATCCATGCAACCTAATTGGTTACTCGACTGTCTTGTAGATCACTATTGGCTTATATGTCACGTGACTAAAACTACATGTTTTCTTCCTTCATAATGCTGTAACATCAATGATAAAATGTACCAATTGTTCATGTCCACTCTTAACACAGCAAAGAAAACTAAAATCATATCCAGGTCCCACATTTGGTAAAAACAAAATTATTAATAAAAATATGCATAACTTTTTGCTGATTCCTCCTTACAAACTATCAATCCAAAGAATATGCAGAACCAATTCCGATAACAAACGTCTCTAGTTAGGTTCACGTTACTGTTTGTGTTCATAACTTGCCATTTATGGTGATAGAGCCATAATTGGAAGCTGTTCACCAGTATGTACACTCTCCCAAAAAAGTATCGGCATTGCTGGCTAGATCCTGCTGAGAAAAGATCGAAGCTACATGTATGACTGTACTGTGGGGTTGGTATTCCTGCTGGCAATGAGTTGACTCTCATTTCTGTACTAACATGAAATCCTCTAGCATACATAATTCATTCATTAGGCAAGTCGTGGAGTAAGAGTTGTGACTTCATTTTTGCAGATATACATTATGTGATTTTAATGATTGATGGTTTGGGGAATTTACTGAATTATTGAATATAATGAGAATGATAACCCAGAGAATAAAGTTACTAAATCGGATTTTAACCAAAAAAGAATATTTGAGTAGATTCGCTGTAACTGTAGTATTTTGTCTTAAATATAATGCAGTATAGCATAGGGTAGGATCAGGTAGGCTTATGCTTTTTCTTCTCATACTTCTAAATAAGGTTTTGTAAAGTAACACAAACAGACATTGCCCTCTCCAGAAAGTGACGTGTATAAACAAACATGTGAAGCAACCAACACCTCAAAGCTTCACTCGATAATCTCGGGGCCTCAGTCTCAGGCCACGACTGACGGCCTCCTGTCCCGAGGTAGAGGTATACAGGGTGATTCAAAACTACATTTACAAAATGACAGGGTAAAGTCCTGACATGATGTTAAACATATTTCCATATGTAATTTTCAAAAATTTAAAAAGTTAATGACAGACATGAAAGCCAAATCCATTACCGTGGGCGAATGATCGAACACTTCTAAAATTAACTCCTCCCCCCCCACAGCACCCCGTGTTCTCTCTCGGGTAGACGAGGGAACTTAATGCAACGTATGAAGCAATAAACCCTTATCGATCACGGATATTGTTTTGTGGTCGAGTTACACTTACCGAGTGATACGTGTAGATGCCAGGGCGGTACTACTAACTTATCTGATATTACAAGAAACACGAAGCCTTGGGATCGATTAAAACCCAACGGATCTGTTTGAATCCCATGATCGATAAGGGTTTCATTGCTTCATACGTTTTAAAACTTGCCTCGTCCACTTAAGAGAGAGCAGGGGATGAGGTGGGGGTAGGTGTTATTTTAAAGCGTTCAATCGTTCGCCCACGGCAATGGATTTGGCTTTCATGTGTGTAATTAACTTTTTAAATATTTGAAAATTACATATGGAAACATGTTTAACATCATGTCAGGACTTTACCCTGTCATTTTGTAAATGTAGTTTTGAATCACCCTGTATATATAAAAAAAAAGCAAAAATATAATAAAATAAATAAAAAGAAAGATAATGTTATATATCATTCGGCAACTATGGTGTGGATTATCCGTTTTCAGCATTAGAAAGGGGCAAATCTTACGATAATATTTTAAATTTCTCTAATAGGTAAAGAAATGCGAATATGTTTCGATTTTCATCCACTATAATTTCTCTGACTCATGAAGCAATACGAATATGCATAATTGGCAACTGATTGGCATGAATACCACTATCTATAAGGTTTCAAAGCAATGTACCATAATGCTACGTTTATTGTCGTTTTCGTTCATTCGGTAAAGTGCCGATACTTTTTTGGGAGAGTGTACAGTCTCCTACACTTCCACGTTCATCACTAGTGCGTTGTCAATGTGTGTACACAACAAGGTGTGAATCGCCAATTTCGACTCCCGTATCCGAAGCACATGAATCAGCGTGAGAGTAATGAGAGGGGTGAGTGTGGCTTAAGATTGGTGCGGTATTATACTTAGGAAAGGCAGGCTGGGAACTGTAAGTAGTAATGCATTACTAACTTACACATCAATCATAACTCCATGTTGCTACAACATTGCGGTGATTATGAATATTCCTTATTAATGTTTATCTTATTAGTAGCATCAATCACTCTTACAGCAACAACCACATAGACTCAGACAAGTGCTGAAAATAATGCTAATGATAAGTAATGCATCGTTGTTTCTTTTTTTTATGTTCTACGTCATAACGTTAGTGATAATTATTGCCCTTACCATATTATCTTAAGTGTGCAGTTTGAACGTGTCATGACACACCACCACCAGGCATTATAATTTGCCATAGGCTCGTCCCACCAAGTAAGAAATTGAAGTAAGCTTCTTAGTCTGTGACAATACCATCAGTGACAGATTCCAGTATTTTAAAAGCATTATGTAATTTTTCATTGTAAGTAAATTATGGTCAACTGTGGTTGCATGTCATGTTCTAACAACATGTTTCGTGTTCAGAGTTTACACTCGAGATATTATACTTTACATAAAGTAACTATTAGTAACTTTATTATGCAGAACATGTAATAAAAATAACTCTACAATATTTTCCCAGGGGGGCTGACTTTTTTATCTATGAATACTAGCCATCCCCCACAGGGGTAGAATAAAAATTGTTGTGGGATCTGGTCACTTTCTCGTGGATTTGACGAGAGATGCCCATATGTATTAAAAATCCACATGAGGTATACTGCAACCGAAGGCTCTTTTTTTTCCACTGCTGTGTGGACCGCCAGTACACGGCGGTACATTATCCCTTTGCATGCAGCAGTCTAAACTCACTCTCCCTTTATGGTCCCTTCAGGACATGTCTCATGGAAGGTGCGGCCCCACTTGTAGCTCTTGTGGTAACGTGAACTTGGGCCCTCAGCAATGGCTGTGGGATCAAAGATTTTCCCCCCAATCTCCCTGGTGGTCGGAGACTCCCTGGTCTAGCAAGCTCTGGTACCATCTTCCTGGGATTTGTTTCGGTAGCCCAGGCACATAGGGCCAGTTTCCTTTACCTTAATTTATTTTTTCACTGCGAACAGAGTGTCTGTGCGGCAGGAGGCCATTCTGCCCCGGGAGAACATCAACAACAACAACTCTACAATGTGTTGGTTTTCACTGGCCGATGCTGAATATTCATAATGACGAACAAGATGAAAGACGAAAGTTAATGTTGCTGTAAGAGTGCATAGTACTGAAAACACATACAATGACAAAGGAGTCTCCTTTCCACGACCATGTTGTGGTAAAAAACGTCATGTTTATTTTGCATATCATATGAGAGTTTTGTATTATTGCTTTCACTACCCTTCACCAACTACAATCCCACCACTCTGCCCTCTACACCATCGGACCACTCCCATTCCCCACCCTTCACCCCCGATCCCCCAGCACCATCCCCTAAACTCACACTGGCAAGTGCCGGGTAGAAAGTCAAAATTGGCGATTCACACCTTGTGGGGTACACACATTGACAACACTGAGTGATGAACGCGGCAGTGAAGAGGACTGGCTACACAATGATCCACATAACCTTAGTAAGAGGCGTCCCTAAAAAGGCTGGGATGATCATATGATTTAAGAGGAGACCTGCGTTTTTCTTCCTAAATCATAATTCAATCACATTAACTTAACAGTTTAAAGTGGTTAAATTATCATGATAAAACGATATATTGTATATGTATACCACTATATCATGCCACCACTCAAAACAGGGTAGCGCCTAGGTCTCGTTCCCAAAGATTCTAGTAAACGTTTCGATCCTTCAGGCAGGACTCTAATTGAGACTTGAGGGCAAGGTTGCACCTTCCCATACCCCAAGCATATCCTAGCTTGGTAAAGTTAAATTCTCCGTCTGTGACTATTTATATGATCAAGGGATCTTTCAAACGTGTCGCCAAATCTCCAGACTTGTCTGGCTTCACATACCAGAAGATGAATACCTATCGTAATTGTTTCCTTATTGATTGATATAAGTTTTTAAATTGTTTTCATTATATTCACTTCATATTGGAAAGTCACATAAAACACTTCCTGTGGGGACAAAACAAAGGATTTCGGTTGCATTTGTTAGGCCTACCTTTTTATCATTATTATGTGAAAAAGATGAAAAACTAATTTCGTTCGTTCTCCGAACTCCGATCCTTAGAGTCAATAATATTCTACTCTTTCATTACCAATGCCTTTTCTCACATGATAGTTTATATTTAAGCACGGAGTGGAATAGCCTATATATCTATTTCGTATTTAATTAAGAGGGAAGTTATTTCCATTCTGGGTAATGTTTGAATCATATCCACATTATGGCCTCACGGCTTAACTTAATCTTCATTCTTCTGAGTCGGCTCGAAATAATCTATCCACTTTTAACTCTGTCTGATATTTTTTTTTCCTCTATCCCGATTGGTGGTTATTTTCTCGTGAGATAAAGGCAGTACTTTGATTTCCGACGCCCCTTCGGCCCCAACACTACTTCTCCATCAAAATCTTTCTTGCTTGCTGCCCAACCTCTCTATCACCTTCTCCTTCGTCCTACAGGGTCTTCCATGCCAAGAACGGGCTTGTTTTGCCGACAAATCAATCCTCGCTCTCTAGGGATCAACCTGGCCCACATTTACCTTACCGCCATACATGTACAGATGCATTACTGTGCTGCACTTGACTGAATACCCTTACAATATAATATGATATGCAATCTATAGTATTTTAAGGAGATTCAGGAAATCACATCTCATAGTATTCCCCCACCTCTCTTCGGGACGCCTCTCATTTTCTTCACAAGTATAGCATTGCAGTGGCCACATATGATCTCTATATACTTAGTTTTCCAAGTAAGTACATGACTAATACCTCTGGGGTTGTACTTGTACGATCGGCAGGGTTTCAAATATACTGTAGTTCCAATACACTTGCCTGCATCGTCTAAAGTTGGGGATTTAGAGACTATAGTCTCAACATCCTCTTGATGTTTTAAGGTAAACTCGTTATCACTGGCATCAGGCACTCCTTAACTTTTAAATAATTGACGAGAAGAAAACCCACACTGGCAGACTGAAGTGTTTTACGAAACAGTTTAGGTGGACAGTGCCACTATATTCAGTGGTCATGATGAAATGATGAGATGACATTGAGGGGTGCAAAACTCCAATATACTGAGGTGTATACAGTGTGGTTTAAAATACAATAAGAGTGAGCTCTGACATAGAGGGAGCGATTGTTCCACAACGGAATTCATAATTGGATCTAACTGGTAAGCTAGTTAAAATTATCATATTTTTGGATACATAGTGATTCGATGATTTTCCGTTTTCTGATGTTTTGCCAATTATACAATAGGAGACTACCTTGCCAATAGATCCTTTGGTTGTATTTGGATACATGGTTGAATACAGCATTGATGATGTTTCCCGATTTTACAGATTTAATTCTTAACTACCATCTGCTTCTACTATGTACAGTTGGCTCCACTTCCGCGTTTCCCATTTAACGTTGCCAATGTTGAACCACCTAGAAATTTGAATCCCGAACCACTCATTACAGAGTGAAGTGGAAAGAGGGGTCGAGTTGAAATGCTAAAGCATCAACAGTGATCGAGTATTGCTACTGCTGTATTATGCAAAATAAATACAGAATTTATGTCACAGTATAATTTACATGCCAGCAATTGTTTATTAAATAATACTACATTTATGAGTCATGTAGTAAGTCATTTTTATCCTGCCGGTTACCAGTAAAGAGAAGGGGGAATAATCAATACTAAAACATCCAAAACCCTTAAAGATTGTGTTCGTGCACCACCCACTTCATGATTACTATTTTTGTTTTCGCTATGATTTTAACTTTGTCATGGTAAACAATTGTGGCATCGCAAGGAAGAAAAACCTGGTGGTAATGAACGTTCCTTAAAAAGTTTGTGTAATGAATAATTACCAGTATATATCTTGTCAATATTGCCTCGTGAGGAGTTCACAAAAGGCTATACAAGCTGAAAACACATTCCTCTGGCTCTCTTCCTTCGTATATCTACATAGTAAGTATCTCCGAATAATGGAAGATAAAAGAGAGACTTTCATGTCTACGTATGATATGCATGTGCTCAATATAATCCAATTATAATGAATGAGTTTGAGCATCTTGAAGTGAATGAAGAGAAAGAAAGAAGGCCAAACTGGTCCTAGAGGACACTATCACGAAAAAAAAAGAAATAAAGAAGATAAAAAGTAACCAGAAGGAAACAGAAGGAAAAGGGACAGTTGAAGAATTTCAAGAGAATAGCCTGAGTCCGTAGGGGGGCAATTTTGTTACTTGACCTTAATCAAGACATTCTCTGATTAATTACTTTGTGTTACTGGTTATCAACGGATACTGTTTTGTAGTGGAGGGCGACTTAACTACCCAATGATCACTCTGCCTCTTTTCCACATCCTGTCCCACACCTCACCCACATCCTCTTTCCATTGTATATCTTCCTAAAATAATAAAAAATCCCAATTAACTCTTTCCGAGTATTAATTCAAATTCATATATTGAATATAATTATTACAAAATTGTATCTGCACGAATTGGTAAATCCTCGAAAATCAACACCCTCTGATAACATGGCATAGACGTGAACAACCCTGGCCTCCATTTGGGTCTGATGTTCCAACATCTCTTATGGCAACAGCGATAGACGTAAATCGGATATGCACAGACCAAATATGGCTTTATTTTCGGTCAAACAATGCAAATAATACTGTTACGACATAAAAATCATTTTCCCTCCTACTAAGAAAAATACAATAAGGATACTTTAATGAGAGAGAGAGAGAGAGAGAGAGAGAGAGAGAGAGAGAGAGAGAGAGAGATGTACTGTATGATGCAATTTTCTAATCGTCGGTAAAAAGTAGAGTAGAAATTAATGCGACTTAGCTGTATCTCGCCTATTTAATTATTATGCCACTTTGCCTTATTTTTATCATAGTCATATTGAGCTTACTGTACAGTATACCTTAATACTGTTGTTTATGTCTGAAACTGAATAATATGTGTAGATTTTTCTATTTCTTTTTTTCGCCACAGTAAATGGAATTTTTTTTTTTTCATACCTTATTTGCAAGTGGATACGGAGTGTCTGCCTACTTTGAAAATTTAATCAGAAGGGAAGAATAAGTAGAGATCAGCAGAGACGCTGAAACAGACAATGTGAAGTTGCCTCTCCTCTCACCTTATATACAATACGTTCCATGAATGAGCGCGCACCTCCGACTGTTACCAAACAGTGGATAGATTTCCAAATAACACAACAGACAACAATAGCCAACAATAATTCGATGAAGAATCGAATGTCGTTAATCATTATTCGTAATGTTCATATGACTTTGTAATGTTGATATATACAGACAGACAGATTGAGACAGAGGTAGACAATTGGATAGATGCAACGAAAGAGAGCAAGGAGGATTCGTTGGAGGCAAAGGATTTGTGGAGAAGGTGAATGTTGTAGGGAGTTGATGGAGTAATCCTGTGAAGAAGATAGAGATCTGTTTATTGCATTTATATGCTTAAAGAATGCTTATGACAGAGAAAACAGTAGAGGCATATGGGAAGAGTTGCAATTTATACGTTTGAGAGGAATGTTTCCTGAAATCAGCAGAGAGCTTCTGTAATAGAATTGTGCCTTGTGTTAGGATATAGAAAATACAGTGATTTGTTCCCAGTCTTTGATCCAGGGTGACAAGGATGTGTGATGTCGCCATCGATTTTCAATGTGCGTATTATTTTCTATACCGTACTGAGAAATGAAAGACACGAAACCTTCTTAAAATCCATAACTGTTAATTAAAAAGAATGAGAAAGATCTAAAATCATGTCCAATTTTATTCAAGATGCTTAGCACTTATTGTGTTCAAAGAGGCAGGCGTCGTAGCAGTGCGAGAAGATACAGATGACGGTAGAGTGTTCCAGAATTAACCAATATCGGGTGTTGGTTAACTTTTGCTTTTGGGAGATTGACAGAAGAATGGGTGAGAACTGGAAGCTGGAAAAGTCTTACACACTTTCCTGAGTCGAGGAAATATTGCACACATTGAGGTAGTAGGAAAAACCTTGTACACTGTGTACAATCGCAGACCATGAAAAGTCTACCCTCTCTGTAGACCCTGAGACGAGGCCTGGGGTCTTTCTGGATGACGGCTCAGTCAAACTATCACGGGCAACACATGCCCACACTCCCACGAGATAGTTATAGCCCAGAAATTAAGGCAATAGAAATAACAGACAAATAATTAAAAATGGCTAGCGTTAAAGAACTTATGCAGGAAGCACGTGACTTGGGGTATGTTGCAGGCCTATGTAAAAAGTCGCCAGGAAGAAGAAAGAGAGGAACGAGCTAGACAAAGAGAGGCAGAAAAAGAAAAAAAGAGAATTTGAAGAAAGAGTAGAACTGAGAAAGCTTGAAAAAGAAAAAAATGAAAATGATAAAGAACAGAGGGAACTTGAGAAAATAAAATTGGACCGTGAAAATTAAATATTGCAATTGAAAATGCAAGCGAATAACGGTGAGAGTCTCAATAGTAGCAATGTTGGAAACTCGGCAGCCGTGGCTCCCCGATAACAACTTTCGAAATACGTTGAGGGTAATGACATCGAGCCGTTTATCGAATGTTTTGAAATGGTTGCAGACACGTATAATTTAGATGAAGCAATAAAGAGGCTCGTATTTATGATTTGTTCGACGGTAAGCCATTAAATATTCTCCAACGACTCGATTCTTTAACCAGAGACTGTGAAAGTATCAAGAAAGCTTTATTACAGGCATATGGGTTAACAGTTGAAGATGCCCGGAATCAATTCCAGCGTGCATTCTTACAAGACATGGAAACTGTTGGCCAATTCAGTGCGCGCCTAACCAGTTACCTAGATCAATGGTTAGAAAAAGCTGAAACACCTAAGACTCTGGAGGGACTAAGAGACCTATTGCTTCGTACGCAATTGGAGAGGTCCTGTCCTTCGGAATTGTTGGCTCAGGTAAAGACCAACAAGGTGAAAAGTCTCAAAGGCATGGTTGAGATGTCGGATGCGCATTTCTCTACTTACGAGTATCATACACGTAAGCAGGCAAATAAGAAATTTAATCAACAGTCGAATAAGCCTTCACAGGGCTCTGCTACCCCGTTTAATCAGTCGAGTAAAAGTCAGTCACAGCAGCAGAGTCAAATTCCTCGTCAGCAGTACGGTAATTCTCAATATTCGCAGCAGCTGAATTACGAAAATTCTCAGTTCCGTTACCAAGGAAAAGGTAACTTGAAAAATTTATAATAATGGAAATAATAATAAGGGTTATTATCAGTAGGCTGCAGCTGCTTATCATAGCAAACCGCAGTATCCACCTGTGATGGCTCCACCTGTGGCAGAACCGTGTGTACCTCAATCGTTTAAAACCCTGCATCATTTTTGCCTATCCGCATTAGGAGTCTCGAAAGGAAATTCTGGTTTTCAGATTAGTCCTGGCATTATTAATGGGGTGTCTGTTCAAGTCTTTCGAGATAATGGTTCGTCGGGATGTTGTGTCGCTGATCGTTTGGTTTCTTCCAGCGATTTTACAGGGGAGCAGGTAACCAAAACCATGATTGATGGTACCAGGAGGCCCTATCCACTTGCTAAAGTTGCAGTGGAGAATCCATGCTATACAGGCCAGGTAATTGCAGCTGTCATGCAAAATTACAGTTAAAGAACAGTTAAAGAACTAGAAGCTAGTGGCTGGGGCCGAAGGGGCGCCAAAACCCTTAAAGTATTGCCCACATCATTACAGGCAATACTCCCCTACGGGGCAAGCACGAGGGATAAAAGGAATACGGAGATAGCTGTCTAATATCCAAAGGATAATATATATTCAGTAGTCTATCCCACTACGATGGTGGACAAAAGACAGTGCCTTTATTTAAAGGATATAATGTAACAGATATTCTAATTATATTTGCTTGTTATTACTTTTCAACTAATCACCTTCATTTTTCTGACCCTCTTCCCCCTCACCCTCGCCTCAAATCATCACATTTCTTCTCTCCTATATACACCTACGTTAATGCAGTATGCACTTCTTTAAACCCGGGTTCTTCAAATGACGGGTCCCGAATTCCTCCAAACTGGGTCGCAGGCTCACAAAAATAAATACATGAATAAAATAGAATAATAATGTTCGTGACAATAAAATAAATATGAAGTTCATACATGAATCCACCTAACATATTTTTACAATCGAATATTCATATATCTAATTATATTATCAATAAAACAAAATCATTGCACATATATTAGCCTTCTTGAGAGAGAATGAGAGACAGAGAGAGAGGGAGGGGTAGGTGAGGCAGTGTTTATAATTCTGGTTAGAATGCCTTTTTATCATAAATATTACGTTTCAGTTTCTGGCCTTGTATTTTCTTAGGTTGATAATTCTGATCATTTGTAAAAGATCTTTCTGTATGGGTCGTGAGAATGATGTCATAGTAAAAACTGGGTCACGACTGAAACTGTTTGAAGAACCCTGCTTTAAACTATTGGTGATTCGATACTGTTCACAGTGTATGCTTCATTCATTCCTCCTGACACATGTCGTCTCTACCTGATCATTCGTTACCCTCTTATATACTGTAGCTCCGCCCACATTTCTCTCCTTCTCTCCCACTAACATCCCCCCTCCCTCCACCTGCAACTGTTGCCAGATCAGACGAGGCCCAAACCAAGTCGCTGGTGGATGGGGTGTGGACCCTTGATATGTCTGGAGCTGTACCTCCGCTATGTTGGAGGAATTGTGGAGATTACTCTCCGTTAAGGGGTTGAGAACAACGCCTATCACCCAATGTGTAATGGGTTATGTGAGACGTTTAATGGTACTCTCAAGAAGATGTTGAGGAGGATGACAGTAGAGCAGCTTAAGGAATGGCCCAGGTACAGTTGAGCAAGTAGGAAGTGCAAGAAAAATATGAATGTATATGGCCACATCTTCACTACCACTCAAAGTTCAGCCAATCACGTTCCACCTAACATTGGCTTTGAATTCTCAGTTATTCATTCATAAATTTACGAGGGATTATACTACAAAGAACTACCAGATGTTGAAATATATAGCTAAATTTGTCTTGCACTTTCTACTTGCTCAACTGTACAGTCGGCGGCAGAAGTCCTGTCGCCTCACCGAGACGCACAGTGTTCATGGACTCGAGAAATACGCATGTTTTCTATACCTAATAATATCGAGTCTATGAACATTGCGTGCCTCGGTGAAGCAGGTGAGGCGACAGGACTTTTGCCGCCGACTGTACATTTCGCCTTTACTGTTCGCATATCGCAAAGCCCCTCAAGCATCGTTACAATTTAGTCCATTCGAGTTAGTGTATTATAAACCTGCCCGAGGACCACTTCAGGTTCTACGTGAACTTTAGGACGATGAGGAATCGGATCCCACGGTGAAAACCACATATTCTTATGTTATTGATTTGGCAGAACGTCTGCAGAAGACATGCGAGCTTGCAAAACAGGAGTTAGTTAAAGCGAAAGAGCTTCAGAAGTCTTACTATGATAAGAAGACTAAGCTCCGAAATCTGCAGGTAGGTGGAAAGTGCCTCGTTTTGTTACCGACAGCTCACAATAAGTTGTTGGCTCAGTGGAAGGGTCCCTTTGAAGTAGTGAAGAAGGTAAACGACCTTAACTACATAGTTAAAATCAGAGGTGACGCCAAACGATTCCACATTATTATGCTTAAGGAGTACTATGCAACCCATCACGAGTGTACTTCTATTATGACCACAGTTGGTGCGGGCTGCTATAACATTACTTCTGAGCAGCATGAATTGTTAAGACTAGTCCGTGGTAATTTTTCTCCAGCGGTAGACATGGCTAATGCTACCGTAGTGTTTCCCGAAGCAGAAAGGGAATACACTCCACATACGACCAAAGCGTGTCGATGTGAATTTGGGACAGATATCCTGGTGTCTCGACGTTTGAGACTGCATAAGAAGATGCATAATGGAAGGAAATGCGAACGTTGGAGTAGGAAATAAGCGAGTAAATACTTCGTAGCGAAGTTACCCTCTTCGTACGTAGGAGATAATCAGGCAAGGGGGTTTTCCCTGGTTATTTCACTCTTTAATATTATTACCTCTCCGAGTGCAACGAGCACAAATCCTTGTCCAAACTCAGGTTTGCCAGTTTACCTCGGTCTGATATTTGGATAATTCGATGATATATGTATTGTATTTTTTGTGTTACCTTATCCAAGACTCAGATTTAGAGGGGCTCCCTAGTCTGAGGCTTGGATTGTTAACTAATATATAAATTGCCTTCCAAAATATTATATATATATTGCCTTCCAGAATATTTATTGCATTTTCTTACACAATGAATTACATACACCACACTTAATATCTTGGTTAAATGTGTACAAATTGTACTAAGAAGGAATCACCAGGAATGTTCATTCTTGTCTCGGAGTTTCTCCTTATAATTGAAAGTTAACGTAAATATTGGAAGTTTTCCACTAATTGGCAAGTGTGAATACTCACCTGGTGATAGTCATTGACACATACAAGAGTGAGTGAAGTGTGGATGAATGTACTAGTGTAAAGTTATACATGCAATGCGTCGTACCACTTCACGAGTATTAAACATCGCGTGGAGCGATGGCTTTTTGTGTGTGCGAATGTCATGAGTCAGTCGTTGACTCGTGGCATAAATGATAATATCGTAGCATAGAGACAGGGCTTATTTGAGCAGGCAGTGTATATATATATTGTCCACTGGTCTAGCTAGCTTAGGAAATTTCCGCTAGCAGTAAGTTAAAGCGTAGACGCGTCCTCTGTAACCGTCGTTTCGTCCGTAGTCTTTCGCTCGTGTTATCGAAGGAATTAATCATGCCGAGATGGATTAATTTTCTTAAAATGCATATGATTCGTGAAGTGGGAAATCATAGAGAATTAATCATACGTCATATATCAAAATTGCATGTATAACTAATGTGTATATGTAGTATAAGATGTAAACTTAGTTAGTAGTTGGTGAAGGCCTTCGAGCAGTTGTATGTGCCGTCAGGATGTGGTTGGTAGACACGCCGTTGCCAAGCCAGCCAGAGTAGCCTGTTTGAAATTAGTTCGGCTTTACACCCGGGGTAGTACACACGTACAATTGCCTGCACTTATAACTGGTACAGGACTAGAGGACTGATAATGATGAATGTACCAGTTATAAGTGCTGGCAACTGTACATAATGCACGTACTTGCTTTCTTACCTGGCCCTTTGTCTCTCGAGACGAAGAGATGACCAGAAGCTGAATAATTCAGTAAGACTACCAATATTCCCAAAGCTTCACGGTTATTTATATATTATTGATCGATTGCAACAGATAATTGATTGGTAATATGGTAAGAAGGGAGCCGGTCTCAGTCGTTAAGCCATTGTGTATTGACATTGAAAATTTATAGTGTAAAGACATAATATTTATTACTGAGTCTATGTAACGAATCTTGGTTGAGATATACCGAACTCGAGCGTTAGATTGCAATTTAAATAATATTTGAAGTAAATTGAGTAGGAAGGTCTTGAAATAGCACCTAACAATTAATTTACACAGTGTTAGATTTGATTAATCACAGTGAGTAACGTAATCTAGGTTATCGTAAGAAAATCGACTGAACAATCAAAGAAAATTATTCGAGGAAACAGTACGAGAACATTACGAGACCTTGAAAGAAAACGAGTGCCGTATTTATTGATATTATTACGATATTAGTTAGTTAGCTATTCTTGGTTGGAAGTGTATGCGAGTGTTAATAATTTATTAATTGTTTATATTGGTGCACGACTGATTTTAATAAATATAGTAAAGTAATTGTAATTGGTTGTTTCATACACCTTCAATTCTGTTGTTACTATTATAAGTGCATATACACCGAAAGAACCCACGTAAATAAATATATGTTGACGGGATTGAGATGAAAAGGGGATAATTAACCTCTGCAGACGTTCGTTGAGCCAACACAACGAAAGTCCACGAATAAACCCGGGTAAGGTAAGTTACATTACTTACATAATTTATTAATTATACTAATAAAAATCTTAATTCACCGTTACAACAGGATGACGCCTTGCTGGAGGCCGAGAACTGGAGACCGCAGCCTTAGCCAGGGCGTCAGCCTGCTCATTCCCATTGACACCCACATGAGCCGGGATCCAACAAAATGTAACTCTGCGGCCACGATAACCCACGAGGACAAGCCACTCGAGAATGGCTAACACCAGCTGATGGGAAAAGTTAAAATTGCACAAGGCCTGCAAGGCACTACAGGAATCGCTAAAAATAGTAAAAGAAGGCTGAGGGAGAATTAAAATCACTTGGAGGGCATATAAAATGGCTAAGAGCTCGGCAGTAAAAATTGATATGACAGAAGGGAGCCTGCCTCCTCTGCAATAGTCAGGAAAGACAACTCCAAAGCCAACTCCAGCATCAGACTTTGACCCATCAGTGTACACAGGGATGGACTCCCTGTGAGTGAAGGCATGTTCAAAAAAGAGGGAACAAGCCACTGGAGGAGGAAGAGATTCCTTCTTGTCTGAAAAGCAGGTGCAGGGGAAGACTTCTGGAAGAAGCCATGATGCCACCCTGGGGACCCGCAAAGGACAAATAGGGAGGTCATCAATGCCCATTTCCTCCATAGCCTTCCTGACCCGGAAGCCAAATGGCCATAGTGTGCGAGGATGTGAAAGGTAGTACTGAGACATGATATCAGATGACACCGCCAAGCAGGAATGGGAGTCAGGAAGTTGATGTAATCGATGCCAACAACGAACCATCAAGGACTGGCGACGGAGATCAAGAGGTGGCTCATCAGCGTCCAGGGATTGGAGACGACCTAAAGGCTCTGGTCATCAGACGTACTCCAGCATGATGAACAGGGTCTAAAACTCTGAGACGGGCATCAGTGGCATAGGAGTACACCTCACACCTATAGTCGAGTTTTGACCTAACATGGTATAGGTGGAGGAGGTTGGCTCGATCAGCCCCCCAGGATGCATGGCCCAGGACCCTCAACATGTAAAGAGCCTTGAAGCAAGAGACCTGAAGTGAATGTAAGTGGGGAACCGAAGTCAAACGTTTGCCAAACAGGAGACCCAAAAAGCGGGTATCCGATAACGATATATGAATAAGTCTGGATCAGGATGGACGCCTTGGATGCAGCAGAAGTGCATAGCAACTGTCTTGGTAGGAGAAAATCGAAACCCATGAGAACCAGCCCAACGCCACACCCTGTCAAGGGCAAGCTGCATGCGCCGCTTTACCACTGACATACAGGAAGCAGCAAACCAGACCGCCAGGTCATCAACGTCTATCGAGTTGGCTATACCTTCTGGAAGGGATGAGGCAATGGCAATAATTGCTACTGCAAACAATGTGACACTGAGGATGCTTCCCTGGGGGACGACCTCATCCTGTGCAACGGATGCTGAGAGGGCTGTACCAACCCTCACAGAAAAACTGCGACCACTGAGAAACTCCATAAGAAAGCGTGGAAGACGACACTGCATGCCATATGCATGTAGTTGCTGGAGGATGCCATATTGCTGTGTAGTGTCATACGGTTTCTCTAAATCAAAGAATACACAGACAAGGTGTTGATGTCATGCAAAAGCTTCACAGGCAGCAGCTTCCTACCTGACCAGAGCGTCTGTAGTGGAACGGTGTTTACGAAAGCCAGACTGGGACGGAGACAAAAAATAACCCCGTTCCAAGAAGTATGCCAGTCTGACATTCACCATCTTCTTAAATAGTTTACAGTGACAGGAGGTCAAGGCAATTGGTTGGTAATAGAGTCCTTGCCCCACTTGGGGAAAGGAAGGATGGTAGCAACCCTTCACCCAGAAGGGAAGACACCCTCCAGCCATATTATTTTATAATATTATAAAGCTAAAGGAAATGAAATCGCCTCCTTACCCAAGTGTCGCAACATTGCATATGGGATGTTGTCTGGCCCAGGAGAAGTGTTGCCGCAGAGAGAGAGAGCAGAGTGCAGGTCTCTCAGGGTGAATATATAGTTATAATTTTTATTCTTCTTCCCTGAGAAATCCAAGACAGTGCGCTCCTAGGCTCTCAACTCATGCCTGACACCCAGAGGTCGAGAGTCACGGCTGGAGACTCTTGCAAAAGCCTCCCCCATGGTATTGGCCACTGTCTAGCCCGAACCCTTGCACGTTGAAAGAGTTAAGTCTCGCCGATTGTGACAAAGGCGAGAGAAAGCAGCGTACTTCTCCCGCACAGCAGTAGTGCAGGCTGGTGACCACCAAGGGACAGGACGTTTGGAAAAGTGGCCAGAAGTTTTATGGATAGAGTTGAAATATGTTACAGCCTGGTCAGAGCTACCAAAATCTGCTACAGAAGAGACCGAAGAAGTTAGCTCTCTAAAAAACTGCCAGTCAGCCTTCTCTAATCTCCACCTAGAAAGACGAGACTGTGGTTCATACCTGTTATTTTCTAAAAGAATAGGAAGTGGTCACTGCCATATAAATCGGGAAACACACTGCAAGTAAAATCCAACAGAGAACTGGGTGAGCAGAGGGAAATGTCAATGGCGGTAAAAGTCCGAGTAGCACTATGAAAATGAGTCACATCACCCGTATTTAAAACCCCTAACCCCTTATCCTTAACAAAAGAAGCCAAGAAAACACCCCTTGGGTTGACCGACCTATCACCCCACAGAGGATGA
The DNA here is from genome assembly GCA_033782935.1 of Petrolisthes cinctipes. Classification (NCBI taxonomy): domain Eukaryota; kingdom Metazoa; phylum Arthropoda; class Malacostraca; order Decapoda; family Porcellanidae; genus Petrolisthes; species Petrolisthes cinctipes. The sequence goes on from JAWQEG010001216.1 coordinate 456,993, forward strand.
CGACCATAAAAATCACCCAATAAAATATAGCGAGTACAAATATGATCATCCTCACTTTCTATGGCTCGTATATCGCAGATCGCATTAACATTAACCCCATCTCTTTTGAGGTGAAGCCGTTTGTTGAGCGTCCTTTGCAGTGTTTCTGTTGTTATGAGTTTGGTCATGGGAGGAGGAACTGCAACAACTGTTCCCGGTGTGGTAATTGTTCTGCTCTTGACTTGCATCTTACTTTTAAGTGTTAGTCAGAGAGTTACTGCTTTTGCTTCAGGGATGCTCACCCCTTACGTTCTCTCCAATGTAATATGTACACTCGCGGTCGGAAGTTGTGTCCCGATTCCCTGACACGATTAATCGCAACCAGACGAGGCTCGAAATTTCGAACAACGGTGCACACTGCACATCTTTCTTCACAACGTACCATTGTTCGAACCTTCGAACTTGGCCTGGTTATGATTCATCATACCAAGGGATCAGGACACAACTTCTGACAGCGAGTGTACCTCCTTGAGCAAGATATCCTCCACTTGGTTAACACCCAATTCATTAGTATTGGTAGTGCCAGACAGCAACTCAACTTCAGGTGACAGAAGGATGGTGGTGTGAAGACATACGCCTCCTCCCTTCTCCCTAAATCGGTTGCAACACCCTCTCAACTCTCTCAAGAAGTGGCTGCTTCTTGCTCTAGCGAGAGCGTTTCTAAGGTTTCACTACATAATAGTTTCTCAGTCTTGGAAACTATATTAGACACTCATTTTGGTGACCCTTCAACTGATGACAATTTTCAGACTTTAGCTAAAGGTGTCCATGTGGTAGAGGTTCACGCTGCCACACGCTCTGCAAAAAGGAAACCTAAGTCACCTAAACGGTCACAAAGACTTTTTTTTTTTTCCTTTGGGGCACGACTCCATAGATGATCCTCTTTGCAAGGCAACCGTCTTTGTGGACTCATCCATAGTTTCCTCTCAATTTCCCCAGAAGCGTTCTTGTGGTTCTGATGAATCTCTATATTCAACAGATGTTCCCCCTCGCAAGCTTCCTTCGGGATCATCAGAGGGGCGTGAAGTTAATGTGGATGCCTCGGATGTTGTGACTTCAAAAGATTCAGTTTCTCTTCTGCTTTAACAGCTTCCACCTGTATTATGGATGTTGATGTATCTGTCTGTGTCAGTGATACCACTGCTGTACAGGACAATTCCAATGTAATTGTTTCAAAGAATATCCCATCTCATATACCTTCATCTTCTTCTAAAATATCAGATGCTTCAGGAACTCGTCTACGGGTCTCAATTACTGCCCCAAGTACTACTCCTTGGGGTTGCTCTTCTTCTAGTGGCCCAGGATTAGACAAAACTTATCGTTTGCGTAAACCCTCAGGTCAAGGTGGTAGTGGGAAGTACCTCCGTGAGGCTTCCCAAAAATCAGAACTAAAGTAACACTGTTCAAGGTCCTTCAGCGGAATTGCCGTGGCTTGTGTGCTTCTTGGTAGGAACTGCGCTTTCTTCTCTCTAGCTTCTCTCCTGCATGTGATTCTCTCCAAGAGACAATGCTTGGGGACTACATTCCTGCCAGTCCTCCGGCATACTCTACATTTTATTCCAATTCATTTGAAGGGCAGGGTCATCATGGTGGCTCTGCTTTACTAGTTCGCTGAGATGTTCCATGCACGAGCCTGAAACTTGACACTCCGCTCCAGGCTGTCGCAGTTAAGGTTTTTATTGGCCACCCGTACACTGTGTGCTGTATATACCTTCCTCCTAGTGTTACAGTTGAGAGGGGTGATCTCAACCGTTTTGTACGGGACCTTCCCTCTCCCTTTATTTTATTGGGTGATTTTAATGGTTGTCATCCTCTGTGGGGTTGTTCACGTTCGCGATACATGATACACCTATGGGTGGTGGAATATACCGTTAGGGCTGAAAGCAGTTCATGCCAGTTTCATTAGACACAACATCCTGTAGCAGCGTGAGGGAATCTTCCATGCTGAGCTACTGATTGCTAGATTCACTCTGTAATTATCTATACGTTAATCTCTATACTATAATCAACTCCATATTGTCATCTTGTATGTAGAGAAAAGGACAATATATATTTACTCACATTATTCTTATATAAACTTGTATCTAACTTGTCTATATTTCATATGTAAGCTTAGCATTGTAAATACCATCATTGCAATCTATCATCTTGGGAAGGGCGTGGCACTGTATGCCACGAGCGAGGAGTGTGAGAGAGGAAAGGCGCATTACACGCCCTGCCCTGGCGAAAACAGGTTCACCTCCTACCTTGTCTATATAACCTGTAACCTGTACCTGATATACTTAAGTAAATTGAGACAAGTCCACGAGTTTACTCTAAACCTTGAGTAACTAACTTAGTTCCCCAGGAAGACTAGAGTGGTAGTTCAGAGCAACGGTGGTAAGTTGGCTGAAACCAGAGGTCTACATCAGGGTAATAAGTAATACTAGCCCAAGAGTAAATGAGTTTCCAGCAGGTATTTCCGAGAGAAGCTGAGGCTGAGTTTGGACAACCCCACGAGTACAGGGTGACAGTTCGGTCAACCCCAGGGGTGCTTTATTGGCTTCTTTTATTGAGGATGAGGGATTAGGGGTTTTTAATACGGGAGATGTGACACATTTTAATAGCCCTACTGGGACTTTTTCCGCCATTAATATTTCCCTCTGCTCACCCAGTGCTCTGTTGGATTTTACTTGGAGTGTGTTGCCCGATTTATATGGCAGTGACCACTTCCCTATTATTTTAGAAAATAACAGGTACGCACCACAAGCTCGTCTTCTTAGGTGGAGATTAGAGAAGGATGACTGACAGTTTTTTTTTTAGCTAACTTCTTCGGTCTCTTCTGTAGCCGATTGTGGTAGCTCTGACTAGGCTGTAACATATTTCATTGATATACTCTACTCTGCTGCTCTCAACTCTATCCCTAAAACTTCTGGCTACTTTCCCAAATGCCCTGTCCCTTGGTGGACACCAGTCTGAACCACTGCTGTGCGGGAGAAACGCCCTGCTTTCTCTCGCCTTCATCGCATTCGTGGGGACCCAACTCTCTTAGAGGACTTTCAACGTGCAAGGGCTCGGGCTAGACGAGTTTTAAAAGAGGCACGACGTGCATGTTGGAAGGACTATGTGTCTTCAATTAATACTAAAACTTCACTTACCCACGTGTTCAGGAGAGTCCGTAAGATGGCGGGGAAGTTTTCTCCTTGTTCTCCACCTGTTCTTAAGGTCAATGGAATTAAGATCATGGATGGTTTACCAGTGGCCAATACCATGGCGGAGGCTTTTGCTAGGGTCTCTAGCCATGACTCTCGACCTCTGGCTGTCAGGAATAAGTTGAGAGCCCAGGAGCGCACTGTCCTGGATTTCTTGGGGAAGGCGTATTAAAATTATAACTATATATTCACCCTGAGAGACCTGCACTCTGCTCTCTCTCTCTGTGGCGACAATTCTCCTGGGCCAGACAATATCCCATATGCAATGTTGCAACATTTGGGTGAGGAGGCGAACTCATTTCATTTAGCTTTATATAACAGAATATGGCTGGAGGGTGTCTTCCCTTCTGGGTGGAAGGTTGCTACCATCCTTCCTTTCTCTAAGCCGGGCAATGACTCTAGTGTTGCCCTCAAGTACCGACCAATTGCCTTGACCTCCTGTCTCTGTAAACTATTTGAGAAGATGGTGAATGTCAGACTGGTATACTTCTTGGAACAGGGTGATTTTCTATCTCAGTCCCAGTCTGGCTTTCGTAAACACTGTTCCACTACAGACGCTCTGGTCACGTTGGAAGCTGCTGCATGTGAGGCCTTTGCATGACATCAACACCTTGTCTGTGTATTCTTTGATTCAGAGAAAGCGTATGACAATAGATGGCAATATGGCATCCTCCAGCAAGTTCATGCATATGGCATGCGGGGTTGCCTTCCGCGCTTTCTTAAGGAGTTTCTGAATGGTCGCAGATTTTCTGTGAGGCGGCCACCCCGATCCAGACTTATTCATGTATGGTCATCGGATACGTTGTGTCGATGAGACTCACTTTTTGGGTGTCCTTTTTGACAAATGTTTGACTTGGGTTCCCCACTTATGTTCACTTAAGGACTCTTGTCTCAAGACTCTTAACCTGTTGAGAGTCTTGGGCCATACTTCCTGGGAGGCTGATTGGGCCACCTTCCTCTGCCTATACCATGTTTTTATTAGGTCAAAACTCGACTATGGGTGTGTCAGGTCGACTCATTTAACCCCGTATGTTACGGTACTTTTGGGGAATGGTATCTCAACCGTTTTGCTTGTTTGCAATTAGTTTAAGGAACTGCATCATTCAGTGTCCTAGGTTTTGCTTTGGCATTAATATGTGTTGTAATTTGAATTATTTCTTTGTATTATTAGTATTTATACCTGTGTGTATTTTGTGTATTTTACTGGGGTATGAAACTGCACTGATAATGACTTGGGAAGCTGACTGGTTTGTCAAAGCTTCACCGGGTCCATGGCTCGCTTCATCTGGGAACCAAGTTGGCGAGGTGGATGGGATACAGGAGACGTGGCAGAAGGCCGACAGTCCCGTGGTGGACAGGACAGCGTGTCCAGGAGTCCCGTTTGTGGGGGATACCAGCAGGATTACAGAACACAAGAGAACGTGACTCTACACTGCACTGGAGGCCCCAGAGTGTATACACATATTGTCTCATGTAAATAATTGTACATTAACGGTGGTGGTTAAATGTGTAGTAAAGGAAGAAAAGTACTTACGTGTTCGTTATTCTCCGACACCACTCTGGTCTCCCGTAAGAACTTGACAGGTGTTAGGTGTACTCCTTTGCCACGGATGCCAGTCTCAGAGTTTTAGACCTTGTTCTTCATGCTGGAGTACGTCTGGCGACCGGAGCCTTCAGGTCATCTCCAATCCCCAGTCTCCAGGTGGACGCTGATGAGCCACCTCTTGGTCTCCTTCACCAGTCCTTGATGGTTCGTTGTTGGCATCGATTACATTGATTTCCTGACTCCCTTACCTGCTTGGCGGTGTCATCTGATATCATGTCTCAGTACTACCTTTCAAATCCTCGCACACCATGGCCCTTTGGCTTCCAGGTCAGGAAGGCTATGGAGGAGATGGGTATTGATGACTTCCAGATTTGTCCTGTGCGAGTCCCCAGGGTGGCTCCATGGCTTCTTCCAGAAATTTTCCCCTGCACCTGCTTTTCAGACAGGAAGGAATCACTTCCTCCTCCAGTGGCCCATTCCTTCTTTTTAGAACATGCCTCCTCTCACAGGGAGTCCCTCCCAGTGTACACTGATGGGTCAAAGTCTAATGCTGGTGTTGGTTTTGGAGTTATCTTTCCTGACTTTTTACTGCCGAGCTCTCGGCCATTTTATATGCCCTCCAAGTAATTTTTACTCTCCCTCAGCCTTCTTTTACTATTTTTAGCGATTCCTGTAGTGCCTTGCAACCCTTGTGCAATTTTAACTCTTCCCATCCCCTGGTGTTAGCCATTTGCGAGTGGCTTGTCCTCCTGGGTCGTCGTGGCCGCAAAGTTACATTTTTGAGGGTCCTGGCTCATGTGGGTGTCGGTGGGAATGAGCGGGCTGACGCCCTGGCTAATGCTGCGTTCTCCAATTCTCGGCCTCCTGTCAGGCGTCATCCCTTTCCGGCAGTAGACCTTCGACCCTACATAGATACCGCAAGTCGTTTCTGCTTGCAGGACAGATGGGACGCCGTCGTGGCTAACAAGCTCCGGGACATCCACCAGCGCCTTGGTTTGTGGAGCTACAGCGGCCTGTCCCGCCGGTGGGAGACGGCTCTTGTCCATCTCCACATTAGCCATATACTTTTGACTCATGGCTTTTTAATGGAGAGGGCTCCCTCTCCTTGCTGTGATGATTGTCTGGTTCCTCTAACAGTAGGGCATCTTATTGTCAAGTGTCCCAGCCTTGGAGACTAATTGTGATTTTATGATGTAATGGTTTTTGGATGGTTTGATGTTTCTTAAATCGACAGGTTCATTTAGTAAAAATGTGCTTTTTAGTTTGTGTCTTTTAATCATGCTGCCTATCCCTTTCGGGGTAATAAAGCCTATATAATGTATGTTCATGTTTTATTAATTATGTAGATGGCCATTTTATGTTCAGCGGTTTATGACCCTAGCTGTTGCGCCACCAGATGCTTAGTTTCATCAAAAATCAATCAATCAGTCAATCATGTGAAGGTGGGTCGGGAAGACTCCAGACAACAACAATATGGCTAATAGGTTAACTATCTTGGAGAAAACAACGGGCAGAGCACACACTATGGTGCCACTTGGCAAGTTTTGGGTCAACATCAATAGTAGAACGTGTTAGGATGTAGCTGGGGAACATACGAGGCTTCTCGGGTAAGTCTTGAAGAATGAGAGACAGAGACAAAAATTCACCAGCCTTGACTATATCAATTTTTTTTTCTTCTAATTAATTGCGCCGTAGTGTCAATCAACAGGCAGGCAACAGTACATACGGGTAGGCTAGTCCCATGAGAATCCAATGGCTACAGCCACATGCACACACACACACACACACACACACACATCACGAAAACATAACAGAATGAAGCACAAGCATACAGACAAATATTTACATTATGACCTACTGAAATCCACCAAAACGAGGGTGGCGTACCAGAAGTTCCTCCAAAACCGGATGGTTCAGCAGGTGTTGACAAACCACATCAAGTGGCAGGCCCCGGGGCAACAAGTGTCGGACAGTGTGACAGGCCAGGCAATAGTGCTCTATAGTGTTAGAACGAGGGGCTCGACACAAGCGACACTCAGTGAAGGGAGGCTCACCTTGTATCCCAGGAACCTGCCACGGTGGCCGGTAGCCAAGCCTCAAACGAGCAGAGACTACATTGTGCCTCCGAACCATGAGGCCTCGACGACGGTAAGAATATTTGTGACTGCATACAGACTCATAATGGGTGATGGAGATGCTGAAGGGCCTCTCTGCATCCCTGCATCTCCTGCAAGGAGGAGAGCGAAGGAGCGGACTCTCGGGAGGTAACATGTCACGAAGAGAGAACGTCCAACACCTCGAGGAGGCAGATGGCAAGCTTCCTTTGCGAGTGTGTTAATTGTACCATTGTGACGTCAAGTTACGATGTCGAAATAAGGCCAAAAACGATAAAATCTGCTGAATAACAATAGAGTGTGTGGGCTGAACAGTAGAGAGGGAATGAAGGGCAGGTTTAGAGTCACAAAAAATGGCAGCATTTACTCCACGTTGACAAACAAGACTATCAGCATCCAGAATGGCATACAGTTCACACAATGTTGAGCTAGAGTGGTTACAGATACGACGGCCAACCCAGCCCCCTGGAGGTGACTCCATGTCAGGTGAGAAAACGGCACAACGTGCTGTACCATCCACCTGCAATGAGCCATCAGTGTAGAGGCAGTATGGATCTGTGATGGAGGACGTCACTGTTTCTATGTATTTCAGAGATGGAAGTAGGTGTGAAGCTTACATCAGGTGTTGGTAGCATCCACGGAGGGGGCCCTGGGGAGACGTCTGCCACCATTATATCTATATTAAGACTACGGAGCATAGAGGAAACAGACCTTATAAGAGTACATCCATCAGGCAGGATGGGAGGGACAGGGGAGTTTGGTCTAAGAGAAGTCCTGACTAACTAAGAGTAATGGGGTAAAAGATGTGGGAAATGGAGGCACTTGACTGTGAAGCAAGTAACATTACAATAAATACTCTCAACTAATGGGGGAAGACACAATTCACGCTGCATGTTCACTATCCTGGTCGACATTGGACACCCGAGAATTATTCTCATTGCTCTATTCTGAAATTTTTCTTATTTTTCAAGAGTAGCCCTGGGAAGATACATCAGAACAGGGGAGAGGTACTCAACAACTGAACGGATAAAAGCAATATGGTTAGTCCTGGCTACTGGGATGGAGATGCCCGAGGAGTTGTTAGTGAGCCATTGAAGTGGTGTAAGTCGGCGCTGGAGATGACTCAATAAGTTCTGGACAATGGGATGGTCTTGAGGTCTGGCAGGGACAATCAGCCAAATATTGACTGGCGCGCCCAGGTAGCGGTACTGGGAACACATGGGAATGACAGTCCCTCCAATGGTGAATACTGGCCAAGCTTGAGGAAGGCGGCAGGTGAATATTTTGCTCTTATCTGGTGAGACAATAATGCCACATTGAGAGGAGGCCACAGAGAAGGAGTCAAGAAACCGCTGGAGATCACTTGCTGAGGTAGAATGAACACAGATATCATCAGCATAGCACGTAATTGTAGTTCTAGGAATATCAGGGAGAGAAGTGAGCAGCCGATGCATCAGAATATTAAATAACAATGAGCTGAGAACACCCCCTTGAGGCGTACCAAGATGAAAACTTTGAAAAGGACTGAGCGCACCACTGAAAAACACACAGGTGGTCCTGTTTCTCAGGTAGCCCCGAATCCACCATAGTAGATTACCCTTTATCCCAAAGTCAACCAATTGATCCAAAATGACATTTCTATTAGCAACATCGAAGGCACTTCGAAGATCAATGAAGTCCACTACACTGTCCTTGGAAAGGCGAGAGTACAGGTCGGCTAGGCAGTGGTGTGTGCTCCGCTGGGGAAGGAAACCAAAAAGCCATGGAGAAAGGCGATCTTGCAGTCTGTACATGAGACAATTGAGTAAGATTCTCTTCATAACCTTACAAAAACAGGAAGTAAGGGAAATAGGCCTGAACTTTGCAGTGCCTGGGTTAGGGATGGGTATTATTGTGATGCTGGTCCATGCTCGTGGCACACAATTATCATGAAGACAATGATTGTACAGTCGAAGTAGAGGGTTCCCAGGAACTTGTTGAAGTAGGTGCAGCACAGCATAAGTAATAGCACCATCAACAGGGTAAGAAGCTTTACCCCAAGAGAGAGCATGGCGCAACTCCTTCTTAGTTATCTGCTCTGCATCATCGTCATCATCTTGCAACAGAGCAGACATTAGATGTAGCCAATGGACAGCAGTACGGGAAGCGATTACATCTTGTATGTGGATGAGTAGACTGGCTGGGGTAGATTGTTCTGACCAGGTATTGACAAGTTGTTGGGCATAGTCGGCGGGAGTATGATGACGAGCAGTCTCCGGCGTCATTTTAACAACCCGACAGAAGAAGTGCCACATAGAAGCCACACTTGTTTGCTGGTTGATGCTGTCCGTGAACCGCTGCCAAGACTCAGTGTGAGCACACTCCTGCAGGGCAGGAGGAGATCAGGGGTTGGGTTGGCTTGAAACAATAGGCCATCATGTTCAGCCTCCTCCTTTGCCTCCTGTATGCGTGTGTCCAGGAGTGGGCAGTATGGCGATATTGGAGGTGTGGCCGGGAGACATATAGCCCATAAAAGTCATGAGTAGCAGATACAAGATCAGAGTACAACTGTTCAGCTGATGATATGTCAAATGTAGGGAATACATGGGCCATAAATGAGATGTAAGTCAGGCAATATTTTTGGGGCACAGCAATATGCAAACGAGTGGCTGAAGCACTTGACCCAGCAGGTAGAGAATAATGAAACCGAAGAGCGATGTGATCAGAGAATAAGTCTGACACGGAGGAGTACTGGACCTGAGATGCTAAAAGGCCAGGCAAGAGGATGTAATCCAGAGTACCTCCCCGGCAGTGAGAGGCACCGCCAGTGTTCCAGCATGTCAGATGATGCTTGCGGATGTATGGAAGGAGACGAACACCATTACGATTAATAGAGCCAGAACCATCAACCAAATCAAAATGCCGAGCATTAAAATCTTCCATATACACCATACCACGCACTGTTGGAGAAGGAAGAGCCTCAAGAGTGAGTCTAGCTGGGGCAGAATAGACATTACATAATTGGAGTACTCCATTCCCAGGTAGAACCTCAAACAGCTGAAAGGTCATGTCAGGATCAGAGGAGGTACGGAGAAGGCGATGTGGCAAGGAGCTATGTATGTAATTCAGAAGACCATTCCTTGCCAGATGAACATATGGCACATAACCTGAGAGGGGAGGAGCTTGCCCAGCAGCGTGCGGCCGTCCTGGAAATGCTTCCTGGAGAAAAATAACACTAGGATGATGACGAAAAACATAAACCTTGAGTTGAGTGAGCTTAGCATAACTGGTTTATACCACACACATTCCAGGAGATGACATCCAGCCAGCAATCACTAGCGAGGTAGAAGTCCTGTGAGTGGGGGCAGATGAGCGACCTGGAGAAGATGAAGGACCAGGAGAAGGGACTGACTCGAAAAGCTTTTCAAGGCGAGATGCAACAGTATCCATCTTTTCGGTAAAGGTAGTAATAGTTGAGATGATGGCCTGCTGAGCCTCGACCAAGGTGGAGAGTTTGGAGTCATTGGCAGCCTGAGTGGCAACCAGCTCATCAATCCTGGCTTCAAGGGCAGAAAAGCGGTTCTCGAGAGCCGTACATCGTGCGATGAGGGTAGCAACAGACTTGCGAAGGGCCAGGTCTGGAGGCGAGGCAGGGCTGGTAGGAGGAGCAGTCTGGGGAGGTAGTGGTGGAGGCGGAGCAATAGTAGACACACGAGCTTGGACCCTACGTCAAGTACATCCATGCCACACGTTAACCCTGTAGCAACAAGGCTGGTCATTATGAAGTTTCCTCACCTCACACGGTGGAAGACAGGGGAGGAAATCAAAGAAAATCTCATTTGGAGGTGGGTCGGGTTGACTCCAGACAACAACAATACGGCTAATGGGGGAACCATCTTGGAAAAAACGATGGGCAGAGTACACACCAGGGTATCCCTTCGCAAGTTTCGGGTCAACATCAATAGGAAAACGGGTGAGGATGTAGTGTTGAAGAATGAGAGGCAGAGACAAAAATTCACCAGTCTTGACTCTATCAATGATGTCATGACGCTTCCTATTAGATGTAGACAAACCGGGAGGTGACAGCAGCCATCTTGACTTCAGCTAGTTCACGCTGCAGCTGGAAGGCCCTGTTGACATCAGACAACCAACGCAGCTTTGTGTCCGTAGATGGGTTCCCAGAGAGGGAGAGCTTGGGGCAAAAGCAGGAAGGTTGGACGAGGGGAAGGAGTTGGTATACAAAGAAACACCAGGGTGAGGCAGAGAAGGTACATCGTGCACAGCTGAAGCACCCTTGGCAGTCTTGGCAGCTGGAGGCAAACAGTCCACACTATCGGAATCCTGCAAGGAGTCGGACGAGGCATCAACAGGTCGCTTGGTAGAGGTTGAGGAGGTGGAAGGCTGCAACCTGAGCTGTGGAGTGACAGAGGAGAGGGGGGGGGGGAGGGTTGCGAGAAGGCAGCTCAGGCCAGTGGTCCTCAGTTGGAGACTCGTCTTCCTCCGACATTGCCAAGTTGGCCTCCAAGCAGGAATTCGTGCTCTCCATCAGGCCAGGCAAGGCCTAGATTGGAAGCAAACAACACGAACAACTAAACACTCAATCAGCCAGGGAAACCCACACACACACACAGACAATCACAACAAAACAATTCACAGAATAAACAACACCAGTAACACCACATAAACAACAACACACAAACAAGAACTCACAAAGAATGCAAACAACAAGACACAAACAAGAACGCTAAAATAACCCAAACAACAACACAACAAGAATACAGACAGAGCGCCACGAGAACGTCCACACTCCACCAGTGCTGGAGCGAGACTGACTCTATCAATGATGTCCTAACGCTTCCTAGAGATGTAGACGAACCGGGAGGTGACAGTTGCCATCTTGACTTCAGACAGTTCACACTGCAACTGGAAAGCCCTGTTGATATCAGACAACCAACGCAGCTTTGTGTCCGTAGATGGGTTCCCAGAGAAGGAGAGCTTTTCATTGCCATCTCTCGGGGCAAAAGCAGAAAAGTTAGACGAGGGCTCGGTGTGGGTATACAAGGAAGAAACACCAGGGTGAGGCAGAGAAGGTACAGTCCCGAGCTAATGGAAGGGAAACACCACCTTCGTCCAAACAAGCACATCCAAAGTTGTTTCTACTAGGCGAGTTATTGGGAAGAGGTTGAGAGTAAGGGAGTGTGAGTGGGGGGGGGGGGGGTAAAATTGTATTGAACCTTCTAGTTGTCACCATTCGCTTCAGTTTGACCAGCTTAGCCTTTTTCTATTCATGTTTACCTGTTTAAGAAAATTAGTTCATCTATTTTATTTCTTTCTAGTTATGTAAAATCCTGGTCTCCTCATAAGTTGATATTTTTAATATAATCTCTCCTTTCCACTCTGTTGTTACCAAGTTGTATAACAAGGGACGTGAGGGCAATAAGCTTTGTTTATTTTGCTTGTTATATTTGGCTCTTATAAAAAATGACCCTAGTAGTAGTCTGTCGCTGTTAATCATCGTATTAAAAAACTGTGTAACTAAATTACAAACATCTCTAGACAGTGATATATTTGAATAAAAGTTATCTCTCATAAAAATGTGCAGGTAAATAACAATCTTCATTATATTTTTGTTGTACTACTTTATTAACAGACTTCATAACGCTGTAGATCCGTGTGGCAGGAGCGAGATGACGATGACATCCACTTCACATATACATGTTAACTATGTCATGCAATGCAGTACTTTTATAACTTCAGACAATTATTTAATCACTACGTTTATTCGTAACCTGCAGATGTGTCATATTGACACATCTAATAAACGTACGAATTGCCTCACCTCAAACATTCTTTTGTTTTTCATTATTGCCGTTATTGAACTACAGTGTTACTGATGTTAAAGTAAGCATCTATGTGTTTTGTAATGATAAATAATTGTTTATATTTTCATTATAATGCTCTGTACAAATTAACAATATTATATCAAAGTCTTTGTAGCCTATTATAAAATAAACTATTTAAAAAATGGACAATTATTTTGCATATGTATTTTTTATACCTCGACCTCGGGACTGAAGGTCGTAAGCCTTCGCCTGAGACTCTTGCAAGGTCCCTAGATTATTAAGTGATGAAGCTTCGATATGTTGGTTGGTTGACATGTTTGTTTATACATGTCATAATAATCTTATGGATCTATATAGCCGCACAATATTCTATCAGTTACTTCACAGTCTATTCTAAATTACCATGGTATATAAAAAATGGAATATGATTTATGTTGGATCCCATTTTACCCAAAGTTAAGGCATATTTATCAATATATATTGATGTTGACTTGGTAACCGTCCACTATCAACCAGCCAGGTGGTTTCTCATCTCAGTCTGGAACCTGTACTCCCCTCCCCTCCCCTTTCTCTCTCCATCAGTCCCTCCTAACGCCTACCCCTCTCCCTTACTCTCCCCGTCTCCTCAATAACTCACCGGGGAGAAACAGCCGTGGATGTGCTTCTCTGGGCGATGGTGGTGTTTCCTTTCCATTAGCTCGGGACTGTACGTCGTGCACAGCTGAAGCACCCTTCGCCATCTTGGCAGCCGGAGGCAAACAGTCCACACCATCGGAATCCTACGAGGAGTCGGACGAGGCATCAACAGGTCGCTTGGTAGAGGTTGAGGAGGTGGACGGTTGCAGCCAGAGTTGCGGAGTGACCGAGGACAGGTTGGGGGGGGGGGGTTGCTCGAGGGCAGCTCAGGCCAATGATCCTTAATTGAAGACTCGTCCTCCGACATGGCCAAGTCTCTCCATCAGGCCAGGCAAGGCCTAGATCGGAAGCGAACAACTGAAAGCTCAATCTGCCAGGGACACACACACACAGAACCACAACAAAATAGAACACAGAACCACAACAGACAAACAACACCAAGAACACCACAGAAACAACAACACACAAACAATAACGCAGAAACAACACAAACAACAATGCATGCAGAGCGCCAGGAGAATGTCCACACTCCACCAAGGTTGAAGCAAGACTCATCCAGAAGTCTAAAGCATAAGCACGATTATTCCACTTGTGAATGGATGGTAGCCTCCATTTTCCAACATAAACTATCAGCCACAACAATAAGACAAATTTACTTAAAATATGAGAAAAACAATTTCAGTCTTGACGAACTGAATGATAGTTTACGAGAACTTGTGGCACATAGGGAAGTTGAATCCAAACACAAGCCCATACCCCTAACACAACCAGAGAACAGTTATCGTCTCAGAGAAAAACTAGGTGCATACTACAGCACTGATGTCCAGTCTAAGTACAGGGAAATCCAAACATATAGTTGCAAATTTCATGACGGAGTTCATTGAGACTCACAGTGCAGCAAATATAACTGTAACGAGTCGATGATTGACTCGTAACATAAAAATAATAATAATGATATTTCGTAAGCAAAGAGAATAGGGCTTATTAAACAAGGCAGAAGTTTCCACTGGTAAGTTAGTTAGCTTTATATTTATGTGGGTGGCGGTACAAGGCAGAAGGTTATGAAAGCACCGACTCATCCCTCTGTAACCAACGTTTCGTTCGTTGTCTCCCGCTCGTATTGTCGAGGGAATTAATCAAGCCGAGACAGTTAATTCCTTAAATTGCATTGATCGTGAAGTGGGAAAATCATAGGGAATTATTAATACGATGTTAATTAAAATTGCATGTATAACTAATGTGTATATATTATAGGATGTCAAGTTAGTCAGTATAAATAGGCCTCCAAACGAGTTTGTATGGCACCAGTGATATTGATCGCAGACGCGCCATTGCTCTGTGGATACGGCCCAAGCCAGTCAGCCAGCCAGTTTGAATTCAGTTCGGCCTCTTACCGACACGCGAGTGGTCACACATACGTATTGCTCGTTCTTGGGTCTATCTCTCTCTTATCTCGAATTTGTCTCTCGTGACGAAGAGATAACCAAAGTTGAAAGCTCGGTATCAATTACCAGTTTTTCCAAAGCTTTATGGTTATATATATTATTAATCGATTGCAACAGACAATTGATTGGTAAATAAGGTAAGTGGAGAGGGTTTTCCTACGAGGCCAGTCGAGGCTGCCTTGGATTCCATCAAGAAGGTACATGAGTATGAGTGATATTGTGTGTATCGACATTGAAAATTTAAATAGGTGTGAGGACATTCTTTAACTGAGTTTATGTAGAGATCTTGGTTTCAGATATTCCGAACTCGACAGTGTTAGTTTGGTATTTAATATTAATTAAAGTAATCGAGTAGGAAGGTCTTGAAATAGCACCTAATAAATAATTAATCACAGTGTTATACTTGTTTAATTATATGAGTTAATGTAAGCTAGGTTATCGTAAGAAAAA
This sequence comes from Petrolisthes cinctipes, assembly GCA_033782935.1. Taxonomy (NCBI): domain Eukaryota; kingdom Metazoa; phylum Arthropoda; class Malacostraca; order Decapoda; family Porcellanidae; genus Petrolisthes; species Petrolisthes cinctipes. The sequence continues at coordinate 472,236 of JAWQEG010001216.1, forward strand.
TTGACTGGAGAACAATAGAAAGAAAATTAAGGAAGACATTACGAGACCGTGAAAGAAAAACGAGTGCCGTGATTATTGATTATTGCGATATTAGCTAGCTATTTTTTGTTTGTGTGGAAGTGTATGCGTGTGGTAATAATTTATAAATTGCTTACATAATTTAATTGTTGGTGCAGGACTGAAATTACTAAATATAGTAAAGTAATCGTAAATTCATACACCTACAATTCTGCTAATACTGTATAAGTGCATATATAACGAAATGACTCATACAAATAAATTTATGTTGGCGGAAGTTGGGATAATAAAAGCGGATAATTAACCTCTGTTGACGATCGTTGAAACCAACACAGCGAAAGTCCAAGATAAGTCCGGGTAAGGTAAGAATTAACAGTAAGTAATTTTTACATCATAATCAATCAAATAATAAAAATCTTAATTTTCTTTCACAATAACACTGGTAAAGATCGAATTCAAAGACTAAAGTAATAAAACCAATGTGTGCGGTGCATGGGAAAGCTTAGTGTAAGGCCGTGCTCTGTTATTTTGCAAACATACAAGATGTGTCAAAGAGGACGACATCACATGGTTCTATGCAAAGCCTATAATAACAAACCACCTAACGCAGCGAATAAAGATAATAATCAGGTAGCGAAGGGTAACACACACACAACAAGTGCATGACTGACCAATATTACTACAGGGACAGTTGCTGCACGTCCCAACGTTGTAGCTCTGGCAACAGCTTTTGCTATGTCAAGAGAACGACCAGCAACTTATCAGGCTAATTTTGACCCTTGATCAGAAAGAACCCTCACCACTTAAGAGTTAGTTGAACGAAAGGGTATACCTATTACGTCAAAGGAATATATGGCACTATCAGGTTTTATGGGAACACCCCAAAGTCGGGAATATGATATTGTACAACCTGTACTACAAATGGGAAGCGAGAAAAGAGGATGACTGCAGTGACAGTGGAAGACTAACCCAAAACCATCGTAACATTAGGACTTACTGAAGTCGTTGATCACCTTACTTTTAAAGCCTAATTAAAGGCATCAAACTAGCCGAGCCAATTGTGAATTATGACAAAGTAGGACCCGTAGATATTCTTATAGGTCCTGGTAATTATCATGATTTCATCTCAAGACATACAGATGTTGTGGATGCACTATACATTTTTCAGTCACCTTCCGGATACATTGTTACCGGAAAATTCCCGAGTAAATATGGCAGTAAAACAAGTTCTGCTCAAACAAAAATAAAGGATCAGTGATTGTAATGAAAGTCACGGAGTCATGGGATCCATTGATATGTTATGGGATCTTTATGTTATAGGCATAGATCCTAAGCAACCACCTCCCAAGGACCAGACACCCTATTATGAATACTTGAATACTGTCAAGTTTGAAGAAGGGCAATATTGAGTAAAACTACCCTGGAGGATGACTAAGTAATTATCTTTTATAATGCCGTTTTCGGTAATTATTTATTCTATTGCTGTTTTATATTACAATGTTTTACCTTTACCCCCTAATTTAAAACATTCTAAGACATTTTTCTTCTATGACATTTTTTTTGCAAATGCCCCATTTCAAATGGGGCATTAGAGAGGAAGGGTTGTATTGGAAATTATCACAATATAATCCAGGATCAGTTTGAGCTTAAGTTCAATGAAAAAGTGGCAGTTTTTCGATTAAACAAGCCTTCGCATTACATACCGCATCATGCAATATTCAAGGACTCCAGTACTACACCACTGAGGGTAGTGTATAAATACAGTTCCAAGGCAAGCTTTCAGGAACCTACATTAAATTATTGTTTAATGATAGGACCTTCTCTGACCAAAAAACTGGGTAACGTTTATATTAAAATTTAGGACAAACAAATAAGGGTTTACAGTAGACATATCAAAGGCATTCTTAAGAATCGGTCTCTAAGAAGAGTATCGAGATTTTACCAAGTTTCTTTGGCCTCAAAATCCTGATGGTTCAATGAAAACATACAGAATTAGATCAGTTTTGTTTGGGGCGACCAGGACCCCATTTCTTCTGCAGGTTACCATTGACTATCATACAAAGAATTCCTGTAGTCCCATTAAGTACATTCTGGCGTCACGTTTTTATGTTGACAATTTTCAAGGAACTTCCTTGGATGAAGCACAGCTATTCAACATATATATGAAGCTAAAACGGAGCTCAAAGAAGCAAACATGCCGTTAAGACAGTGGACTACAAATCACCCTGGAGGTCAAAAGAAGATTAATAAAGGAATATTATCCAGGGTATGAAGTTCCAAGGTCTACGACAATTCTTGGATTGCGATGGAATCTCTGTACAGTACAAATCAGTAGCAACAATTACCTTCATATAGTACTGTAAGCAGGGTATATAAAGAAATACAGTACCGGTACAGTTTAGGCAATGCAGTGAGAATTGCAGTACTGTAGTTACATTTGTCGATACAAACTACCATTAAGAAATCCATTAGAACTAAAAAGATGTTTATACAATACTATAATTATAATTATATACAAATGTTGTATAACTGTATCAAAACTGACCTTGTGTTATAATATCACCTAAGTTTAAAGGGAGATATTCTTTTTGGTGAATTAGAGTGCCTTCATTTCTCCAAAGAATGAGGGTTCAGTAGTACAGTTTATTGTGTTATACAGTACAACCTTTACTGGTATAATTACCATATTAAAGATCTTTTTATATTAGTAATGATATTTTGCGATTTCAGTTCAAGCATATAAAAACATGGGAATAAAATACAAGTAATTCTTAAAGGTAAAATTAATACTAAAAAATTACGCGCTGTATATAAGGTTACAGTCAATTACTATCAAAGAGTGACAAAGACAAAAGTCGTGTCATTGTCTTGTCCGATGATTTGATATAACTCTTGAAACATAATGAAAGCCCCACCACAATAACGTCCATGTCCAGTAGGGTTAGCTTTATACCATATGTTTCCACCAAATTTAACGACACGAATTTTGTCTTTGATAGTACTGTACACATATAGGCCTATATATAGAAGAAATAATCCCTCTGGTCTTGGTGCTTCTATTCACTGATAAGTTAATTTATTAAGTATACAATAATTTATAAAACTATGTACAAGAATACAACTGTTTGAAAGAAAGCTATTGTAAGTGCTGGCTCTGTACTAACAGAGCAGAGGAACGAGTTGTTGTTTATGCTCCAATCTTGTCTTTTGACTTTATTTGCCCAAAGCTGCCTCCTCTGGGTATCTCTTGGGAACCTGTGCATTGTTTTGCCCATTCCTGGGCGCGTTGAACAACCCCATGCTGCACAATAAGGCATTTTTTAATGTGGCTATAGGGAGGCTGACGGTGACGTTGGGTAACAACATGGCTCCTGTGTGTCACGTGATTCCGTTCAACCAATCAGCAACCAGCTCGATTGGAACCTAGTTGGCCAAACTCTTTCTATCTACGGCTCTGGTGGGAGGAATGTGGACTGGATTGAAGTTTCAAGAAACAGCTATACTCGTGCAGACGAGGCATGAGCTCTCAGGCAGAGTGGTTGAGGAATGCTGATATGGAAATTTAACAACCATATTACACAATGAGTAACTGAAGCTAATGTAAAGTTGTTCGTAGCCTGAGTAGTGCATATTTCTTCTTAACGGTTTTGATGATTGGTATACAACATTGATCAGCCGTTCTGACCGAGGGCTCACGACTCGTTGGCACGATATTTTTTTCCAAACTAGGATCGGGCAGATATGTTGTTTGCTTTGGCCATCTCATTTTGGCAAGGATTAATGGAAGCTCAGCTCTGTTTTTTTTTTTTTTTTTTTTTTTTTTTTTTTAATCACGTTGCAATGTCTTCCATGCATACGAAACTTCATTCATAACAAAATACCCCACCCTCTCTCTCTCACGTAATATAAGACTTAAAGTCTGCTCTTATCTCTCTCTCTCTCTCTCTCTCTCTCTCTCGCCGTAAAATAAAAACAAAATCTTACCCAATATTCATAGTCATGAAATCGTGTGTAGATTTGCTCCCTGACATTCTGCGTGAAACAAATAATGTCGAAATAAGTGATAATTTTACCCATGATAATCAGCTCCCATTGATTGTTAATTGGATTATGTTTGTTCAGAACTCACAACTGAACGGGAAAGAGGGATCACTCGTAAAGACCAAATCCCCGTAGGAGGTATTGAAGGCAATACGACAAGATTTTTGGTGTCCCTTCGGTCCCCAGCTGCCCCCTTCACTAGGGCCTTTAGTTTCTTTTTCTGTCTTTCCGTTTCACCTGTTCCTTTCGTACCTGCTGTCCCACCTCTTTATCAAACCTCGCAATATAAAATCTTTAAGACCTAAGTCGGCTTCGATATCACTTTATAATAAGTCTGGTTGCCTGTCGTGTAGAAATTACATGAATTAATAAAATTGATGTTCTTAATCACTGTGGCATAATCTATATTTCTCTGCGATTGTAATTTTTAGGGAATAAGAAAATAAAAATAGGAAATTATCATCACGTCCGGATGGCCTGCATCCTCCACTGTGACGTCATTAGCCACGTCGCGCGAAGAGACAGCTGATCGCCCCACTTTTTTTTTTTTTTTTTTTTTTTATCTATATTAAAAAAAAAGATAAGGACGAAAGGCCACGGGCCCGCTCTCTGTCCCCATCTGCATAGTCGTTAGTGGGAGTGTCCAAAATCATGTCCAATTTCGTTCGAGATGCCTAGATACATTGCGTTTAAAGGAACATAAGTCGTAGTAAGGTGGAAAGATGGATGAAGGTAGAGTGTTCCAGAGTTGACCAGTTGTGTATATGAAAGACTGAGAGTACCGGTTAACTCTTGCATTAGGGAGTTGGACAGAAAAGGGGTGAGAACGAGAGGCTTAACGAGTGTTGCATGCTCTCCTGAGGGGAGGAAGCATACATTGAGAGAGTTCAGAAGAGCAATGTCCAATGTAGTAGCGATAGTAGAGAGAAAGTGATGCAACATTGCGGCGAAGAGAGAGAGGTTGTAGTGAATCAGTAAGAGGAGGAGAGTTGATGAGACGAAAAGCCTTTGATTCCTGCTTGTCCAGGAGTGTTGTGAATGTTGAACCTAACTTCTTTGAGGCTGTTTTAGCAAGAGAGGTAATGTGATCTCTCCAAGAGAGATTATGAGAGAAAGAGACTCCAAGAATATTAAGAGAGGGGGAAAGGTTAAGTTGTGTGTCATTGAAGGAGAGGGGATAGTTATCAGGAAGATTAGTACGAGTCGAAAGATGAAGGAACTGTGTTTTTGAGGCATTAAAAACAACAAGGTTCTCTCTGCCCCAGTTAGAGATGAGGGAAAGATCAGAAGTCAGGCGTGCTACTGCATCATCACGTGATGTGGAGAGAAGCTGCTGGGATGGACGGTTGCCATAGTGAGTGGAGTAGTGTAGGGTGGAATCATCAGCATAGGAGTGGATAGGAGAAGAGGTACAGGTATGAAGGTCATTAATGAACAGGAGAAAGAGGGTGGGTGATAGAACAGAACCCTGAGGAACACCACTATTAATAGACTTGGAAGAAGAACAGTGACCGTTTACAAAAGCAGCTATAGACCGGCCAGAAAGGAAATCAGAGATAAAGGTGCAGAGAGAGGGATAGAAACCGAATGAGGGCAGTTTGGAGATTAAAGCTTTTTGCCAGACTCTATCTAAAGCTTTAGATATGTCGAGGGCAACAGTAAACAGTGTCTGTGCAGGTAAGAATGCTATCAATTTTATCTGTTAATATCAATGCTTCATATGTAGATGAAGTAGCATGCTATGATTATGCTTTAGTGAGGAGATTTTACGGGTATACAGACTAGTAGTAACTAAAACAAATCTATAAATTGTGCCACCAGGCTGGGTTTACTGAGTTATCCTAAAAAACAAATGTGTGTCTAACTTACTAATAGATTACTGTAATTTTAGGTGATAGACCTTATGTAATGTGTGCATTATTATTATTATTATTATTATAGAAGCTGTCATAGCCTCCCAACAGGGTGCAGACACATCAATAGATGGATCCACACAAAATACCTGGGGAGTACTGAAGAGAGACTACAACAACTAAGAAAAAAGGAAAGGGGCTACTGAGTATAGAGAGCCCAAAAGAGAAAACTAGTTGTCAATGAAAGCTTATACAAAAGAAAAGATATGATTTTTAAAAAATAGACAAACTACTGTTGCAATAAGACATTAACTTTAGATTTAAAACCAGTAATATCAGTTGACTGTACAACCTCGTTAGGCAGATGATTCCATAAGGTAATCATAGAAGGAATAAAACAACGAGAAAATTGAGATGTAGAAGCATTAATTAGAGTCATGGCAAAGTCATTAAGACTCCTTGTAAACCTTGTTATGCGAGTCGGAATAAAACGTTCAGGTAAAACACTATGCAGGGGATGCCGAGTATTGTTAAAAATTTTGAATACAAGACTAAGGGCACCAACCTGACGCCGATGATGGAGATCAAGAGATACAGCAGGTAGAACAAATTTTATAAAAGTAAGAGCTCTGTCAAGCAACTTTAGATGACAGTCAGCAGCAGAGTTCCAAACAGAAGAGCAATATTCAAAGTGAGGCAAAATAAAAGCATAAAAAGATTTTAAGACTATGGTTTCACACGCAAATTTTTTAAAACACTTGCGGAGTAAACCAATCTTTTGTGCAATAGTAGAAGATAAGGAACGAATATGCCTTTCAAAGGTCAACTTGGGATCAAGAGTCACTCCCAACAAATGCAAACCTGTCACATCCTCAATTTGTTCACCAGAAATATGCAAACAAGGATGAGGAGGAACCAAAGTGCGTGATCTGCTAATAATCATGGAGTGAGTTTTCTTGGCATTAAGCTTCATACCCCAAAGTTCACACCAAGAAGTAATCTTAGCCAAGTCCCTGCTTAGGGATGCTGCAACTTCAATTCTACTCCCTGGTGATGGAATGGGTGAATATAAAGTTGTGTCATCAGCATAAGAAATAAGCTTATTTTCGAGCTCAAAGCCCAAGTCAGCAGTAAAGAGAATAAAAAACAGAGGCCCAAGTACACTGCCCTGTGGAACACCCGAAACAACAGGTACAGGGACAGAAGTGCACCCATCAATAACAACACATTGTGACCTGTTCATCAGAAATTCTTTAAAAATTGATAAGAGACTACCACCAATACCAATAAGTTGCAGCTTATGTAAAAGTGCTTTATGATTAACCCGATCAAAAGCAGAGCTAAAATCAATAGCCACAACACGAGATTCATATCCCTTGTCCAACGAAGATTGAAGTGCGTGAGACAAGGTCAAAAGTGCATCGCAGGTACCCAAACCTTTGCGAAAACCAAATTGTGAAATGGGTATTAAATCATTATTATTACAATAAGAGTTAAGACGCCTCGCTAAAAGCCTCTCAAAGATCTTAGAAAGAATAGGTGTAATGGAAATGGGACGATACTCGGATGGATTTGATGACGCAGTGGCTCCCTTTGGAATTGGGGTAATTCTGGCTTTACGCCAGCAAAGAGGAAAACTACCAGATTTCAAGAGCAACCTAAATACCACAGCCAATTTAGGTGCTAAAACAACAGCAATCTTCTTAAGGAAGAGAGGGAAAAATCCATCAGGGTCAGTCCCACCATAAGTGTCAAGATCCAATAGATATTGTTTCAATTCAGCTGATTTAAAAGCCATTGACTTTAGACCAGGACTAGGGTAACATGTTGAAGGTAATTGCAATTCCTGATCACTCTGCTTACCAATGAATATATTTGAAAGCATATTAGCCTTAATCAATGGGTCAAAAGAAACAGAACCATCAGAATCACGAAGTGGAGGCATGGAGGAATCAATACCAAATAATGAGGCCTTAAGTGAAGCCCACCATTTATGTGGCTGAGTAGCACCTGCAAGAACCTCCTGTAAATGGGAATTGTAATCCCTCTCAGCATTACTATAAACTCTCTGCGCAACTGACCTAAGATGTATATAGTCATCCCAAAGCAACTGGTTTCGACCACGTCTCCAGCGATGGTATGCAGCCTGCTTGTTATTAAAAGCACGTTTGCAGTCATCATCAAACCAAGCTTTATCTTTTATACGGGATTTGATTAATTTTGATGGGACTCTTCTGTTAAGAATTTCCAAGAGAGAGTTATTGAGTGATGAAACTGGGTCATCAGATCTTAGTATGTGGTTCCACTGGATATTAGTAACATCATCACATACATTATCCCAGTTAACCCGAGATTTAAGATAGACTTTACTGCTGATGTAGACATTCACTGTTTTTCCACGAATACTATCAACAGTGCTGTTATCCAGGGTTCCGTCCTATCACCTACTCTCTTTCTCCTTATTACCAATGACTTTCTTAGCTGTACCTTCTCCTTTTTCCACTGCTATGCCGATGATTCCACATTGAACTACTGCAACCTGCTTGACAACTGCCCATCCCAGCATCTCGTCCCCATTTGATGATACAGTGTCACGTTTTACTTCTGAACTTTCCCTCATCTCCAAAAAAGTCAGAGAAAACCTTGTGGTTTGCAGTGTCTCAAATAAAAAATAGTTTCTTCATCCTTCAACTCACCTTAATCTTCTCTATTACTCATATTCCAGCTTAATCTTTCTTCTTCCATTTATATTCATAGAGTCTCTCTCATAATCTCTCTTGGATGATATTATTACCTTTCTTGCTAAAACTGCCTCAAAAAGAGTTAGGTGTGCTGCGCAAACCCCTATACAGTTGCTGTCTCTGTACAGGGGTCTCATTCGCCCCTATATGGAGTACGACTCCCATGTGAGGGGTGGCTTAACCTTCACAATACTCTTGGGCAAGGTGGAATCAAAGGCCTTTCGCCTCATCAACTCTCCCCTCTTACTGATTCACTACAACATCTCTCTTTTTGCCGAAAGTTACATCACTGTCTTCTTCTATTGCTATTACACTGGACACTGCTTTTCTAAACTCTCTCATTGTATGCTTCCTCGCCTTGCCAGGCCACTTAATCTCACCACTTTTCTGTCCCTATTTCAAGAGGTAACCGGTAATTTCAATATTTAATATTATATACAACTGGTCATCTCTGAAACACTCTACCTCCATCTTTCCCCCATATACTATAACTTATGCTCCTTCTTACACAATGTGTCTAGGCATCACTAAAGGAAATGGACATCAATTCGAACATTATATATACTGTTTTTTCACGGGTGAGGAAAATAATTGGTCCATATCTTTTTTACCATAGAAAATAAATGTTTGGGTGGAAGAGTAAGTAATGAAGAAAAACTAAAAGGAAATATGGGATATGACCGAGCAAGGAAGGAGTGATGGAACAGTGAAAACTGGATACTGTCATTCCATGGCCACCAACTTGGAAGTAGTTCCCAGAAGAAGCGAGGTGTCATAGCTTTATCTAATTTGACAGTTTTTTTATTTGTATTTTCAATGTACTTATTATACTTTCAATTACGAGAAAATTTATTACAAGATTTGAAAGTAAACTAGACCTCTATTATTGTTTTCATAAACTTAAAAGCAGGAAAAGAAAGCAAATAAATTAAAGCCATCATTAAATATTTTATTCATATATTGTGAAAGGAACGTCTAAGCATACATGCTGAAGAGATATGATAATAGTCATTCGGATCATGTCACTCATAAATACTAGTAGAGATATCTCAAATATAAGAGATCAGGACTTCCCCAGCCATCAATAAGAGCGCAAAACTCATCCCACCACACAGTAATGTGAACGGGCCCTGAAACGGTAGTAAGACAATATAACTATTAATTACAAATTTATATATGAGAAAATGTTCAAGTTCAAAACAATTTTTGTTGGATGTAAAAATAAATTTCACTGGATTAAACGACATAGACAATTATATTATATGACAATAAGGCTTATTAAAAAAAGTTTAAGGATAATTTGCACATTATTCAAGGTAATAATTGCAATAACTGATTTGCTAAAATAAGTTATGTAAACCTAACATAAGCAGATCTAAATTAGTCAAACCATCTCTAACCTTAATTTTTCTTCCTCGATGCTGTGGATAAATAAATTTTCCATAAAGTGACAGTAGCGATAAGGCCTTTGAGTTTAGTATATGATTTGTGGTTGCACACCTTCATTATTTCCTCCTTTGTGTTCATGGCATTTTCTCAGCACCACTTTATAATTGCCTATTATTCTCGTGGCATTATTTTCTCGAGGTATATTTTTAAGTACCGTTATCATCGTATGAAAACTATCAGGAATAAGGAATACCGTACTTCATTCCCTCCACCACACCCCCTGTGGTAGGGGGCTTTCACTTTTCCAACTGGATTTTTTTTTTCTTATCTCTTACATTTTGTGCTCGGGCGCCATATGACCTTGCTGTCGCGGTGCCTTATATCAACCAATCAATTAATCCACCACAGGAACTTAAGTTGTAAGACAGAATATGCGTTACTGTCAGAGTAGTTTTAATTTCTAGTCTTAAACCCTTAATGGGCTGTCACACGATGGAGAATTAAGCCCCGTCCCGCGCCGACTTAGAGGTCGTAGCGAGGTCTTTATCTAAGTTCCCGCGCTTCGGGATAGGTCAGCGATGGACGTGAGGGAGGTGGGACGGTCGGGAGGGGTCGTGGAAAGTTCAGGTATTTTTGATCATGCACAACATCCAAATATTTTGTCGCCGTCGCCATCATGTGGCAACTGTTATGCGCCGGAATTGGAGCCGTCACCGACTGGTCGGCGTCAGACGGTGCTCTAACTTCGGGTCGGCGTCATGCGGCGATCAAGGTATAATTGGCTCCACTTCTGCAATTACCACTTGGCGTTGCCAATCTTAAGTCACCCAGAAATTTGAATCCCGAACCACGTTTGATCATGATGTGAACCACTCATTTCCGAGTGAGATGGGTAGAGGGTTTGAGAGGGAAAGCTTCAGCAGTGATCCAGTAGCATTATTGGAGTGAAAGAAAACTTTTACAATAAGCACCTGAGGATATATATTAACAACGCTGATTGTCACCTTGTTAAGATATCTTCTGGTATCTAAATCCAAGAGTAATGCTACATTCCAGGGGATATTGTGTTTTATAAGGAAAATTAATACAAACTTTATTCAGCACGCCAGCAAACGCTGATGATTAATAAATGCTTTATTTTTGAGTTTTGAAGTAATTCTTACTCAGTCGGTTACTCGGAAAGAAATAATAATTATGATATCATCCATATTCCTTATAGGTTGTGTCCATATACCATACATTTCATGATTATAATTTTGTTGTTGCAATTATTATAATATTGTTGTCGTAATATTTTGTCATGGTAGACAATTGTCGTATTGCATGTTAGAATAATCTGAGGTTGATAAACGTTCCTTTTGTAGCTTTTATAATGAATTATTACCGTTATATTCCTTCTCAATATTGCATCGTGAAAGTTCACACACGGATATACCAGCTGAACACACATTCATCTGGCTTTCTTCTCTTGCATAGTCACGTATTAGATATCTCCTCTTTACGGAAAATAAAGGAATGACATTCACTTTAAGTATATATATGTGATCAATGTAATGAGTGGGTTTGAGGATCTTGAAGTAAATAAAGAGGAAGAAAGAAGACAACACTAACCTGAAAGACAATACGAGAAGGAAAGAAATACAAAGGAGGAACAGCAAGAACAGAAAAAAGTAAAAGTTAAAGAATTGTAGAATGGTATAGCAAATGTTCGAATCAGCAGGGAGCCAAACCTTGTAAAGTAATTAAAAATATTACCATATAGAATCAAACTTTCTACCAAATACTAATTATTGTAAAATATTACAAGTAAAGGCGATTTCGTTACTAGTCAGCAGTTAAAATATTTTCTGTTTAATTACGTTATGTTACTGGTTACCAGAGCATAGTGTTTTGTAGTGAAGAGTCATAACTGCCCAATATTCACTCTCATCCCCCCCCCCCCCGTCACCACGCTGTCTTCCCTCACTGTATCTGCCTTCTTCCCTCTCCCCTCCCAGCACTCCTTGTATTTATACTTGTATTTATTGTATTACACTTGTATTTATACCCTATTTACTTGTTATATGTGTAGCCTAATATGTATATTCGTGGTGTATTGAAGCCTAATGTTGTACAACCCTATTTTTTTTATATTGTGTTCTTTTTAACACTTTTATAAATACGTAGCTATATTCACAATATTAATTATAAGTATATAATCAACACTAGAGGACACTGTGACGGACGTTATAAAAATAACTGGCTAAATATGCTGTATTAAATTTGCCGTGGGATGCGTTATATTCTAGCCCATCCTAGCTTGCTCGTCGCTGATTGGTCAGTTTCTCCAGGCATCCTCCGATCCATGGAGGTATAATATAAAGGAGGCGGCATGACGTCACAAAGGTGATCGCTATTGGTCGGCTGTCTCCCCTACCCCCCATTGACTCAAAACAAACCTCAGCTGATCACGTCGGACCATCAACTTCACCGACATTCTTTGCCATTTTTTATAATAATGCTGGCGTGTTTAGCATATGGGTGTACCCAGGGAGACAGGAGTCTTTCTTCTACATTTCATAGGTATGTTAAGAAAGTCATACAGAAAAATATACGACAGAAATGGACAAATCAACGAAGTGAAATTCATCACCTGCCTCACACACCGTGACACGTACCCATGTCCTGTAGAATATTGATACTGTACACACAAAAACTGCAAAGCCAAGGCTATTATAGTGTTGTGATATTAACTGTTAATGTATAACCTCACGTATATATGGCATTAACAGGGTTATAAAAGATAAACTGGCTACATGGGGTGACCTACTTTTGCCCAACTTAGGGTTGGCTTGTAGGATAACTCGAGTGTTGAGAGATTGTATTATGAATGTTTTAGCATATTTCATAATGTTTTAAAGATATTAAATTTATAATTGTGTTTACTACGTAGACTATTTTGTTGTTGAGAATTTAGGTCTAAGTTATAGTGCCGTAGTCTAAGTTAAGCCAATATGCCAAAAGAGTTTTTATAATTGTAAAATTACGGCCTGGGACTAATGATTAAAATAATGTTTTTGTGTGAATCAGAATGAACTGGAACTGAGTGATGACACACTTTATGTAGTAACATCCAGCCATCATGGTAAGATTTCATGTGGCTTATAAGTGGTAAAATGTGTTTGATACAAGACACTACACCTGAGTGTGAACTCTATTACATGACAGATCTGGGTGTTACACTACACATCTCTTCACAATAATATACACATCTTCACTACACATCACATATCTCCAGAACCATATACACATCTTCACTACCCTATACACATCTTCAGTACACTATACACATCTTCACTACACTATGCACATCACAACACACCACATCTTCACTTCACTATGTAAATCTTCACTACCCTATACATATCTTCACTACATTATACACATCTTCACTACACTATGTAGGCTGCATTTTCACTGCACAACACACATTTCACTGCACACCACACATCTTTACTGCACTATACACATCTTCACTTCACTATACACATCTTACTATATATAATCTTATTTATATACTGTACTTAAAGAGGCCTTCAAGAGTCTCATACTACAACTCTTTATATAATTAATTTTATTTGCATTTGTACAGTTGCCCACACATGAAACTGGTATTGCTCGTTACTTGTGCGGTGCTTGGCTACAACGAAAGGAAATTTAAGTGAAAAAAGATGTAGTTTGTTGACAGGCAGACAGTAAAATATTATTACTATCTGCTTATCAACAAACTATAACTTTTGCTCACTTTCCTTCCTGTTGTAGGTATCTCGCAAGTAGCGAGGCATACCAGATTCATGTGTGGCCAACTGTACTTGTTCTTATTTCTCTGTAACCTTATAATACTGTCTGTGGGTTGGTGTGTAAGCTATGACCTTCTCTTTTACTATACTTTTTGCATAAAATATACTATTCATTCATTAATTAATTCATTCTTTCATTTATACTCCTAGGAAAAGTTTGCGAGAAGAGGTAATGCTCTAGAAAACAGCGGTATTTAATGGGTTTAAGTACTTTTGATAATGTACAGAATTGGATAATTTTATGGAACAAATTCAAGTCTCTTTCTGGCTCTAATTATAGTTAATATGAGAAAATAAGAGCATAATTATAGTGGGTTTATAGCGGCCGGGGCAATGTTTTCAGTCAATGTGGGGTAGGGTAATAGGCTACTCCCCTGGCTTCACTTTGGGTGTACAGGACGAGCGGCTCACGCCGCCTCCTCTATATTATACCTCCATGCTCCGATCTCTTCCCTTTACCATGACAAAAACATTGCATTTCTCCGCAGTACAATTTGTTATTTTTTTCTTGATGCCTCACTTATTTCGCGTAATATTTACTTGGCACTTTAGTAACCTGACAGAATAATGATAGAGGACTACTTTTATCGTGAAAAAAATATCCATAGCATTAAAAATAAACGATAAAATACGAGTTTTTAGCTGCTCGTTTCACACGAGCAGCTAAAAATGTTTATACCACTATTTTTATTTGGCAATATTTATTTACAATTATTACGCTACCATGACTAAAAATGGGTGGATGATGTAGAGAAAATCCTCCTGCATGTCATGGTGGTATAAGATTGTAGATAAGACAGAAATTATTGCAGGGAACGTAATTTTAATGTTAAGATGTCACTTGAAGCTCCAAGGTGCACCCAGTGTTGCCAGGTACAGGGAAATTTCTCTGTTTTAGGGAATTTTGGAGTCCACACAGGGAAACAATATACAGTTCGTTCACGAGTAAACAGGGAAATTTCTACCAGATGAAATACCAGATGAAATACCAAATGTTCAAAAGTAAACTAGGAATAATTGAGATAAAAAGGGAAAATCCAATGTTGAATTGATAGAAATTTAATCAAGTTGACCTGGCAATACTGTCACAGGCGACATTCACATGAGCGTGGGAAAACAACTGCACCCAGTGTTGCCTGGTCAGCTTATGTCATCTGAGCTGGTAACACTGTGTGGGGAATGGTGGCATTCTAGGTAATATAGATTGTATCATTTCCCTCTACTATGTTCCACCTACTCTGATTCCTCACTAAATAAATGTTACCAGCTCAAATAGCATAAACATGATACGTGGTCGCGAATTTACGAGCTCGAGTGTACAGTATATATCGAATTTTAGTGAAGAATAATGCAGCTAACCAAACACACCCTGTCTCATTGATGTATGGAAGGTAACTGACGTTCTAATGACAAACTGGCAACTCATATAGCCACAAGTCACACCACTTCCCACATCGCTATGATCACTGTCTCTGCTGTGTCAATTGTTAACGTGTTATTCATCATATTTCGAAACAAAAAAATACCAAAATCGCTGTGATTTGATACTGAGCCGATTTCAACCCGTTTTTTTTCGCTCAGAGTGATTATTGGTTATATTCTCTGAGTTTTGATAGAACCAAATGTTTAATATTAGGCTTTTATAAGAAAACAGTCATCATTTATGCAAAAAGCCATTGTTGGTATCCAAATTTCACAGCCCTGCAGTTGAAACTGTTAAGAGTATGTTGGACTTCCCTCGTTCTAAATGAGACTCGAAATCATACCTGGAGAAACAGCTGATATTGGTATTGAAACCCTCCCAAATACCAGTCATATAATCACTGTAAAATGTATACCCTATACTGGACAGGTTGTACAGTACTTGTTCCTATGTTTCCATAACTGACCTCACCATAGTGCTTCAGGCTTATATCGAAGCGGTGAATCATTTTGCAATTCTATTAGTATGAGCATATATTATGATTTCGAACCAGTGCCGGGTCCGTAAAATTGTCATGAATAAACTCTTGCGAACTAAATTTTAAAGTTAGGGCAAAGTTTACTTTTGTGAATACCGGCCCTGGCGTCTTCAGCCTCTTTGCTAGCTCTCAACGTATGGAATTATTACATAAAGTATAGATTGTTATATTCATCAATGTGTATTATTTGTTATTCATTGAATAGATACTCTTGGTTCATTCCAGTAAAGTAACTAGGAAATCAACTTTCTTCCTCGACAATATTTAATAACTAATTACTGGAAAGAATTATCAGCTAACTTAATTTCTGTAAAACTCGGAGATATAAATATTAATTTCTAGAAGAAATGGACAATGATAGTTATTTACGTTCTTAGTTAATATTTCAAAGATTTATCATCCATTATAATATTTCTGATTAATCATGGAAAGCAGAAAAGATCTCTTGAATGATGGACCTTAAAGAAAGAAATCCTACTGGTTCCGCCTATTATAATATTAGTTGATATTTAATAGGACGACATGTATTTGAGAGTCTCATTTCGCTTGACATGAAGACAAACATCTACCCGAAATTTTGTTTTGTATACCTTTCCCATCATTAAGGAATTTGATCAGTGTTTGGTTTATCCGCCTCCTTTTTCTACATTAACAATAAAAAAATTATATACAACAGCAATAACTATTTCTCACCTATCTTGGAAGCAAGGCTCTAAGGAACACATCATGCTGAAATATACCAATGAAAAGAAAATAACCTCTGAGCATTGTTGTCTCATTCCAAACTCGATTCCTTTACTTCATTTACATTTTCATACATTTACATGAAGCTTCACTGCCTCATCTTGTGCGACACTCAATAATTTCGAGGCCTCCCAATAGTCACAGGCTACTGACAACCTACAGTCCCGATGTTGAGGTATATATAAAAAAAGAAAATAAATCTTACAATCCACATGCAACTAACCCAGAGGTTGCCGAGTGAGAGACTTGAGTTGACGGTGATCTTCCTGGGAGCCAAGTTGCACGATGTTGAGTTTGGTACAAATGCATTAATCCAGTAGTAGTAAAGACCTGCTTCCGTTAGCTTCGTAATCCTGAAGAAGGGAAACATAGCCCGATTTACATAAAGCTCCCAGGATTAGTAAAACCAGCTAATGGAACATAAGTCTGTCATGAATAAAAAACTTGAATGCATTTGGAAAACAATACTTTGCAGTACTCTGATGGATATATATATATATATATATATATATATATATATATATATATATATATATATATATATATATATATATATATTATATAATTTTTTTTTTTTTTTTTTAAAGAAGGAATATTGGCATCCTTCATTCATATAGTGTCTGTAACAGTTGGATTTAAATGACTGAGGATTAAAAACTGGTGGAAAGCAGTTTTGAGGAAGTACATTCCATAACGATGTGGTTCTGGGATTAAATGAGTTCTGAAAAGCAGTAGTTCTACACAGCTAACTGCTCATCAGTTAAAAATTCACGAACTCTCTAGAGAAGACCTAACTTTTGCGAGGCCTTTTTAGAAAATAAACGAACATAGGATGTTCATCTGAGGTTAGCACTGAGGGATACACCAAGGATATAAATACTTGAAGATAAGGGAATATTTGTATTATTAAAAGTTATGAGTGATTCAGAAGGGATTTGTCTATTGGAATATTGAATGTATTGAGTTTTATTACCATTAAAAGAGACCAAATTTGTCTGTCCCCACCACCCCCAACGGGAACCGCCTTGACGTGGTGGGAGGGCTTGTGTGTTTCTGAGACTTGGCGAGCTAGACTAGATGGGGCTTCGGCCCCTGCTCTGCCCCGATTTCGGGGAGAGAGGGCTTTTTTGTTTTTCTTTTTTATTAATTCATTGCGCCGTAGCGTCTGTCAACAGGCAGACAACAATACACAAGGGTAGGCGGGACTCATGAGAATTCAATTACTACACACACACGCACACACACACACATATCACGAAAACATAACAGAATGAAGCACAAGCATACAGACAAATATTTACATTATGACCTACTTAAATCAACCAAAACGAGGGTGGCGTACCAGAAGTTCCTCCAGAACCTGATGGTTCAGCAGGTGTCGACAAACCACATCAAGTGGCAGGCCCCGGGGCAGCAAGTGTCGTACAGTGCGGCAGGCCAGGCAAAAGTGCTCTATAGTGTTAGCACGAGGCGCTCGACAGAAGCGACACTCAGTGAAGGGAGGCTCACCCTGCATCCCAGCAACCTGCCATGGTGGCCGGTAGCCAAGCCTCAAACGAGCAGAGACTACATTGTGCCTCCGAACCACGAGGCCTCGACGACGGTAGGAATATTTGTGACAGCAGACAGACTCGTAATGGGTGATGGAGATGCTGAAGGCCCTCTCTGCATCTCTGTGTCGCCGTACAGGGAGGAGAGCGGCGGTGCGAACTCTAGAAAGGTAACAGGGAGAGAGGACGTCCAACTCCACGATGAGGCAGATGGCAGGCTTCCTTTGCGAATCTGTCAACTGCACCATTGTGACGTAAACCTACATGGGATGGCACCCATAAAAATTTGACAGTCAAGTTACGATGACGCAATAAGGACAAAAACGATAAAATCTGCTGAATAACAGTAGAGTGTGTGGGCTTAACACTAGAGAGGGAATAAAGGGCAAGTTTGGAGTCACAAAAAATGGCAGCATTCACTCCACGTTGACAAACAAGATTAACAGCATCCAGAATGGCATACAGTTAACACAATGTTGAGCTAGAGTGGTTACAGAGACGACGGCCAACCCAGCCCCCTGGAGATGACTCCAGGTCAGGCGAGAAAACGGCACAACCTACTGTACCATCCGCTTGCAATGAGCCATCAGTATAGAAGCAGTATGGATCTGTGATGGAGGACGTCACTGTTTCTATGTGTTCCAGAGCCACCTGCCACTGTAGAGAAGGCAATTCCGACTTGGAAGTAGGTGTGAAGCTCACATCAGGTGTTGGTAGCATCCATGGAGGGGGCCCTGAGGGGACGTCTGCAACCATTATATCTATATTAAGACTACGGAGCATAGAGGAAACAGACCTTATAATAGTTCGTCCAGCAGGCAGTATGGGAGGGACAGGGGAGTTTGGTCTAAGAGAAGTCCTGATTAACTGAGAGTAATGGGGTGAAAGATATGGGAAATGGAGGCACTTGACAGTGAAGCAAGTAACATTAGAATATATTCTCTCCACTAACGAGGGAAGAAGCAACTCACGCTGCATGTTTACTATTCTGGTCGACATTGGACAGCCGAGAATTATTCTCATTGCTCTATTCTGACATTTTTCTAAAGTTTCCAGAGTAGCTCTAGGAAGTTGAATGAAAGCAGGGGAGAGGTAATCAACTGAACGGATAAAAGCAATATAGATGGTTCTGGCTACTGGGATGGAGATGCCCGAGGAGTTGTTAGTGAGCCATTGAAGTGGTGTAAGTTGGCGCTGGAGCCGACCCAATAAGTCCTGGACAATGGGATGATCTTGAGGTTTGGCAGGGACAATTGGCCAATTATTGACTGGCGCGCCCAGGTAGCGGTACTGGAAGCACATGGGAATGACAATCCCTACAATGGTGAACACTGGCCGAGCTTGAGGAAGGCGGCAGGAGAATATTCTGCTCTTATCTGGGGAGATAATAATGCCACAGTGAGAGGAGGCCACAGAGAAGGAGTCAAGAAACCGCTGGAGATCCATTATTGAGGTAGAATGAACACATATATCATCAGCATAGCATGTAATTGTAGTTCAAGGAACTACTTTATTTCAAACCACAACCAATGTACCAAAAATTTACCAAATCCAAGTGATATTTCTCTCAGGTTTAGGAGAAAGACTATATTTTTTCAGGAAACAATTACTTTTCTAATAAAGTTTCAGAATATTAATGTTATGGTTCATTTCCTTACTGGGGTATAATGATACCCCGCATTAACGTTTACTGAAGAAAAAATCTGGTGTGCCTGATAAGGGTTAAACAACAATGGGCTGAGAACACCCCCTTGAGGTGTACCAAGATGAAAACTAAGCAAAGGACTGAGAGCACAACTGAAAAACACAAGGGAGGTCCTGTTACTCAAGTAGCCCCGAATCCACTGTAGTAGATTACCCTTTATCCCAAAGTTAACCAGTTGATCTAAAATGACATCTCTATTAGCAACTTCGAAGGTCAATGAAGGCCACCACACTGTCCTTGGAATGACGAGAGTACAGGTCAACTAGGCAGTGGTGTGTGCTCCGCTGGGGAAGGAAACCAAACAGCCATGGAGAAAGGCGATCCTGCAGTCTGTACATGAGACGATTGAGTAAGATTCTCTCCACAACCTTACAAAAACAGGAATTGAGGGAAATAGGCCTGAACTTCGCAGTGTCGGGCTTAGGGATGGGTATTATTGTGCTGCTGGTCCAGGCTCGTGGTACACAACCTTCACCAAGACAAAGATTGTACAGTCGAAGTAGAGTGTTCCCAGGAACTTGTTGAAGTAGGCGCACCACAGCATAAGTAACACCATCATCACCAGCGGAAGAAGCACTACCCCGAGAGAGAGCACGGCGCAACTCCTCCTCAGTTATCTCCTCTGCATCATCGTCATCATCTTGCAACAGAGCAGACATTAGACGAAGCCGATGGACCGCAGCACGGGAAGCGAGTGCATCTTGTATGTGGATGGGTAAACTGGCTGGGGTAGATTGGCATCGACAAGTTGTTTGGCATAGTCGGCGGGAGTGTGATGACGAGCAGTGGCCAGTGTCTTTTTAACAACCAGACGGATGAGGTGCCTCATAGAAGCCACACTTGTTTGCTGGTTGATGCTGTCCGTGAACCGCTGCCAAGACTCAGTGTGAGCACACTCCTGCAGGGCGACTAAAGCGTCTCTAAACATCTGGTAACGATGGAGCAGGTCAGGGGTTGGGTTGGCTTGAAACAATAGGCCATCACGTTCAGCCTCCTCCTTTGCCTCCTGTATACGTGCATCCAGTATCCAGGAGTAGGCAGTATGGCAATGCTGGAGATGTGGCCGGGAGACGAATAGCCTATAAAAGTCATGGGAAGCAGATACAAGATCAGAGTACAACTGGTCAGCTGATGATATGTCAAATGTAGGGAATACATGGGCCATAAATAAGATGTAAGTCGGGCAATATTTTGGGAGCACTGCAATACACAAACGAGTGGCTGAAGCACTTGACCCAGAAGGTAGAGAATAATGAAACCGAAGAGCGATGTGACCAGAGAATAAGTCTGGCACGGAGGAGCACAGGACCTGAGATGCTATCAGGCCAGATGAGAGGATGTAATCCAGAGTACCTCCCCGTCAATGAGTGGCACCGCCAGTGTTCCAGTGTGTCAGATGATGCTTGCGGATGTATGAAAGGAGATGAACACCATTACGATTAATAGAGCCAGAACCATCAACCAAATCAGAATGCCGAGCATTAAAATCTCCCATATACACCATACCACGCACTGTTGGAGAAGGAAGAGCCTCAAGAGTGAGTCTAGCTGGGGCCGAATAGACATTGCATAATTGGTAGAATTGGTAGAACCTCAAATAGCTGAAAGGTCATGTCAGGATCAGTGGAGGTACAGAGAAGGCGATGTGGCAAGGAGCTATTTATGTAAGTCAGGAGATCATTCCTTACCAGATGAACATATGGCACATAACCTGAGAGAGGAGGAGCTTGCCCTGCAGCAAGCGGCCGTCCTGGAAAGGCTTCCTGGAGAAAAATAATACTGGGATGATGACGAAAAACATAGGCCTTGAGATGAGTGAGCTTAGCATAACTGGTGATACCACATACATTCCAGGATATGATATCCAGCCGGCAATCACTAGTGAACTCTGTATTTTGAGGTAGAAGTCAGGTGAGTGGGGGCAGATGATTGATCTGGAGAAGATGGACCAGGAGAAGGGACTGAATCGAAAAGCTTTTCAGGGCGAAATGCAACAGTATCCATCCAGTAGTGACAGTTGAGATGATGGTCTGCTGAGCCTCGACCAAGGTAGAGAGCTTGGAGTCATTAGCAACCTGAGCGGCAACCAGCCCATCAATCCTGGCTTCAAGGGCAGAAAAACGGTTCTCGAGAGCCGTACATCGTGCCATGAGGGTAGCAACAGACTTGCGGAGGGCCAAGTCTGGAGGCGAGGCAGGGCTGTTAGGAGGAGCAGACTGGGGAGGTGGTGATGGTGGTGGTGGAGGCGGAGCAATAGTAGAGACACGAACCTGGACCTGACGTCGAGTACATCCATGCCACACGTTAACCCCTGGCTGAAGGCATCATGAACACTTTCATCGAGACGTATCCTCAGGAGGTGAAGGTTCAGAGGTGGAGGCAGCAGGACGTGATGGTTCACCCCTGATAGGACATGTCTTGGAATCATGGTCGGCGGCACAACATGCACACTTCGGCCTGGCAGAACAGTACTGGGAGATATGCCCAACTCCCCAGCACCTGTAGCACCAAGGCTGGTCATTATGAAGTTTCCTCACCTCACACGGTGGAAAACAGGGGAGGAAATCAAAGGAAATCTAATTTGGAGGTGGATTGGGTTGACTCCAGACAACAACAATACGGCTAATGGGGGAACCATCTTGGAAAAAACGACGGGCAGAGTACACACCAGGGTATCCTTTGGCAAGATTCGGGTCAACATCAATAGGAAAACGGGTGAGGATGTAGCTGGGGAACTTACGAGGCCTGTCTGGTGAGTCTTCAAGAATGAGAGGCAGAGACAAAAATTCACCAGCCTTGACTATATCAATGATGTCCTGACACTTCCTAGAGATGTAGACAAACCGGGAGGTGACAGCAGCCATCTTGACTTCAGCCATCTTGACTTCAGCCAGTTCATGCTGCAGCTGGAAGGCCTTGTTGACATCAGACAACCAACGCAACTTTGTGTCCGTAGATGGGTTTCCAGAGAAGGAGAGCTTGACATAGGCATTTTTCGGGGCAAAAGTAGGAAGGTTGGACGAGGGCAAGGAGTTGGTATACAAAAAAGAAACACCAGGGTGAGGCAGAGAAGGTACGTCATGCACAGCTGATGCACCCTTGGCAGTCTTGGCAGCTGGTGGCAAACATACCACACCTTCGGAATCCTGCAAGGAGTCGGACGAGGCATCAACGGGTCGCTTGGTAGAGGTTGAGGAGGTGGAAGGCTGTAACCTGAGTTGCGGAGTGACCGAGGAGAAGGGGGGAGGGTTGCGAGAAGGCAGCTCAGGCCAGTGATCCTCAATTGGAGACTCGTCTTCCTCCGACATTACCAAGTCGGCCTCCAGGCAGGAATCTGCACTCTCCATTAGGCCAGGCAAGGCCTAGATAGCAAGCAAACAACAACACGAACAACTGAACACTCAATCAGCCAGGGACACACACACACACACACACAAACAATCACAACAAAACAATACACACAACCACAACAAACAAACAACACCAGCAACACCACAGAAACAACAACACAAACAAGAACGCACAAAGAACAACATAAAAACGAGAACACAAACAGCAACACAAACAACAATGTAGGCAGAGCGCCAGGAGAACGTCTTCACACAAACAAGGTTGGGGCGAGACTGGAGAGAGGGCTTCCTATGCTGGTGGGGTCGCCAGTGAGAGACCAGACAAAATGGTTCCCATGCAATAGGCTGCCAGTACGAGCCACATAAGTAATCCAAAAAGGAAACATAAGCCAGCTAAACTGCAACAGAGACGTCTTCGTGGTTTCTTTGAGGCATTTGACTCCACAGATGTTCCTCCTTGCAAGGCAACCGTCTCGGTGGACTTATCCATAGTCTCCTCTCAATTTCACCAGAAGCGTTCTCGTAGCTCTGATGAATCTCTTGATTCAACAGATGTTCCCCCTCGCAAGCTTCCTTTTAGATCATCGGAGGGGAGTGAAGTGAATGTGTATGCCTCTTCCGCTTGATTGATTTATTAATGCCATTAGGCATTTGGCGGCACAACAGCTAGGGTCATAATATAAATAGTTATCTACATCATTAATAAAAAATTAACACACACCAAACAGGCTTCACCAACCCGAAAGGGATAGGCAGTTTGATTAAAAGGACATATAAACTAAAAGGCACATTTATACTAAAAGAACCTGATTATCTCAAGTATAATATATAAATGATCAAAACTAAAAAACATTGTTGCGCCGCCAAATGCCGAATGGCATTAATAAATCAATCAATCAATATTGGTGGTGGTGGCTGTAGTATTGGTGGGTGGTTGTAGATCAGGAGAAATGGCTATTAGTGGTAAGCCATTTTTCCTGAAGATGTCCAGGAGGAGGTCATAGAGAGGACTTAGCCCTTCTGCAGCTAAGGCAACAGCAGTCTTGGTGCAGACGGTGACGATGTCTGACTGCTGTTGCCGTCGCTGGGGTGGTTGGGCGTGAGCCGTCTTCCTCCCACGGGCATGGAGTGAGCCTCGAACCTGCCCACCATCAGGTTTGGCTACGTTGGTAGCCTCCACGCCCTTCCTCCACAGTGAAGGACACCTCCTCTCCGTCCTCCAGTGATGGTGGTGAGGTGGTGGCAGCAGAGAGAATGGTGCCCTTTCACAGGTAACAAAGCCATAGCCTTTCATATGGTTAAACCACTTCACCCTGCCAACGAGACGGTCGGCAGGGGAAGTAACGGTGTTCTCCGTAGGTGTTGACATGACCATGGCTGGTTGTAAAATAATTTTGTTGGGTGGTAAAAGTAATTTTAGTTTTTGTACATACAGGTCGTGCAAATGATCATTTTATTGCTGATAACAAAAAGGAGTGTGAAATTTTCGATGTATCTTATTAATGAATTGCTAAATTGATGTGTTGAAAGAGGAGACTAAGGTCGTAAGTTACGAGTCTGGAGGAAACACAGAAAATGACCCGTTTACAAATTGCTACCGTATTCACATTTGTTGCATTTAATAACCAGCATTCTGCTTCATGATTCGCAAGCAGTAATGTGCATGTACTTCACTGCTCCTAAACACAGCATTGCTACCTCGGTATAATGTCTTTGTGTTACTTTATATCATTTATGTATATAGTTGATTTTACCGATAATGATGTTTAAAACTGACTCAAGTGTCTGATATTAATTATTGATTATCGGTTATATTTTCGTTTTAGACTTTCCACTCATCTGCCAACCAAGTCATCCCTCACCTCTTATGTATAGGTATCCATTCCTACCTTCCTAAGACCCTCCTTCCCCCATCATATCCCTTTCCTTACTTCTCTCTCCCACTAGTTAATGCTTCAAGCGGAGCTCACTACTAGTACTTCAAGGTTACTATCAGGGCCAGCGCTGTCAATTCTGTGGTGGCCAGCAGAACATACCTGGAGGAACTAAGCTCATGATTGGCTTAGTGGGGCTTACCTTACAAGCCTCAGTTTATGATTTGCGTGAGAGGGAATACTAAGGAAAGGAAGAGTGGGTTAATCAAAATCGCCAGACATGCCATGGGACTAGCTTCCCCATGACTTTGTCAGACACTTGGCGTTGGCAGTAGAGTAGGTTTTCACCGTTATCAAGCACCTGGACAGAGCAACCCAATCAGCCAGGGTGGGAAAAGGGTTAGTATAACGGCCTAAAACGTTCATATTATCTAAACATATCATCTTAAACTCACATATTACTAAAATATTCAGAAAAATAAAATAATATGAATATAAAAGTAGAAATGAAATATTAAGAAGCCATACAAATCACAAAATTAAAAACTTGTGGAGAAGGCCAGCCACCTCCACAAATGAGAGGGTACTCCTTCCCATACTATAAGCCTCCTCCCCAAGCACCTGGAAGAAACTGTAAGAACCGTACCCCACCCGATACTTGGAGAGGTACCGTACCTACAACAAAGGTCCCCACGAGAAGGTGCCGCACAGTCAAGAGGACTTGACAATCATCATAGTAGGGAGTCAAACGTGAGTGGCCAATGAGGCCGTATCCCACCGGCGGGACAGGCTACTGTAGCACCACAAACCCAGGCGCTGGCAGATGCCGTGGAGCTTGTTAGCCTCTTCGTCATCTCATTTGTCCTGCCAGCAGGAACTAACGGCAGCATCAATATAGGGTCTAAAGTCCACAGCAGGTACCTGATGATGCCAGACAGGAGGCCGAGCAGTGGAGGCCACAACCTTTGCCAGGGTGTCATCCCTCTCATTCCCATCGACACCCACATGGGCTGGGATCCAACACGACGTCCCAGGAGGACAAGTCATTCAAGAATGGCCAACACCAGGGGATGGGAGGAGTTATAATTGCCTAAGGCCTGCATAACATTACAAAAATCACTAAAACAGGTAAAAAAAATCCAATTTCTAGAAGCGAGAATGAGGTTACCACGCCCCGCTCTGCAGTAATACCACAAACCAAAAGAGTGTTGAAATTAGGCCCTCCTTGGCAACATGCTCTAAAGAGTCATCAAAGATGTTGGGGCTGTAATCAGTGTCATTGTCAACTATATTTATGGACCATATGATATGAACCATACAGTAAGCATCGCCCACAGAGTGAATCTGTAATATGACACCGACTGGATCGGCAGTCAGTGTAAAAAATGAGACGGATCTGAAGAATCACTCCAAAACCCTTAAAAATGGAGTGGATCGCTCCATATGTACCATATGCAAACACATCAGTCAACATTAAAGTATCCATACCGCCAGCAGGGTTCATTGACACAACATCCTACATGCTGAGTCTTCTCTCATTCGTAGAAGCTGCAAGGGAAGACCGACCCCAGACTTCTGTAAACCACCACAAATAGAGTGTGGCGTCTCGAGGGAATGGTCGATCGCCGCTCGAAAAAGTGAAAGAGGAAATTTTTTATTCAAATAACATTTTTATGGCGCACCTTCGGCGCCAGCCACTAGCTTTTAGTTCTTCAACTGTCCCTCTTTTCTTTCTATTTCCTTCCTGCTTGCTGTCTCGCTTTTCTATCACCTTTTTCTGGCGCTATATGAGCTCGCTGTTGCGGCGCCTAATATCAGTCAATATAGCTCGCCAGGTCTCAGAGACACAGAAGCCCCACCACCATGACAAGGCGGTTCCCTCTTGGGGCTGGACTGAGAGCTATAATTACGTAGCTGTTAACAGTGTGTGGTCCGGTGGAGGAATGAATGACGAGATCGCGTGGTGGGTCCAGATTGAAAGGGTGTAGCCAATAGTGCCACTTGTATGTGGTGTTGTAACAGCATTACCATCTTGTTTCCTTAACCCTTAATTCGCGGGTGTAGTAAAATTACAACCTGTGACGATGTTTCATTTTATAGATGGTATCTAATAGATGGAAGACTGATCACTGGGCTCTTAGAATGTAAACGATACCTAATCGGTCAGATGCGTATAACTATTCTACGCTTGGAGTTTGCTTAAGTAATAAAGAAATATATATAGCGTTTATCCACGAGGGCATTAGGCGAGATGCCAAAAAATAAAGATAAAAAAGAAGAATGTCTCCTTAAAAAGAAAAAAACAAGAAATGCAGAACACAAAATGCTGACATCTATTATTATAAAGTCCTTGTGGTTGAGGGGAGAATACTGACCTTGTACTAATAGATGACACGATGGGACTACCTTTTGGGCCCACAATAGCGAACATTAGAGGAAGCATCCTCGCTCTTGAGATGTAAAAATCACACTTTCCTGGCGAAGATGAAGTTATATAAATATATATATATATATATATATATATATATATATATATATATATATATATATATATATATATATATATATATATATATATATATATATATATATATATATATATATATATATATATATATATATATATGCGAAAATCCACAAGGAAGGAAAAATAAACACGGAGTCCCAAGCGCTTTCGTGTATTCACATCTTCAGGGGAAATACAGAATGTAGAAGAATGGTTGCCGAGAGACACCTTATATACCGATACACTTAATAACTAACTGGCAACCTGCGAGTTCAAAGCAATATACACCCATATGGTGCTACAAGGATTTACCTGACATGACCTCTAAACCTAAGATTATCCTCAGTCATTAAGGAATAGCAGTTGGACTTATCTTATTAACAATCTTGTCTATGATGAAACTATCCAACAAGATAGTTAATAAGATAAGTCCAACTGCAATTCCTTAATGACTGAGGATAATCTTATATATATATATATATATATATATATATATATATATATATATATATATATATATATATATATATATATATATATATGCAAATAAATCACTTGATGGCACATGATCCAGGAATATGCGTAAATCCACAAGGAAGGAAAAATAAACACGGAGTCCCAAGCGCTTTCGTGTATTAACATCTTCACTGTTTTCATTTTCTTATTGAACTGAGAATTCACCGTTTCAATGGAATTCTTCCTTAGCTTCGAGTACATTACGTCATCACTTAATAAATCTTCCATTTTGAGTATGTAATCATCTTTTTTCATGATAACTACTGCATTCGACTTGTCAGCTTAGAAAAAATCCCATTGAAACGGTGAATTCTCAGTTCAATAAGAAAATGAAAACAGTGTTAAAGGGTAATGATCAACTTATAAAACAGTTCTCCTCTCGTTCTCCTTCTGACCTACATGGCTAGTACAGTGGTAACGCGCCTGCCTCGCATCCGTGAGGTCGGCAGATCGAGCCTCGCCCAGGCCCGAGAGTTGAAAACTGTTTACTGGGGGGTTACTGCCATGGCTGGGCACCATGGTGGGGAGTTGGGCTTGCCTGGCTGACGTTCTGGAGAGTATCTCATCAGAGATAGATACCAGAACTAAAACCCTGCAACTTTAACTTTAACTTTAACTCATTAAAACTCACAAGCCCAATAATCCAGCCAGACCCATTATTAGTTCTGTGGGATCCATCACCTATAAATTATCAAAGTGGTTAACTTCCTTGCTAAGCCCTTTAGTTGGCACAATTTCGGACTCCAATATAAAAAATAATGTTGACTTAGTAGAAAAACTTAACAGTTTACAGGTAACTGGTGCATTTAAGCTTGTGAGTTTTGATGTTAAATCTCTATTTACCAAAGTTCCTGTTGACGACCTTTTGGATTATCTTGATGAAATACTGGATAACATCCCTCTCCCTGTCACCAAAAATGCTATCTTAAAATTGATTAAGCTATGCATTAAAGACTGCAAATTTGTTTTTCAAGATGAATATTTTGAGCAAAAATTTGGTATGGCAATGGGCAATCCACTCTCCCCAGTTTTGAGCAATTTGTACATGGAGTTTTTTTAGAAGAAACTGCTTAATAACATTTTACCCAGTAATGCTGTATGGTACAGGTACGTAGATGACGTACTTTGCCTCTGGCCATGTATTGGAAATCTAGATAACTTTCTGCCATTGCTTAACAACTTAGCCCCTTCCTTTAATTTTACCACTGAAATTGAGGAGGATGGAAACTGTCTGTTTTCTCTTCCATGTACTTACGTGCTCTACGTGTATGTAGTCCTGAATTCATGGATGAGGAATTTGGATTTATCTCTGACATTGGAACAAAATTAAAATACCCCAAACCATTTTTGGATAAAGCCTTAAAATTGGCAAGGACATCATTTTATAGGGTTGAACCTCCCCTACCCCGTGACAATAAAAACTTACTGATATTACCCTACAGTCATAAATTTGCCCAAATCCCTCATCTTCTAAGAACATGGAATGTTAATGTTGCCTTTTGCAATGATAACACAGTCAAGAAAATGTTGATCAAAAATTCATCTAATTCCTCATGTGGGTGTATCTACAAAGTTCCTTGTAAAGAATGTAATATGTTCTATATAGGACAAACTGAAAAAGACCTTTCAACTAGGGTCAAACAGCATAAATATAGTATTAGGACCGGACAAGAATCTAATGCTTTATTTATTCATATGAGAGACAATAATCATTGTATTGACTGGGATAATGCTTCGTCAAGCATTTCTTGTAATTCATCCGTAAATAGAAACATCATAGAGTCAAGTTTGATTGGTAGCATTATATACCTATAATCCTACATATTCATATGACAAGGCATGTGCCTGTGGTGTATTTTCGGACAAGGTTTTGAGACCAGAGATCGAGAGAAAGTTGCGTGGGTCGAGCCTGTGGACTGACGTGGTATAGCCTGTATTTATACATCACACTACAATCTCATGAGCAGAAAAATTACTGATTTCAGCATAGTATTGATAGTTTGACCGTTTGACAAGTAGTCTATCAACAACACTTTTCTATATCCCCCAACATCGATGTTCTCAACATCCTTCTGAACATCACTGGACAGGCATTCATGGGAGCTGGAGATCAATGACGATACTTCTGCTTTGACAGTTCTGTAGTCTATGGCTGAAAGAGATGAACCCTAGGGCAGTATGTACGGACATTGATAGTGTTAAGGATGGTGTGGTAGCGGTGCGATTGTTCTGTAGTGCGTGTGTGTGTTTATGGGGTTATCGTACCGGTACCACACCATTGCATGCAAGATCACTGGTGGTTCTAGCGCTGGTGTGATACCTGTAAGATACCTCTGTAGTGTGTACATGGAACTATCAGCCGGAATACTTGAGTAACACTATTCTGTCACTATATATTTCTCTATATTATGTCATGCCGCAGACATGTAATGCAACAGTAATAATTAATAGGGTACTCAATACACAACGAGATCGCCACTGAGACTACGTATTAGCAAACCTGCCGTTTCCCAGCTAATGGCAAAGAAACAAGACACATCTGGGTACTGCACATTCAGAAACTAGACTACAACCTGTAGAACAACGGAAAATTAGAGGAAAGCCAGTCTGTATTCGGTTCTCACTAGGAGATAAACTGTAATAGTCTTATTTGCTTGCTCTACAGTCACCCAGATACTGCAATCCACTGTAGAACAAGTACACATACTAAAATAGCTTGAAATGGGACCAGGGGCAAACGTCAACACTGGAGTATCTTGGGCCTGGACCTCGTTAAAACGTAAACTGAACATCTAGGCTCATGTAATGAGGTCTGACATGAAGTGGTGTAATATTGGTGTTATAAGATTGAGGACTGCCGCCCTTCTAGACTAGACATTCGTGGTCTCCTCCTACTCAAATCCTCAAAAATATAACGCCGGCTAACATCAATGACGTAACACAACAATTCTGAACAACAATACAATTCTGAAACAAAGGAACAGGGCAGAAAGCCATAGAGCTTCACAAAACTGTATTATTTTCATATTGCCTAATTACATTATGCAAGAGGTTCAGAGCTAGGAAAATTAAGTATACAAAAATTTAGCAGGTAATCGGACTTGCTTCCTCCCTCAACAAAAATACTTAATCACAAATATCCTTGCCTACTAAATAACTTTAAACCAAGCCATCCAAAAGATACATTAAGGCAAGAAATACAAAAAAATTAGGCCACGGGACTCCAGTACTAGAGAAGGGACTAATCATTTGCTGTTATCCAAATCTCTTAAACAATGCGTAACTCTTTCTAATGCAGCTCCTCCCCGAACATATGCAGTACAATAAATGACACGCGAATTGTGCATATTTTTTTCCTGGCCTATTGACCTTGAAATTTGGTAATGAAAGCCAAAATTTGATTATATTTTGTATTATTTTTTTTTTTTTCTTAATGTTAATATTTTATTCTTATATTAATTTTTATATGTTTTTATTGAATTAGTTATTTATTTTTACTTAGTTCCATATTATTATTATTACTACTGTTATCATTATTATTATCATCATTATTATTATTAATATTATTATTATTATTATTATTATTATATTATTATTATTATTATTATAAACTTATAAATAAATAAACTAACATTTCGTTGTTAATTGTGTATCATTCTACATTTAAAATGAAAGATAACATAACAAATATAATATAAAATCCTAACATTAAATGTAACATAAAATACCACAATGCATAACATAATTTTTAATTTAATTTAATTTAATTTAATTTATTGTCATAGCTAATTATCAACCTATGTACAGTCGTAGACATAAGTTTCAACATACATATGGATAACAAATTGCTGAATAATGTTTTCACGTTCTCATATAAAATTATTGTGTTGAATAGTGTGTAGCTGCTTGTAGTATATTAAAAGATGTTACTTAAATTATTTATCAGTAATTTTTTTTCTATAAACAGAAAGATGAGAACTAAAGGCTAAAAGCCCGCTTATCGTCCTCATTTGCGTAGTACATAGTGAGTGTGATCCAAAATCATGCCTAGACACATGCGTTTGAAGGAACATAAGTCGTTGTAAGGTGGAAATATGGATGAAGGTAGAGTAAACCAGAGTTGACCAGTTGTGTATATGAAAGACTGAAAGTACTGGTGAACTCTTGCATTAGGGAGCTGGACAGAAAGGAGTGAGAACAAGAGACTTGGTGAGTGTTGCTTGCTCTTCTAAGGAGAGTAAGCATACATTGAGAGAGTTCAGAAGAGCAATGTCCAGTGTAATAGCGATAGACGAGAGAAAGTTATTCAACATTGCGGCGAAGAGAGAGTGGTTTTAGTGAATCAGTAAGAGGAGGCCATAAAAAGGCCGACTGTCCGAAATTATAGAGTTAATTTCAAGGGGATCAATATAGAGCTTCAATAGCAATGGGTCAGGGATACCCTAGAGGTGCAGTCATGGGAGCGCACGGAGGTCAGGTTCGAGGACATGAAAGAGGTTCCCAATATTCACATCAGGATAATTACCATCCAGATAGAGGTTATGCATCTCACGGGCAAAATTAATGGTGTGAGATTCATAAAACGTCTGGTCATGCAACGGCAGACTGTGTAATTGTAGTACGTGCCCTACAGGATAGGGACAAGTCACGTATTGGGGCCGGACGATCAGGGTTGGATGAGGCATTATGACCAGAGGATGGGGTGAGAATGCCTAAAGACTTGGAATGCTCAATAGTATCGGCTATTAGTAGAAATAATCACTTAGCAGTAGGAAATGTAACCATAGGAGGAGTACCAGGAGCACTCTTGATTGATACCGGGGCAGTAGTCAATCTTTTATCTAAGGAAACCTATCAAAACAATAGAGAGCATCATTCTGGAAGGAAATATACATTACGACAGCCACAATACCAACTGAGTGGGGTATCAGGAACTACAGTAGAGGTTCTTGGAGTTGTGAAGTTGCCTGTTCATTTCCAGGGTAGTCCAATTTTTGCTGCATCATTCTATGTTGTAAATATATTTCATCCTATGACCAGCGGGTTGCTTGGCCTATCCACAATGGCAGAACAAAAGATTGAGGTGTATCCAGGGGAAAGTCTGATTGTTCATGAGAATGTACCATATCTATGTATGGCAACTCCACAATCCCAACTCTCGGATAAGGAGATTAAGATGGTAGGTTATGTAGAGGGCTCTGAGGAGAAGTCAACTCAAAAGATAACTAAACAAGCTTGACCGTGCGACACTTCTCGTGAGGAAGTCACACATTGGACTGTTGTTACTGCTGTTGTACCTGATGCGCACAGGCTGCAACTGTAAGAAATGATTCAGTTCAAGGTCTGTTTGAAAGGAGTGAAAGAAGGAGTAGATGTGGTATGCATGTTTGAAACATGTAAGATAAAAGGGGTGTCGCTAGAGTCTACCTTGACTACAGTAAGGTCAGGGGGTGAGACTGTAGTACTGGTTATAAGCAATACAGGAGTAGATATTGAAGTTAAGCCAGGCAGTCAATTGTGTACTTTCCTTGTATACCATGGTACTGTATTGGAGCCCAAGCATGACTTGCCAGTTGTGAGTGTTGTAGGTTGTATTGATGAATCTCCTTCGTCAGAATTAAGAAGTCAGATGAAAACTGGGGGAAATTCAGAGGGTAGAGAGGAATTGTTACAGTTACTTCAAGGGTATAGAAAGGCTATAGCTCTTGCAGGAGAACCATTGGGTAGTACAGATCTAACATCACATGTTATTAAATTAGAGCGAGAAGCTCAACCCAGTTATATAAAATCATATAGGCTCCCACATTCTCAAAGACAAATAGTAGAGGAAACTGTGACAGATATGTTAAAGCAGAAGGTAATTGAACCTTCGACCTCTCCTTGGAGTAGCCCCACATTATTGGTTACAAAGAAGGATGGAACGTATAGACCTGTAATTGATTACAGGAGAGTAAATCAACAGACTGTCCCAGATTAATACCCTATGCCTCATTTGAATGACCTGTTGCAGGCTATAGGAGAGGGAAACAAGGTTTTTTCTACCTTGGATTTGTTGTCAGGTTATTGGCAGGTGCCAGTCCACGAGCGATCTCGTGAAGTCACGGCTTTTTCCACGCATCAGGGTCATTATCAATTTTGCAGAATGCCATTTGGGCTCTGCAATGCCCAAACGACCTTCCAAAGGTTAGTTAATAATACATTAGCGGGGTTAATTGGGAAGGACGCATTAGTATACCTGGATGATATAGTCATTTTCTCAAAGTATGTGCCTACGCACTAGGACAAACTAAGGAAGGTATTAGAACGTTTAGTAGCTGCGGGCCTGAAGTTAAAACTTAGTAAGTGCGAATTCCTGAAGCAAGAGATTAAATATTTGGGGCATGAAGTAGATAAATTAGGAATACATGTGAATCAGGACAAGATAAAGACAATTTTAAAGTTTCCAACACCTACCAAGACCGATCATGTACGATCATTTCTGGGACTAGCAGGGTACTATAGGAATTTCGTACATCATCTAGCAAGGCAGCACTACTGATTAATTAAATT
Source organism: Petrolisthes cinctipes (assembly GCA_033782935.1). NCBI lineage: Eukaryota > Metazoa > Arthropoda > Malacostraca > Decapoda > Porcellanidae > Petrolisthes > Petrolisthes cinctipes. The sequence continues at coordinate 506,872 of JAWQEG010001216.1, forward strand.
AATAAAACAGTCAAATAAATTTAAATGGGGTAATACACAATAAAAATCATTCAGTACATTAAAGGAGGCTCTTACGCAAACACCTGTTTTGGCATTTCCAGATTTCAACAAACCCTTCATTTTACATACAGACGCATCAGGGGTTGGACTCGGAGCAGTGCTGGCGCGGCACGATGATGGGGGAAAATTAAAGCCTATTGGATATGCAAGTAAAGCCTTGAATGATACAGAGAAGTATAGTGTCACACATCAGGAGGCATATGCCATAGTAATGGCTTTGAAAAAATTTCGTCCTATTATTTTTGGTTACTCTATTACAGTTTGTACTGATCACCGTCCATGCCTCGAGTTGTTCAAGGGGAAGAATATGACCGGGAAATTAGCACGATGGCATTTAACTATTCTGGAGTTCAAACCTACTTTCAGTTTAGTACCGGGTAAGATTAATGTAGTTGCAGATGCACTAAGTCGTCAGGCTGTGAATTACGTAACAACATTAAGTACAATGTCTCCACATAGATTAGTGACAGAGCAAAGAATGGACCCTATGTGGAAGGTAGTAATTTACGGTCTAGAGTCAGGGGAAGAGATTGATGTTACAGGGTTGCCTCTGAGAACAGCATATTTTATCCTTCAGGGTAATATTCCTCATAAAGTAACTGTAGTTGACGGGAAAGAACAGTACAGAATAGTTGTGCCAGAGTCGCTGATAGAAACAGTGTTACGGCTCCTTCATGACGCTCCGCAAGCAGGACATAGTGGGAGTGACGTGTGTTTGAGGGAAGCTAGATCAAGGTATTTCTAGCTGAAGATGCGTAAAGATATAGAGAATCATACTAAGAAATGTGTGTCTTGTGCTCGGAATAAGGGAACTACTGGGGTACCAGTTCCTCTGCAAACATTTCCAGTCTCTGCGAAGACTTGGGATGTGGTAGCAATATATGTTTTGCAGCTACCTACTAGTCATCAGGGATCCAAGTATTTATTGACATGTGTTGATCACTTCAGTAGATTTGTGGTGTTAGCTCCTTTGCAAGATAAGTCAGCTCCATTCATAGCCCATGCCTCGGTAAACTCATTATTTTGTATATACACTATTCCTTGTGTTCTGTTGTCATTTAACGGGACGAAATTTAGAAATAATATCCTGGAAGAAATTTGTAAACTTTAGAGAATAAAGCAAGTATTCATGTATGCACACCATCCTCAAAGTAATGGCATGGTGGAGCGAGTAAATAGAAAGATATTGGAGGTACTTAGACATTTGGAATGATCAATTCAAGCAGGCTGGGAAGATTGGTTATGCCAGGTAATGGCCTGTATTAATACTTCAATACATTCTTCACTGGGTAAACACCACATTATATCATATATGGGGAGGATATGATCCTACCATATTATATATTGGTAGGGAGACCAGGCCCTGTGTATAATGATTGATTGATTGTTTCTTTGATGCAACTAGGCATCTGGCGGCACAACAGCTAAGGTCATATACTGCCCAACATAAAATGGTAATCTACATAATTAATAAAATATGAACGTACTTAAATAGGCTTCATTACCCCGAAAGGGATAGGCAGCATGATTAAAAAGACACACAAACTAAAAAGCACATTTTTATCAAAAGAACCCGTCGACTTAAGTAAAATATATAAATGAATCAAAACAAAAAATATCAAACCATCTAGAAACCATAAATATCATAAAATCACAATTTGTGGAGAAGGCCAGTCTCCTCTACATAGAAGAGGGTGTTCCCTCCCACACTACAAGCCTCCTCCCCGAGCACCTGGGAGAGACTGTGTACACAGGAAGGGACTCTCTGTGAGTGAAGGCATGTTCTAAAAAGAGGGAATGAGCCACTGGAGGAGGAAGAGATTCCTTCTTGTTTGAAAAGCAGGTGCAGGGAAAAACTTCTGTAAGAAGCCATGGAGCCACCCTGGGGACCTGTGCACAGGACAAATCGGGAAGTCATCAATGCCCATCTCCTCCATAGCCTTCCTGACCCGGAAGCCAAAGGGCCATGGTGTGCGAGAATGTGAAAGATAATACCGAGACATGATATCAGATGACACCGCCAAGCAGGGAAGGGAGTCAGGAAGACGATGTAATCGATAACAACAACGAACCATCAAGGACTGGCGACAGAGATCAAGAGGTAACTCAATAGCGTTAACCAGAATACTGGGGATTCGGGACGACCTGAAGGCCCCGGTCGCCAGACGTACTCCAGCATGATGAACGGGGTCTAAGACTCTGAGACGGGCATCCGTGGCAGAGGAGTAAACCTCACACCCATAGTCGAGTTTTGACCTAATAGTAATATGGTATAGGCGGATAAAGGTGACCCGATCAGCCCCCCAGGAACCTCAACAAGTTAAGAACCTTGAGGCAAGAGACCTCAAGTGAACGTAAGTGGGGAACCCAAGTCAAACGTTTGTCAAAAAGGAGACCCAAATAGCGAGTCTCTTTGACACAACGTATCTGATGACCATATATGAATAAGTCCGGATCGGGGTGGACGCTTCGGATGCAGTAGAAGTGCATAGCAACTGTTTTGGCAGGAGAAAATTGAAACCCATGAGAACCAGCCAAACGTAACACCCTCTCAAGGGCAAGCTGCATGCGCTGTTCCACCACTGACATACGGGAAGCAGCAAACCAGACTAGCAGGTCGTCAACGTACATCGAGTTGGCTATACCATCTGGAAGGGATGAGGCAATGGCATAAATTGCTACGCACACAATGTGACACTGTGGGTGCTTCGCTGGGGGACGCCCTCCTCCTGTGCAATTGATGCTGAGAGGTCTGTACCAACCCTCACAGAAGAACTGCAACCACTGAGAAACTCCTTAAGAAAGCGTGGAAGGCAACCCTGTAGGCCATATACATGGAGTTGCTGCAGGATGCTATATTGCCATGTAGTGTCATACGCTTTCTCTAAATCAAAGAATACACAGACAAGGTATTGATGTCGTGCAAAAGCCTCACATGCAGCAGCTTCCAACCTGACCAGAGCATCTGTAGTGAAACGGTGTTTACAAAAGCCAGACTGGGACGGAGACAGAAAATCGCCCCGTTCAAAGAAGTATACCAGTCTGACATTCAACATCTTCTCAAATAGTTTACAGAGACAGGAGGTCAAGGCAATTGGTCGGTAATTGAGGGCAACACTAGAGTCCTTGCCCGGCTTGGGGAAAGGAAGGATGGTAGCAACCCCCCACCCAGAAGGGAAGACACCCTCCAGCCAGATTCTGTTATGTAAAGCTAAAAGAAATGAGATCGCCTCCTCACCCAAGTGTCGCAACATTGCATGGATTGTTGTCTGGCCCAGGAGAAGTGTTGCCCCAGAGAGAGAGCAGAGTGCAGGTCTCTCATGGTGAATATATGGTTATAACTTTAATTCTCCTTTCTTGAGAAATCCAGGACAGAGCGCTCCTGGGCTCTCAACTCATGACTGACAGCCAGAGGTCGAGAGTCATGGCTGGAGTCTCTAGCAAAAGCCTCCGCCATGGTATTAGCCACTGTCAAACTGTCAATGATCTTAATTCTATTAACCTTAAGTACAGGTGGAGAACTAGGAGAAAACTTCCCCACCATCTTACGGACTCTCCTGAACACTTGGGTGAGTGGAGTTTTAGTATTGATTGAAGACACATAGCCTTCCAAGATGCACATCGTGCCTCTTTTAAAACTCGTCTAGCCCGAGCCTTTGCCCGTCGGAAGTCCTCTAAAAGAGTTGGGTCCCCACGATTGCAACGAAGGCGAGAGAAAGCAGCGCGCTTCTCCTGCACAGCAGTGGTTCAGCCTGGTGACCACAAAGGGACAGGACGTTTGGGAAAGTAACCAGAAGTTCTAGGGATAGAGTTGAGAGCAGCAGAGTGGAGCATATCAGTGAAATATGTTACAGCCTCGTCAGAGCTACCAAAATCTGCTACAGAAGAGACCGAAGAAGTTAGCTCTTATAAAACTGCCAGTCAGCCTTCTCTAATTTCCAAATAAGGAAACTGAGATTGTGTTTCATACCTGTTACCTTCTAAAAGTATAGGGAAATGGTCACTGCCATATACATCAGGCAACACACTTCAAGTAAAATCCAACAGAGCATTAGGTGAGCAAAGGGAAATGTCAATGGCGGTAAATATGGGGCTATTAAAATATGTCACATCTCCCGTACTTGAAACCCCTTATCCCTAATCCACAATAAAAGAAACCAAAAAATAAAACAACCCTAGGGTTGACCGAACTGTTATCCCACAGAGGATGACGACCATTAATATTACCCAATATAATAAAGGGAGAGGGAAGGTCCCTTGCAAGACGGTTGAGATCCCCCCTCTCAACTGTCACACTGGAAGGAAGGTATAGACTGCACACAGTGTATGGGCGGCCCATAAAAACCTTAACTGCGACATCCTGGATGTCAAGCTCCAGGTTCGTGCATGGAACATCTCGGCGAACTAGGATGGCAGAGCCACCATGGTGACCCTGCCCTTCAAATGAATTGTAATAAAATGCAGGGTATGCTGGAGGAAAGGCAGGAATGTAGTCCCCAAGCATTGTCTCGTTGAGAGAAACACATGCGGGAGAGAAGCTAGAGAGAAGAACGCCCAGTTCTTCCCAAGAAGCACGCAAGCCATGGCAATTCCACTGAAGGGCCTTGAACGGTGTTACTTTAGTACTGATATTTGGGAAGCCTCACGGAGGTAGTTCCAATTACCACCTTTACCTGAGGGTTTACCTCAACAATAAGTTTTGTCTAATCCTGGGTCACTAGAAGAAGAGCGAACCCAAGGAGTAGTACTTTGGGCAGTAATTGGGGCCCGTAGACGAGTCCCTGAAGCATATGACATGTTAGAAGAAGATGAAGGTATATGAGCTGGGATATTCTTTGAAACAATTACATTGGTATTGTCCTGTACAGCAGTGGTATCACTGACACAGACAGATACATCAACATCCATAATACAGGTGGTAGAATCACTCCGCTGCTCAAACGGAAGAAAAACTTAATCTGTTGAAGTCCGACAACATCCGGAGCATCCACATTCACTTCACGCCCCTCTGATGATCCCGAAGCTTGCGAGGGGAAACATCTGTTGAATCAAGAGATTCATCAGAGCCACGAGAACGCTTCTGGTGAAATTGAGAGGAAACTATGGATGAGTCCACAGAGACGGTTGCCTTGCAAGTAGGAACATCTAAGGAGTCAAGTTCCTCAGAGAAACCACTAAGGCATCTCTGTGGCAGTTTAGCTAACTTAAGTTTCCTTTTTGGAGAGCGTGTGGCAGCGTGAACCTCTCCCACATGGACACCTTTAGCTAATGTCTGAGAATTGTCATCAGCTGAAGGGTCACCAGAATGAGTGTCTGATAAAGTTTCCAAGACAGTGAAGCTATTATGTAGTGTAACCTTAGAAACGCTCTCACTAGAGCAAAAAGCAGCTGCCTCCTGAGAGGGTGCTGCAACCGATTTAGGGCGAAGGGAGGAGGCGTATGTCTTCACACCAATATCCTTCTGTCGCCTGAAGTTGAGTTGCCGTCTGGCACTACCAATGCTGATGAATTGGGTATTAGCCAAGTGGAGGATATCCTGCTCAAGGAGGTACATCTTACATTGGCGACAATGTAAGGGGTGAGCATCCCTGCAGTAAAAGCAGTATCTCTCTGATCGACACTCAGAAGTAAGATGCGAGTCAAGAGCAGAACAATTACAACACCGGGAACAGTTGTTGCAGTTCCTCTTCCCATGACCAAACTCATAACAACAGAAACACTGTAAGGGATGCTCAACAATAGGCTTCACCTCAAAAGAGGTGGGGTTAATGTTAACGCAATCTGGGATATGCGAGCTATAGAAAGTGAGGATGATCATATTTTCTCTGCGTATCATCTTTGTTACTTGTTGGACACTGTCTGGGCACATCGCGTGAATGTCCTCTTCTGAGAATTCATACAGGTCCTCATTATACTGTATATACGCCCCTTGCAATAATTAAATGTTCGATGTGGTTTAATACATTCAAACATGTTATCAGAAGTACAGGGGAGATTGAGGAGCATCATGGCCTGTGTAGGATCTTTGGCTCTGATTAAAACGCTCTTACCATATTTCTTTATGTGGCCCATTGGTAGTAATCCTATTTCTTTCTCTAGATACCGGGAAGCATGGATAAGGTTACCACGTCCCTCCCTGTAGTAAGCCACAAACGAAAAGGGTGTAGGAACCCGACGTTCCTTAGGGACATGCTCTACAGAGTCATCAGAGATGTTAGAGTAGTAGTCATTTTCACTGTCAACTACATTGGTGGACCGCATCATCTGAACTTTGCAGTGAGTATCCCCCACAATGGGAGAATCTTTTGCCTCAAAAGCTGCTTTGGCAACAGCATTTGTATTGAAAGTAATATACTACCTATTAGACCTACAGTCACTGTCATAAGTGATTCGGAGACGAAGAACTTTTCCAAAACACTTTAAAAATGGGGTGGATAGCGCCATAGGAAAGAAATGCAAGTACATTCGTTAACATTAACGTGTCCAAGCCGCTAACTGGGTTCGTCGACACAGCACTCGACCTGCTTGGTCTTCTCTTATATATATATATATATATTTTTTTTTTCAGCATCCATATCTTTCTAAAATGTGTCGGCCCCTCTCCTTTCGGGTCACTCCACTTCAGAATTGCTCCTAATAATATCACTTTTCTATGAATGGACAGTTTCCGGAAGTTTGGTCAGCCTATTGGAGAGTCAAGCACGAGTACGATGAGGTTGCACTCGTAGGGTTAAGTTTGTGGTGGGGCAGTAGGTACAGTAACACTGACTCAAACGTGGCATGAATACTATCTCATGCACTCAGTGACCTAGGATCTCCTTAGTTACTAACGAAATGGCTGTTACAGCCTAGCCACATAACTTCCAACTCAATGTAATTGGCCCAAAAATTGGTAAAGGCGGGAATTCCAGCCATCCAGACTGTACTAGTTAATTCATATTCATTGTCTATAAAAAATGGGGACCAAACAAATGGGTTAATAATTAATTTTAAGAAAGATATTTCATATCTGTTCGGCATTTAATATTGTACAATAGATTAATTTAAGATTATAATATAATTACATCCTGTAACATCTGTACATGGGCTTCACAATCGTGTTATGTCAAGTTTTCCCTGGAAATAATACATGACTAACATCAAGAAACCTGGAAGCTTTGAATATATGGCATTTTACCTCGTCATTCTATCTGTTCATATTTTAAATAGTTTTGTTCCCCCTGTTGTGGCTAATAAGCTGTGGCCATTCATTGAGGAATCAGCCGTCTAGTTGTACTATAGATATAATGAATAAATTTTGGTACTGAATTACTTAAATTCTGGAAACAGAAAATTTCACATTTCACAAAGTTACCACTAATCCTTCTACATCTACAAAGTTGATTCTACGCTTACCAAATTTCTTTCATTTCTACTAATGCTTATGTTTGGAGTTCTTTTTAAAATACCTTTACGTACTATAATTGCAGGAGTATGTATTTACTTACGTGCATAAAAAAATAAAGTTAACCTGTTTTGGAGAAATCTTCGGCCACATATCCTTGATGTGTCAGGTCTTCAGCGATGAGGACATGACTGCCATGCCTTACCAACGTCTCTACACTGTTTAAGAAGCCGCTGCTGCGCTGATATAGCATGCGGCCCATTGTTTCCGAGATGGCCAATTCACGGTACAAGCCAAACTCTGCAGCCTTTAAAGCAAATAATTATGAACTATAAACTGTGATGTCGACAAATATTGTACGATATGGCGAGTGATTACGTAAGAAAGCGTGGAATTAGTATGAATGAAGCATGGCATGCAAGAGTGGAAGGGATTTTGATGGAGGAGTGTGCAAGTTAGCAGTTTTAATTAGATACTCAATGGAATGGCTTAATTTACCACAACTAAATGAAGGGACACAATTATGTCATGGTTGTGGGTGTGTGTGGGAAGCTGAAATCTTCCAGGGCTTAAATTGGGGATGGGATATGAATGTGACTGTAATCTGCCTTTCCCCCTTGATATAAGGGAAACAGTATTGATGATGTTATAACGACAAAGAAGCCCTTGCGTTATTATCCAGGGTGAACAGACTCTAGTATAAACGGTAACACTTTATTGGTAAGTACAGAGGGCTATATACAAGTAGCCGTAGGCAGCCTGCCTGCCGAGTAGCGTAGTGAGAGGCCGTGGTGGTTGTTGCAGTGGTCTGGAGAGCGGGTACACACACGTGTGATCAAGGCGGGGAAGCTTGGTGCAGGCGAAGGCAGGTATGGCGGCAGGAGTAGCTGCTACGGGAGATGATGCTGTAGTAGAAGTGGCCGCTCCTGGCGGAGCTGCCCCCTTTTATTCAGTTGGTCTCAGGATCCTGGATGTGACCCAGAAGCGGCTGCGTCATCCCACAACCCTGGATGTACTTACGGTGATTAGGGAGCGGCTAGGTGCTATTGAGGCGGTTAAACAAAGGAGCGGGCCAGCATGAAGCCACTACAATGTGATGAAAGGGCAAAAACCTTATATTTCCATCACAGTACCCTCACCTATGTATGTGTTAGTACTGACAATAGATAGGGATTTAGGGAGATAGAATGGTAAGCTAGGGATGAAAGTGGAAGCCAGAGGAGACAAGAGATACTGTGGAAGCGACGAGATTAGAAAGTACGCAGGAGAAGACTGAAGTAGAACTGGAAGGCGCAGAGAAAAACCTTCGCCCTACCGTTGATTCACAATAACTAGTGATGATGATGAAACCCAATGAGCCCCAGATGTGGATCTTGTGATCTGACATGAATATAAGGTTTCATCATCAACACATCTTCCCCAATCCTACAAGAATGCAATCCTTGCTCTTACACCCAAGGCAGTGGGACGAAATCATATGCCTCTTCTCTGTGCTCACACTCCTCCGTTCAGCCCAGTTCTATTGTATCCAACTCCTAAATATCTATGAAAGTTAAGCTATTTCTTGTCTCCGCTCTGATGCTACTAATAATTATGAAAATGTCAGAAACTGATATTCAATCCTATCTGATGACACTGTGGAATACATCTACGCCTGCCAGTATTCTTGAAGCACGTCTCCCAAGCCACTGCTGAAAACATTGTGGCCAGCTTCCCATCTACCCTGACGACTCAGTGTCGGAGGATGGGGTTGTTTTGTGATTGTGGCTGGCGGGCGTGTTGTTAGGAGAAAGTTCCCATCATGCTGGTCCATATTCACTGCTTACCTGTGTGCTGTTGTCTCAGCTGTGAAACACGTGAACGGTGAACGCTGCATCATTTTTACCAATTCAAGTAGTGTTTTAGCTTCGTTAAAGAGGTACGCACCATCTTTCCAGTTGATGCAGGAGATTTAGGACTGGCTAATCCTGTTCCATACTCGGAAGTGCGTATCTGTAGATTTTTGTTGGGTCCGGCCTCATGTTGGTATTGTAGGGAATGAGAACGCTGAGCAGGTAGCAGCCCTGCTGTGCGATTCTATGGTAAGTGTGCCAAATGGTGAGCTTAGAGCTCATTTGCCCTCGCATCTTCAGCGAGTGGCAGAAGCGGTGGTCATCCTTGACCACTAATCATAATGATTGATTGATAAATAATGCCATGGCATCCAGTGGCGCAACAGCCAGGGTCAGTAGAATTATAACACCGAACATAATATTTAATTTCTGAAATAAACAATTAGGTCACTTAAATAATTTAAAAAATATATATAACAAATAAAATAAATACAAAGCCATAAAATCCACATCTTGTGGAGAAGGCCTGCCCTTCCACAATGGAGAGGGTGTTCCCACCCACACTACTAGCCTCCTCCCCGAGCACCTTGGAGAGACTGTAAGAACCGTCCCCCAACCGGTACCTGAAAAGGTACAGTCACCAGCACTGCCGCATAGTACAGGGACTCACATATTTAAGAGATTAAAGTGATTCAGTTCCTTAAGCAACAAAGTTGACTTCATGTGCTAGTGTATCAATGATACTTCATCTCACACACGTGAATTATTTCGAGTTAAATAACTACAGTGGCGCACATCTCTGAATATGTTTGAGCCCTGTACCACATGGCAGTGCTGGGTAGTGTACCTACGACGAAGGTCCTCAAGGCTGGGGCATATCACGAGATGGTGCCGCACAGTTAAAGGAATCAGACAATCATCACAGTAGGGAGGGGGAGCCTTCTTCATAGAATATTCATGGGTCAAGCGTGAGTGGTCATGTGGAGATGGGCAAGATCCATCTCCCTCCAGCAAGATAGGCTGCTGTAGCTCCTAAATCCCAGGCACTGGTGGCAGCCGCAAAGCTTGTTAGCCTCGAAGACATCAAATCTGCTCTGACAGAAGGAATGTAGCGTCAATATAGTGTCGAAAGTCTGCAACAGGTACCTGATCGCAATCATGGGGACCCAACTCTTTGAGGGTTTCCGACAGACAAAGGCTCGGGCAAGACAAGTTTTAAATGAGGCACGATGTGTATCTTTAAAGGTCTATGTGTCTTCAACTAATATTAAAACCCAACTCACCCAAGTGTTCAGTAGAGTCCTAAAGAAAGAAAGAAAGAAAGAAAGAAAGAAAGAAAGTAAGTAAGTAAGTAAATAAGTAAGTAAGTAAATAAGTAAATAAGTAAGTAAATAAGTAAGTAAATAAGTAAGTAAGTAAATAAGTAAGTAAATAAGTAAGTAAATAAGTAAGTAAGTAAATAAGTAAGTAAATAAGTAAGTAAGTAAATAAGTAAGTAAATAAGTAAGTAAATAAGTAAGTAATTAAATAAGTAAGTAGGTAAATAAGTAAGTAGGTAAATAAGTAAGTAAGTAAATAAGTAAGTAAATAAGTAAATAAGTAAGTAAATAAGTAAATAAGTAAGTAAATAAGTAAGTAAATAAGTAAATAAGTAAGTAAATAAGTAAGTAAATAAGTATACTATGTTAGTTATAGAGTCATTGTAAGTGATGCCAACAATATATATATATATCACCAAAGCTCTCTTTCTGGCCCTTTCTCCATCAACGGTGGCCTCAAACAGGGGCTTTGTGCTAGCTCCAACCTGTTTCTCCCTATACGCAGCAGCTATGCTAAATGAAATTCCACCAGACACACCCACAATAAATTGACCTACAGTAAATGGATGGAGGAGTTTTGAACCTCACCCGACTGCGCGCATAAACAAAGACCACCAAGACATTACTACGATAAATGCAGTACGCTGACGACAATGCCACCCCAGGTCAGACTACAGAGGACCTCCAAAGGACAACCACCACCTAGGGAGCATCGTGACATCTACTCCCAGCTGTAAAAAGGATGTGGAAAATAGGATCAGGGGAGCCCACTCTGCCTATGGTCGACTCAGCTGCCGTGCGTTCAATAACCACGCATTGAATATGGCCACAAAAATCATGGTCTTATAGGCAATAGTCCTCTCCACACTCCTTTATGCATGTGAAACATGGACCCTCTACAAAAGCGACATCCAAAGCCTAGAGCGCTTCCAGCAATACAAGCTGAAGCAAATTCTAAAAATCCCATGGGAGAGCCACACCACCAACGTTGCGGTTTTAAACCAAGCGTCAGTAACAAGCTTCGAAGCCACCATTATTCATCACCGTCTCCGTTGGGCAGGCCACGTCCAAAGAATGGAACCATTCCGGCTCCCCCAAATAATGCTCTATGGCGAACTTGCCAATGGAACCAGACCACGAGGAGCCCCAAGGCTGCGCTATAAAGACCAACTCAAGCGCACCCTGGCCCTAACCAACATCGACCCCTTCTCGTGGGAGCAAACCGCCAGGGACAATGCAACATGGAGGAGAGCTGTTCATCAAGGCACCACAGCTTTTGAGGAAAAAAGAAAAGAAAATTAAGAGGGAAAATGAAGGAGAAGAAGAGAGAGACAAGAGGAACCACGTCCTCCCCCTACCCTCCCTTGCGAAAAGTGCCCACGGCTCTTTCACCACAGACTAGGCCTCTCAAACCATATCAGACATAAACATCCACCACAAAGATAGGTTAACAACGACGGAAACCAATACTCGGATACGAGCTAGTGCCGTCACAAACCCGGTACTCGTAGAGGTGCCTACGACGAAGGAGGGACCCCCTGTGAGATTAGTGCATTTGTCGCGGCTTCTGGCCGCTTAAATTGTATTTATTGGTTGTGGAACCAGCACAGCTGGATTTGCTATAGAATACACCCCTTATCCAGCCCAGGCCCCGTATAGGCATAATCTGGGCTAGAAGGGTCTATTCCGTGACGATCATCAGAAGTAAATTCAAATTCAAATCTGGCGCTGTACTGATAGTGGAGCCACTATTTATTAAGCCCGCTCCCCCGCTGGTCACCGCTCGGTCACTCCAATGAGAAAGAAAGTGAATGCCTGCCGCATCGGGAGGTGGGTGGGACAGTCAAAGCTGTGCTGGTTCCACAACCAATAAATACAATTTAAGCAACCAGAAGCCGGGACAAATGCACTATTATTGGTATAGTGGAACCAGCACAGCTGGATTTGCTATGCATGCGATGCGGTAGGTGGGAGGTGAGGTGGAGGCAATCACGTGCTTAGTTAAGAGCGGTCGAGAGAGCGGGGAATCAAAAAGGTAACCGAGCAGGGTGAGGCTGAAGCTAAAGCAACTTCCAATACTGGCTAGGGGACTAGCTGTGGTGGAAGTGTAGTAGTAGCTAATAAAATAAAAACCGTAGACTATTCTGTTATAGACCAGAATCGTTACCCAACTAAAGTCTTTATAGGCAGACTCGAGGGGTCGGGTACAGGAGAGGGGGTGACCCTGGGACCCCGCCCCCCCATCATAAAAGGTAACCGAGCAGGGTGAGGTTGAAGCTAAAGCAACTTTCAACACTGGCTAGGGGACTAGCTGTGGTGGAAGTGTTGTAATAGCTTATAATAAAATATATATACCGTAGACTATTCTGTTATAGACCAGAATTGTTAACCAACTAAAGTCTTTATAGACAGACTCAAGGTGTCGGGTACAGGAGAGGGGGTGCCCCCGGGCCCCCCCCCCAACCCCCCCCCCTTTTTATTAAAGTCCTCTGAGCTAGGGCTATGGCCCCGGCTCAGGTCATGCGATCCCGAGGGGATGAAGGAGGACACAAGGATGCTGTAATCCTGTGTTTAATATATATATATCCAGTCACTCATCCGATTGACCTAGGGAAAAGAGGGTTACCGGACCTAGAGTTGTAGAAGAGGTGGTCCGGAAAAGCCTCTCTCATCGCCTCCACGTATGTAGTAAACGCGTGGACTGGACAGAGGGGGTGGAAACTTCCATCCCTAAGGAACGAGGGTACTGCGAGAGGGCCAATCCTGTTGTCAGCCTGCTCGTTCTTAGCTAGGAAAGCAGGAGAGGGGGGGATAGTTAAAGAAGTAAGGTTAGGGCTTACAGATGAAAAGGCTGTGCGACGGGTAAGGGCTGCCAACTGAGAGGCCCTGTACCCTGTAGCTAAGGCAAGCAGGAAGAGAGCTTTTTGGAGGAGGTGACAAACCTCCAGAGGAACCCCCTCGAAGGTCAGGTAGGAAAAGGACGCGGTGAAGGGACCAGGAGGGAGTCTGGGCCCGCCATTCTCCCGGCCCTAGTCCACGTGTTATGAAGGGAGGCAGGGGCGGGGGGGTTTTGGGGGCGGGCAGAGGCGGGTGTCTCCCGACACAGCTCAGCCCCGGGGCGGCACACATCGCACGCCAAAGGGTCGTAACCCTTGGGCGTGATGCAGGGTGCGTGAGGCGAACAGTGCAGGTGGCCGACCATCGTAAAACGATTTCCCAAAGCTAGGGTGGTAGCTGCTGTGGAAGGGTTGTTACTCATATAATTTATTATCATTATATACGGACAACTTTCTGTTAAAACCAGAAAGTGTTACAAGTTGTAAGTCTTTCAAGACACCCTCGAGGGGATAGGCCAGGGGGTCGAGGACCCCCCCCCCCCAATTTTTGTTGTTAGGGTCCTCCCGAACCTAGGCTATGGCCTAGGTTCGGGTAAAATATACCGAGAGGAGAAAAGAAACACCAAGATGTTCTAACCATGAGACTGTACAGAATGGAGATGAAGTATGGGATGACTGGTGACGGAAGGTAAGTCGTCCGACCTTTTCCATTCGGGCGCACCCTCCCCCTTTTCTGTCTCCCACGGAGACCCTGTGGTAAGGTGGGCGGAGTCCCCATTGTAACACAGGGGGTGGGGGAGAGCGAGTGGAACAGATACCTCGTCCTGAGGGATGTGGTGGATGTCCCGCCCCCCCCCAGATCCCGTACCCGCTCCACTGCGGGGACTCGGAGAGAGCAGGTCCAGGAACGGGTCCCACCGCCTCCACCACGGTAGGTGGGGAAGGGCGCGTGGCCTACGGACAAACCGAAAGGTTCGTCCGCTTCCCTCTTCACTAGCCCGTCGTGCCTCCTCACCCAAACTTCTGGTTGAGAAGGATCGGGAGACTACGCACCCGTCTGCCCTCCTCTGAAGAGTGAGTACAGGACGAAAGAAGAAAGGCCCAAGAGTAGGGAAGGTACCCGTCGTCCACAGGATGAGGCGACGGGAAAGGAGGAGGAGAGGCAGCCAGCTCCTCCGCCAGGGTGCCCCTCGGGGACTCGAGACCCAGAGAGATTGGAGGAACGGGAACGGCTCCAAAATTCCCAGGTGGACTCGAGTCCCCTACCGGCGACGTGGCAGGGAAGGTGAGAAGGGCGGGTTCAGGAACGGGTACCGTTGCAATAGTGGGGCTGTGGGGTGGCACATAATTGGCCGGCTCCCCCACTAGAGAATGAGGCGAACCTTAAATCTCACGAGGCTGTCTGGGACAGTGTCGAGAGTGTAACGCCAGGACCGTCCTGAGCACTAATACAAGGCATCGACCAGGGTAAGCCGAAGCCCCAATATCCCCTCGCCCGCATCCCCTAAGTGGAATGCGTGCGATGAAAGGTTAAGGACGTAGTTAAAAAGCCCCCATTGAGTGAGTATGGTGTACAAGACACAAATCTTGCTGCTCCATGTCTCCCTGTTATGGGGATACAAAACAGGTGATCTGAGGCGAGGACTAGGGTAGCTGTAATATAATCCTTGAGAGCTTGGACATGACACCAAGAGTGACATGTGCAGCTTGGTAGGACGGTAGGCAACAACCGGAGCCGTATAGTTTATCAATGGTTTGTTTGAAATTGTTAAGGACCACCGTGAGGTGAGAAAACTACTTTGAAAACTTCCGAGCCAAGCAGAAAAGAAGACTGGTGGGTCAAGCAGTTACCTGAAATGTCTGGGGAGGCTAAGCCAAATTATGAAAAAACAAACTTTTGTGGGAATTTATGGGGGACCAACAGTTGCCCCACCGCTGGAAGACATACCTCAATTGAAACCCTACGTCAGCACAGGGTAGGGTGTCTCGTTCTTGGTAAAGAATGATTGATGTTTCGGAGAACCCTGGTGACCACCTGCGAATCATTACGGGAAAAGAGGGACGTAAAAAGGTCAATATCAGGGAGGCCAGTGACTGGAAAAAACCCCGAGTTTGAGTGTTGTTACAGCTCTGAGAACATTTTGAAACGTTATCGCATTCGCTCTCCTATTTCCCTCACGCGGCAAAGAGGCCGTGTGTTATAAACTCTCATGAACTAGCTGGCGTAGGCTGAGTCCCAGGTACCCCCTAGGCTGGGACCCCAGGTTCAGGTCCAGCTAGCCACTAGGTTCAGGTCCAGGTAGCCACTAGGTTCAGGTCCAGGTAGCCCCTAGGCTGAGGACCATGTTGCACTAGGTTGAGCCCCGGGTAGCGCCTAGGATGTGCATAGGTAGCGCCTTGGCTGAGCCCGAGGTAGCCCCTAGGTTGTGCACAGGTAGAACCTTGGCTGTGGTCGAAGCCTAGCTGGCTAGGTCCCAGCAGGCCTCTCAGTCAGTACCCTCCCGGGTTGTTGGTTGAGCGGGTCCTGCAATTGGTGCTAGGTTGTGCATTGGCAGCACCTAGATAGTGGAGGAGACTGGCTGGCCAGGTCCTCGCAGGCTTGTCAGTCAGTACCCTACCGGGTCCTTGGCTGAGCGGGCCCTGCTCTTGGCCCTAGGTTGTGCATGGGTAGAACCCTAGCTGACCAGGTCCTAGCAGGTTTATCAGTCGGGACCCTACCGGGTTCTTGGCTGAGCGGGTCCTGCTGTTGGCACTAGGTTGTGCATGGGTAGCACCCTAGGCTGTGGTAGGAGCCTAGCTGGCTAGGTCCTAGCAGGCTTGCCAGTTAGTACCCCACCGGGTCCTTGGCTGAAAGGGTCCTGTTCTTGGCAGTAGGTTGTGCCTGGGTAGCCCCCTAGCTGGTCAGGTCCTAGCAGGTTTGTCAGTTAGTACCCTACCGAGTCCTTGGCTGAGAGGGACCTGCTCTTTGGTACTAGGTTGTGCATGGGTAGTACCCTAGGCTGTGGTCAGAGCCTAGTTGGCAGGGACCTGCATGTTCGTCAGTCGGTACCCCACCGGGTCCTTAGCTGAAGAGGACCTGCATTTGGTGCTACGCTTGCTCCCTCGGGAGCGGCTCTTTGAGCGCGTCCGCGGGGGAGAAGGAGCCTTTCCTTGCTGGGCCCTGGTACCTGGGAGGTGACCAGGGGTGCAGCCCGACGGTCTGACCCCCTCCTGCTGAGGTGGGAACCTCGGGGGGGTTATCAGAGCCGACTAAAGGAAGGAGAGGAGGCCTCTCGGGGTGCTAGGGACCCAAAACCCTGTGGACCCGAGGGCGAGACCTCCTCCTGGACTCGTGCTTGCACCCCCGAGAGCGGCTCGAGGAGCTCGCCCTTGGGGGAGACGAAGCAGCTTCCCTGCTGGGTCCTGGTACTGGTCATGTAGCCAGGGGGGCCAGCGTGGTGGTCTGGCTTGCTTCCGGGAATGGTGGGAAACCACGGAAGGGAGGCACAGAACCATCCAGGGATGGCGACGGGGACTCGGCAGGGTGCTAGGAGCTTGAACCCCTGTGACCCCGAGAGGCACGTAGCAGGAACGTACTCCTGGGAGTGCAGAAGCATATGTGGGGTGAACAGTGGTGATGCACGTCGAGGAACAACCTCACGGTGCAGCCAGAAGAAGCACACAAGGCACGAGTGGACTGCGGGAGAAAAAAGGGGGTTAACACGTGAACCCACGTGTACACACATGGAAAAACACAAAACACCCCGAGGGAGGAAAACACTAACTCCCAAGGCAAAACACTAACCCACACATACTCACCCCCACACTGCTGGGGAAAAACCTCGCAAACACGGTCCCCAAAAGCCGAGAGTAGACCCTAGGAAACCCAAGGAGGGAGAGGGTTTTAAAGGAGGAACATGTTACTCTACCAGAAAATATTAAGCTTCTCTTACCCCCAATAAAGGCAAGCACAAAGTAAGAGTTTATGTAAGAAGAAAGATAGATAGTCTTACTACCCTACCGCATAATGTTAAAAATTTATAAAAACTGTACTGAATTGTAAGAAAAAAGATGGTACAGAATGTTGAAAATACAGTACTGCACGAAGAAGAAAGCTACAACGCAGACTAAAAACAGTACAGTAGTAGCAAGAAGTCAAGCAGGTGTAGTGAGTAAAACGTTGCTTGATAAGGCAGCTACAGAAGTGCAGGCAACATTATCAGAATAATATCCTAAAGACACTAAAAGAGCTGACAAGGAAAAACACCAAAAAGGTGCAGAGGCCCCAAGACACAGGGGAGAAGGGACACGTGTAAATAAATAACCTAACTCCCCACAGGGCTAAAAACCCGGGGAGAAAAAACCCAAACGAGTACTCACCGCACACGGGGGAAGACAGTCACAGTGTGAGCGCACACACCAACCAACACACACACGGGGAAAATCCCCACACAAGGGGCAAACACGCACACGTGTTTGCGCCACGTGCAGAGAAAAACACAACATACAGCCTTCCACACTACACACCAAAGGGTCGTAATCCTTGGGGGTGAAGCAGGGTGCGTGGGGCGAACAAAGTTGGTGGCCGTCAGGGGACACCCACACAGTACACCCCGTAGAGGCACATAAGGCACGAGTAGACTGCGGGGGAAAAAATCCACAAACAAGGGGTTAACACGTGAAGCCACGCGTACAAAGACACACACAAAAATAATCGGACACGGGCAGAGGGGATAGCAAGGCCCCTCGGACCCGGGAACAAACACCAAACAAAACCCCCACACGCACCAACCCGGGAAAAAACCCCGAAAGGCAAAAAAAACCCTCCCGCGGGGGCGGGGAAACAACCCCCGGTCTGCAGGCCCCAAAGGAGAGGCACAGACAGCCTGAGAGGCAACTCCCAGGGTAACAGACACACTGGGAAAACACCAGAGAAAAAACCCAAAATACGCTGGGAAGGGGAAACGAGAACCTGGGCACAATCCTCGCTCCCCGCACCCCACGTAACACTAAACCACACTCGGGGGAAACATCAATAAGGGGCTAAGTAGTCCTACACCCGCACAACGCGGGGAGGTAAGTGCCCCACGTGGAGAGGAAAAAACCTCGCTAACACCAAAAAAAAACGAGGAAAAATACACCAAATGACGTGTACTAGTGGCAGGAGGAAGGGAGGCAGGACAGGGAAGGGGAAAAACCCCGAAAAGTAGCCCCCAACATACTACGCAGCCTGAAGGGCAAAAACCCAGAAACACCACACTGGGAAAAAACAAAAACACACTTAAAAAACACACAAGGGAGAGGAAGGGAGAATCTGGGCACAATTCTCGCTCCCCCCAAACCGCGTGGACTTACACAATACTCGGGGAAGGCACAAGAGGGCTACAAGCCCCCACACACACACCACGTGGGGAGGTAAAGGCCCCACGTGGGGAGGCCAAACCTCGCTAAAAACCTAAAAAACCCTGAGGAAAACACACCAAATAAGTGTACTAGTGGCAGGAGGAACGGTGAGAGGGGGATAAGGGGAGAAAAACCCAAAAAAGGAGGCCCAAAAGAGCCCCCTCCACTAGGGAAGAAAATTAACTAGCCCTAGGAAAGGAAAATATTCCCACATTAACACCCTAAACTCCTAAAACACACACACACACACACACATCTGCAAAGCAGGCAAGCCACTAGAACACAAAAGAAACGATAGCTGGAACACGTGACACAATAGCGTAGCAGCGAGGAGCGTAGATGTTGACAGGTACGTGTTCCGCGAAAGAGTGACCGAGCGGTGACCAGCGGGGGAGCGAGCTTAATACCTCATCACGCCACCACCAGGTGGCTCCACTATCAGTACAGCGCCAGATTTGAATTTGAATTTACTTCTGATGATCGTCACGGAATAGACCCTTCTAGCCCAGATTATGCCTATACGGGGCCTGGGCTGGAGAAGGGGTGTATTCTATAGCAAATCCAGCTGTGCTGGTTCCACTATACCAATAAGAGGCATTTTCTAAAAAGAGGGAGCGAGCCAAGGGAGGAGGAAGAGATTCCTTCTTGCCTGAAAAACAAGTGCAGGTGTGAACTTCTGAGAGAAGCCATGAGGCCACCCTGGGAACACGTACAGAACAAATCTGGAAGTCATAAATGCCCAATTCCTCCATAGCCTTCCAGACCCGGAAGCCAAACAGCTATGGCGTGCAAGAATATAAAGGGTATTACTGAGACATGATATTAGAAGATACCGCCAAGCAGGAAAGGAAGTCAGAAAGTCATTGTAAGTGATGGCAACAACGAACCATTAAGGACTGGCGACAGAGATCAAGAGATGGCTTATCAGCATCCACCAGGAGACTAGAGATTAGGGACAACCTGAAGACCGCCAGGTCGTCAACGTACATCGAGTTGGCTATACCGTCCATAAGGGATGAGGCAATGGCATTAATTGCTACTGCAAACAACATGACACTGACAACGCTTCCCTGGGGGATGCCCTCCTCCTGTGCAATGGATGCTTAAGGGGTGTACCAACCCTCACACAAATACTGAGAAACTCCTTTAAAAAATGTGGATGATGACCCCCCAGGCTATATGCATAAAGTTACTACAGGATGCCATATTGCCATGTAGTGTCATAGACTTTCTCTAAATCAAAGAATACACAGACCAGGTGTTGATGTCGTGCAAAAGCATCACATGCAGCAGCTTCTAACCTGACCAGAGCGTCTGTAGTGGAACGGTGTTTACGAAAGCCAGACTAGGACAGAGACAAAAAACCACCGCGTTCGAGGAAGTATACTAGTCTGACATTCACCATCTTCTAAAATAGAGTACAGAGACAGGAGGTCAAGGCAATTGGTCTATAATTGTGGGCAACACTAGAGTCCTTGCCCGGCATGGGGAAAGGAAAGATGGAAGCAACCCTCCACCCACCATGGAAGACACCATCCAGCCAGATTCTATTATATAAATCTAGAAGAAATGAGATCGCCTCCTCACCCAAATGGGATATTGTCTGGCCCAGGAGAAGTGTCGCCACAGAGAGAGAGAGCAGAGTGCAGGTCTCTCAGGGTGAATATATGGTTATAACTTTCATTCTCGTTCCCTGAGAAATCCAGGACAGTGCGCTCCTGGGCTCTCAACACATTCCTGACAGCCAGAGGTCGAGAGTCACGGCTGAAGACTTTAGCAAAAGCCTCCGTCATGGTGTTGGCCACTGTTAAACTATCTATGATCACTAGAAACAGAGTATTTAAATTAGTGACACATGAAAATGTGTTTCAAATGAAATACACAATTGATACACTGATCTACCGAATGTACCAATATCTATCGGGAGGATTCTTGGCATTGTACCAGAATTTAACGTTTATTGTCGTCTGTATTAAATCCTTTCATTTCCGACAATTTATTGGGAGGCTGTACAAGCCCCTTAAATAATAATACTTACTCTATAGTACTGAACGTAAGCTGAATTTGCTTCCCAGATCATGGTGACTGAAGGGTCGTCCAGCACGTCCCTAAGACTCTGGTAGGGTTGAGGAATGTGCCTCACTGCCAGTAAGGACATAAGGTTGCCACCGTAGCTCCGCGATATCACCAGTGTTGCCAACATCCACATTCCTAACACAATACGCTCCCAGTTCCACATATCTTTCAACAATAAATCTGTTGATATATGGTATATAAGAAGCAAAAAAAAATTGTTGTCTACAAATTAAGAATATATTAACAACTGTATGGCTAGTGAGTCATTCAGTATATATAGATATTTCAGTCAATATTCATATTACTAGTTATGGTTAGTGACCATATATATATATATATATATATATATATATATATATATATATATATATATATATATATATATATATATATATATATATATATATATATATATATATATATATATATATATATATGCGTAAATCCACAAGGAAGGAAAAATAAACACGGAGTCCCAAGTGCTTTCGTGTATTCACATCTTCAGGGGAAATACAGAATGTAGAAGAATGGTTGCCGAGAGACACCTTATATACTGATACACTTAATAACTAACTCGCAACCTGAAGGTGTTGCCACTGCGAGTTCAAAGCAATATACACCCATATGGTGCTACAAGGATTTACCTGACATGACCTCTAAACCTAAGATTATCCTCAGTCATTAAGGAATAGCTGTTGGACTTATCTTATTAACAATCTTGTCTATGATCCCTAAAACAGTGTGATGTAATGTTGGTACTCCTGACTGGTGAGTGTGGTACCTCCGCCACCCTCCGGCCTCTATAAGTCCGTGCCCCTGGGCCAATGCCCCTCAGTGTGTCATGGGCAGCCAAGTAGGAATGACGTTCTTTCACCCATGCTATATTTTCTGGGTATTTGACGGTTATTTTTGTTCTAAAATACTCAAACTCATTTCCTTATGTTTAATAATGAATAGTTAAATAGTAAGAGTTCTTCAACACTCAAAATTTTATTTAAAATCAGCTAAACTTTTGATATAAAAAAAGTTGACACTGCCTGAGCAATGACAATTCCCGTCCAGCATGTCCCGGATGACACGAGTCACAGCTGCCCAGTGGGTGGAGTACCAACCCTACCGGGCTTACCCATGTTAAAATTAATGTAGGGGTGGTAACGAAACTTTTTTTGCCGACTGTACATACCATTGTTTAAATTCATAATAATATTTTCTGTGTGTTTAATCAAACTTGACTCTATGATGTTTCTATTTATGGATGAATTACAAGACATGATTGACGAAGCATTATCCCAGTCAATACAATGATTATTGTCTCTCATATGAATAAATAAAGCATTAGATTCTTGTCCGGTCCTAATACTATATTTATGCTGTTTGACCCTGGTTGAAAGGTCTTTTCCAGTTTGGCCTATATAGAACATATTACATTCTTTACAAGGTACTTTGTAGATACACCCACATGAGGAATTGGGTGAATTTTTGATCAAAATTTTCTTGACTGTGTTATCATTGCAAAAGGCAACATTAACATTCCATGTTCTTAGAAGATGAGGGATTTAGGCAAATTTATGACTGTAGGGTAATATCAGTAAGTTTTTATTGTCACGGGGTAGGAGAGGTTCAACCCTATAAAATGATGTTCTTGCCAATTTTAAGGCTTTATCCAAAAATGGTTTTGGGTATTTTAATTTTGCTCCAATGTCAGAGATAAATCCAAATTCCTCATCCATGAATTCAGGACTACATACATGTAGAGCACGTAAGTACATGGAAGAGAAAACAGACAGTTTGACTTTACCGTGGTGTGCAGAGTAAAAATGAATATATGACAAGACATTGGTTGGTTTCCTGTAAATGCTAAACTTAAAAGTGTTGCCTACCCTGTGAATCAGGCAATCCAAAAATGGCAATTTTCCATCCTCCTCAATTTCAATGGTAAAATTAATGGAAGGGGCTAAGTTGTTAAGCAATGGCAGAAAGTTATCTAGATTTTCAGTACATGGCCAGAGGCAAAGTACGTCATCTACGTACCTGTACCATACAGCATTACTGGGTAAAATGTTATCAAGCAGTTTCTGTTAAAAAAACTCCATGTACAAATTACTCAAAACTGGGGAGAGTGGATTGCCCATTGCCATACCGAATTTCTGCTCAAAATATTCATCTTGAAAAACAAATTTGCAGTCTTTAATGCATAGCTTAATCAATTTTAAGATGGCATTTTTGGTGATAGGGAGAGAGATGTTATCAAGTATTTCATCAAGGTAATCCAAAAGGTCGTCAACAGGAACTTTGGTAAATAGAGATTTAACATCAAAACTCACAAGCTTAAATGCACCAGTTACCTGTAAATTGTTAAGTTTTTCTACTAAGTCAACATTATTTTTTATGTTGCAGTCCGAAATTGTGCCAACTAAAGGGCTTAGCAAGGAAGTTAACCACTTTGATAATTTATAGGTGATGGATCCCACAGAACTAATAATAGGTCTGGTTGGATTATTGGGCTTGTGAGTTTTAATGAGTCCATACATGTAGGGCAGGGAAGGAGAACGAGAGGAGAACTGTTTTATAAGTTGATCATTACCCTTTAACACTGTTTTCATTTTCTTATTGAACTGAGAATTCACCGTTTCAATGGGATTCTTCCTTAGATTCGAGTACGTTACATCGTCACTTAGTAAATCTTTCATTTTGAGTATGTAATCATCTTTTTTCATGATAACTACTGCATTCGACTTGTCAGCTTTCGTAATGTGCATTTCACTGTCATTTTTCAAGGTTTTAATTGCAGAGGTAAATCTTTTAGGGCAATTTGGAATTGACTGTTTTGAAATAGCAGAATATACAATTCCTTTACACAGACTAACTTCCTCACTCGTTAAGTCACTGTATTTTTCCAAGTTACAAAATGCTCTCGTTACATTCACACCACTAATATCCTGTTGGCAAGCAAAATTCATTCCATATCCTAGAGCACTTACTGTATCTTGGTCCACTTGTCGATCTGATAAATTAACTATGAAACTAGGATTGGCATCCTTAGTTCAACCACTATTTTCAATGAGCTGGGCTATAGTCTCCTCTTCAGTTTTGTATGAAGCTGGTGGCGCACTGATCTTAATTTGTCGTAGACGTAGTCTTCCAGCCGCTTGTAGAAAATGTAATATGTTCTATATAGGCCAAATTGGAAAAGGCCTTTCAACCAGGGTCAAACAGCTTAAATATAGTGTTAGTACCGGACAAGAATCTAATGCTTTATTTATTCATATGAGAGACAATAATCATTGTATTGACTGGGATAATGCTTCGTCAATCATGTCTTGTAATTCATCCGTAAATAGAAACTTCATAGAGTCAAGTTTGATTAAACACACAGAAAATATTAATATGAATTTAAACAATGGTATGTACAAGTTGGATAGTTTCATCATAGACAAGATTGTTATTAAGATAAGTCCAACTGCTATTCCTTAATGACTGAGGATAATCTTAGGTTTAGAGGTCATGTCAGGTAAATCCTTGTAGCACCATATGGGTGTATATTGCTTTGAACTCACAGTGGCAACACCTTCAGGTTGCCAGTTAGTTATTAAGTGTATCGTATATAAGGTGTCTCTCGGCAACCATTCTTCTACATTCTGTATTTCCCCTGAAGATGTGAATACACGAAAGCGCTTGGGACTCCGTGTTTATTTTTCCTTCCTTGTGGATTTACGCATATTCCTGGATCACGTGCCCCAAGTGATTTATTTGCATATATATATATATATATGTTTTTTTTTTGTTTCTTTCATTCCTTGTGGATTTACGCATACTTCTGGATCACGTGCCCCAAGTAATTTATTTGCATATATATATATATATATATATATATATATATATATATATATATATATATATATATATATATATATATATATATATATATATATATATATATATATATATATATATATATATATATGTATATATATATATATATATATATATATATATATATATATATATATACATATATATATATATATATATATATATATATATATATATATATTTATATATTTAAATATATATATATATATATATATATATATATATATATAAATATATATATATATATAATTATATATATAAATATAAATATATATATATATATATATATATATATATATATATATATATATATATATATATATATATATATATATATATATTTAATGTCCTCATTAACAATTCTGTTAAAATTTTCTCACACTTAAAATGTCCATAGCTCATGTTTACATTTTTATCATATGTACCGAAAACTAGACAACTCTCAATTAATTTTTTTTCATTGAAGCATTTTGTTTCGGCTAAAACCATACTGTTGGTCCAACTGATATGACGGTGATTATTAGCTAAATGCTGAAGTAATCTGCTACGCTGCTGACCTATTTTTACTCTATATTTATACTGTGATACTCTAGTTTTTTATTTTTTCCCAGACTGTGCCCTATAGAAGTGATCACGGTTGATTGATGGATTAACAGATGCCACTAGCATCTTGCGGCGCTACAACCAGAGTCATATACCGCCCAACATAATATTAAATTCTAAAGATTTCATAATATTGTCATTTATATCATTAATAAAATATATAAACATAATAACCAGGGGTGGCTGCACCAGACGGCAAGCTGCGTGTGCTGCTCCGCCACTGACATTATGGAAGCAGCAAACCAGACCGCAATGTTGTCAACGTACATGGAGTTGGCTATACCGTTCGGAAGGGATGAGGCAATGGCATTAATTGCTACTGCAAACAATGTGACACTGAGGACGTTTCCCTGGGGGACCCCCTCCTCCTGTGCAACAGATGCTGAGTGGGTTGTACCAACCCTCACAGAAAAACTGCGGCCACTGAGAAAGTCCATAAGAAAGCGTGGCAGGCGACCCTGCATGCCATATGCATGTAGTTGCTGCAAGATGCCATATTACCATGTAGTGTCATACGCTTTCTCTAAATCAAAGAATACACAGACAAGGTGTTGATGTCATGCAAAAGCCTCACATGCAGCATCTTCCAACCTGACCAGAGCGTCTGTAGTGGAACGGTGTTTACGAAAGCCTGACTGGGACGGAGACAGAAAATGACCCCGTTCGAGGAAGTATACCAGTCTGACATTCATCATCTTCTCAAATAGTTTACAGAGACAGGAGGTCAAGGCAATTGGTCTGTAATTGAGGGCAACACTAGAGTCCTTGCCCGGCTTGGGGAAAGGAAGGATGGTAGCAACCCTTCACCCAGAAGGGAAGACACCCTCCAGCCAGACTCTGTTATAAAAAGCTAGAAAAAATTAGATCGCCTACTCACCCAAATGCCGCAACATTGCATATGGGATATTGTCTGGCCCAGGAGAAGTGTCGCCACAGACAGAGAGAGAGGAGAGTGCAGGTCTCTCAGGGTGAATATATGGCTATAACTTTCATTCTCCTTCCCTTAGAAATCCAGGACAGTGCGCTCCTGGGCTCTCAACTCATGACTGACAGCCAGAGGTCGAGAGTCATAGCTGGAGACTCTAGCAAAAGCCTCCGCCATGATGTTGGCCACTGTTAAACCATCCATGATCTTAATTCCATTTACCTTAAGAACAGGTGGAGAACGAGGAGAAAACTTCCCCGCCATCTTACGGATTCTCCTGAACACTTGGGTGAGTGGAGTTTTAGTATTAATTGATGACACGTAGGCCTTCCAAGATGCACGTCGTGCCTCGTTTAAAACTCGTCTAGTTTGAGCCCTTGCCCGTCGGAAGTCCTCTAAAAGAGTTGGGTCCTTATGATTGCGATGAAGGCGAGAGAAAGCAGTGCGCTTCTCCTGCACAGCAGTGGTGCAGACTGGTGACCACCAAGGGACAGGACGTTTGGGAAAGTGGCCAGAAATTTTAGGGATAGAGTTGAGAGCAGCAGAGTGGAGCATATCAGTGAAATATGTTACAGCCTCGTCAGAGCTACCAAAATCTGCTACAGAAGAGACCAAAGAAGTTAGCTCTCTAAAAAACTGCCAGTCAGCATTCTCTAATTTCCACCTAGGAAGACGAAACTTTGGTTCGTACCTGTTATTTTCTAAAAGTATAGGTAAGTGGTCACTGCCATATAAATCGGGCAACACACTCCAAGTAAAATCCAACAGAGCACTGGGTGAGCAAAGGGAAATGTCAATGGCAGTAAAAGTACCAGTAGGGCTATTAAACTGTGTCACATCTCCCGTAATTAAAATCCCTAATTCCGTATTCTCAATAAAAGAAGCCAATAAAACCCCACTGGGATTGACCGAACTGTCACCCCACAGAAGAAGGTATAGACTGCACACAGTGTACGGGTGTCCCATAAAAACCTTAACTGCGACAGCCTAGAGCGGAGTGTCAGTCTCCAGGCTCGTACATGGAACATCTCAGCGAACTAGGATGGCAGAGCCACCATGGTGACCCTGCCCTGCAAATGAATTAGAATAAAATGCAGAGTATGCTGGAGGACTGGCAGGAATGTAGTCCCCAAGCATTGTCTCTTGGAGAGAAACACATGCAGGAGAGAAGCTAGAGAGAATCAACATCTGTTGAAGCAAGAGATTCATCAGAGCCACGAGAACGCTTCTGGTGAAATTGAGAGGAAACTATGGATAAGTCCATAGAGACGGTTGCCTTGCAAGGAGGAACATCTATGGAGTTGCCGTCTGGCACTAGCAATACTGATGAATTGGGTGTTAGTCAAGTGGAGGATATCTTGCTCAAGAAGGTACATCTTACATTTGTGAGAACGTAAAGGGTGAGCATCCCTGCAGCAAAAGCAGTAACTCTCTGACTGACACTCAGAAGTAAGATGCAAGTCAAGAGCAGATTAATTACCACACCGTGAACGGTTGTTGCAGCTTCTCCTCTCAAGGCCAACCTCATAACAACAGAAACACTGCAAAGGACGCTCAACAAAAGGCTTCACCTAAAAAAAGGTGGGGTTAATGTTAATGTGATCTGGGATATGCGAGCCATAGAAAGCAAGGATGATCATATTTTTACTGCCCTTCATCTTTGATACTCGTTGGACACTATCTGAGCACATAGCGAGAATATCGTCTTCTGAGAATTCATACAGGTCTTCATTATATATACGCCCCTTGCTATAATTAAATGATCGATGTGGTTTGATGGATTCAAACATGCTATCAGAAGGACAGGGAGATTGAAGAGCATCATGGCCTGTGTAATATCTTTGGCTCTAATTAAAACGCCCTTACCGTATTTTTTTATGTGGCCCATTGGTAGTAATCCTATTACTTTCTCCAGATATCGGGAAGCACGGGTAAGGTTACCATGTCCCTCCCTGTAGTAAGCCACAAACCAAAAGGGTGTAGGAACCCGACGTTCCTTTGGGACATACTCTACAGAGTCTTCAAAGATGTTAGGTCAGTAGTCATTGTCACTGTCAACTACATTTGTGGACCGCATCATCGGAAGTTTGCAGTGAGTACCTTCACATTCTCAGCTCTCTTAGGTGATGGAGATGGTGGTATGACTGATAAATTGATGGCTTTTTTGAAGGAGACCGAACTGATCAGAGTGATGTGACTTTTTATTGCTACTGTTGTTACCATTTTGTATATAATTTTTGCATTCATGAATATTATGTGTGTTGTATATATTATATAATTATGATGTATTAGCTAGGTTTAGCGATTGTCTAAGATAGGTTTAGCAATTGGCTTTAATAGGTATTAGTTTAGTAACTTTAGTTAGCTATTGGCAGAATAGGTAAATTGGTTAGATGATTAGCTAGAAGTAAAATTAAGTACATTTGTATAAAGTTACAAATCAAATATTATATATTATTAGGTTTAAGGATAATAATAATAATAATAATAATATTAATAATAGTCAATGCATAAAATAATATGCAAAAAGTTGAATTAAATAATAATAAAAAAAATAATAAAAAAGTAAAAATAAAATAAAAAATAAATAAAAAGCCTTTATGACCAAAATAAAAGGTCGATAGGCCAGAAAAAAAAATGGCCTCACTCCATTTATCGATATACACAGGATATATGACGGATAGGCCAATATGCATAAAATCAGACCAATTTTTTTTAAATGTAAAATCGCGGCGCCAATTGAGGTTTAAAACCCAGTATTTAAAAATATATTGAAAAAACAAAACATGGCCTGGTAAATAGATTAATGAGGGAGTATACTTAGACAAATATGATTCTGTAACCCATGGGAGATGATAAATTAATTAATTAATAATTCTTTATTTTAATCAAGAGAGAAAAAAGAGGGGGGACTGCAAGCATGGAAGATAAAAGGAATACAGGGATAGGTGAAGACAGAAAAGGGATTGGTTCGGGTCCGAAAGGTCGCCAATAAACATTATTTCGTACCTAATATCCAAAGAATAATAATCAATATCCCACTATGTAGGTGAACAATAGACAGTGCCTTTATTTATTAGATAAAAAACAATATAATGCAGCAGACATTCTAATAATATAAAAAAAAGAAATGTATAATCTTTCCAACTACTCACCCTCTTCTCCCTCACCATCATCTTTACTTTCCTTTATCCACCTAATGAAAGGTGCAATTCTTTATACTGTTGCTGAATCGACACTATATTACGATGTATCCTAATATATTCCGTCACATTCATACCACCCGACACTGTCGTCTCCCTTACCACACCATTCGCCACCCCCCCTCCCACCAGCCACACCATGATTGCTACTTCTTCAACCTCCCACATTTCTCCTTTCCTCACGCACCCACATCCCTCCCTCCATCCACCTGCAATTGTTACCAGATCCATTGAGGCCCAAACCAAGTCGCTGGTGGATGGGGTGTTTGATCTGTCCGGACCTATACATCAGGAGACAGCTAAGGGTTTGTACTTCAATATCATGTATAGATTATTTATGTAGGGTGAGTATTTTACAAGCTATTAGCCATTCAAATACTGACCGCGAGTACGGGAGAAAGGCCCGGTAATGCCCGTGTTTGAAGGATTAAAATAACCTTACATAGACAGGATTAATGTTGTAATTCAATATTTCAAAACAATATTAATAGAATCGAAGACTTACCCTGCTGTAGCATGATACGCACTAGGTTGAAAATCTCCTTGAAGATAATGTTCCATGTGATTCTGTGGCTGGGAGTATTGATATGCATAAGGAACTTCAACAGCTGCCAGCATATCAGAACTACTAGAAGAGATATCAGAATGCTGACCCACACTGTGATTTTCAAAGGTAGTAAAAAGCCCCAGGGATCGACTTCCTGGCTTCCTCGACCTCCTAAGATCCTCGCATAGTCAACAACTAATGGGACTGTGTAATCTACCACCTCTGCACGAACCGATGTCACTCCAAATGGACCAAGTCCAACATCTATTTCCTGTAGGATAAAAAGAATATATACCGTAAATACTTTACTTATCATCAGGCGCTTTCTTTATAGATAATATAATATTTATTGGATATGATCTTTGAAATATTACTGCATCATATATTTCGAACTAAATTAATATAATCCTGTTCTCCATTAATATACTATTAAAAGATCTTGGTCAGTCACTGTAAGTTAGAGCATCCTAAATCATGATAATCATGAATATGAAAGGGCTATTTTTCACTTTCTCCATGCCTTAACAGAGAATTATCTATAGTAGATAAGGAAGTCCAGCAGTGAGTAATATATCCCTATATAAAGAGCGGACAGTACAAGATTTTTCAGTTCGCTCTGTTCATTTCAAATATGTTCCCCATCCTGCATAATGAAAACTTCTCAAATTCGATCTTCCTATTTTATCCACTAATTTGATTCCATTCGTTATAATGTATTCGTAAATTATGTATGTTTCCCACAATTATTTCACCATATCCTGTTAGGCATATGCATCAAAATTAATGTTTACAAAATTACTTTTTACCTTTGGATAACTCCCTATAGGCCTAAATTTTTAAAAAAAGTAAAGATTGCGCCAGGGGTAGAAAGAGGAAGCAAAAATACAGAAATTAGATACAGAGTACATATGTAGCCCTAACTGTTACAACAAGTCAAGCGCCAACTACCCTAAAATTGAATTATTAATAGGAATTACTTCTACAATTCCTCTTCTATCTAATGAACAAATGGATATCGTCTTATCTTGCATATAAACATCTCTAGTATGTCTGAAATACAACAGAGTGTCGGTGAGTGACAAAAAAGTCAAATGCAGACAGTCGACAAGTCAGTCAGCTGAAGCAAAGATGTTGCCACTGCTTGCTAATTAATATTATTTACTTCGTGCTCTATGTGATTATTTTATTAGCCGTTGGGAACGCTAGCTATGTAGCATAAAAACATTAATGTACAGCTCCGGACAGATCAATGGTCCACACCCGATCCATCAGCGACTTGATTTGTGCTTCGTCGGATCTGGTAACAGTTGCAGGTGGAGGGAGGGGGGATGTTAGTGGGAGAGGAGGAGAGAAATGTGGGCGGAGCTATATAGGAGGGTAACGAATGATCAGGTAGAGAAGACGTGTGTCAGGAGGAATGAATGAAGCATACACTGTGAACGGTATCGAATCACCAATAGTATAAAGCAGGGTTCTTCAGACTTTTTCAGTCGTGACCCAGTTTTTACTATGACATCATTCTCGCGACCCATACAGAAAGATATTTTACAAATGATCAGAATTATCAACCAAAGAAAATACAAGGCCAGAAACTGAAACGTAATATATATGATTAAAAGGCATTCTAACCAGAATTATAAACACTGCCTCACCTACCCCTCCATCTCTCTCTCTCATTCTCTCTCAAGAAGGCTAATATTTGTGCAATAATTTTGTTTTATTGATAATTAAATATATGAATATTCGATTATAAAAATATGTTAGGTGGATTCATATATGAACTTCATATTTAATTTATTGTCACGAATATTATTATTCTATTTTATTCATGTATTTATTTTTGTGAGCCTGCGACCCAGTTTGGAGGAATTCGGGACCCATAATTTGAAGAACCCGGGTTTAAAGAAGTGCATACTGCATTAACGTAGGTGGATTTAGGAGAGAAGAAATGTGATGATTTGAGGCGAGGGTGAGGGGGAAGAGGGTAAGACAAATGAAGGTGATTAGTTGAAAAGTAATAACAAACAAATATAATTAGAATATCTGTTACATTATATCCTTTAAATAAAGGCACTGTCTTTTGTTCACCATCGTAGTGGGATAGACTACTGATTATATATTATCCTTTGGATATTAGACAGCTATCCCTGTATTCCTTTTATCCCTCGTGCTTGCCACGTTGGGGGGTATTGCCTGTAATGATGTTGGCAATATTTAAGGGTTTTGGCGCCCCTTCAGCCCCAGCCACTAGCTTACATTTCTTCAACTGTCCCTCCTTTCTTCCTATTTCCTACTTGCTTGCTGTCACACCTCTCTATCACCTTTTCCTGGTGCTATTTGACCTCGCTGTTGCGCCACCTAATATCAATCAAATCCCTCGTGCTTGTAGTCCATCCTATTTATCACTTTCTCCCAAGCCCAGCTGTTTCGTTTTCTTTTTCGGCAGAAGACGGTTTAATTTTCTAACTTTTTTAATAATCATATTTGTCAACAAATTCATTAAGCTATTTACCAGGATTTTTTCTTCAAAATATGCATTTCCTTAAAAATAATCGATGTTAAACTTAAATAGGCGCCGCTATATGGCGTTTTCAATAATCTTGGTCTAATTTTATGCATAAGCTATATATATTACAGTATCTCTCAAGTAACTGGCAACCTTACACATCCTCCCTACTCTCTTATCCCTCTCCCGCTTGCCCTTCCCTCCTTTCTTACCGTTTATCTTTTCTTTCTCATATTTTTAACCTTCTCATTTGTTCTTAAAAAGTTTTCATGACATAGGCCTTTCTCCCTTATCACTTATAGTCCAATTATATGATTCGAAAAACTACGGCTGAGATTATGTTGTAGATCGCATTTTGGTTCTCAATATGTAGAGGTTGATTGATTGATTGATATTAGGCGCCGCAACAGCGAGGACATATAGCGCCAGAAAACGGTGATAGAGAGGCGAGACAGCAAGAAGGAAGGAAATAGAAAGAAAAGAGTGGTAGTTGAAAAACTAAAAGCTAGTGGCTGTGGCCGAAGGGGCGCCAATATGTAGAGAATTTAGAAAACAACTAGAGATTTATAGGGAAAGATATATGAATTATTTAGAATTAAAGTGTTGGCAGATACGCATTATTATCCCAGCCACAGCATTTCGCCTTCATAAAACTGAAGGACTATAGGTTTCATGCATTGCCATTTGCTAGTTTGTTGCTAGTCAGAATGTTAACTTGTTAAACCCATTTGCAGGAAAGAGAAATATATTATATCTTTCTTTTTAAGTTACTTATAGATATTTTTTATTAAAATCTGTTTCGATATACATTACCTTACTTTTATCTAGTTCCAGCATTACTGCGCAGAACACCATATGACACAATAAGGACCACAAGGACAGTAATGGTGATCAACGTGCTGCTTATGTACCTCTCTATAGGTTACTGAACACAGTGTTTTATGCTAAACTTCAGAATAATGTTCTCAGCATCACAATGATAGGCAAAAATAATATAAACAATATAAAGAAATTATCTTTTATTATACGAGAAATATTCAACTGCCTCGGTGCTACTGTCTCATATTAGTGCATTTGTCGCGGCTTCTAGCCGCTGAAATTGTATTTATTGGTTGTGAAACCAGCACAGCTGGATTGCTATAGAATACGCCTCTTCGTCAGTCCAGGCCCCGTATAAGCATAATCTGGGTTGGAAGGGTCTATTCCGTGACGATCATCAGAAGTAAATCAAAATTCAAATCTGGCGCTGTACTGATAGTGGAGCCACCTGGTGGTGGCGTGATGAGGTATTAACCCCGCTCTGCGCTCGAAGGCAATCGGTCACTCCAATGAGAAAGAAAGTGAATGCCTGCCGCATCGGGAGGTGGGTGGGTCAGTCAAAGCTGTGCTGGTTTCACAACCAATAAATACAATTTAAGCGGCTAGAAGCCGCGACAAATGCACTATTATTGGTATAGTGAAACCAGCACAGCTGGATTGCTATGCATGCGATGCGGTAGGTGGGAGGTGAGGTGGAGGCAATCACGTGCTAGTTAAGAGCGGTCGAGAGAGCGGAGAGTCAGAAAGGTAACCGAGCAGGGTGAGGTTGAAGCTAAAGCAACTTCCAACACTGGCTAGGGGAGTAGCCATGGTGGGAGTGTAGTAGCTTATCACATATAACCCGTAGACAATTCTGTTATAGACCAGAATTGTTACTCAACTAAAGTCTTTATAGGCAGACTCAAGGGGTCGTGTCTAGGAGAGGGGGAGGGGTGACCATGAACCCCCCCCCCACCCCCCTTTTTATTAAAGTCCTCTGAGCTAGGGCTATGGCCCCGGCTTAGGTAATGCGATCCCGAGGGGATGAAGGAGGACACAAGGATGCAGCCATCCTGTGTTTAATATATAAATATCCTGTCACTCATCATAGTAAAGTAATTTTTTGGAGAATGAATACTCAAGAATTCCGTAACAATGTAATTTATTTCACCTGCATCATATGTACACACATGAGAGACATGGGGATGAGCATGAAGCTGTACATGATGTATGGGGTGATAGTGACGGGACTTAAGTCGCCCGACCTTTTCTCTTTGGGCGGCCCCTCCCCCTCATGTGTCTCCCGCGGGGATCCTGGGGAATGGAGGGTGGAGTACCCATAGCCACACAGGGGGTAGGGGAGAGCGAGTGGAACAGATACCTCGTCCTGAAGGAGGAAGTGGAAGAACAACCCTCCAAATCCCTAACCCTCTCCACCGAGTGAGTCCTGAGGAAGGCGAGGGAGGCGGCCACGCCCCTAACGCTGTGAGCCCTCGGGGTGTGTCCGGGATCCCCGTTCTCTATCACTCGGCAGAGAAGGCGAGCGATTGACCTAGGGAAGAGAGGGTTACCGGACCTAGAGTTGTAGAAGAGGTTGTCCGGAGAAGCCCCTCTCGTCGCCTCCACGTAAGCTGTAAATGCGTGGACTGGGCAGAGGGGGTGGAAACTTCCATCCCTCACGAACGAGGGTACTGCGAGAGGGCCAATCCTGTCGTCAGCCTGCTCGTTCTTAGCTAGAAAAGCAGGAGAGGGGGAGATAGTTAAGGAAGTAAGGTTAGGGCTTACGGAAGAAAAGGCTGTGTGACGGGTCAGGGCTGCCAACTGAGAGGCCCTGTACCCTGTAGCTAAGGCGAGCAGGAAGAGAGCTTTCTGGAGGAGGTGACAAACCTCCAGAGGGACCCCCTCGAAGGTCAGGTAGGAAAGGACGCGGTGAAGGGACCAGGAGGGAGTCTGGGCCCGGTGAGGTGCGGTCCCCGCCCGAATCCCCATCCTCAGGAGAGAGAGAGGCCTCTCCGAAACCTTAATGTTAAAACCCAGGAGGAGGGGATCAGACAGGGCTGCGTGATGCGCAAGCACCGTCGCCGGGGCTCTGTTGGTGGAATCGGCGAGCCACGTGAGGAATTCCAGGACCGTGTCCTCCGAGATGACCATGGAGGGGTGTCTTCGCAAGAAGTCCTGGAATCTTTTCCAGCACGATTCGTACTGTCGCACCGACGACTGACAATGAGCCCTCAACATCTTGTCTACTGTCTCCTTAGTGAACCTTTTGCTGAGGACTCCCCGTAGAAACTCCTAGCGTGTAGTTTCAGTGACGCTTGGAGTGGTGCAGACAGGGTGCTGGAGGCACGCCGATCCCAACTGAAGAGGATGAGGGCACCACAGGGACAATTCTCCGAACCACAGCTGCGCTGGCCAGAGGGGGGCTATGACGAGTACCCTCCCCCTGAATGTGCGCAGCTTGAGGATCGCCTTCAGGAGGACTGACGTAGCTCGGGGTGGGAAGAGGTAGAGATACCCCCACCTGTTTCAGTCCTCTGTGAAGGCGTCCGGGCCTCCCGCCTCAGTTCTGGAAGAAAATGTTAGGAACAGAGGAAGTAGGGCCGTGGATGGGGAGGCGAACAGGTCCACCTCCGGTTTCCCGTAACGAAGGCAGAGAGACTCGAATACAAGGGGATGCAGTTGCCACTCGACTGACGTCCCCTTGAACCTGGATAGGGCGTCCGCCCAATCGTTCTCCCGCCCTGGTACATAGCGGGCCGAGAGGTAAATGCACCTCTTGGCTGCTATCGCAAAAATCTGTTCTGACAGGGACAGGAGAATTTCCGACCGTGCGGTGCCCTGTTTCTGCAGGCACTGCACGGCCGCAACATTGTCCATATCGAAGCGGACGCCTAACCTGGCAAACTGTGGGTGTCTGTTGAGCCACTCCCTCGCTACCATCAACTCCCGGGCGTTGATGTGTAGTAGCCTCTCCCCTTCCTTCCATCCCCTGCACGGCAAGACTGGTACCCCCAGCCTACGTCCGATGCGTCTGTCGCCACCGTGATCCCCGGGGGAGGGAACATCCAGGGGACCCGCTGACGCAGGGCACCGGGACGTACCCAGGGGCGAAGGAGATGGTGGAGAGAGGGGGACACTTGCCTGGGAAGGTCCCTGTGTGCGGGGGAAAGGTAGAGGTTTACCTCCCGCGTCAGCCTTCTGTGTTTTAGTCATCCCAGGGGCATTGCAGGGGCCGCGAAATTTAGGGACCCGAGCAATGATTCCCACTGGCGGCGAGAGAAAGTACGGGAAAAATGCGCCTGGCGGACGTGGCGGAGGGTCCGGCGGGCATTGTCTGGAGCGAGAGAGAGGGTGGCCGAAAGAGAGTCCCACTCTATTCCCAGCCAACACAGTTTGCGAGTGGGAGTGAGAGAGGACTTGGGGATGTTCAACAGGAACCCCATTTCCTCTAGCACTCCCCTCGCTACCCTGACGTTGTTTGCTACCTGCTCCTTGGAAGGGGCATGAAGCAACCAATCGTCCAGGTACATTAGGGTGGGGACACCCGCCTCTGCCAGACGGGATGCCACCACCCTCACGAGCTTTGTGAAGACTCGAGGAGCTAAAGAAAGACCGAAAGGGAGCCTGGTAAACTGGAACGTCTCGGTCCCCACCTGCAAGGCCAGAAAACGGCGAAACCTGAGGTGGATCGGGACGTGCCAGTACGCATCCTTGAGATCCAGGGATGCTAACCAGTCTCCCTTCCTTAGAACTGTGCGGACCTGAGCAACCGAAACCATCTTGAAACGTAAGGTTTTCACAAATTTGTTTAGTTTGCTCAGGTCCATCACCAATCTCGTTTTTCCCTGGTCCTTTTTGGGGACCGTGAATAAACGAGAAAGAAAGACCCTCCCCGTCGCCCGCTCCACTACCCCTTTTTCCCGCATTTCTAACACATGCGGGACGACCGAAAGTGACACTTTGGTTGAGGCAGGAGGTAGACGTAGTGGCTGTAACAGGAAAAGACAGGTGTCAGTGAGAGTACAGTTAATCCTAGCCCCCGGGACCCGAGGGACCCGGGGATGGTTGGAGGGTAGAATGATGGGCAGAGGCAGAGATTTTGACCGCAAAGGGAAACTCTGATTTTGACTTAACGGGAACCCAAGGACGGGAGTAGGAATATGTCATATATCAGAAATGTCAGACTAGGAAAGTTAACCACCACAGTTACTCACCGGAACAGTTATCCAGGGCCAGGACAGGCCCTGTCAAACTACCCTTGCTGCCCAGCCGTGGGAGAGCCAGGCTGCTGACCACCCTGTGAGGCAGCCCAGAGTGGGACCCTCAAGTGAGCGGTCCTTCTGGGAGGGGTGGGTGAAGGAGGACTTAGGTTTTTGGAAGGGCTTGGAGCCCTGCCCTCTCCCCCGAAACGGCTGCTGGCCCCTCTGGAAGAACCTGTTGTGCGCTTTCGGGGGAGTGGGGTAAGAAGGCCTCGGTAGTCTGGAAGGCTGGGAGGGCCTTCGGGGCTGGTAGCCCGGTCTGGATGGCTGTGGGGCACGTGGCCTACGGACAAACAGATTGATTAGGAAAAAAGGGGGGGGACCGAATTTTCCTTCAATTTCACCTCCAGTGAAAAATAACTCAGGTAAATGGATTAACGAGAGGTACTTACTTGGAGGTAGAAGGTTTTGGTAAGTTAATTACCGCTGGGAGAGAGGAGAAAATCGCGTCTGTCGCCGGTTGGTCGAAGAGGGCAGGGGACAGGGGGGCAGCTCGCACCACTCCCCTCTGTGCCATCTCCGGCGCAGATTTCGCAGCCGCCTGGTGGGCTGCCAGTCTCGCCTCGGCGAAGATCTTCGCCTCCTCCCGCATGTTGTGGGTCGCCATTGCCGCGACGCCCTCCATGACGGTGGCCATGGAAGAGAGGGTGTCACTGTAAGGGGTAAACAAGGAAAAAACCGAGCGAACCCGGGGATAAGGACCCGGGAGTAACAGAGAGACCCTCTACCCCGTATCCCTCAAGTAACACGACACTAGAAGTAAAGGTACTCACGCTAGCTGTAGACCCGACATCTCGTGGTAAGTGTTGGTGAGGGC
Source organism: Petrolisthes cinctipes (assembly GCA_033782935.1). Classification (NCBI taxonomy): domain Eukaryota; kingdom Metazoa; phylum Arthropoda; class Malacostraca; order Decapoda; family Porcellanidae; genus Petrolisthes; species Petrolisthes cinctipes. The sequence continues at coordinate 545,293 of JAWQEG010001216.1, forward strand.
GTTGAGGCAGTCCCTAATCAGAGCAGCGGCCGCCCCCGTGGAGATGGTGTGGGCCAACTCCAATCTGGCCGCAGACTCTGCCTGCCGCAACTTACCGTCGGGCTCCTTTAGCTGATAGGGGACCGGAGGCTCCTTCTCCGTCTTCCACAGGCATTCCCTCAAACCCGGCGGGGCACGGGAATGAGGGAGGATGACGGGGAAAGACGGAGGAGGGGTGTTTCCTGGCCGCGCTGTGCTTCTGGTGGTCCAGGGACTTAAGGAGAAGGGCTGGAATGTCCAGGTCCCCTTCGCCCTTATCCCCCGGGAAGTACGCGTCCGGGGAAAGGAGGACTGCCGTGTTCCCGTGGGAGCGGTCAATCCTCCATGCCTCGGACAACTGCAACTGGCTGTACTCCACCAGAAAACCCATCGCGTCCAGGGTAGCCGCAGAGGATACTCTCGATGAAGTGGGTACAGGAGCTGAGATGGGACGGACCTTGTAGAAGGGAATAGCGTCGCCCTTCTCATCAGCCCCCCACTTCACCAGGACGTCATCCCTCCGGGTCCACACGTCTGATTGAGCCGTGTCCGGGGACCAAGCCACCAGTCTGCCATCCTCCGAAGAGTGGGTCCAGGAAGGAGGAAGGAGAGCCCAAGAGTAGGGAAGGTACCCGTCGCCCACAGGAGGGGGTGATGGGGACGGAGGTAACCAACTCCTCAGCCACGTCCCCCGACGGAGACTCGAGTTCCGGAGATAGAGGAGGAACGGGAATGACTCCCATATCCCCGGGAGGACTCGCGCCCCCGACGGGAGCAGAAGCAGGAGGAGGGGCAAGGGTGAGAGAAGGAGCGGGCTCCGGAGCAACAGCCGGAGGCTGCGTGGTGGGAACCCCAGGAAAGGCGTGAGGAATAAGGGTATGGAAGATCTTCAAGATCTTCCTCGACGTGGGGCTCGCCTCCCCCCGCTTACCCTTGCGGGATTTGCGGGCGGGCAAAGGAGAGTCACCCGACGAAGACGAAGAGGATGAAGAAAACGAAGACGAGGTGGAAAGAGAACGGCGACGAGCCCGGGACTTCTTCTAGAGCGACCCGAGGAGCCGGCTCTAGAAGGCGACGAAGCTGGAGGTTCCCTGCTGGGCCCTTGTACCGGTGAGGTAGTCGGGGGAACCAGCGCGACAGACTCGCTCGCTTCCCGGGGGGAGAAGCCCCGAGAAGGAGTCGTAGTACCGTCTAGGGAAGGAGGCTCAATCTCTCGGGCCTCAGGAGGTTCTAGCCCCTGAGACTCTGGGAGACAGGAAGAAGGGTAACGGGACCTGGATAAACCCAGGTCCGTTCCCAAAATCGGGTCCACCCACGACAAAGAAGAACCATCTCGCTTGTGGGCCATTCTCCTAGCCCTCGTCCAAGCCATACGAAGAGAAGCAAGGGCGGGGAGTTTGGAGCGGGCAAAAGGGGAGGTAACCCGACACAACTCAGCCCAGGGGCGGCACACACCACACGCCAAAGGGTCGTATCCCAAGGGAGTGAAGCAGGGTGCGTGAGGCGAACAGTGCAGGTGTCCGTCAGGGGAGACCCGCACAGTACACCCCGACGAAGCACATAAGGCACGAGTAGGCTGAGGGAGAAAAAGAATACACAAACATGGGTTAGCACGTGCAGACACTGGAACACTGTAAAACACGGAAAAACACCAAACAAGGAGAAGTAACGCGGGAGTAACCCGCTGCACCCGGGGTACCAGGAACACAACACCACAATCCCACGCACACCCGCCAGGGAAAAACCCCGAAAACCAGAAACAACCCCGCCACATGGAGCGGGGGAACGAGACCCCCCGGTCTGATAGATCCCGAAGGAGGGGGGGGGGGGGCGGTGGCCTGAGTTGCAACAACCAAGGAAAAAACACTGGAAAAACACAAAAAAACACTAAAAAACCCCGCACGGGAGAGGAAGTGAGAATCTGGGCACAATTCTCACTCCCCCCCAACCGTGAGGGCTCACACAATACTCGGGGAAGGCAAGAGGAGGGCTGCAAAGACCCCACACACACACCACGTGGGGAGGCAAGGGCCCCACGTGGGGACGCTAACCTCGCTTAAAAAACCCATAAACCCCGAGAAAAAACACCAAATAAATGTACTAGTGGCAGGAGGAATGGTGAGAGGGGGGAAGGGAGGAGAAAAACTCCAAAAAAGGAGGCCCAAAAGAGCCCCCTTCGCCTAGGGAGGAGAAAAACTCAGCCCTAGAAAAAAAAGAAAAAAACCCCAAAACACACCCTATCACTCCTAAAACACACACACACACACACTACACATCTGCAAAGCAGGCCAGCCACTAGAACACAAAAGAAACGATAGCAGGAACACGTGACACAATACCATAGCGTAGCAGCGAGGAGCGAAGATGTTGACAGGTACGTGTTCCGCGACAGAGTGGCCGATTGCCTTCGAGCGCAGAGCGGGGTTAATACCTCATCACGCCACCACCAGGTGGCTCCACTATCAGTACAGCGCCAGATTTGAATTTTGATTTACTTCTGATGATCGTCACGGAATAGACCCTTCCAACCCAGATTATGCCTATACGGGGCCTGGGCTGGAGAAGGGGCGTATTCTATAGCAATCCAGCTGTGCTGGTTTCACTATACCAATAAATATATATATATATATCAGAGGACACTGCCTGCTAGTATGGCAACCTATCACGCGGAAGACCACCACGTTGCACTACACACCGCAGAAGCCAATGTACAGACCTTGATGTCAGCGAGAGGACTATCAGAAGAGTGTTGTACGAAGCTGGGGTGGATCACAGGACCCCAGCAAACATTGAATTTCTAACTGACCAACATCGCCAAGGAAGGTTACGGTTTGCCCAACAATATGTTGACAAGCAAGAGGATTTTTGGAAGAGACTGATCTGGACGAATGAGAAAACCTTCTCATATTCGTGTAACGGAAGGCATCACTGCTGGAGTAGGAATAATACTCGGTGACTATAAATTTACTCTGAATGATCTAAATAACTGTTTTATTGATGTTGCTGACATTGTAACGATAATGGTTGTCCCATGCAGTAATTATTAATATCATCTTATGGTCACGTATAACTAAATAGTTTATAGAAACAACAACCTCAGAATTTATAGTCACCGAGTATCATTCCTCCTCAAGCAGTGACGCCTTCCGTTACATGAATGTGAGAAGGTTTTCTCATCCGTCCAGAACAATCTCTTCCAAATATATATATATATATATATATATATATATATATATATATATATATATATATATATATATATATATATATATATATATATATGAGACAGTAGCACCGAGGCAGTTGAATATTTCTCGTATAATAAAAGATAATTTCTTTATATTGTTTTCATTATTTTTGCCTATCATTGTGATGCTGAGAACATTATTCTGAAGTTGAGCATAAAACACTGTGTTCAGTAACCTATAGAGAGATACATAAGCAGCACGCTGATCACCATTACTGTCCTTGTCGTCCTTATTGTGTCATATGTTGTTCTGCGCTGTAATGCTGGAACTAGATAAAAGTAAGGTAATGTATATCGAAACAGATTTTAATAAAAAAAATACCTATAAGTAATTTAAAAAGAAAGATATAATATATTTCTCTTTCCTGCAAATGGGTTTAACAAGTTAACATTCTGACTAGCAACAAACAAGCAAATGGCAATGCATGAAACCTATAGTCCTTCAGTTTTATAAAGGCGAAATGCTGTGGCTGGGATAATAATGCGTATCTGCCAACACTTTAATTCTAAATAATTCATATATCTTTCCCCATAAATCTCTAGTTGTTTTCTAAATTCTCTACATATTGACCCCGTAGGGGGGTATTGCCTGCATTATTGATGTGGGAAATACTTTAAGGGTATTGGCGCCCCTTCGGCCACAGCCACTAGCTTTTAGTTTTTCAACTACCACTCTTTTTTTTCTATTTCCTTCCTTCTTGCTGTCTCGCCTCTCTATCACCGTTTTCTGGCGTTATTTGACCTCGCTGTTGCGGCGCCTAATATCAATCAATCAATCAACCTCTGCATATTGAGAACCAAAATGCGATCTACAACATAATCTCAGCCGTAGTTTTTAGAATCATATAATTGGACTATAAGTGATAAAGGAGAAAGGCCTATGTCATTAAAACTTTTTAAGAACGAATGAGAAGATTAAAAATATGAGAAAGAAAAGATAAACGGTAAGAAAGGAGGGAAGGGTAAGCGAGAGAGGGATAAGACAGTAGGGAGGATGTGTAAGGTTGCCAGTTACTTGAGAGATACTGTAATATATATAGCCTATGCATAAAATTAGACCAAGATTATTGAAAACGCCATATAGCGGCGCCTATTTAAGTTTAACATTGATTATTTTTAAGGAAATGCATATATTTAGAAGAAAAAATCCTGGCAAATAGCTTAATGAATTTGTTGACAAATATGATTATTAAAAAGTTAGAAAATTAAACCGTCTTCTGCCGAAAAAGAAAACAAAACAGCTGGGCTTGGGAGAAGGTGATAAATAGGATGGACTACAAGCACGAGGGATTTGATTGATATTAGGTGGCGCAACAGCGAGGTCAAATAGCACCAGGAAAAGGTGATAGAGAGGTGTGACAGCAAGCAAGAAGGAAACAGGAAGAAAGGAGGGACAGTTGAAGAAATGTAAGCTAGTGGCTGGGGCCGAAGGGGCGCCAAAACCCTTAAATATTGCCAACATCATTACAGGCAATACCCCCCAACGTGGCAAGCACGAGGGATAAAAGGAATACAGGGATAGCTGTCTAATATCCAAAGGATAATATATAATCAGTCTATCCCACTACGATGGTGAACAAAAGACAGTGCCTTTATTTAAAGGATATAATGAAACAGATATTCTAATTATATTTGTTTGTTATTACTTTTCAACTAATCATCTTCATTTGTCTTACCCTCTTCCCCATCGCCCTCGCCTCAAATCATCACATTTCTTCTCTACTATATCCACTTACGTTAATGCAGTATGCACTTCTTTAAACCCAGATTCTTCAAATTACGGGTCCCGAATTCCTCCAAACTGGGTCGCAGGCTCACAAAAATAAATACATGAATAAAATAGAATAATAATATTCGTGACAATAAAATAAATATGATGTTCATATATGAATCCACCTAACATATTTTTATAATCGAATATTCATATATTTAATTATCAATAAAACAAAATCATTGCACAAATATTAGCCTTCTTGAGAGAGAGTGAGAGAGAGGGAGGGGTAGGTGAGGCAGTGTTTATAATTCTGTTTAGAATGCCTTTTAATCATAAATATTACGTTTCAGTTTCTGGCCTTGTATTTTCTTTGGTTGATAATTCTGGTCATTTGTAAAATATCTTTCTGTATGGGTCGCGAGAATGATGTCATAGTAAAAACTGGGTCACGACTGAAAAAGTCTGAAGAACCCTGCTTTAAACTATTGGTGATTCGATACCGTTCACAGTGTATGCTTCATTCATTCCTCCTGACACACGTCTTCTCTACCAGATCATTCGTTACCCTCCTATATAGCTCCGCCCACATTTCTCTCCTCCTCTCCCACTAACATCCCCCCTCCCTCCACCTACAACTGTTACCAGATCAGATGAGGCAGAAACCAAGTCGCTGGTGGAAGAAGTGTGGACCCTTGATCTGTCCGGAGCTGTACATTTTTATTGCAAAAACAAACTTGTAAATCCATTTAGTTATCACAAATCGTGGAAAAAAGATAATAAAAAAGAGAGGAAACGGCAAACGATGGCGATGCCTGCCGGCTCGGTCTGACCAGCCCAAACTCTCGCACTGCGTTTAAAAAATGTCTAAATAATTTATGCTTATACTATGTGTTTCACTGTATTATAAAGGAAGTGTTAATACTTCGATATTTCTTAGTAAAATTATGACAATTCATCGAATAACATACATAATTAATTAAAGTTAATAATAATAATTGTGAACTCACAAATTGAACGGGTAGGGCGGTAGGCAGTGACTAGAGTCAGTCAGACAGTCACACACTCACTGAGAGAGAGTGTGTGACTGTGTGTAAGGGTAGAGGGAGGACAAGGTGAATGGATATAGGGGGTAGGAGGAGGATGGGTTGGTAAGAAGGGAGGATAGGGAACTCACAGGGGGATGGTGGGAGTATACAAAGTAGGAGGAGGATAGGTTAGTAAGGAGGGATGGTTGAGGTAGGTGGAGGATGGGTTGGTAAGAAGGGAGGGTAGGGGGAGGATGGGTTGGTGTGGAAAGGAGTGGATGGACATGGGTCGAGGGTTGTATGGATGACGGGAAAGATTGGGATGGTGAAAAATGCGTGGGTGTATGCATATGCACCAGAGGATGAAAAGAGTAGGACGGAGAGAGAGAGGATGAGTGTGTTTTGGGAGGAATTGAATACGTGTCTGAGAAAGATTGATAATGGAAGGAGAGTGGTAATGATGGGAGATATGTATGGAAAAAAGGGTGGTGAGGAAGTGGGAAGTATTGTGGGTAAATGGGGTGTAGAAGGAGTAAATGAGAAGGGTGAGTATCTGGTGGATGTCTGTGCTGAGAGGGGGTTGTTCTTGGCAAACACCTTCTTTCAGCACAAGATGATCCACAGGTATACATGGAAGAGAAGGGATGAGAGAGGAGAGCAGAAGAGTTTGATTGATTATTATTTGGCAGTGGATGAAAGGTTAAGGGACCCTGTGATGTAGTCAGAAAATTGGAGGTTTGCGAGTCCTTCAAATTTTGCCACGAAACATCATCCATATTGAAGGAGCGTGTTTCGTGGCATAGTCAGGAGGATTCACAAGCCTCCAAGTTTCATACAAGATCACAGGGTCGATGCAAAAGTGTTGAGAGAAATTATCCAATGCTCCGACCATTTTGCGGTGTTGGTAAGGATGAAGGTTAGTGCTAAGTGGGAATATGGTAGAAGGGATGAAGGGGTGAAGAAAAAGAGGGAGGTGGCTAGTGGGAAATTAGATGAAGCAGAATATATGGAGGAATATAAGAGGAGGGTGGGTGAGGTGCTGGGGGATGCAAGGATGGGGATAGGGGAGGGAGTGGGAGTGAATGATGTGTATGGAACATTCAAAACTTTAGTGTGTAAGACAGCAGCAGAAGTGGTGGGAGTGCATGGTGATCTGAAGAAGTGAAGGATGCAGTAGAGAATAAGAAGAAGTCTTTTAGGAGAACCTTGCAGAGAAATGTGCCAGAGGAGGTGAAAGAGGGAATACAATGAGTGTAAGAGGAAAGTGAAGAGGACAGTGAGTGAGAGCAAAAGGAGAGTGGATGAGGGGTTTGGTAGGAAACTGAGTGAGAAGTTTAGAGAAAACAAGAAATTATTCTGGAAGGATGTGAAAAGAGAAAGAGGAGAAGGAAAGTCTGGTAGCGTGAGAATGAAGAGAGAAGATGGAGTTACTGTGAGTAGAAGTGAGGAAGTGAAAGAAGTGTGGAATAGGCATTTTGATCGGTTGATGAATGGGGGGACGGGAGGGGAGGCGGTGGTGACATGCATGGGGATGGCAGGAGGTAGACGGCAGGATGTACAGGGAGAATTAGGAAGGGAAGAGGTCAGGAAAGCAATAGGAAAGTTGAAGATAGGAAAGGCACCGGGGGTGGATGAAATAACTGCAGAGATGCTGAGATGTGGGGGGGAGGAAGTGGTGGAGTGGATGCTGCTTATATGCACATTGGCTTGGAGACAGGGAGAGGTGCCAGAGAACTGAAGGAGAGTCATAATTGTGCCTCTGTACACTCGATCAAAAAAGTATCGCGCATTTCTCTCGTAAAACATTCTGACACCTAAGACGATGGCTACTGAAGACGAGCTTTTTTATCATGAGCAGTAGCGATCATTTACAGAACCATCGGACCCCACCTGCGTGATACTTTTTTGATCCAGTGTACAAGGGGAAGGGGAGTAAGGATGAGTGTGGTAGCTATAGGGGAATAAACCTTCTTAGTGTACCGGGGAAGGTGTATGGGACTGATAGAAGTAACTGGAAATAAAGTCAGTGAGGAGCAGGGAGGGTTCAGAAAGGGTAGAGGATGTGTGAACCAGATCTTTGCATTAAAATCAACAGTGGAGAAATATATTGGGAAGGGTAGGAAGTTGTATGCTGCCTTCATAGATTTGGAGAAGGCATACAACAGGGTTGATAGGAGAGCTATGACAGATGTATTAAGGATTTACGAAGTTGGTGGGCGCTTGCTGGAGGGGATTGAGGCTTTCTATAGAGAGGCAAAAGCTTGTGTGAGGGTTGAGGGTGATTTGAGTGAGAACTTTGATATCAGTGTAGGATTAAGGCAGGGATGTGTCATGTCACCATAGTTGTTCAATATCTTTATGGATGGGTGCATGAGAGAGTTGAAGGCAAAGATGGAGGGCCTGGGTGCGAAACTGAGGTTGAATGGAGTAGATTGGTCCTAGGTTACAAGCTTATTTGCGGATGACACTGTGCTGCTGGCCGAGAGTGAAAGGGAGTTACAGAGGGTGGTGGATGAGTTTCAGTCCGTGTGTAAGCAAAGAAAACTGAAGGTGAATGTTGGTAAGAGTAAGGTGATGGTATTTGAGAGGACCAAAACAGAAGTAATTGACTTTGCTACACCTTATAGAGTGGCTGTACCAACTGGGACTGAATGTGAGATAACTTTATGGGGTGAGAGGATGGAGGAGGTGAGGGAATTCAAGTAACTGGGAACAGCTCTGTGTAAACATGGTAGGAAAAATCAGGGAGAGAGCAGTGAGGGGCAGGCAGTTCATAATATCACTGGGGAGGATTATGAAGGGTAGAAGTGTGAGTATGGAAGTGAAAAAGGGACTGAGAAATAGTATATTCCTGCCAACACTGACATATGCGTCGGAGACATGGACATGGAGTAGGGCTCATCAGTCTAGAATAGGTGCAGTGGAAATGAGTTATCTGAGAGGAGCATGTGGATTTACTAGGTGGGATGGAGAAAGTAATGAGTGTGTATGAGAGGTGTGGTATGAGTGAGAAGGCAGTTGGTATTGAATGTGGAGTGGTTGAGACAGTGAAGCGTAATACACTGAGGTGGTTTGGACATGTGGAGTCTGTAAAGAAGGTGTATGGAAGTGAAGTTGTGGGACCTGGTGTGAGAGGCAGACCTCCGGTTAGATGGCAGAACAGAGTGGAAGAGTATGTGAGAGAGAGGGAGAGAAGTGTAAGGGGGGAAGGGGGGATAGAGCAAGTGAGGAGGGAGTGCGGGAACAGGGAAAACTGGAGACTTTTCTGCCGTGGCCACCCCATTGGTGGGAGTTCCCGGAGGGAACGAGGCGTCGGAGCTATAGATAGATAGATAGAACAGGACACATAACAAAACACAGAAGGACACACACATACATCTGTGATGTATGTGGTGGGATGGATATGTCACGGTGGGACAGGGTAATGGGAAGGACAGGGGACAAGGTGAGACAGTAGACAGACAGGAAAAGGTAGGGTAGGTGGGAAGGACAGGGGACAAGGTGAGACAGTAGACAGACAGGGAAAGGTAGGGTAGGTGGGAAGGACAGGGTGATGGAAAGGACAGGGGACAATGTGGGACAGTAGGCAGACAGGGAAAGGTAGGGTAGGTGGGAAGGACAGGGTGATGGAAAGGACAGGGGACAAGGTGAGACAGTAGACAGACAGGGAAAGGTAGGGTAGGTGGGAAGGACAGGGTGATGGAAAGGACAGAGGACAAGGTGGGACAGTAGACAGAAAGGGAAAGGTTGTATGTATGGTTTGGAATGCAGTAGAGAGAAGAAGTAAAACAGGGTAGGGTGGCGGGAAAGAATGAATGGAAAAATGAGAGAGAGAGAGAGAGAGAGAGAGAGAGAGAGAGACTGAACCCCCACCGCCATTATCTGCTTATGATATGGACTAGGACAGAAGAGAAAATAGAAATCTGTATTACAGGACAAACAGAGTAGACAATACGTGTACTGTACACGACACACACCAGGACACATAACAGGATACCAAAACACAGAAGGAAACATTATAACACACATACACACACATAACAGGACACATACCAAAACAGGGTGGTGGAGTAGTTTTGTATTGAAGCGTGAGGCGGGAGGAGTGGCGGGCAGAGAGGGAAAACATTACAATAGTGACTGGGTTATAAATGGCTTTATTGTGGTATCCATTGAGAAGGGGCGAAAGGTGAAGCAACTTGATTATTTCAAGTTATTTTAGTTGTACAGATGCAGATTGTTATTGATGTAAATCATTTAATTTACAGTACGGCATGGTATTTATTTTTATATTAATGAAGTGTTCATGTTATACTGATCATTGATTTTGCATCCAATATTATAATTATTTGGGGGGGACCTAGAGGCAATCAGAGGGATATCTTATGTGTTGCAGGGAGTGGAGAGTCTTGTGATTAATTTACTCACCATGGGACGTTTTCACAGGAGCAGACAAAACAACAAAGAATGCAATGATGAGCAAATCACATTCAATTAAGTAAGACTAAAATTATTTTAAATGAGACTTGCTTACCCTTAGCCTGTTCTCCAATTTTTTGTAATGCTGTATCTCTTGTTTTTTGCTACGGAGATTACAGCAACGTGAAAATACAAGCTTTATTCCTGTGTATTATAGGCTACACACCAGAGAGGGCTTGTGCTCACACTGCATCACCTTTTTTTTTCGAGTGAGAAGTCAAGTGTGAGGAGTATGTAGTATGTAAGCATCTTTGCACACACACACTCTCTCTCTCTCTCTCATTGTATTATTATAATACAGCAATATAATACATTAGACAGCAATTATAATATTATAACATTGTCAACTAGTTAATACCGGTTCTAGAGATTGAACGATTCTTGGCCAGCCTTAGTGGGTGGGTGGCAGAGGAGGGTAGGTAGGAGTGGGAGAGAGTGCGGGTGAGTAGGATGGACCGGTGTAGCAGTAAGAAGTGGAATGCCACTGGAACGTATCAACTGCGCATGCGTGGGGGTTGAAGGTGCCAGGCGCACGAGTCACGATGGCAAGAGAGCAGCGTTGCCAATTTAGCAAACATTTACACTTCTTTGAAGAAGATAACGACAGAATAATTGGAAAAGCTTTGTTTGAGCTAGACAGCCAAGAAGAGACAGAAAATATAAAGAAATATTGTATGATATGTGGATAATGAGAGAAAACAAAGAAGAAAATTAGAATCAGGAGAAATTTCTAACCAACACAGAGAAGAAAGAGGACGACAGGTGAGCCGTTGAAAAAGTTATCTCCCAAAACTAAAAGCATTACAGTGATTGTTACACTGATACACTCGCACACAGTTTTACACTCGAGTTCCTGTTGCTCCGATTTTATGCACTTTTGTTGCTCGTTCTCTAACAGTGAGTGAAGTAACTACTACTACTTGATCATCATGGCTTTGACGTAAGTAAGCTATTTATTTTCATATATTAAGTCTATGGTATGAGTAATCCGTTTTGTGTTTTATGAGATAACTAACTTGAGCACCGCATGGTAGGAAGATACATTGAAAGATTCCAAGTTGGGAAAGTTTTAATAATATAAGATTCTATAATAATCCGGTGTGGTGGCTTGTTACTTTATACCTGTAAGTTAAAAGTCATGTTAAGCAGCAAATATTGCTTTAGTGTAATAAGTGTCTTAATGATAAATTTAGCTACGAGCGGTTAGCGCAGTAGGAAGCTTATAGAACCTCATGAATATGCTTGCCTATAGTGATACCGTTATAATTATAAACCTTAAACTGGGAAGCTTCTACTATGTATTGCATAAACATGGAAAGCTGTAAAATGTGAATAGGTGATCACACTAAGCAGATTTGGAAATCATTTATCTGTTATATACTGTTTAAGATATTGTACTGTATTATTAGACAAAGAAGTTATATTTATATATATATGTGGCAGTTTTGAGATTCTTTCTTTGCAACATTACTCCTGACTATTCTCTCTCATTTTTTCAGCAACCAGTTCTTTAGAAAGTTACATATACAGTACATAGCCTCTAACCTAAATCCTTAATTTCTACCTGGGATATTTATGATGTACCTATGGCAGCTGATAAATACTGTATATGTCTGAATGTTATGAACTATTTTTTTAACAGATCAAACAACTCTGTGGAAGAATATATCCTGGCCTGCAGGAAGAGGTTTGCTGAAGATGATGTGTTACATGAGAGGGTGACATTTTACCAGCAGACAAAACAACATGTTGATGGAATCACGAATGCCGAGAGGAAGCGTATTTGGAGGCGTTCATCATCATTTGAATGGAATGAAGCAGGCAAGTTATTTTATAATCTATTATACATTAGGTACCTGAGCTAATATTGCGATTATCTGCACCGGCGAACTACTAGTTAGGTTAGGTAGGATTCGGTTTCCCTTATCAATACTCAGTGGAATTATTTTAATATTACTGTATTGAGTTTCCCGCCCAATTGGACTACTTATTATACATTTTTCCTACGATTTCCCAAGTGTGGACAAAATTAGCCTAAAACTTGGAAGTATCCCTGTATCTGGCAACAATGGATGCAGAGTCGGGAAGCCGCTAGGAAAGCCGCACTCCTGTTTCAATGTAAAAAATATAAAAGTAAATACATACAAATAATAATCATTCGTTTTACATATTTCCACAAAAGAAAACAGTCTACAAAATAAAAAAGGAAAAGAAACTGGCAATTTTGGTTCCCAGAAAGTGTGAAAATCGAGGACGCAGATAATCGCAAGATTTACCGGTACCTGTTTTGGGAGCAACCTATCAGCAGTTTTTTTTAATGAAATTGACAAACCTCTAAGGTTAAACCCAATCAGTGTTTGTACTGTTGTTTTATTCTCTTATTTTTTATTTATTTATATATTTATTTACTTTAGGTATGGTAATTAAATATCTACTTATCACATGGACAGCCAAATTTTATATTATTTTGTAGGAGCTGCCCTCTCTGACATCTCTAGATTGTGGTGTTGAAACTAGACAGTCAAGTAATGTACTGTATAGAGAAATTACTCTCCCATCTCCTCGTTTTTTTTTGTCTCACCCTCGTGGGTGGTATATACAGTAGGTATGGTACACAGATAATGGACTTTTTCACCCAGATGGATAATTGAGATAAATTGAAATAATTTTATACCTACGGAAACATAACTCTTAATGTTTATGAGAAAATTAAATGATAGAAGCTTCTTTAATTCTGTAATGTATTAAATCCTGTTTCTTAGTGGTAGGGAACTGCATTTATTAAATTGGTACCGTATGTTTATAAAAAGTAAAAGTACTGGGTTCTCTATATTGTATATTTTAATATCATTACCCACTATTTTGGACCATTCTAAGACATTTTTCATCTATGGGGATTCTCTCGGAGATGCCCCGTTTTACAAACATAATTTAGAAATTAATCTGACCTAAACTAACTTAACCTAGACCACAGTAGACTACCCGGACCTAACCTGGGCAAACTTCCGGGATATAACCTGTGTAAACTATCATAAAGTGACCGGGGCAAATTCCCGAGACCTAGTCGAATGTGGTAACACTGCGCGGCCCTAGCCAAGAACACAGTCCTTCTATAATAATACCAAAGAACATTATGAGAATCTTGTATGAGTACTTAGTGTGATATGTATTTTACGTGGAATTTCTTAACTTACATATGTTTTACTTTCATTATTATACTTTCAGACACGACGCTTTATTTCATACAAGCTGCAGCAAGTAGAAGGAAGGTACTGAGGAATTTTAACGACCTGCCCATAATCTTCAATTTGTACCATAGCAGTCCTGTTGGAGGGCACAGTGGCTGGAATGCTACATATGAGAAGATCTCCAAGGTGTACTATTGGAGGGACATGACACAGGACATCCAGCATTATGTATGTGGTTATATTATACACATGTACGTGTGTGTGTTTCTTGTGTAGACCATAACATGACACAAATACATTGATAAGTGTATATGTATTGAGTGGGATTCTAGTAAAGTGTTCATTCAATATTGAATGCATTACTCTCTAATTCCAATGCTGTATTGCTCTCCAGTAATTTTAACATTTTTTCCAGATTTCTACTTGCAGTCAGTGCCAGAAGTATACACCACTGAAGATTCAGGCCCCAGAAATGCGTCCCATTAAGGTCAAGGAACCCTTAGAGTTACTTGGTGTAGACCTGATTGGTGAGTAATATATTAACATTGTTTCATCTTTGTTGGTTGAGGAGCTTCTTTGTTGTAGGTCATAATTACCCAGTTATGTATTCTTAATCAAACAATTACTGAGTTTTCATGCAACTTGCAACTGCCTATGTTGACTTGTAGTTCAGCTTTACTTCCCATGGCTTGGTTCTGTGGTGCTTGGGTGCATGCTCTGTCTTGCATATATGCATTTGTGAATGAGACAAAAATACTAGAATAGGGTGATTTTGTGTGCTTGTATGTACTGTATATTATTTTGCTCGTATTGTGCTCTTTCTTGCAAAGGGTTTGAGATAGATATGCATGAAAAAATCCAAACGTCTGTGCATGTTAATTAAAAAAAAACTTTCTCCAGAATGTGCCTGCAAAATCTATGCTTTATGCTTTGCTAGTTCTTGATGCTTTGCTGGTTCTTGATGCTTTGTCTTGATGCGTATTGTACTTGCTTTTGAGCATTTAATATGATCTAGGTCCATTGCCTGTTAGTGATGAAGGGTTCAGGTATGCATGCACGTTTGTGGACTTCTACACCAAGTTTGTGGATTTCTTCCCTCTAAGAGATAAGAGTGCTTTTGGGGTGTCAAAGTGCATACGGTCCTTTATTCACAGGTAAATTTTTGAAAATTAAATTTTATTATTTCCTGTTGTAGATAATTGGTATGAAATTATAGAGACTTGGGTACTCGTAATCTGTATATATTGCAGTATGAGAGTTAGAGGTGTGTCTATATATCTACAGTATGTGTTTAACCATTTGTATTTTTCTTTAGGTGGGGCAAACCTGGGAGGATACTATCAGACCAGGGACGTGAGTTTTGTGCATCGGTAAGCTGTGCTGCTGTTGTATCTTTTACTTGTTTAGTAGTGACATTTAGAAAAAGGAAATGTGTATCATAACATTACTGAAGGAGTTTTGTTTCTATGTATTTGGGTAGGTTTATAATTTTGCTAGCTCAATTACTAGAAGAGCCAATATGATGCTAAAAAATTGTGATGCAGCAAGCCATCTTTGTTATATCCCCCTCAAATGGGAGGTAACTAAAATAAGACACTTGTCATGGTGGAGAATTATATTATCACTGTGTCTACTTCTTTGATTGATGAACTAACTTTTTGTTTAATATTTCAGGTTAATGATGAACCTTGCAAGGCCTACGGCATCAAGAGGAGTGTCACATCAGCGTATCATCCGCAGACGAACGGATTGGCGGAAAGGACCAACAGGACACTGAAGACCAGGCTTGCTAAACTGTGCAACACCAAGATGAATGACTGGCCAGACTACCTCAAGGAAGTTGCCTACAGCATGCGCACTCAAAAACAGAAGAGCACAGGCTTCACAACATACCATTTGATGTTTGGTCGTCAGCATAGACCAAACGATCAGGTAACCTGCTTTCTCATTTGTATCAGTTATAGATTCTGATAAATAAGGCTTAACAATCTTGGCTTTGTGTTTCTGCAAGTAGCAATATTTAATATGAGGCGTAAGCCAGTACAGTAATGTAATAGTCTATTTCATATCGTCTAAGCAAAGACTAACAGGATGTGTCTTGTATTGTTAAATGTTGAGATAAACATTTAACTTATACCTTCATTAACAAACTTTCAGAGTTTTGGGATGCGAACAACACTCTTATAATATGTTATAGGTCCAAATCATGCAAATATACATTGATGATATACAAGAAAGAACATACATACCAACAAAATATTGCCATATTTCCAAATAAAATCCCAAAATCCCACTGCTCAAAGCCAATGAAATAGACTTAGTGCTTTATATGTAGGCTTTGTGTTAATGGCCTTGTAATCGGTGCTTGATTTTCAGGATGATATGGAGCTTGAGGTGGAGGAAGAAGGCCTAACCCCTGCAGATGAAAGCACTGACACCAGCTGTGCAAGTAGAGTACTGCTACATTCATTTTGAGAGTCCTTCATGCCTTAAAAGAACAAATTATCTTTTTGCTATTTAATGAGCATATGGATATTTCTACTTCATTTCTTCTATTTCATTTTTATATTTCAGTCTCTTGAAGGTTTGGTTAGTCTGCCCACTGCTAAAGAGGTTTCATTGTTTGTGCAGCATCAAGACCAGAAGCGTCAAGAAGTACACATCAAGGTATTAAATCATTACCTGTTTTCCCATGAAACATATTGTCTGTAACATTTTTAATCAAAATGTTATATTTTCCTCGTTTTATATTTTCTCTTTGTAGCGTGAAGAGAAAGTTAATGCTGCACAAGAAAAACAGACAGCTGATTATAACCGAAGAAAGAAGGGAAGCAAGATATATGACCTTAGTGTTGGGATGCATGTTCTCCAAAGTAATCTTCGGAACGAGTCACGGAAGGGTGGGAAGATGGAACCGAAGTGGACTGGTCCATACAAGTAAGTGTTCATCCAGGAAATGACTTCTAATTTTAGGTGATTCATAAGATTTTGTCAGTTTGGTGTAATGGTTTGATTGGCTGTACGTTGTACCTATTGACGTGGGTTTGAGCCCTCGTCGGAACATATTTGAAAAACGTTTAATTTTTTTACCACATTCATGTTGTCTCATTTTCATTCTCAGAATCCTGGACATAGACTGTAATCAGCGAGTGGCCTTAGAGACTGTGAAGAATGGCAAAAAACTCAACAGACGTGTTTCCTACAACCAGCTACGTCCTTATCTCCACAGTCAGCTGCATGATGCAAGGTTTGTATGCCTTGGCATAAAGTAGTGGTTTAGTAGTTAAAGTCAGGTTCTGTATAATACTACACCTGAAAACCTCACTTTTGATAATTCCTTAAACTCTCCTCCATTCATCCTCTCCACAAACTATTTCAGTGTGCTCTTTTTCACTCATTATACACTTCATTCCATCGGGTTCTATCATGTTACTTGTCTCCTATACACACTGATTGCTCACCATCACACTTTGTCACCACATGGACCTCTCAGATAACAAAATTTTGTCTTCAGGTCGGCTGCTGGATTGGAACACCAGGTTGTATCAACTGATACAGAAAATCTGGTGACAGTTCAGCAGCGTGACGTCCACTTAGCCCCTGGCCATGGAGATCCATGTGTAGCAGCGAGGGAAATCTCCATTGAAGGAAAGTGGTTGAATGATACACATATAGATCATGCACAGTGTTTGCTTGGGAACAGTTTTCCTACCATCTCTGGTTTCCAGTCGACTGTTGTATTTGAAAGTAAAGACTGTGTACATGTTAAAACTCCTAAAGCTAAATTTGTTCAGATTTTGAATGTACACGGTAACCACTGGCTTACAGTGAGTAACGTTCAGTGTAATAGTAACATGATTAAAATTTATGACAGCTTGAAAAGCTGTCGGCTGGAAACCTCTGATAAGTTCAATTGCCAGGTGGCTGCCTTGATGGACTGTCAAAGCACCTCAATTACAGTAGAGTTAGCAAGTATTAAACAGCAAAGAGGATCTTCAGATTGTGGTTTGTTTGCCATTGCCTGTGCTACAAGTCTTTGTTTTGGCCTGGCACTTGAGACACAAAATTTTATTCAAGATGAGATGAGGAGCAACCTTGGAAAATGTTTTTTGGAAGGAATAATGAGCCCATTTCCTGTTAGTCAATCCAACTTAACCCCTGCAAATAACAACTTTTATGATATTCTTTTATGTTGTAAATGTAGAATGCCAAAGTTTTCAGAAAATAGTTTAATTCAATGTTTGTTCTGTAACCGGCTGTTTCATTTAAACTGTGATAAGACTCCCTGTGACCTCTTTATTTGTAGTGACTGTACACAAGAAGTAGAGTTCCTTTAAATGCACAGTACTGTACAGTATACTCCGTTTATTTTTACTTGTCCAGCCGCTCGACCGAGTCCATGGTGAGCCTAGCCCGAGATATGAATGGAGTTCTGGGATTGGCTGCCGTGACACTCGCTTTACCTGTCCTTCTCTGTAAGCATTGACTCTACACTTGCAACACAACACCACACATCTCTATTAATTTCCGTATAACTTGACTATTATATTGTTTATGTATATTTTTTTTATAGAATTACCCTCTGCATTAAATTTTGAACTTAAACATGTTTTCCAGAATATAATACAGTCCAAAGAAAAATTCTTATTGCGAGTTTAACCCAAAATGCGGCTTGAAAATATTTATACCACTTATTACATTGAAATGTTTTTTGCTGAAGCAATAAGATTCATATGAACATATAACATTCATTCTTATCCTCAATTTTCTCGTGAAAATGACAATGGCGTCAGATTTGAGATAAATATAAATATAAGAGAAATACAAGACGTTTAATGCGAAGGTGTCATTCCTGATTTCAACAAGGTTTATATAAAATTATTTTATTTCTTTTATTTGTGACTATAAGTTTCCTACAAACAGAATATGTTATACATTATTAGATACAGACGGTTTGGTTTGTCATGCATGTCATATGGAAGGAAAATATTGTATATATGTAATTAGAGAAAAAGAAAAAATTGGACAAGTGGCAACTTGTGCACTTGTAACTGCCTGTGGGAGCGAAGGACAGTACATATTGTACGAACCTTTGTAGTTCGTACTTCACTCAGTGACAAGCTGGCTGTGGCGTGGAGTAGGCTTATTGCTCCGTTTGCAGTCTCTCTCTTTATTCTCTAATTACATACAGATAATACTTTCCTTCGTATGTCATGCATGGTAAGCCTCACTTTATCTAATAACATGTAACATAATATGTTTGTAGGAATTCTATAGTGGCAAATAAAAGAAATAATTTTTTTTTATATATAAATCTTTTTTGAGATCGGGAATAACATCTTCCCATTAAATGTATCGTATCTCTCTTATATCTATATTTATCTAAAACCTGATGTCACTGTCATGTTCACCAAAAAAATTTGTATGAGAATGAATGTTATATTTATACATAAATCTTATGGATGCAAAAAAAAAAATGTAAACAGTTCTATAAACATTTGCAAGTAGTGTTATGACTTAAACTCGCGATAATATTTTTTATTTGGACTGTATTATGTTTTGGAAAACGTGTTTAAGTTCCAAATTTAATGCTGAGTTTAATGGTGTAAGACAAATATTTATAACCTAAATAATAGCCGAGCTACACATAAATTATTAGAGGTATGTCGTCTTGCAAATGCAAGTTAGTGACTGGATGTTTGGAGAGGTGGCAAGGAAGGCCAGTGTGACGGCAGTCAATCACAGAGCTCCATTCATATCTCGGGCTAGGCTCACCATGGACCCGGTCGAGCGGCTGGACAAGTAAAAATAAATGGAGTATAGTTTTCTATCAGCCCTTTCATCTGAGGCCAGTTTGGAAGAATACTGCTAACATTATATTTACATCTTTAAGGGCAGCTGAGAGAGACGAGAGCTGGGAATCTTCTCATCTGTGTTCTCAAATGATGAGACAAGACACCAAGTGAAAGATGGAAGAGTGATCAACTCTCGTAGGTTGCCTTGTTTTGGTAAAATCTTATATCACTAAGTATTGTCAGGTTTCTGAAAAGTACTTGAAAAAAAGCACTGTATTGCCAATCCTTTGACATTATTTGTAAAAAAAAAATACATTTGATTTCTAAACATCAATAGTTTTAGGTCAAAAATAATAAACTAGGGGTTCTTAACCTGAAGTTCATGAGGATTAGATATTAATTAGTTAACATATGTATCCACTATACAACCAATAGGCTGTATAAGTGATGAAGACCTCAGTGACTCTAATACGTTTAAGAACCAGTGCTATAAATGTTGAAGTACCTCGGTGATGAATTTTAAGACCAATTCATTTTGTTTGTTACAGATCCACTGCTGTGGACCACCACGTCGCCGTCGTGCAGTGGCCAAAGTACCCTGACAGAGTGAGGGGAAAACAAAGCGAGGTCCAAAACAGATGGCTAAACTAGGACATTGGTCCTACTCCTAGCTGCACACCTCCTTTAGAAGAGTCTCCAATTACCTCTTATAGTCCCCCCAGCGGTGGCAGAGCTCATAAAGCTCTGTGTGCTTACTGTCTTAGCACAGCGGTTCAAATCCGTCTGGAGACGCATACTGGTGTGGTTATATCCAGATTCTGTGGTGTGTAGGATTTGTTATATATGTATAGGCCTATTACTGTACTTAATACAAAATACATAATTAATTTGTTTGAAACATAATTAAGAATTTAGCTTACCATCTAGCGCATTGACAACATTGTGCTTCAGTTTGGCCATATAATTGATTTTTAATAATGTTAAACTTAGGTAAATTTGCCTTGCTTCTGCATTGTCACACTTGACTCTGACGGATATTTGTTGTTAATCTAACAAATATATCAACCATCGAGATGGAATGCCATATTTAATATTTGATAAGAATGTTTACAGTAATACTAGTTATTATAATGTTGATTTATTTTGTCCATATTTTCTAAAATAATTTTATTTATTTCACCCACAATTATATACTGTACCAGCTGTTATAAAAATATGTCTTTTGAGTTATGTACAATATTAACAGTTTATTATAGGAAATAAAGTTCTTTATACTGTACTTGATGTTTTGAAAGACCCTACCTTATACAGGTGAATGCTGTCTCTTTGTGGTTTCCCTGGTTGGTGAGTGTTGAGTGGGTTCATCATCACTGGGCAGGGCAGCAGGCCACTCAGTAGAACAATATTATGGATAATAATGAAACATGGGTTGTTGGGATAATGTTTAATGAAGTCCACAATCATTTTTCTTTTGAGGTTGAATTACAAATATTGCTGGGGTACTCAGATTTTCAGTAAATACATATTTTCATGACCTTTTGACCTCTAGTGACCTACATATCAAATATAATATCATGTCTCATATATCATATTGTAGAGTTTTCAAACACAAATATTTTGAGTGGTCATTCATTAATTTAAAGTGATTCAGGACTGAGATATGCAACATTGAATTTCCTTCACCCCTAATTTTAGGTCCGGTTTTTGCCAAAGTTGCCTCGAATAAAGCCTTGAATTTTGGCCAACTAACCATCATGCCAAAAGTCTACCCTCATTTTTATGACACCCCAGATGGTCTAGTTTATGAATTAGAGGTTGAAATTAGGGTACAAGAAATTCCTACGGGGACTCCCTCAACCGATACATTATATGAGCGGCGAGTGTTACAACCAGTCGAGCGCCACGCCTACTTAAGCAAGATAATTGCCTTTAAAGTACAGGTAAAAATGTCACGCGTAAGGTAAACACGAATAATCTGTTGACCGTTACTTCACTTCATCAACTTGATATCACCACAGTATAACATATACTGTGGTATTTCAGACTTCATTAGAGGCCAAATTTTCTTAGCCTTTAACTGATATAAGCCAAAAAGTGTTCAGTTCCCTATTAAGAAAGATATTACAGGTATAATAAATACGAGTACCATGGAGAAAATGTGAAAAGTTATTCTCGTACTGATATATTAGATTAGAATGGAGAATTGGTAAATAATAATAAAATATACTATTTCGATTAAAAAACTACATTGTTCAAGCATTCTATGGGTATAGTTTAGATGTAGGTACGTTACAGAATAACTTTGAAAAGTTTAAAATACTATAATACTCTCACAGATTCTCGCGGTCTAGCCTCGGCCTTGTCGCCTTGTTGGGTGCAGGTGGGGTGGCGCCCGTCGCTGCCACACGTACGATTCAACGGTTCTATTGCTTTTAACAGCCGCAATTCTATGTATCTAAGTTTTCTAGGCTAAACTGTTATGAATGAGTGGTAAGCAGAGGAACTGCTGAGTCATCATTCATAAATTACTCTACACAGGCAGGCAGCCAGATAGACACAAAGCAAATTTTTTAACTCCTCGCCTCTCCTCCCTCCTCCTCCTCCTCCTACGTCTGTACCCCGGTGTAGCAGTAGGAAGTGGAATGCCACTGGAACGTATTAACTGCGCATGCGTGTGGGCCCAACATGTCATACCGCGCCACAGTACACAAAACACACGACCTTTGTTATGATAAGACGTCTCTCCCTATGTATTTTATTATGGGAAAATGCTCCGGCAGTAATTTATTTTCCAATTTCGCATTTCGTCTACTATGTCAATATTTATGTATGAAATAGCAAACTCGATATGATTTGCAAGCGATTGGCACAAAAATGCTGTGGTGCGTCATGAAGAAATCTGGTTGCCCTGACAAGTTCACAGCAGTCACCCGGGCTTTCCATGATGGCATGAGGGCAAGTGTCGTTGTCGGAGGCGAAGAAACTGCAACCTTTGACGTTGAGTTTGGTGTTAAGCAGGGGTGTGTGATTGCCCCCATCTTGTTCAACATCTGCTTTGCTGCAGCCACCTTCCTTTTTCATGAGAGAATTCCACCTGGACATGGTGTCGGCCTCACATACCGGCTCGACGGAAGTCTCTTCAACCTGCGCCGTCTCCAGGCTCGAACAAAGACTCTAAGTGACAAGGTGTTCGAACTACAATAGGCTGATGACTGTGTACTAGTCGCCCACTCCCCCGAGGACTTACAAGAAGCACTCAACATCATCTACGACATTTACAACAGTCTTGGACTCGTCATCAACACCGACAAAACCGAAGTAATGTATCAGTGGTCTGGTGTTGCCCCACCTGTGGCACCTGTTATAACTGTCGCCAGAGCTGAACTCCAGATCTCTCCTCAATTCAACTACCTCGGCAGCGTGCTGTCAGTTGACTGCTCTATTGATGAGGAGGTGAACCGAAGAATCAACAAGTCATCAGCATCCTTCGGCAGGATCCGCGATAGAGTCACCCAGAACCACAACATTCGACTTGCAACGAAGATTGCTGTTTACCAAGCTATTTGCCTTAGCATGCTGCTATACGGAAGCGAAACCTTCACTCTGTACCGGAAGCATATTCAGCTTCTAGAAGCCATCCACATGCAATGCATCAAGAAATTTCTTGGTCTCACTTGGCAAGACCATATACCTCACACTGTTATGTTGGAGCGTGCTGGAACTTCGAGTATTGAATGCATCCTCCCCCGCAGGCAGCTGAGATGGCTGGGGCATGTCCTCCGAATGCCCGCTACACGCCTGCCAAGACGCACCCTCTATGGGCAACTGTCGGAGGAGAGGCGTTCCTGTGGCGGCCCAAGAAAAAGGTTTAAAGATCAAGCCAAGAGAACACTGAAGAGTTTCAACATCAACCCAGACAATCTCGAAGACGCAGCTGCCGACAGAAATAGATGGCGCTCTACCTGTCATCAAGGTGAAGCTCACTTTGAGCTGAATCGTACTGAACAGTGTAATGAGCGACGCCAGAGGCGCCACGAGAGGGCACTTCAACGCCACCGGAACCAGAACTCCAATGCTCTGAGTGTGGATGACTCTGCGGCTCCTGCATTGGACTCTACAGTCACAGACATACCCACTGACAGCGACTACCATGAGGGCATCCGTCATCATCGACTTCGATAGACTTCCTTAAGCAAGTAAGCAAGGCCACACATGTGGCCGCTACATTACCCCCCTCCCCCCAGATATATTAGGAACGTACGTGGAGGAAGGGGAGAGGGAAAAAACATATATAAAATATTCACAATCACAAATAAGGATAAAATAAGTGTAGTACAATAGTGTGCAGGTAGTGTGTAAGGTGTACGACGGAAACATATTGAATTAATAGTATGGGGTGTGTGATATTGTTTGTGTGAGGTGTGGGTGTGTGTATGCGTTGTGAAGCATGGATAAATATTTTGATGGTCACCGTATGGTCCGCCAGCACGTGATGTGAAACCATCGGGTGGCAAGGAAGGCTCGTCATCCTGTAGGTGTTCCCGAGAAGTAGCAGGTGTGGCAGCGAGTGGTGGTGGCTGAGATGCGGGGTCTGGGTCGAAGGTGCGAGGGGGAGTGGCTGGAAATGGTTATGTGATGGGAATACTGCCCTGGGGAAGATCAAAAGGGATTAACGGTGTCGTGGAGGATTTGGGAAGGGGAATGGTGGAGTTGGAAGTATGGGTAGGCGGGACTGACTGGGTTGGGGGACATATGGGTCGTCGGAGAGGGTGGAAGAAGGATAGGTAGGGGTGGAACAGAAGAAAGGAGTATGAGAGGGGTGTGCGGTGTAGGGGAGGGAGGGGTATGAGGTGAGGTATGATGTGGGCTGTGTGGGGTGGGTGGAGGATGGGGTGGTTGTAGTTCTGTGGTGGGTGTGGTAGGGATGGGAGATGGTGAGCGAGAGCGGGGTAGGGATGACGGTGGCGATGAAGGCTGTATAAGGTTCTTGCAGCGGTGTCCTGTGGGGATTGGTACGCAGGAATAGGTGTGTGGCTGCGTGTAGACCCAGTGGTGTGTCGGAAATTCTCGAGTTGGATTTCCTCGTCTGCGTTGGACGAGCGCTTGAGATGGCTGCCTTCAAGGCTGGGAGGAAAGAGAGGTTGGAGGTGTTCGTTGTTGGAGATGTGACCTGTCCGGTTAGGAGGAGATCTTCTCCAAAGACGAGTTCAGCTGGTGAGTGGTGTAGATCCTCCTTTACTGTGGCAAGTAAGGTCAGGAGGATAAGAGGAAGGGCATCTGACCATTGGTCTGGTGGCAAGGTGCGAAACGCGTCCTTCAACCTTCTGTGCAGATGTTCAACCATTCCGTTACTGCTGGATTGGTTAGCCGTAGTCCTCTGTCTTCTGGTGCCGAGTAGGGTAAGCATTTTCCGCCACACCCTGGATTCGAATTGTGTGCCCTGTTCCGTTATGATGACAGCTGGTGGACCGAAGTTGGCAGCCCAAGTGTTGAGGAAGTGGCGGGCGGTACCTTCTGATGTGATGTCTGTCCTGGGCGTTGCGGTGTACCAACGTGTAGTATGATCCACACAGGTGAGGAGGTAACGAAAACCCCTTGATGGTGGGAGTGGCCCAACGATATCGATATGTACCGTGAGGAACCTGCTGGTAGGAATGGGGAAATCGTGTAGTAGAGAGTGGGTGTGGAGCCCCACTTTCGCTCTCTGGCATGTAACACATGCTGATACCCACTCCTTAATCTATTTTCTCATACCAATCCATATTGCTCTCCGGCTGATGAGGCGGAGAGTACCTGCGACACCTGGGTGGTTCACGGATTGAAAGTGGTTAAATACTTTGTACCTGAAGGGAGAAGGGATGTATGGCTGAGATGTACCACATGAAGTGTCACACCATAGTTTCATGACGCAGTCTGATGCTGGTATGTGCTCCAGCCGCAGGCCTGTGTCGCCATGAAGGAGTTGGTTGAGGTGCTCATCTGAGTGGCATCTGTTGGACAGAGGATATGCATGGAATAATAGGGGGTGCCCTGGAAAGGGCATCAGCCCCGGCTGTCTCCTCACCTTTGACGTTTAAAGTGACGTGATACCCTCGGGGACTAGTTTGTCCCTGGTTGTTTCATTACAGTTGTGAGTGGCTTCTGGTCTGTTCTGATGTGGAAACTCATTCCTTTCAAGAAATGCCGAAAGTGCTTGACAGAGTAATAGAAACGACTAATTCCTTGTCGAAGGCACTATAATTCTGTTGCGATGGTTTCAGGTGCTTGCTGTAGAAGGCGATCGGCTTCAGCATACCGTCAACTTCTTGCTGTAGGACAGCCCCGATAGTGTCGTTGGACGCGTCGGTGTAGATTGAAGTGCGGTGTGGGGTAGGCAAGGAAGATGGTGTCGGCTAGGCGTTGCTTGACTTCTTGAAATGCCTTGGTGGCTGGAGTCGTCCACGTAAGCTTTTTCTGTGACTTCTTCTTCAAGTCTTTTAGTAGAGTTCAGAGGCGGCGTGGGGGATAAATCTGTGATAGTAGTTGACGACACCTAAAAATTCTCGAAGTTTCCTTGCCGTGGTGGGTAACGGGAATTCTCTCACTGCCTCCACCTTCTGGGGTAGCGGGGTAATGCCGTTTGGGGTCACCCTGTGTCTGAGGAAATCCAAGCTCTCTACCCCTAGAACGCACTTGGAGGGGTGAATCTTGAGACCATACTACTGCAGGCAGTCGCACAGTTCCCTCAGGTGTTGCCTGTTCTGGTTGTGGGTGTGTGAGGCGACGAGGATATCGTCGATGTAGATGACGACGTAATCTAGTCCACGCAGCACCTTATCCATGAAGCGCTGGAAGGATTGGGCAGCATTGCGTAACCCGAAGTTCATAGAAGGGAACTCGAACAGGCCATAAGGGGTAGTGATAACGGTCTTATTAATGTCTTCCTCTGCTACTGGAATCTGGTGGAAGGCACGAACAAGATCAATTTTAGAGAATACCGCACACCTCTGGAGCTTGGAGTGGAAGTCCAGGACGATTGTGGTATTAGATATCTATTGGGAATGGAGGCAGCATTTAAGGCTCTGTAGTCTCCGCATGCCCTCCATTCGCCTTCTTGCTGCTTCGGTACCATATGAAGGGGTGACGCCCACAAGTTGTCAGATGGCCTCGCCACGCCCTGCTGTAACATAACCAGAAACTCCCTCTTGGATGCTTCCAGTCTTTCAGGGGGCATTCTCCGGGGTTTAGCGAAAACAGAGGGGCCGGTCGTGGTGATGGTGTGTTTGATTTCTGGGTCATGCACAAGCTGTGTAGATGAGGTAGAAAGGAAATTAGAGACTTTTTGTATAACATGTTTGTAAGAGTTGGAGTGTGTAATTTGTGTGATGGAAGGTGTATGGTGTTTACAGTTTTGGCTTTTATGATGGCACCTGATGGTTGGTGTATGAGGCATTGCCTTATGGTGTCTATCAGGAAATCATGTGCAGTTAAGAAATCAAGGCCCAGGATGGGGGCCTGCACATCCGACATGATGAAAGGCCACACTACATACTCCTGCCAAAGTGGGCTGACGCCCCTACTCCTTGCGTCGAACGCAGCGATGGGTGATTTGTTGGCAGCAAGGAGGTCGTATGCCGTGGAATTTTGGCACTCTCTGTCTTTCACCACTGGGAGCAAAACACTAACCTCTGATCCAGAGTCGACGAGGAAGTTGTCCCCCGATTCTAGATCCTCCACCCACAGGAAAGTGCTGGCAGTCAGTTGAGGAGTATGTGCAGGTTCGGTGGCTTGTTGCACGGCAGGTGGTATAGAGTGGTGGCGAGGGTTGTAGACGTGTTGTGACTGCCAGGAGGAGGTGCATGAGCATGATGGTGCTGTAGGGTAAATGTGTTGATGCGTGGCCCTGAGATGGGTGTCGTTGAGTAGGCGGTATCGTGGAGGGGGTCGTCTTGCTACCGCCTTATTCGTTTCCCTGAGAAGGTCCGGCAGACGGCGATTGGCGGCGAAACCCCAGTTACATGGGGGGTGGCAATTGCGTGCAGCATGGCCGAACCTCTGATGGTACGTGCAGAAGTCGGGGTTCTGCCAGTGCTGTGGTGTGGTAGTGAGTGTATGACGTGGCGCTGGTGGAGGTAGGCGAGCTGGTGACGTCCATTGGTGTTGGTGGCGTGGGTGTAGGGGCACTGATGGTGTCTGGTATGGTGGTTGCCGGGCTGGTGTGGTCCATTGTTTGTGGTGTTGTGGGTATAGTGTACCGAAAGTGTCCGTGTTTTGGTTGAAAGTTTGTACGTGTTGTACGAAAGAGAAGAGTTGTTGTGGTGTAAGGTGTGGTTGTGGTGCATGGTGAGCCGACGAGACAGTGATGTTTGTGTCTCGTCGGCTCACCATGCACCTCCAGTCAGGATCTATAAAAGACCACTACAGTACCCACGACAACCAAGCTCTGACACGAGACAAACTAGTAAATAACACCACCATACTAGACAAAGAAACAGACAGCAGAAGACTCTCCTACCTAGAAGCGATCTACATAGAAACCCTACAACCCTCTATAAACAACCAGACACAAGACCTCCAAATACTGCCCTCCAGAAAACGGCACATCACCAACACCGTCAGGATACTCACCACACCTCCAACACCTGCTGACCCACCACAAGCATCTAACATCTTACCCACCACCACTACAACCAACCAACCACTCAGAAGTAGTGCCAGAATCAGAAGCTACTCTCCATCCACCAATCACTAGGCCTCTGATATGGTGGCCCCGCCCACCCCACATACGGAAAACAGATAAATACCCCTCACCCACTCAGAATCGCCTGGGTGGGGGAGTCTACATCAAGCCATGGCCCAGACAGCACCTACTGCCAACCACACCACTTCCCCTGCCGACCGTCTTGTTGGCAGGGTGAAGTGGTTTAACCATTTGAAGGGCTATGGCTTTATAAACTCAAACTCGAAAGATTATTTCGTCCACAGGAGGGGCATCCTTCTCTCTGCTGCCACCACCTCGCCACCATCACTGGGGGACGGAGAGGAGGTGTCCTTCTCTGTGGAAGAAGGGAGGAAGGGCGTGGAGGCTACCAACGTAGCGGGACCTGATGGTGGGCAGGTCCGAGGCTCACTCCATGCCCGTGGGAGGAGGACGGCTGACGCCCAACCACCGCAGCGACGGCAGCAGCAGGCAGACATCGTCACCGTCTGCACCAAGACTGCTGTTGCCTTAGCTGCAGAAGGGCTAGGTCGTCTCTCTGACCTCCTCCTGGACATCTTCAGGAGAAATGGCTTACCACCAATAGCCATTTCTCCTGATTTGCAACCACCCACTACTACTACAACCACCACCAAGAAACGAGGCAACAAGCCTGCAAGACGGGGAAGGAGCACAACGGATGCACCACCACCACCACCCGTTCCGGCCCACCCCCGTCGCCAGTTGATGTTGCCTCGCCCGCTCAACCGGGCGAACAGCTTGAAGGCACCAGCACCACCACCACCATCACCACCACCGCCATCACCACCACCACCACCACCACTTGAGACTTCAGAACTGGACTCTGCGACGGAGGAGGATACTCAGGTCCCTGACACCAGTTCCTGCTCTGCCTCCTCCACCACCACCACGAGAGAGGACACAACTGACAATATGGACCTGGAAGATGAAGGGGAATGGCAGACTGTTAAGAAGAGGAAGAGGAGGAGGAGGAATGACAGCCCACCAACCAACCCACCACCCACAGTCACCGTGGACTGGTGGATGTCTGCTTCTCGTCGCCTCGACCTCTTTTACCAGCACATCCCCATTTGCCAAGACCCCGACATCTTCCAGATCAGGGAAGTCTGGACCAGCAGCAGATCAGCATCACGGGCCAACTTTGCTAAATCCACACCAATAGTCTCTGGCTGCAATGGTACCTACAGTGTACAAAAGAAAGGAAAAAGGAAGAGGAGAAAGAAAAAATAAAGTGCTGCCTTAATACCCACAACTATGGGTGATAGGCATTAAAAAAAAAAAAAAAAAAAAAGAACCGCCACTTTCTCCTGAAGATGTCCAATGTACTGGACGAAACGTCGACCTTCCCCAACAACTCAACATTTGCCTCACTTATCCACCATCTAAGTGAAGACTTAAGAAAAACTGTAAGAAATATTGAAAATATAAATAATAAACTCATTAATGCAGAACAAGCCATTTCCTTCAACCTCGTTTGTTTGAAAGAGAATATATATATATATATATATATATATATATATATATATATATATATATATATATATATATATATATATATATATATATATATATATATATATATATATATATATATATATATATATATATATATATATATTATTATTATTATTAATTATATAAATGATCATATTTTAAAGTAATTAGAATTTAATATTATGTTGGTCAATATATGACTCTAGCTGTTGCGCCGCCAGATGCTTAGTTTCATCTACTAATCAATCAATCATGTAGGGAAAAACATGGAGTACGAAAACGTGTGACAGATTTCAGTTGCGTTAGTTTCTATTTCCTGTCTCTTTCAATCATATAGCCTGCTTTTTAAATGTGTAGTCACATGGGGACACTCTAAGTACTGCCTTTAAGTCTTCCATATTGTAAGTAATTGCGGGTTAACCAGGGGCATTAAAAATAAAATTATTGAAATTTACTCATTGCAACTTATAATTCGAACTTATCAGTTGAGAAACCGTCATTGTGTGATTTGATTCCTAAATCACTTCCATTGCTCGGTGTAGCTAAGATAATATAAAGTAAGATCATGACGACAGTGGTGTTATTAAAAATACAATAAAATCAAGTATAGGAAAGTGTTGATATACTGTATGTGGTAATTATTGATAAACTAGGCAGATTTTGAAAGGCGATGCTTCTGCTCCCCTATTGTATTGGTTGGGCCATGGTAATGTATATAATGCTTTGAAATCAGATAACAAAGGCCGGGCGGATTGATTGCCATGAGGAAAGATGTATTTTAGTTAAATATTCCTTCATTGCAACAAACCACCATTAAAAAATAAAAGTGAATTATTCTGTGCTGACACTCATTGACAAAACCCTGTACAAAAACAAACTAGTAAATACTAATTATAGTACTTTTCAGGTGTTTGGGCTAAATATCAATCAACCTATCTGATTTTGAACCCAGTACAATAACAGGAGCTACTAGGGCAAAATAGTACAGTTTAATTTTTCTGGTTTCTCGTTTTAAAAAATGTGTGTTTTTATCATCATCACCGATACACTATTTCTTTTTTCAGGGGGCGATGAGGCTTTAGCGCTGGAGTTGGACCCTAGACAGGCAAGGGCAGGGACCAGCTACGAGGATATTTGAACCTTTTGTGATTACTAGAGTGCAGGCGGCTCGCCAGCCCACACTCCCCACTATAAATACTGTAATAGATAATTCCTGATGTGATACCACAACATAATGTCTTAGACAACCGTAATAATTAAGCATAATGTAGAGTAGGCCTATGTTTAATCATTCAATGTAGAGTATCTACCTCCTCTCCTCCTTTGTTTTAGTTCTGGGAATTGTATTCGACGCACACACACACACACACACACAGAAAGAAAGTAATGGATAGCAGATTAGTATGGTGGGAGCACCATAGAAATACACTAGATCGACAAGGCAATAACTGGTTGTTTTGTTTGTTTTCCTTGTTTTACAGTGTTTTGTTGATTACATGGCAAAGAAGAGACAATTTCTGTAGTATATTTCCATAAACTACGAACTTAATTGCAAATTTTCGATGATGTGGAGTTTCCCTACCTTTCGCCTGAGCATGCCGATCATCCCAGACCATGAACCGTCCTGCATTTTAGCTCCCCAAGCACCGTCAGGAGGCCTCACTAAATCATACCTTTAAGATAAATTAGTTCTGTAGTCGTGTACATAACACCAAAAACAGAGTGGGAAAATAAACAGAATCATACTCTGACGAAATGAATAAGTAAACAGCTTAATTAATCAAAGACATCTTGCTTTCTTGCCCAGCTGTTTGCAAAGCACTTACACTTCAATGATAACAGAGATTACTTGAACATCTTTACAGACAACTTACAATTTCTCATAAAAATTTCTGTTAAGTTATATTGCAAATGATAAATGTTACCTTCCACTTATAAAAAATTATTAGAGAAGAATGTGTGGTAATATATGCATATTGAAGTTGAAAATTTAACTTCCAAACCATGGGAGGATGCATAATTATGAACCTCAAGAGGCTAAGGGCAGAAGCTCAGTTGAGTTTATATGAGGAATAGCTAGCTTATATCATCCTCCCAAACCCTCCTCACCCCTTTGGGACAACCGATGGATAACCTATGTCCCATTGCCAAACCTCCACCACCTCTAAATTCTACCCAGGAATGTGGAAGTAAATGTGTTGCATCCACTCCACACATCTCTAGAAAGTTCCTAGGTGGCATATTGAAGCGGAAAATAAAATGAGGCTGTCGAGATCTTCAGCTTTATTACTTCAACTCTTCACCTAGTATTCATATATGTTCCCAACCTGGAAAAGGTTCCAGATCACAAAACAAATCTTACATTTTTATTTATC
The DNA here is from genome assembly GCA_033782935.1 of Petrolisthes cinctipes. NCBI lineage: Eukaryota > Metazoa > Arthropoda > Malacostraca > Decapoda > Porcellanidae > Petrolisthes > Petrolisthes cinctipes. The sequence goes on from JAWQEG010001216.1 coordinate 577,344, forward strand.
ATTGCAATAACATCTTCACTAAAACTGAATTTGGGGTTAGATATATGCATGATCTTATATTTAGTGTTCAATTATTTACGCTGCCACAAAAGGCCGCGACCATAACAATGTGAATAATAATAATAGCAATAACATTCTCAAAAATAGTAATAGCATAAAATTTAAAAGATGGTAAGAAGGTGCAGTTGTTGCGCAAGTAGCAAAACAGTGCGAGAGTGTGAAGAGGAGGACGGTACGGTAGCGAAGGCTTGAGCGAGTTAGCCCTTGTTCCACTGGCAGCCAGTCCATTCTCGCGGCCAGTGCGAATGTGGGGTACAGATCGTGAATATGCACCCGGTCTTGTCTAATTGTGGTGTAGTTTTAAATGTAGGTGTTTTATGTGTGTTGCATAATCTGCTTTCTTGTAAGATGGCAATGTGTTGTATGAAGAAGTGCACATGTGAATTCGTGTTTTTTGGTGTTGATGCTATCGATGTTTACTTGAAGTATATTTATGTTGTGGGTGCGGTGTGCTAGGTGCTGCTGCATAGGGGGGGGATGAAGATCGAGATGGAGATGGTGGTGGCGGTGGGGGTGGGAATGATGGGAAGTTTTGGTGTTGGTAGAGGTGTGGGGCATGCAGGACAGGTCTATGTATTTGTGTAGTGTTTTCTGGAGGCAAGGCAAGTGTTGTACTTGTGAAATGAGTCAAGTTTTTGCAAGGGTTGCATTGAACTGAGCCCATTGTCTGTTTGTTGGGTTTTGGGCATGTTGGACGTGTGTGTTTGTTGGTGGGTCCTGGGTTGCTCTCAATGTTTCCGGCTAGAAGGAGAAACTGAGAAATGACATTTCTCAGTGGTGAAAAAATGTGTAATTATGTGCGTTATGCGAGGGGTGTCACACCGGTACTTGCCAGGGTGACAGAAGCCCTTCCCAGGTACTTGCATCTCCTTGATGAGGGACTTTGTGGCGGTTTGGCCACCATAGCTTCCTTCCTAGGCTGCTCTGGGGGGTCGTCCCAGGACGTAGACGCCGCCCCTCCAGGACCGTAACTGACAGTTGAAGATAGTAAAATCCCAACTTTCCTCCGAATGAGCATCTCGCTTTGCTGCCTTGGCCGTAAGCCTGCCCCTTCCTGAGATGCCATTTGTGATCCACTGATGCACTTTTGAGGAGTCGGTCATCAGATTCATTTTCCTGAAAATCCAAGTCAGCTATGTTGATGTGGGCTGAATCCTCCATGCGCAGCCAGCTGGCATCTTCAATGATACACACCCGTTGATTTCGACCACAACACCAAGTGCCAAAGACCTATCGTCTACCCAAGTGATACCACTGCTATACAGGACAATACCAATGTAATTGTTGCTAAGAATATCCCAGCTCATATACCTTCACCTTCTTCTAACATATCAGATGCTTCAAGGACTCGTCTACGGGTCCCAATTACTGCCCCAAGTACTACTCCTCGGGTTCGCTCTTCTTCTAGTGGCCCAGGATTAGATAAAACTTATCTTTTGAGTAAACCCTCAGGTCAAGGTGGTAGTGGAAAGTACCTCCGTGAGGCTTCCCAAAAATCATTTCTAAAGTAACACTGTTCAAGGTCCTTCAGTGGAATTGCCGTGGCTTGCGTGCTTATTGGGAGGAACTGCGTGTTCCTCTCTCCAGCTTCTCTCCTGCATGTGTTTCTCTCCAAGAGACAATGCTTGGGGACTACATTCCTGCCAGTCCTCTAGCATACTCTGCATTATATTCCAATTCATTTGAAGGGCAGGGTCACCATGGTGGCTCTGCCATCCTAGTTCACCGAGATATTCCAAGCACGAGCCAAGAGCTTGACACTCCGCTCCAGGCTGTTGCAGTTCAATTTTTATGGACCGCCCGTACACTGTGTGCAGTCTATACCTTCATCCAAGTGTTACAGTTGAGAGGGGTGATCTCAACCGTCTTGTATGGGACCTTCCCTCTCCCTTTATTTTTGTGGGTGATTTTAATGGTCATCATCCTCTGTGGGGTGACAGTTCGGTCTACCCCAGGGGTGTTTTATTGGCTTCTTTTATTGAGGATGAGGGAATAGGGGTTTTAAATACGGGAGATGTGACACATTATAATAGCCCAACTGCGACTTTTACCATTGACATTTCCCTTTGCTCACCTAGTGCTCTGTTGGATTTTGCTTGGAGAGTGTTGCCTGATTTATATGGCAGTGACCATTTCCCTATACTCTTAAAAGGTAACAGGTACAAACCACAGTCTCGTCATCCTAGGTTGAAATTAGAGAAGGCTGACTGGCAGTTCTTTAGAGACCTAATTTCTTCGGTCTCCTCTGTAGCCGATTTTGGTAGCTCTGAAGAGGCTGTAACATATTTCACTGATATGCTCCACTCTGCTGCTCTCAACTCTATCCCTAGAACTTCTGGCTACTTTCCCAAACGTCCTGTCCCTTGGTGGTTACCAGCATCACTGCTGTGCGGGAGAAGACCGCTGCTTTCTCTCGCCTTCTTCGCAATTGTAGGGAACCTACTCTTTTAGAGGGCTTCCGACGGGAGAGGGCTCGGACTAGACGAGTTTTAAAAGAGGCACGACGTGCATTTTGGATGACCTATGTATCTTTAATTAATACTAAAACTCCACTCACCCAAGTGTTCAGGAGAGTCCGTAAGATGGCGGGGAAGTTTTTTCCTAGTTCTCCACCTGTTCTTCATGTCAATGGAATTAATTAAGATCATGGATGGTTTGACAGTGGTCAATACCATAGCGGAGTGTTTTGCTAGAGTCTCAAGCCATGACTCTCGACCTCCGGCCGTCAGGCATGAGTTAAGAGCCAAGGAATGCACTGTCCTGGATTTCTCAGAGAAGGAGAATGAAAGTTATAACCATATATTCACCCTGAGAGACCTGCATTCTGCTCTCTCTCTCTCTCTCTCTCTGAGGCAACACAACATCCCATATGCAATGTTGCGACACTTGGGTGACGAGGCGATCTCATTTATTTTAGCTCTATATAAAAGAAACTGGCTGGAGGCTGCATCCCTTCTGGGTGGAGGGTTGCTACCATCCTTCCTTTCCCCAAGCCGAGCAAGGACTCTAGTGTTGCCCTCAATTACAGACGAATTACCTTGACCTCCTGTCTCTGTAAACTATTTGAGAAGATGGTGAATGTCAGACTGGTATACTTCTTGGAACAGGGTGATTTTCTGTTTCCGTCCCAGTCTGGCTTTCGTAAACACCGTTCCACTACAGACGCTCTGGTCAGGTTTGAAGCTGCTGCATGTGAGGCCTTTGCACGATATCAACACCTTGTCTGTGTATTCTTTGATTTAGAGAAAGCGTATGACACTACATGGCAATATGGCATCATGCAGCAACTCCATGTTTATGGCCTGCGGGGTCGCCTTCCACGCTTTCTTAAGGAGCTTCTCAGTGGTCACAGTTTTTCTGTTAGGGTTGGTATAGCCCTCTCAGCATCCGTTGCACAGGAGGAGGGCATCCCCCAGGGAAGGGTCCTCAGTGTCATATTGTTTGCAGTAGCAATTAATGCCATTGCCTCATCCCTTCCAGACAGTATAGCCAACTTGATGTACGTTGACGACCTGGCAGTCTGGTTTGCTGCTTCACGTATGTCAATGGCGGAGAGACGCATGCAGTTTGCGTCCACCCCGATCTGGACTTATTCATGTATGGTCATCGGATACGTTGTGTCGAGGAGACTCACTTTTTGGGTCATTGATAATTTACCGATTTGTCCTGTGAAGGTCCCCAGGGTGGCTCCATTGCTTTTTCCAGAAGTTTTCCCCTGCACCTGCTTTACAGACAAGAAGGAATCTCTTCCTCCTCCAGTGGCTCGTTCCCTCTTTTTAGAACATGCCTTCACTCACAGGGAGTCCATCCCTGTGTACACTGATGGGTCAAAGTCTGAAGCTGGAGTTGGCTTTGGAGTTGTCTTTCCTGACTTTTGCCGTGGCGGCATGCTCCCTTCTGTCATGTCAATTTTTACTTCTGAACTCTCGGCCATTTTATATGCCCTCCAAGTGATTTTTACTCTTCCTCGGCCTTCGTTTACTATTTTTAGCGATTCCTGTAGTGGCTTGGAGACCTTGTGCAATTTTATCTCTTCCCATCCCCATTCTCGAGTGGCTTGTCCTCCTGGGTCGTCGTGGCCGCAAAGTCCCTTTTTCGTTGGGTCCCAGCCCATGTGGGTGTCGATGGGAATGAGCGGGCTGATGCCCTGGCTAAGGCTGCGGTCTCCAATTCTCGGCCTCCTGCCAGGCGTCATCCCATTCCAGCAGTGGACCTTCGACCCTACATAGATGCTACCGTTCGTTCCTGCTGGCAGGACAGATGGGACACCGTCGGGGCTAACAAGATCTGCGACATCCGCCAGTGCCTTGGTTTTTGCAGCTTCAGCGGCTTGTCCCGCCGGTGGGAGACGGCTCTTTTCCGTCCCCGTATTGGCCACACATTATTGACTCATGGCCCTTTAATGGAGAGGGCTCACCCTCCCTACTGTGATGATTGTCTGGTCCCTTTGACAGTGCGACTCATTTTGGGGTCTTCTCCTTGACAGACTTCTGATTTCGGTTTCCCATCTCTGTTCTCTTAAGGTCTCTTGCCTCCAGGCTCTCAACCTGTTGAGGGTCCTGGGCCATATGTTCTGGAGGGCTGACCGGGCCAACCTCCTCCGCCTATATCCTGCTTTTATTAGGTCGAAACTCGACTTTGAGCGTAAGGTGTACTCCTCTGCCATGGATGCCCGCCTCAAGAGTCTTAGACCCTGTTCATCATGCTGGGGTACATCTGGCAACCGGAGCCTTCAGGTCATCCCCAATCTCCTGTCTCCTGGTGGACGCTGCTGAGCCACCTCTTGATCTCCATTGCCAGGCCTTGATGGTTCGTTGTTGGCATTGATTACATTGACTTTCTGACTCCCTACCCTTCTTAGCTGTGTCATCAGACATCATATCTCAGTACTACCTTTCACATCCTCGCACGCCATGGCCATTTGGTTTATGGGTCAGAAAGGCAGTGGAAGTGTTAAACATTTCTGACTTCCATAATTGTCCTGTGGGTGTCTCTATGGCTTCTCCCAGAAGTTCATTACTGTACTTGCTTTCCAGATAAGAAGGAATCTCTTCCTCCTCCAGTGGCTCACTCCCTCTTCTTAGAACATGCTTCCTCTCACAGGAAGTTCCTGCCTGTGTACACTGATGGGTCAAATTCTGATGCTGGAGTTGGTTTTGGAGCTGTCTTTCCCGACTCTTGTCATTGCAGCAGGCTCCATTCTGTCATATTTACTTCTACTGCCGAGCTCTCAGCCATATTATGTGCCCTCCAAGTAATTTTTACTTACTCACAGCCTTCTTTTACTATTTTTAGCGATTCCTTAGTGCCTTGGGCAATTTTAACTCTTCCCATCCCCTGGTGTTGGTCATTCTTGAGTGGCTTGTCCTCCTGGGATGTCGTGGCTGCAGATTCACCTTTTGTTTGGGCCCAGACCACGTAGGTGTTGATGGCATTAAACAGGTTGATGCCCTGGCTAAGGCTGTGGCCTCCTGTGCTCGGCTTCCTGCCTTGCTTCATTCGGTACTTGCTGTAGACCTTCGACCGTACATTGACGCTGCTGTTTGTTCCTACTGGCAGGACGGATGATATATTATTAGAGCTAACAAGTGGCTTGTCCCACCAGTAGGAGATGGCTCTTGCCCGTTTCCACATTGGCTACTCACCCTGGCCCATGGTTTTTTAATGGATTGTAAGGGCCCCTTGACTGTGTGGCACTTTCTCAAGGAGTGCCCCAACTTTGAGGGCCTCCGTCGCAGATAGTTCTCTGGCTTGATGACGGTTCTTACAGTCTGTCCCAGGTTCTCAGGGAGGAGGCTTCCAGTGTGAATTTCTGGCTTCTTCTTTTAGATATTTCAATGTTGTTGTTTTTTCAGCAGTATATGACCCTGGCTGTTTCGTCGCCATATGCTGTCAGTCAATCAATCAATACCATATTATATAAATTAAATGAGTGACATATTTTTTTAAATTTTGAAAATGTAATAAGTTCAGCAGTGTATGACCCTGGCTGTTGTGCCGCCAGATGTCATGGTATGATAAAATAAGCAATAGGTCAATCCTCAAAAGGTGCTTTGGCAGCAGCTTTAGTAATAAAAGTAATATAGCATCGATTGGATTGGCAGTCACTGTTGTTACTGAGATGGATACTCAAAACTACTCCAAAATGCATATAAATGGTGTGAATGTCACCATCAGAGGGATATTAATGTATCCAGACCGCGAGTAGGTTTCAACAACACAACACCTGACCTGCAGTGTCTTCTTATATCAGTAACAATTGGATGTGGAGAACGAGCCCCAGTATTCTTCTGGGAACCATCAGTGCCACGATCAGAGAGTGACGTCTAGAGGGCCTGGTCGACCACTGCTCGAGGAAGAGAAAGAAATTTAATGATATCCAAAAAACATAGTTATTGTTAGAAGAGCACGTTGATCCATGACGTTCCTGAAATCCTCTTCCCTTATATCTTCCGGCTCAGGCACCCAGCCCTCCAATGGGAACCATTTAGTCTGGTCCCTCATTGGTGACTTTTTTTAGCAAGGGAAGCCCTCTCTTCCCAATATCAGGGTAGAGCAGGGGCCAGGGCCGCCTTTAGTCTTGCCCGCCAGGGTTCAGGGACACACAAGCCCCCCTATCATGACAAGGCGATTTCCTCTGGGAGGCATGATAACCATTACACCATCGGAAGAAAAAGGTTTGAGGCTTTATGCCTAATGACTCTTATGTAGGTCATTAACCATTAGGCCGCGGGCAACTCTCCCTCCCAGGTCTTTCTCCGCACTTGCAGTCACTATGTAAACAACATATAGGCCGGCTAATAGCTTGTAAACCACTCATACTACATAAATAAATGATACAGGATATTGAAGTACGAATCTTTAGCTGTCTCCTGATGTACTTGTGAAGACTAAAATGACATCTGTAGGATAGGTAGCCACCTTACAATGACATCAACTCAAATTTCACTTTTACACTCTATTTACATATCGAAGTGCACTGTCACACTCTAATTTCATTAAAACACATGTAAGAAGTACATTTTTCAACACAACAATATGAAATACAATGTCACTGTAGTTTATACGTATATGGTACTTACAGGAAAAGAAGAGTGATGAAAATATGTTCATTTACCCTCACTGTTCGAGTAATACTGACTGGTGGTGGCTGAGATGGCTGCCAACCATAATGTTACCAGTCAGAATCTTGTTTGTTAGGGACTGCGCAACTTTCAGACTTGTTGCTAGTGTCGACATTTTACTACACCCGCAAATTAAAGGTTAGAGCAGTCAGTCGTGTTACATCAACACATCTCACCCCAGCCTGTAAGGTCACATTACAGCCATGTACCAATTTACTGCTAGGTGAACAAGGACATTAGGGACTTGGAAAATTGTCCAACAATTCAACCGACTCGGGAATCGAATCCAGGATATCTCATTTGTTAAGTGAGCATGATACCCACTACACAATCAGCACCCCTCCTTGCCAATATAAATCTGTATGCAGGGGTAATCATTCAAACAATCAATCTGGTGATTTGCACCTTCAAACCACTGCCAATATCGCCGCTCATTGCTCCTGGGATTTCGTAGACGGCGAATAAGATGATATTTGCATATCAAGGTGTCGCATAAATTTACAGTGTCGTACTTTCAAGTATAAACTTTCACAACACCTTACTAACAAACTAGCAACCCTTGTGGGTAGCGTTTATAACTCTAATATTAACCATTCTTCTAAGTTTATTATTATCTGACAACATTATATACCAAGACATGTGTATAGGCAAAATGGTCAATTTCGACATTCATTCTCTTTTCATTGAGGTCCCGATTAATAATGTCCTAGAATTCTTAACAAAAAAATTATCAGAATTTAATATTCATCTCAGTATGCCAGTTGATATCATTTTAGCCCTAGTAAAATCATGTGTTGGTTCGAATGTTTTTTCTTTTAATAATATGGTATGGGACTGGGGTCTCCCTTGTCACTCGTTTTGAGTACTTTGTATATGGAATACTATGAAACAGAATTACTTCCAAGTATCTCCTCTCCCCCATCTAAAGAGGGAACCACCTTGTTGTGGTGAAAGGGGTTGTGTGTCTCTGAGACCTGGCGAGCTAGTCGAGAGGGGGCTCCGGCCCCTGCTCTGCCCCGATTTTGGGGAAAGAGGGCTTCCCATGCTAGAAATATCGCCAGTGAGAGACCAGACTAAACGGTTCCCATGCAATAGGCTGCCAGTATGAGCCAACAGTGCTGCCGTTCTGAGGGACCGCCTTCTAGTGGCCATCCTGTGTTGGATGGATGGGTGTCTGGGCCTAGAGATATCGGGGAAAGGGGTCTCAGCACCGTCGTGGGCCAACTTTCGAGCCATTGGGGCTGCTTTTTAAAGGTCCCCTCATCTGCCCGGGAGGTAGTAGCTCTTGGCTCCTGCGGCCATTTAACAATAATATATGTCATATGGATACCGATAAGCCTCATTCTCTTCCTCGAGTGGTGGTCGACCAGGCCCTCGAGACGTCACTCTTTGGTTGTGGTAGTATGCAGAAGGCTGGGGCTCGATCTCCCCATGTAATTTCTGCAAATAAGAGAAGACCCAACAGGTCGGGTGTTGTGTCGACGAACCCTGTTAGCGGTTTGGACACAATATTGTTGACTAATGTACTTGCATCCCTTACCTATGGCGATATCCACCCTGTTTTTAAGTGTTTTGGAGTGGTTCTTCGCATCCGAATCACTATGACAGTGACTGTAGATCTAATCGGTGCTATATTACTTTCAACACAAATGCTGCTGCCAAAGCAGCTTCTGAGGCAAAAGATTCTCTGTCTGTGGGGGATAATCACAGTAAAGTTTAGATGATGTGGTCCACAAATGTAGTTGACAGTGAAAATGACTACTCCCCTAACATCTCATTGCTCTCAACACCTATAGACTTTAAATCATCTAGGAGTATACTATGCACTACTGTGTCAAATGCAGCACTCAAATCAAGCATAATAAGAACACTACACTTTCCTTCATCCATTAACACCATTAGGTCATTTACTACAGTACATAGTGCAGTCTCAGTTGAGTATAGCTGCCTATATGCAGACTGATAATCAGGTATAGCCTTCACCTTATTCAAGTGATGCCATAACTGATCTAAAATCACATTGTCAATCACTTTCGATAAAAAGCTCAGATTTGATACTGGTCTATACGAACTTAGACTCTGAGGATCAAGGTTGCCTTTTACAATAGGCTTGATAATAGCCAATTTCTCACTCTCCGGAAAAACATTGTTATCAAAACTTAGGTTGCTAATTTGCAGGAACACATTAAAGATTTTGTCTACATTTTTACTCGTTATAACATCCGATACAGGTAACAGATCATTCTCGCAATGAGTTAATTTCACTCGTTGTACAATTTCTTTCATCTTGGCATTACCAATGTTTTGAAATCAAAGTAATTTGCTCTCAGACATTTAAGTATGTCTATGCATCACATTCAAACCACTTCCTGGAAAGCTTTCCACTATAGTTGCTATTTTATTGTCAAAATATTCTAAGAATTTGTTTGCAAGTACTTCATCAGGATATCCTTCAGGCAACCTTGGCTTCTTTTTATTACCAGTTAAATTATTGAGTCTGAGATATAGTTTATTCATATCTGACCTGGCCTCCTTGACTTTACTAGAGTATTATTGGTATAGTGAAACCAGCACAGCTGGATTGCTATAGAATACGCCCCTTCTCAAGCCCAGACCCCGTATAGGCATAATCTGGGTTGGAAGGGTCAATTCTGTGACGCTCATCAGAAGTAAATAAAATTCAAATCTGGCACTGTACTGATAGTGGAGCCACCTGGTGGTGGCATGGTGAGGTATTAAGCTCCTCCTCCGCTGAATACCGCTCGATCACTCTGTCGCGGAACACGTCTCAGTCAACATCCTCGCTCCTCGCTGCTACGCTATGGTATTGTGTCATGTGTTCCTGCTATTGTTTCTTTTGTGTTCTAGTGGCTGGCCTGCTTTGCAGATGTATTGTGTGTGTGTGTATTCTAGGAGGGTTTTAGGTGTTTGTCGGGGTTTATTCTTCTTTAGGACTGAGTTCTCTTTTCCCTAGCGAAGGGGGGCTTTTGGGCCCCTTTGTTCGGAGTTTTTCTCCGTCATTCCCCCCTTTCACCTTTCCTCCTGCCACTAGTACATTCTTCGTGTGTATTTTATCGGGGTTTCTGGGGTTTTTTAGCGAGGTTAGCGACGCCACGTGGGGCCTTCACCTCCCCACGTGGTGAGCGCATGGGGTCTTTGCAGCCCTTCCTCTTGCCTTCCCCGATTATTATGTGTACCCTCCCGGTAGAGGGTAGTGAGAATTGTGCCCTGGTTCTCTCTTCCTCTCCCGTGCGGGGGTTTTTTATGTAATTTTTTGGTGTTTTTCCAATATTTTTAGCCTGGAGTGTTCCTTCTCAGGCTACCGGGTCCCCTCCTCCCCCTCCTTCTGGATCCTTCTGTCCGGGGGGGCCTCTTTTACCCGCTCCATGTGGCGGGCTGTTTTGGTTTTACTCGGTTTTTCCCTGGTCGGGTGTGCGCGAGTTTGGGGGGTCGTGTCCTGGCCCCCGGGTGCAGCGGGCGTGTCCCGCGCTACTTTCCTTCGGGGAGGATGGGTTTCCGTGTCTTCTGTGTTCCAGTGTTTGCACGTGTTAACCCATGTTTGTGTATTCTTTTCTCCCCCAGCCTACTCGTGCCCTTTGTGCTGCTTCGGGGTGTACCGTGCGGGTCTCTCCTGACGGACACCTGCTCTGTTCGCCTCACGCACCCTGCTTCACTCCCCTGGGTTACGACCCTTTGGCGTGTGGTGTGTGCCGCCCCTGGGCTGAGTTGTGTCGGGTTTCCTCCCCTTCTGCCCGCTCCAAGCTCCCCGCCCTTGCTTCTCTTCGTATGGCGTGGACGAGGGCTAGGAGAATGGCCCACAAACGAGACGGTTCTTCTTTGGCGTGGGTGGACCCGATTTTGGGAGCGGACCTGGGTTTATTCAGGACCCGTTACCCTTCTTCCTGTCTCTCGGAGTCTCAGGGGCTAGAACCTCCTGAGGCCCGAGAGATTGAGCCTCCTTCCCTAGACGGTACTACGACTCCTTCTCGGGGCTTCGCCCCCCGGGAAACGAGCGAGTCTGTCGCGCTGGTTCCCCCGACTACCTCACCGGTACAAGGGCCCTGCAGGGATCCCCCAGCTTCGCCTCCTGCTAGAGCTGGCTCCTCAGGCCTCTCTAGAGGATGCAAGCGTTCAGCAAAAAGGTCCCGCCACTCCAGGAAGTCCCGTGCTCGTCGCCGTTCTCCTTCCTCCTCATCTTCGTCGTCCTCTTCCTCTTCTTCGTCGTCGGGGAGCTCTCCTTCGCCCGCCCGCAAATCCCGCAAGGGTAAGCGGGGGGGGGACAGCCCCTCGTCGAGGAAGATAGTTAAGATCTTCCACACCCTTATTCCTCACGCTTTTCCTGGGGCCTCCACCGCGCAGCCTCCGGCTGTCGCTCCGGAACACGCTCCTTTTCCCCCGCCTCCCGCTGCTGCTCCCGTTGAGGGCGCGAGTCCTCCCGGGGATGTGGGAGTCATTATCGTTCCACCCGTTTCCCCAGGACTCGAGTCTCCGTCGGGGGACGTAGCTGAGGAGTTGGTTACCTCCGCACCTCCGTCCCCGTCACCCCCTCCTATGGGAGACGGATACCTTCCCTACTCTTGGTCTCTTCTCCCTCCTGCCTGGACCCACTCTTCGGAGGAGGGCAGACTGGTGGCTTGGTCTCCTGACACGGCTCAACCAGACGTGTGGACCCGGAGAGATGACGTCCTGGTGAAGTGGGGGGCGGATGAGAAGGGCGACGCTATTCCCTTCTACAAGGTCCGTCCTATCTCAGCGCCCGTACCCACTTCATCAAGGGTGTCCTCTGCGGCGACCCTGGACACGATGGGTTTTCTGGTGGAGTACAGCCAGCTGCACTTGTCCGAGGCTTGGAGAATTGACCGCTCCCACGGGAACACGGCGGTCCTCCTTTCCCCGGACGCGTACTTCCCAGGGGATAAGGGCGATGGGGACCTGGACATTCCAGCCCTTCTCCTTAAGTCCCTGGACCACCAGAGACACAACGCGCCCAGGAAGCCCCCTCCTCCGTCTTTCCCCGTCATCCTCCCTCATTCCCGTGCCCCCCTGGGCTTGAGGGAATGCCTGTGGAAGACGGAGAAGGAACCCCCGGTCCCCTATCAGCTGAAGGAGCCCGATGGCAAGTTGCGACAGGCGGAGTCTGCTACCCGTTTAGAATTGGCCCACACCATCTCCACGGGGGCAGCCGCCTCACTGATCAGGGACTGCCTCAACGCCCTCACCAACACCTACCACGAGATGTCGGGTGTACAGCTAGCGTGAGTACCTTACTCGTGTGTCATGTTAATTAGGGATACTGGGTAGAGGGTCTCTCTGTTACTCCCGGGTACTTATCCCCGGGTTCGCTCGGTTTTTTCCTTGTTTACCCCTTACAGTGACACTCTCTCTTCCATGGCCACCGTGATGGAGGGCGTGGCGGTGATGGCGACCCACTATATGTGGGAGGAGGCGAAGGCTTTCGCCAAGGCGAGACTGGCAGCCCGCCAGGCGGCGGCTAAATCTGCGCCGGAGATGGCACAGAGGGGAGTGGTGCGAGCTGCCCCCCTGTCCCCTGTCCTCTTCGATCAACCGGCGACAGACACAATCTTCGCCTCCCTCCCAGCGGTAATCAATTTACCAAAACCCTCCACCTCCAAGTAAGTACCTCTCGTTGTTCTTCTTACCCGAGTTTCACGGGGGTGAAATGGAAGGATTTTCGGGTCTACTTTGGTTCCTAATCGTTCTGTTTGTCCGTAGGCCACGTGCCCCACAGCCATCCAGACCAGCCTACCAGCCCCGGAGGCCTTCCCAGCCCTCCAGACTACCGAGGCCCTCCTATCCCACTCCCCCGAAGGCACACAACAGGCCCTCCCAGAGGGGCCAGCAGCCGTTTCGGGGAAGGGGACAGGGCTCCAAGCCCTACTCCAAGCCCAAGTCCTCCTTCAACCACCCCTCCCAGAAGGACCGCTCCACTTGAGGGTCCCACTCTGGGCTGTCTCACAGGGTGGTCAGCAGCCTGGCCCGCCCACGGCTGGGCAGCAAGGATAATTCGCCAGGGCCTGTCATGGCCCTGGATTACTGTTCCGGTGAGTAACTGTTATCTCTCCTGTTCTGACATATGAATTATGCCTAATCCCGTCCTTGGGTTACCGTTAGGTCAAAATCAGATTTTCCCTTGCGGTCAAAATCTCTGCCTCTCCCGTCATTTACCCTCCAACCACCCCGGGTCCCTCGGGCCCCGGGGGATTAGGATTAACGGTACTCTCACTGGCACCTGTCTCTTCCCGTTACAGCCACTACATCTACCTCCTGCCTCAACCAAAGTGTCACTTTCGGTCGTCCCGCATGTGTTAGAAATGCGGGAAAAAGGGGTAGTGGAGCGGGCGACGGGAAGGGTCTTTCTTTCTCGTTTATTCACGGTCCCCAAAAAGGACCAGGGAAAAACGAGATTGGTGATGGACCTGAGCAAGCTAAACAAATTCGTGAAAACATTACATTTCAGGATGGTTTCGGTTGCTCAGGTCCGCACAGTTCTGAGGAAGGGAGACTGGTTAGCATCCCTGGATCTCAAGGATGCGTACTGGCACGTCCCGATCCACCCCAGGTTTCGCCGTTTTCTGGCCTTCCAGGTGGGGACCGAGACGTTCCAGTTTACCAGGCTCCCTTTCAGTCTTTCTCTAGCTCCGCGAGTCTTCACAAAGCTCGTGAGGGTGGTGGCATCCCGTCTGGCAGAGGCGGGCGTTCCCACCCTAATGTACCTGGACGATTGGTTGCTTCATGCCCCTTCCAAGGAGCAGGTAGCAAACAACGTCCGGGTAGCGAGGAGAGTGCTAGAGGAAATGGGGTTCCTTTTGAACATCCCCAAGTCCTCTCTCACTCCCACTCGCAAACTGTGTTGGCTAGGAATAGAGTGGGACTCTCTTTCGGCCACCCTCTCTCTCGCTCCAGACAACGCCCGCCGGACCCTCCGCCACGTCCGCCAGGCGCAATTTTCCCGTACTTTCTCTCGCCGCCAGTGGGAATCATTGCTCGGGTCCCTAAATTTCGCGGCCCCTGCAATGCCCCTGGGACGATTGAAACACAGGAGGCTGACGCGGGAGGTAAACCTCCACCTGTCCCCCGCACACAGGGACCTTCCCAGGCAAGTGTCCCCCTCTCTCCACCTCCTCCTTCGCCCCTGGCTACGTCCCGGTGCCCTGCGTCAGCGGGTCCCCTGGGTGTTCCCTCCCCCGGGGATCACGGTGGCGACAGACGCATCGGACGTAGGCTGAGGATACCAGTCTTGCCTGGGACATCAATGTTGTGGGGGATGGAAGGAAGGGGAAAGGCTACTGCACATCAACGCCCGGGAGTTGATGGTAGCGAAGGAATGGCTTAACAGACACCCTCAGTTTGCCAGGATAGGCGTCCGCTTCGATATGGACAACGTTGCGGCCGTGCAGTGCCTACAGAAACAGGGCACCGCACGGTCGGAAATTCTCCTGTCCCTGTCAGAACAGATTTTCGCAATAGCGGCCAAGAGGTGCATTTACCTCTCGGCCCGCTACGTGCCAGGGCGGGAGAACGATTGGGCGGACGCCCTATCCAGGTTCAGGGGGACGTCAGTCGAGTGGCAACTTCGTCCCCTTGTGTTCGAGTCTCTCTGCCTTCGCTACGGGACACCGGAGGTGGACCTATTCACCTCCCCACCACGGCCCTACTTCCTCTGTTCCTGACATTCTCATCCAGAACAGAGGCGGGAGGCCCGGACGCCTTCACAGAGGACTGGAACAGGTGGGGGCATCTCTACCTCTTCCCACCCCCAGCCACGTCAGTCCTCCTGAAGGCGATCCTCAAGCTGCGCACGTTCAGGGGGAGGGTTCTCCTCATAGCCCCCCTCTGGCCAGCACAGCCGTGGTTTGGAGAGTTGTCCCGGTGGTGCCCTCATCCCCTTCAGTTGGGATCGGCGTGCCTCTCCAGCACCCTGTCTGCACCACTCCAAGCGTCACTGAAACTACACGCTTGGAGTTTCTACGGGGAGTCCTCAGCAAAAGGTTCACTTAGGAGACAGTGGACAAGATGTTGAGGGCTCATCGTCAGTCGTCGGTGCGACAATACGAATCATGCTGGAAAAGATTCCAGGACTTCTTGCGAAGACACCCCTCCATGGTCATCTCGGAGGACACAGTCCTGGAATTCCTCACGTGGCTCGCCGATTCCACCAACAGGGCCCCGGCGACGGTGCTTGCGCATCACGCAGCCCTGTCTGATCCCCTCCTCCTGGGTTTTAACATTAAGGTTTCGGAGAGGCCCCTCTCTCTCCTGAGGATGGGGATTCGGGCGGGGACCGCACCTCACCGGGCCCAGACGCCCTCCTGGTCCCTTCACCGCGTCCTTTCCTACCTGACCTTCGAGGGGGTCCCTCTGGAGGTTGGTCACCTCCTCCAGAAAGCTCTCTTCCTGCTCGCCTTAGCTACAGGGTACAGGGCATCTCAGTTGGCAGCCCTGACCCGTCACACAGCCTTTTCTTCCGTAAGCCCTAACCTTACTTCCTTAACTATCTCCCCCTCTCCTGCTTTTCTAGCTAAGAACGAGCAGGCTGACGACAGAATTGGCCCTCTCGCAGTACCCTCGTTCCTGAGGGATGGAAATTTCCACCCCCTCTGCCCAATCCACGCCTTTTCAGCATACGTGGAGGCGACGAGAGGGGCTTCTCCGGACCACGTCTTCTACAACTCTAGGTCCGGTAACCCTCTCTTCCCTAGGTCAATCGCTCGCCTTCTCTGCCGAGTGATAGAGAACGGGGATCCCGGACACGCCCCGAGGGCTCACAGCGTTAGGGGCGTGGCCGCCTCCCTCGCCTTCCTCAGGACTCACTCGGTGGAGAGGGTCAGGGATTTGGGGGGTTGGGCTTCCACTTCCTCCTTCAGGACGAGGTACCTGTTCCACTCGCTCTCCCCTACCCCCTGTGTGGCTATGGGTACTCCACCTTCTATTCCCCAGGGTCCCCGCGGGAGACACATGGGGGGGAGGGGCCGCCCGAAGAGAAAAGGTCGGGCGACTTAAATCCCGTCACTATCATCCCATACCTCATCCACATCTTGTACAGCTTCATGCTCATCCCCATTCTATCATACGTGTACATATGGTGAGGAAAAAATAAATTACATTGTTACGGAATTCTTGTGTATTCATTTTCCAAACAATTACATTACTATGATGAGTGACAGGATATATTATTACACAGGATGTCTGTATCCTAGTGTCCTCCTTCATCCCCTCGGGATCACATTACCTGAGCGAGGGCCATAGCCCTAGCTCAGAGGACTTGAATAAAGGGGGGGGGGGAAGGGGGGGGGGTTGCCATGGTCACCTCCCCCCTCCTCTCCTAGACCTGAACCCTCGAGTCTGCCAATAAAGACTTTATGTGTAACAATTCTGGTCTATAACAGAATGGTCTACGGGTATATGAGATAAGCTACTACACCCCCACCACGGCTACTCACCTAGCCAGTGTTGGGAGGTGCGATAGCTTCTGCCTCACCGGGCTCGGTTACCTTTCCTGCCCTCCGCTCTCAACCACTCTTAACTAGCACGTGATTGCCTCCACCTCACCTCCCACCTACCGCATCGCATGCATAGCAATCCAGCTGTGCTGGTTTCACTATACCAATAATAGTGCATTTGTCGAGGCTTCTGGCCGCTTAAATTGTATTTATTGGTTGTGAAACCAGCACAGCTTTGACTGTCCCACCCACCTCCCGATGCGGCAGGCATTCACTTCTTTCTCATTGGAGTGATCGAGCGGTATTCAGCGGAGGAGGAGCTTAATACCTCACCACGCCACCACCAGGTGGCTCTACTATCAGTACAGCGCCAGATTTGAATTTTATTTACTTCTGATGAACGTCACGGAATTGACCCTTCCAACCCAGATTATGCCTATACGGGGCATGGGCTTGAGAAGGGGCGTATTCTATAGCAATCCAGCTGTGCTGGTTTCACAACCAATAAATACAATTTAAGCGGCCAGAAGCCGCGACAAATGCACTAATATTGCCTCTTTCTCCGTACTATAAGTCTGTTTTCTTCTCTCTTTGCGTGTTGATAATCTCTTCTAGCAATATCAGTGCGTAGTCTACGCCAAGCTCTTTCTTTTTTCTTCTTCTTTGCCTTAGCTCGTGATATCTCACCATTAAATCATGGTGCATGATCTTTCTCAATTATTTCTTTTGTGATTACAGGACACATTGCCTCATATTCCTCTTTAAAAACACGATTATACAAAATCGATACACATCGCACACACTTTCCCGCCTCCGTCATATCATGTTCACAGCTATTTTGCATCTCTGTTTCCAAACTTCGTATCGCACTGTCAATAAGTGTCTCGGGATCGAAATATTTTTTAACTCTGAAACTGATCCATTTTCTTTGCGCCCTCTCTTTCTCAAAGGGAATTTCAAATCGAACTAACTTGTGAATTGGAGATATGCTGCATACTTCATCCACGTTAACATTTTGTAGGAGATCGTGCCGTGCATCACAAAAAACCAGATCCAGCATATGTCCCGTACTGGACGTAGCCCTAGTCACCTTATTTACAAAATCAAAACCATTCATCATCTCTATGAATTCAACAGCATGATGGTTATCAGTATCATCCACCCACAGATTGAAGTCACCCAATATGAATACATTTCTGCTTACTGAATCCACCGTCTCAAGATATAGTCTAAACTCAGCAAGAAATGTAACAGCGTTAGCACTTGGTGGCCTATACACCACTATGAAAAAAAATTTCCGCCCACCCATCTCACAACTGACCTGCATATGCTCGAAACTAATCCATGACTCCACCTTATCTAATTTCACTTTCTTAAAAATATTAGATACAAATAGTCCCACTCCACCACCTCTCTTGCCTTGCCTCGGCACATGCAAGAAAGTATGCTTCACGGGTGTCATTTCTCGAATCTTAGCTTTGTCATAACTACTCAACCATGTCTCTGCCAACGCCATGATATCAAAATGATCATTATTAATTAGATCGCAAATATCCATTGTCTTATTACCCACTGATTGTGCATTGAAAAAACAACCTCTAATAATGTTTAAGTTTGTGCTGTTCAGTATCCGTTTTCTGTGCTACTTTTGATTTTCTGGAGTTCCTCTTGCATCACTGAACAATACCTCACATCATTTGCCATATGCTCAAAATCAGTTTTCTTAAACCTCTTACAGCTTATACAGTTTCTCTCAGTAGACGTACAATCCCTCGTGTTATGGTTACCAGCACACTTGGCACATATTGGATCTTCTCCCTTTCCTTTGGATAAACATGTAAGTGCAGTATGACCGAACCTTTGACAATGATAGCAGACCGTCGCCCTATATCTGTCCCTCACGGAATAGCCCCATTCCAATTTAACTTGATCACGATTCTTATGAATTAGCTCCCTTATCTCTGGATCACACTTAATAATGTAATGAGTGGTACCACCTGTAGCAGGCTTGTCAAAAAGTAGCTCCATTTTTTCCTTGACGTCAGTTACCCCTTGTAAGTAGTCATTTCGATCAATCAAGTTCTCAATTAGCTTGTCTCCAGATTCTTCTTTGTTGACGTTACAAATCATTATTTTAGGCTTTAACTTCCTTACATTCTTTGTCGTCACATCGGGTACAGCCCCAAGTTTATGAGCTGCTTCATCTCTCTTCTTTTCGTCCTCAAAATTCATTACGATGTCTCCCTTCTGTGTAAATCTTGTGTTGACTATCTGTGTACCATCTAGAGCCTCAGCAACTTCTTTCTTTTTATCTGCAACCTTCAGCTTATCGTCCGTAGACTTCACCAACAGCAGATTATTCTTCTCGTTTTTCTTCTTCTTCTTCTTCACTACAGTTGCCCAGGTCTCATCAGTCAGCAGGTCTGAGTCAGCGCTAATCACATCACCAACTCGACCCAACTCTGTCACAACATCCTCCATCTTTCCTTCCACTAGCTTCTTCATTTGATCTTTCATATCACTCGTTACTTTCTTCAACTCAATAATATCATTCGTTACTTTCTTCAACTCATTAATATCCTTTTGAACTCTGTTCAGACCTATATAGCAACTATCACATGACCAATTTATCAACTTGATATTGTCAGGTTTCACACCATTGAGATGATCACATTTCAAGTGACACCAGCTAGTACAAGTTTCACAACCAATCCACTTATCCACCCCCCCAGTTGTCTCCATACAAGAATAACACCTGGCCATGATTGGCCAGGGTATTCAATAACTCTCTGATCGATTATTAAGTATGAAATAACAGTATACTGCCCGTTGACGCGAATATACACGGAGCACGTATCAAACACGTCTATCCGCCGCGACACCTCACGTCTATATAAATAATCTATTTTACTTTGTCTTATATACGATCCTAAATGACTATATATAATAAGGTATTGCATTATTCTACGATGTTGTCGACTTATTAGAGTAAAACTGGCTCGATTCTTGGGTAATATTTTCGGAGCTCATTGAAGCCCTGTAATACAGTATAGTAATTAGTAGGATTAGTAGCCGTCTTACTGTCATGGTGTGAGGTACTGCTCTCTTTGCTGCTTGAGTCTGACTCCCTCTCACTATATGCCACACTAAATATCCACCATACAAACACTTGATGCAGTGTTAAAATGTAAAGCGATAAATAATTCTCTACTGAATCAATGGATGAATTTGGTGAATCTGATATGAATCTATAGTAATAATAAGGTGCACGTTGTAAACTCTTGTCTCTGACAACTTATATCATAATAACATATGAATGAATAACATCATTAAGGGAGCTATTACCTTGCAAAAGACATTCAGTATTTTCGTCCTTTCTTGATAATTTTAATATTCTCTAATTTGGGAAAGAAAAATAAGTGATCAAGAGCAATTACTATTTGCAAATATATCATTATAAAATACTGAAAGTGTCTGAGTACTTCAGAACAAGAGAAAACTTTGAAAACTCGTAGTGGAGACAAGAGTAGTGCTCAGGGAAAAAGACACGTCATTCCCATCCGACTATCAACACCATACTAAGATGGCAGTCTACCACTGGCTACCAGAGGTGAGTAGCGTGAGTATAGGCAGGAATACCAACCCTACATAGCAATGTCCAATAAAGGTGGTGTTGATACTTTTTTGCCGACTGTACAGTTGGTGGCAAATGTCCTGTCGCCTCATTTGTTTCACCGAGGCACGCAATGTTCATAGACTCGAGATTATTAAGTGTAAAAAACATGTGTATTTCTCGAGTCCATGAACACTGTACAGTGCCGGACTAATGTTCTGTCCCGCAGCCAGCCACACTGCACCAACCTTCTGAATTACTTCAGGCTCGGACAACGAAACACCAGATTGATTTTCGGATTCGGATCAAGAGACGGCGCACGGTGATGAAGGAATGGTGGAATCGCTACAAAAGAGATTAGGTGAAGTGATTGACGCTGAGGGAGGCTGGACCATACATTAACGGAATCTTAATATTGTCATGATTATTATATTGTTAATTACCTGATGTTGTCATTTAACTTTATTGTTATTATAATTCAATAAAGAGTAGGTGTTTCTATTTCAAATATGTATTAAGGTGTAAAGCTTATGATTCATATTTAGTCATATGTAATGAATGAGGGAATAATTCTATGGGAATAATTCTAGGTGGTAATAAATAATGTATAGTTCCAACCCTTTTTTGTTGTCACTAATTTGAAACTAAAATTCCAGGCTGGTTTTTCAAATAATATCACAATGTATAGAAGGTAGAAAATGTATAACATAATTAAGCCAAAGAAGAAAACCGAAAATTAGCTTTATGCATGCATCCGTTAGGCTCAATGTCCGGTGTCTTTGCATTAACTCGTTTTCCTCAAAAGATACTTCACAATTCAAGTAATCAAACCATCTTGGAGTTCACTGGCATCCCTGTGTTTAACCATTCCTTCATCACCGTGGGCCGTCTCTTGATCTGAATCCAAAAATCAATCTGGTGTTTCGTTGTCCGAGCCTGAAGTGGTTCAGAAGGTGGGTGCACTGTGGCTGGCTGCGGGACAGAACATTAGTCCGGCACTGTACATCTCAGTGAAGCAGGTGAGGCGACAGGACTTCTGCCACCGAATGTACCTCCTCGAGCAGGATATCCTCCACTTGGCTAACTCCCAATTCATCAGCAATCGTAGTGTCAGACGCCAACTCAACTTCAGGAGACAGAAGGATGGTGATGTTAGGACATACATCCCCTCCCTTCGCCCTCATCATTCCAGGTCGACAACATCTAAATCTGTTGCAGCACCTTCTCAACTCTCTCAAGAAGCAGCTGCTTCTTACTGTAGTGAGAAGCTTTCGACGGTTTCACTACATAATAGTTTATCTGTCTTGGAAACTGTATCAGACACTCATTATTAGACTTTAGCTAAAGGTGTTCATGTGGTAGAGGTTTACGCTGCCACACGCTCTCCAAAAAGAAAACCCAAGTCAACTAAATTGCAACAGAGACGTCTTCGTGGTTCCTCAGAGACACTTGACTCTATGGACGTTCCTCCTTGCAAAGCAACAGTCTGTGTGGACTCATCCATATTTTAATCTCAATTTAACCAGAAGTGTTCTCGTGGCTCTGATGAATCTCTTGATTCAACAGATGTTCCCCCTCGCAAGCTTCCCTTGGGAACATCGGAAGGGCGTTGTTACAACAGCCTCATAAAAGACTTGTAATAATGATTATGTTGCGAGTAGCCTAATGAGCTTTTGTTCACGCACTTCAAGCCAAGGCGGAAGTGACGCAATAGGCGACGTGTCTATAGAACATTTGAGAAACTCCTCTTTTCGCGGGCCTTGTGACGTCATAGGAGTGGTGGTGTTGTGTGGGGAGAGCGTGGGAGCCAGTTAGCTAGAGGGGTGTGAACTGTGAGGACGTTAGTTTTGAAAGGGACTGCTCTTCACTCGTATTTGTATCTAAGTATATATATATATATATATATATATATATATATATATATATATATATATTCCTACTCTTGTGCCATTAGTAATAGTATATTCTGTGCCTGTGTATGAGTTTAATTACGTGTTTATTCTGGTGTGTTTGCCCACTGAAGCCGGCAGAGTAGCCATTGTATCGAGTGTTATTATCAAGCTAATCCCTTCTGCCATTATTGTTTTGAACACTATATTGAATAGTTTGAAATGGATTATAACATGTATTGTATATTCAGGGATTAATAATTGCATGCTTTAACTATATCTTGGATGTGTGTGTGATTAATTAGTTATTGCTTATATTTGTATAACGTATTTTTGGGTGAATGTTTGTTTAGGTTTAATTGTTGTAGCAAATCAAATCAGGCATTATTGTTTTGTTTTTAATAGTAACTTGTGTGTATTATATATTTCCGGTGTAATTATAGTAACTTAAATTTTCTTTGAGTATCAATCTCTACTCCTAAGTAGAACCTGGGTTACGAAACTCGACGTGTTTTTTTATACATTTTATACTCAACTAGAGGCTCAAACTAGCCTATAGTTTCTCCATTTAATTCCGTAGTCAGATCAAAGTTCGTTGTTCTCATATCTAACGTCGTGGTCTGTTCTGACTTCACATGATACGGTTTCTCTTCCGCTTGTTGATGTATCTGCCTGTGTCAGTGATACCACTACTGTACAGGACAATATCAATATGGGTGTTTCAAAGAATATCCCTGCTCATCTCCTTTCACATCCTTCTAATGCATCAGATGCTTCTGGGACTCGTCTACGGGTCCCAGTTACTGCCCCAACTGCTACTCCTCGGGTTAGCTCTTCTCATAATGGCCAAATATTAGACAAAACTTATCATTGGAGTAAAACCTCTGGTCAAGGTGGTAGTGGGAAGTCCCTACGTGTAGCTTCTCTAAAGTTCGAGTGACAGTAACACTGTTCAAGGTCATTTAGTGGAATTTCCGTGGCTTGCGTGCCTCTTGGGAGGAATTGCATGTTCTTTTCTTTCCCTTCTCCCCTGCATGTGTTTGTCTCCAAGAAACAATGTTTGGAGACTCCATTCCTGCCAGTCCTCATGTATACTCTGCATTTTATTCCAATTCATTTGCAGGGCAGGGTCACAATGATGGGTTCGATACGATGTTCCATGCACGAGCCTGGAGCTTGACATTCCGCTTCAGGCTGTTGTAGTTAAGGTTTAAATAGACCGCCCCTACACTGTGTGCAGTCTATACCTTCCTCCCAGTGCTACAGTTAAGAGGTGTGATCTCGACCGTCTTGTACGGGAACTTCCCTCTCCTTTTATTTTATTGGTTGATTTTAATGGTCGTCATCCTCTGTGGGGTGCCTGCTCAGTCA
This sequence comes from Petrolisthes cinctipes, assembly GCA_033782935.1. Taxonomy (NCBI): domain Eukaryota; kingdom Metazoa; phylum Arthropoda; class Malacostraca; order Decapoda; family Porcellanidae; genus Petrolisthes; species Petrolisthes cinctipes. The sequence continues at coordinate 600,862 of JAWQEG010001216.1, forward strand.
ATTCCAAGGGTGTTTTATTGCCTTCTTTTATTGAGGATAAGGGATTACAGTTTCAAATACGGGAGATGTTACACATTTCCATAGTCCAACTAGGAATTTTACCGCTGTTTACATTTCGCTATGCTCACCCAGTGCATCACCCTGAAAGACCTGCATTCTGCTCTCTCTCTCTGCAGCGACACTTCTCCTGGGCCAGACAACATCCCATATGCAATGTTATGACACTTAGGTAAGGAGGCGATCTCATTTCTTTTACCTTTATATCACAGAATCTGGCTGGAGGGTGTCTTCCCTTCTGGGTGGAGGGTTGCTACCATCCTTCCTTTCCTCAAGCCGGGCAAGGACTCTGGTATTGCCCTCAATTATCGACCAATTGCCTTGACCTCCTGTCTCTGTAAACTATTTGAAAAGATGGTGAATGTCAGACAGGTATACTTCTTGGAACGGGGTGATTTTCTGTCTCTGTCCCAGTCTGGCTTTCGTAAACACCGTTCCACTACAGATGCTCTGGTCAGGTTGAAAGCTGCTGCATGTGGGCCTTTGCACGACATTTAGATTTAGACTTTGATTTAGAGAAAGCCTATGACACTACATGGCGATATGGCATCCTGCAGCATCTCCATTTATATGGCCTGCGGGGTTCCTTCCACGCTTTCTTAAGGAGTTTCTCAGTGGTCGCAGTTTTTCTGTGAGGGTTGGTACAACCCACTCAGCATCTGTTGCACAGGAGGAAAGCGTCCCCCAGGGAAGCGTCCTCAGTGTCACATTGTTTGCAGTAGCAATTAATGCCATTGCCTCATCCCTTCCAGACGGTATAGCCAACTCGATGTACGTTGATGACCTAGCAGTCTGGTTTGCTGCTTCCCATATGTCAGTGGCGGAGCAGCGCATGCAGCTTGCTCTTGACAGGGTGTCACTGACTGGTTCTCATGGGTTTCGATTTTCTCCTTCCAAGACAGTTGCTATGCACTTCTGCCACATCCGAGGTGTCCACCCCGATCCGGACTTATTCCTGTATGGTCATCGGATACGTTGTGTCGAGGAGACTCGCTTTTTGGGTCTCCTTTTTGACAAACGTTTGACTTGGGTTCCCCACTTACGTATACTTAAGGTCTCTTGCCTCAAGGCTCTTAACCTGTTGAGGGTCCTGTGCCATTCATCATGGGGGGGCTGATCGGGCCACCCTCCTCCGCCTATACCATGTTCTTATTAGGTCAAAACTCGACTATGGGAGTGAGGTGTACTCTTCTACCACCGATGCCGTCTCAGAGTTTTAGACCCTGTTCATCATGCTGGAGTACGTCTGGCGACTGGAGCCTTCAGGTCGTCCCCAATCCCCAGTCTCCTGGTGGATGCTAATGAGCCACCTCTTGATCTCCGTCACCAGTCCTTGATGGTTCGTTGTTGGCATCAATTACATCGACTTCCTGACTCCCTTCCCTGCTTGGCGGTGTCATCTGATATCATGTCTCAGTACTACCTTTTACATTCTCGTACACCATAGCCCTTTGGCTTCCGGGTCAGGAAGGCTATGGAGGAGATGGGTATAGATAACTTCCAGATTTGTCCTGTGAGGGTCCCCAGGGTGGCTCCATGGCTATTTCCAGAAGTTTTCCCCTGCACCTGCTTAACAGACAAGAAGGAATCTCTTCCTCCTCCAGTGGCTCGTTCCCTCTTAGAACATGCCTTCACTTACAGGGAGTCCCTCCCTGTGTACACTGATGGGTCAAAGTCTGATGCCGGAGTTGGCTTTGGAGTCGTCTTTCCTGACTTTTGACGTGGCGGCAGGCTCCCTTCTGTCATGTCAATTTTTACTGCTGAGCTCTCGGCCATTTTATATGCCCTCCAAGTGATTTTTACTCTCCCTCAGCCTTTGTTTACTATTTTTAGCGATTCCTGTTCTGCCTTGCAGGCCTTGTGCAATTTTAACTCTTCCCATACCCTGGTGTTGGCCATTCTTGAGTGGCTTGTCCTCCTGGGTCGTCGTGGCCACAAAGTCACTTTTTGTTGAGTCCCGGCCCATGTGGGTGTTGATGGGAATGAGTGGGCTGACGCCCTGGCTAAGGCTGCGGTCTCCAATTCCCGGCCTCCAGCTAGGCGTCATCCTGTTCCTGCAGTGGACCTTCGACCCTATATAGATGCTACCGTTCGTTCCTGCTGGCAGGACAGATGGGACGCTGTCGGGGCTAACAAGCTCCGCGACATCCGCCAGCGACTTGGTTTGTGGAGCTACAGTGGCCTGACCCGCCGGTGGGAGACGGCTCTTGTACGTCTCCGCATTGGCCACACATTATTGACTCATGGCTTTTTAATGGAGAGGGCTCACCCTCCTTACTGTGATGATTGTCTGGTCCCTTTGACAGTGTGGCATCTTATTGTTGAGTGTCCCAGCCTTGGGGACCTTCGTCGTAAGCACCTCTCCGAGTACCGGGTGGGTGACGGTTCTTACAGTCTCTCTCAAGTGCTCGAGGAGGAGGCTTGTAGTGTGGGAGGGAACACCCTCTCCAGCCTCCTCCACAAATTGTGAATTTTATTATATTTATGGCTTTTTAGATAGTTCAAAGATTTTAATTTTGATTCTTTTATATATTTTACTTATGTTAACAGGTTCTTTTAGTAAAAATGTGCTTTTTAGTTTATATGTCCTTTTAATCATGGTGCCCTATCCCCTGTGTAAACAGGTGACAGGCCATCTCCATTTTTGTTTTCCAACCCCAAATATCTGACTGATTTTCTTCTCCTCACTATGTTTGAATTTAATATACGCGAGGAGAGGTAAAACAGATATTTGTGGTTGGAAAAAAAAAAGATGGGCTGTCACCTGTTTACGCAACTGCACCTCCAGCACCAGCCAAGATACTAAAAGTAATTGCATGCAGTTGTAAGTCCGGTTGTGAGAAGCGGTGTGGTTGTGTTAGAGTTGGATTGAATTGTTCCGCAATGTGCTCCATGTGCAATGGCTAGACATGCATAAATTCTCCACAGGTCATGCAAAGTACTGATGGCCTGGCTTTAGACAACGAATATCTTTTCTAGTAATAAAAAAATATACTAAGAGTGATTGTGCCAACTGCAGAAGAAAATACAGGAGTGGATTAGACCTGATAGCAATACAGCATGACTTGAATGACTGACATTTTTGTTAAATGAAATTAACCTGCAGTGGTTGAGGTCTCTATCTGTTGATGGAAATAAAAAAAAATGTACAAGAAACTCTACCTGAAGGGTGGTGTGGAAATGAGTCTACAATACATGCTATGTTTGTTTCCGGAGAAAAATACTATAGAAGATTATAAGGATACCACATGAAAGCTGAACCTTTACTCTACAATGTCATCTATATGGCATTTTGACGAGAAATTAGTAGTTTCAGAGTTATTAAACGAAATGTAAGGACAAAACGCATTATTTTTAATATCGGCGAAATGAGTCTACTACTTTTGGCCTCATTAGTGGAAAAACCGTAATATTTAAAGCAAAAAGACATAGATATGAACTTGTGGAGAATTTAATTGGCTATTTCTTTGCTCCATAAACCTTTTAGCTGTACGATGCACCGTTTTGGAGAAAAGACAGTAAATATGGGAAGAAACCTCCAAAAGGGGGTTTTCCCCAACAAAAAGGGGGAAGCACACACTTGACGGAGGGAAACTCTTTAGATCTTTGTTCTATGACCCTTGAGGAGTCTTCCTGCCAAATATAAAAAACTTATGATTTTTTCCCCTAAAAATGCTAATTTGCCTAGTCTAAATGTACACTTTATAAAAGTAAGAAATAATATAAAACCCTTCTTGCAACAATCCAGGTTCTATATTACTCGGTGAAAAGCCAAACACGAAGTAAAACAATTAACAATTATTAATAACACTAAATAGTAGGAAAAGAACAATACAACAAATGACAAGTAAATCAGGTATTCCCGTATTGTACCCTAAAGAACAAATTACTCACTCAACACTTGATAAATGCACAGAAAAAGTAACTATAGTATGCCTAGACTGCGGGTTCAGGGAGCCATAATAAATAGCACTGGTAAATCACTCTAAGAGATGACACATCAATAATTATAAAAGTAATAATAATAATCACTCAATATTAATAACAAATACACTATTGATAACAATAATTCGCTTAATAACACAATAATCATCATGATGAGATTTCACTTAATTATTTAACAGTTAAGTTCCGAGTTATGACTTTAATTCTGGCAGGAATTCCTTAGTTACTATACTCACTTGAATATAATTATATTGACTAAAATAAGTTTACACACTAGACATAGGCAAGGAGAATCATTGAATGGTACTTAACTATACATAATATGTACAACAGACGTAACCACAATCCTCCTCTCTGCAACCAAGCATGCACCACCATTCGCTATCAAGTTACTCTAGTGTCTGACGGGCAGCGTTATATATATATTTTTTTTTTTTAATGCCTATCACCCTTTATTTGGGCATTAAGGCAGTCATTCATTAGGTTTTTTCTAAACACCACGGGACGTCTTATATGGGTAAGCCAATGTACTCTGGCCTGGAAGATGTTGGGGTCACGTCGCCGGGAGATGTGTTGTTGGAAAAGGTCAAGGCGAGGAGAAGCAGTCATCCAAAATTTGGTGATGTCAAGCACTGTTGTTTTGATGACTGGCTGTCCATCCTTCTTCTCCTCTTCTTCTTTCTCCTCCCAGCCGTCTGCCATTCCCCTCCATCTTCCAGGTCCATTTTGTAACTAGTGTCAGAGGAACTGGTGTCAGAGTCATACTCAGTTTTTGGGTCTTGTAGGAAAAGTTCAGGTGGTGGTGGTGGTGCCTTCCCGTTGTTCGCCCGGTTGAGTGTGCTAGGCAGCATTAACCGGCTAAGGGAGTGGGCTGGAGGAAGTGGTGGTGGCGCATCCTCTCTGCACCTCCCCCGTCGTGCCGTCTTGCTGCCTCGTTTCTTGGTGGTGGTGGGTGGTTGTAGATCAGGAGAAATGGCTATTGGTGGTAAGCCATTTCTCCTGAAGATGTCCAGGAGGAGATCAGAGAGAAGACATAGCCCTTCTGCAGGTAAGGCAACAGCAGTCTTGGTGCAGACGGTGACTATGTCTGCCTGCTGTTGCCGTCGCTGCGGTGTTTGGGCGTCAGCCGTCTTCCTCCCACGTTGGTAGCCTCCACGCTCTTCCTTCTTTCCTCCACAGTGAGAGACACCTCCTCGCCCTCCCCCAGTGATGGTGGTGAGGTGGTGGCAGCAGAGAGAAGGATGCCCTTCCTGTGAACGAAGTAATCTCGCTCGTCACAGGTAACAAAGCCATTGCCCTTCAAATGGTTAAACCACTTCACCCTGCCAACAAGACGGTCAGCAGGGGAAGTGTGTCGACTCGGTTGGTAGAGGTGTTGCCTGGGCCATGGCTAGTGAGTGTCCCTGATGGGCAGCGTAGAATCTCGTTCTTATAAGCGGGCCAATCGAAAACATGAAAGTAACCTACCACTTCCCCAATGTCTCTCTGGTACCTGTAATTCTGACGCGTAAGGGATGAAATAACCTCTCCCCCATTTCTCTTTGGTCCCTGGGTATGGTCGGGAATTCACGTATCCATGACGCAGGAGTTCCTCTCACACAATAGGATATACTAATACAACAAACAATACGAAATATAAAATAAAGACAAATCGGGATTACATACCACTATCTTCTGATTTCATATAGATATTGTTAATTGTACTAATTTATTCCTAATGAAAATGCACCTCCACCAAAGTAAAGTGAATTTTAGGGCAATAACTTGACACATTAAAGATGAAGGATATTTCCTACGTTAAAATAATTTAATATTGTGCCAACAAATGTTCTCTCATTAACCCCTAGAATCAAGGTATTGAGGGAGCCCTGGATGTGGTGATCCTTGCCTTATTGAGCATGTCAACTTGAAGAGGTTACCCTCCATTGCTATTTTCGCGGTAATATATGCTTACTGGGGATGGATATTTCTTCCTTGGGCTGTAGCCATTGCGTATATGTATGAGATAGTATGATAGTGTGTCTTCTACTGTCGTAATGACTAAATATAATGAGAATTTTTCCGCTGTGATAATTCTGCACATTTTGTCCAAATCTGCAATAAGTCGACGACTGGTGGCGGGGCACTGACAGGGTTGAATTGATGTGACGCGGAGCTCTCATTACTATAGCCTACTCATACCAAGGTCAGCCCGCGCATACGGACATCATCATGCAGGTGTGCTAAAAGTGACTTCACATCAACTCTTCATAACTTAGCAGCCCTAAACCGTAGAGAACATGGCTGGCCTTATCATGAAGAAGAAGACTTGCTGGTGAGTACGGACCCAAATATAATTTCCATGACATAGTAATATAAGAGTATGGAGTAAGTGAACTGTAGCAATTATCAGAGAACCCTCGTACCAGGTAATTTGGATTTTCGCAACATGGTTCACAGGTCATGTAGTTTTATTTAACTTTAACCTAAACTCCAGGGATTAATAAAGATCTGGATATTGTTTAACAAAAGCTTAGTGACTTAATCTCTGAGCATTATCAACTTTATCACATTTGGTACTGACGAGAAGTTCATGTCGTATGCCAATATTACTAGAAGTGTTAGCATTGGACCAGTGAAGATTTCTCTCGCTCCTTCTGACGTCATTTCCAGTGAGACTGTTGCATGGGGGCGGTATTCGTCCTCAGCCACAATCAGTGTCGGTCTCACTATGAACCTGAGATAATATGATAGAAAATATAAGTATAAGAGATATTTAATGGTTATTTCTTCTGTCAGACTATTATTCATTGCATTAATAATGGTCAATTGAACATACATCTCAATTATGTCAAACTGGTGACCCCATTCTCTCACGGTTTGTGAAACCAGGACTATTGACTGCAATAAAGTTCGAAGCAAAAGATAATGCTAATTCAAAAATATATTTCAAATGTGTAACCAATGTATATAATAAGCATATGGCAAACATTCCATTGTTATTTTGTCATTGTTGAAATACACACACACACACACACTAAAGCTACTGTTACATAAATTTGTTTATTGTCTCTCTTTTTCCCCTAAGGAAAGAGTTCCTCATGGATCTGTCCTTAGCTTCATGTGTATGGGAATTGTTCTGCATGCCTCTTAGTGTTCCAGTATCCCTTACTTCTCTCCACAACTGTCAAGTTTTCAGTTTCTATTATTCTAGGAGACAGGCAATGTTACCGAGATAGACAGGTGGGTCCTACCCAAGTGTGGCAACAACTATAGGGGTGACTAATCAAAGTGGGTGTTGTGTCTCACTAAGAGCGTAATAGCTGTGTATATTCCCTGGTGTTTACATGGTTTCCGTTGCTGGTTGCCGGAAGTGTGGCCTAGGATGTAGGATATTGTTACAGCTTTGTTTGTTGCTGGGTATGCTTTCTGATAGTCACCCACGAGGTGATAGTGAAGGAAAGAAGGTAGTCGGGTGTTGCCGATGGTGGTCTTACAGTATTTATTTGATTGATTGTTTGATAGAAATAGGCACCACAACAGCGAGGTCATATAGCGCCAGAGGTAGGTGATGGAGAGGTGAGACAGCAAGCAGGAAAGAAATAGAAAGAAAAGAAGGGACAGTTGAAAAACTAATAGGGAGTGGGTGGGGCCAAAGGGGCGCCAAAACCCTTAAAGTAATGCCCACATCACTAGAGGCAGTACCTCCCTACGGGGTTAACAGTATGGACATCTCCATTGCAGGGGAATAATTAGTCATTTGTTGTGATTTCGCTAGTGAAATACTATGACTACATTTTGTGCCAGTGATGTAGGAGTTCCAACTCTTGACATGGGCTTCATTTGACCCGTTACCAAGACCTAGATCAATCCCCCCCCCCTTTCAGAAACATACACGTCACGTAGGTGGAAAGTTAAAATGTTGCTTTGTATGTTCCGTAGCATATTGTATTTTAATTTTTTTATAAAGCAATATGCAATAGCAACTGACATTTAAAGTATATGAAACTAGATACCAATAGTTGAGCGGCATCACATACAGCCATGCACACTTATTCGCAGAACAGTCAGCATTTGTCAATCCGGTGTCTGCCCAGGTTTCAGAGATTCACAGTATCGAACCAAAACAAATGGCATAATCGGATAACTTTGAAGGTATACTGTAGAATGTAGATATTTTTACATAAAATATATTGCGGTATAAGTCTTACACACACACACACACACACACACACATAGGGACTGATAGACACCTGAGAGGGTAGCATCAATGTGACTGCCCTGATAATAGAAACTTCCTTTTGAAAACTCCGATGATGTATAGTGCATTAACGACCTACTGTTCTAAGCTCTACACATTGGTGTAAAAATCAGTCAAACATTCTATGGAATGATAAATAACGCTGCTGTACACTCGTGATACATAATTTCTGACCAGAGTGTGAGGTGCAGAAAGCTTCGAATCGCCTGGTACTCTTCATTTCCCCACCCAGTACACCTATAGAGGCTAAGTTCGAATGCAGGGTTTGCCTATGTGTGATGCCTGCCGTTCGTCTCTGGTCAGAAATTACGTATCACGAGTGTACAGTTGCCTCAAGGTATTCCAATACCCCCTCTTTTGTGTCTGGAGTAGATGTGGCAGCGTAGCAATACTAGAGTCACATTTATGAATGAGACCAATCTCCCTGTTGAATCATAATTACGGATAACACAATGAATCGCTGTTTCGGATTCTTCAATGTTAATAATGTATAAGATGTGATATTATACTGTATCAAATGTGATCCAAACATGTCCAGCGATGCCACATGCACTCCACAACCACCGCAGGGGGTAAAGAAATAACTTGAGGCAACTGTACATGAAGAAAACCCTGTTATATCTATATTAATAAAAATGTTACATTTATTCATCAAATCCTTGTGTCCTTCCTCTTCCCATCGCCAGTATATGTGGCCATTGACTCACAATCCTCACTCTTTCATTCATCCCTGCACGTGCTTTGATAATGTGAAGCTCTGAACCTAGGGCAGACACCGGATTGATAACGCTAACTGTTCTGCAAGTATTTGTGCGAGTTGGTACACAGTGTCGATCGTAGGTGTCAAGAATGCCCATTTAAAATCCAGTATCTGAAAGTTGGCGGAAAAGGATTTTGGGAAGTTGCAGAGATTTGAATCAAAGTTAGCATCGATATATCTCATGGTAAACCAACACAACCTAATATTTTCATCGTCCATTGCCTGAAAAACCAAACCATCTTGAAAATTACACACCAATATGCGAGCAGTGCTATTGAGCTACTAGATCTCTATCTTATTTATTAAGGGTACCCAAAAAGATACTGATGGACAATGCTGCCATCTTCCTAGGCTTTGTCTTAAGTAACTTTGCCATTTGCTGTGGTATGTCGGTCAAAATTGATAATGTTGTGCCAACATTCCTTCTGGTAACAGAATGTCAAATCACTGTCATTGGGGTCCCGGAATGGCGGTGTCCACGTCATGGGACTACCCCCAGGGCTGCCAAGGAAGGAAGCTATGGGGGCCAAACCCCCCCCCCCTCTCAGGGAGGCGCGAGATCCTGGAAACGGCTTCGGTCACCCAGGCAATTACCACACCCCTCGCACAACACACACAATTACACATTTTTCCACCTCCGAGAAATTATCCTCCGGCTGTCATTTCTCGGCTTCTCCTTCTAGCCGGAGATTTTGAGAGCAACCCAGGACCCACCAACAAACACACGCGTCCAACATGCCCAAAACTCAACAAACAGACAACGGGCTCAGTTCAATGCAACCCTTGCCTCGAAACAACACTACACAAACACATAGACTCGTCCTCCATCACCCACAACATCACTCCTACCCAAACCACCCATACTCCCAACACCATCACCCACACCGCCACCACCATCTCCATCTCCATCCCCGCCAAAGACTCCCCCTCCCCACCCCAACGCAGCAGCACACAACACACACCGCACCCACAACATAAATATACTTCAGATATACATCGATGGCATCAACATAAAAAAACAAGAACTTACACACTTCATCATAGAACACAATATACACATTGCCATCGTACAAGAAACCAGATTACATAACACACACAAAACAACTACCGTACATTCCCCAACTACACCACCATCAGACAGGACCGGGCAAACGGCAATGGCGGTTGACTCATCACCCTAGTCCACAAATCCATTAACTATACAGAAACCAGTGCACACCTCAAATCCCTTCTCCCCCACCATGACATCATCACAGAAATTCAGGACATCTAGGTACGCACTGGCAAAACAACAAGCACCACAATAGCCAACACATACATCCCCCCTCTAACCAGCCCAACAGTTCCCCATAACTTTACCCCCCAGCTCCAGCAAATCACCAGCCAACCTAACCTCATCCTGGGTGGTGATTTCAACGCCAAGACATCAACACTACTGTGCAAACATTCAACACAATCATACAAACCGCAGATAACAAACACATCCCTAGAGGCAACAGAAGAAAACACAACCCCAACTTTTCAACAGAAATTCAAGGCCTCATCAGACAACGAGACACACTCAAACACTCACCCCCAACTCCACTCACACATCACACAGTACACCAAATACAAGCACTAAACACACAAATAAACAACAAAATCAAAGAACAGAAAACACTAATTTGGCAAAAGTTTGTCAACACATTTGATCACAAAATAAGCACCAGAAAACTTTACAAAACACTAAACATCATCACACTGTCCAACAGCAACACTAATCAATCACATGCAGCCATCACAACAACAGACACTATACCCTAAAATAAACAACAAGCAATCATCCTCATCCAGCACTTTTCTCACATCAGCCACCTTCACCCGCACCTTGAAGACTGACGAGTCATCAGACGTAGGAGATGCTTCCCCACTGATTCAGTCCATACACCATTCACAAACCATCAAACAAACCACATCATCCACAATCTTAAACACTCACCTGCCTGTGGTCCTGACAACATCAGCAACATTCACCTGAAACACCTCGGACCACATGGCGTACAAGCACTCACTAACATAGCAAACTACAGCTACTCTCACAACACAATACCCAACGCCTGGAAACATCATCACTATCCACAAACCCAACAAAGACCCCACACTACCCTCATCACACCGTCCCATCACCCTCCTTTGCACCTTCTCCAAACTTACTGAACGCCTAATCATCAGCCAAATTATACCACACATTCCTCTTGCATCCTCACAACATGGTTTCAGACCACTACACTCAACAAACACTCTTCTTACAGACTTCACACAAAGAATTTACGATTGCATCAACTCAGAAAGATCCCCACATAGAACACTCCTAATAACACTGGACATTAGTAAAGCATTTGATGCCATCCCCCGCCACAACCTCACAAACAAAATATACAACACAAATATGCACAACAATACAAAAAGATGGCTGGCCAGCTTCTTGGAAGGAAGAGTAGCCCATGTTGCACATGCTGGTCAGTAATCTAACATAAAATGTTTCACCAACGGCGTCTCCCAAGGCTCTGTTCTGTCACCCAGCCTTTTCAACTTATATATGCACGACCTACCAACACCACAAATACATGTATCTTCATATACAGATGACATAACACTCACATTGTTACGGACAGAGGGTAGAGATACGGTACTGTACTAGACGCTAGACTAGACTTACCCCGACGTTAGCTATCAACAGAATAAAGTAGCACTGGGTGGCAGGTATCTGACTATTAAAGTTATGAATTGTAAGTAAAAGTACAAACCCAGCCTATATGATAGAATGATAACACAACCCAAAGAGACCGTCCAAACATATACCCAGGTTCGGGTACAATGAATAAAAATGATAGAGAAACTACTCTGACTTTCTATAATATATATTGACAATATGAACGAACACAAAGACAAACAATTAACACTGATAGAATTAATAAATGAAATCAGGATTTCCAACTATGACAAAACATGAGACAGAGTTCCCAGATTAAATAATGCACTTGCAATAATCACTCAATAATTATGGTACGTTAGCACCTCACTGGCATATATAATAATAGAACATCAATGCATCACAACATACATGTAATAATGTAATAATAGAAATATCAATGCACAAATATATATAACAATAATAATAGCAATATCAATTTATAAGAGAGTGACCCTATTTTACTGTGAGAAGAATGTAGAAGTAAACACAATTATACTTAACAGCTACGTTTGCGTGTCTCGTCCCGAATCTTACCACACTCACTAACTTACAAAACACACACTAGTTTGCTGTCCCAGTCTCTTCAGGTATCTGACTCACAAGCTCTACCCCCGTGCTTATATACAGTTGGCTCCACAAAGAGAAGTGAGCATGTTACAACAAAGTCATAGGCGCGTCTCCGAACTGTTCCATTAACGCAGACTTAAACACACATCACGCACACGCTCCCATATCAACAACTAGTGGAAGTTACTAGAGACAAAAACGGACAACTTCCCCCACCGCCACCTGCAAGAGGGTGGGGGTGATGCGTACGAATCTAGAAAACATAACAGACCATGACACTCTCGACCTTTTGACTAAAATACACAAAGAAAATGGAGTGAAATAGATGAGCTATCTTCGGACACAGCACTGCCGGAAGCAAGCCTCCGCTACCACACTCACAGCTACAGTCAATTAATAGGATAGCAATACTTACAAATCAATAATAATTCAGGCACGTGTAACAACATGTACACACAGAAATGCAGACACAGCCACTCACATCCTCCAACCCTACCTCAACACACTCAATGCCTGGTTCATCACAAACAGACTTAAAATATAGCCCACCAAGTCAACAGTCACCCTTCTCACCAACCACAACACCGAACACCACTACACACCATACCTCACCATAAACAACACACCTATACCCCCCCCCCCCACACACACACAATACTTGGCATAACATACAACCCATCTATGACATTCAAACAACCCATCACAACCATCAAAAACAAATGCATGCAAAGACCTAAGGCCCTCAGATCACTCGCCAGCACAATATTTGGACAGAACAAAGAAACCACAACCAATGTGTATAAACAATACAGTGATGGATTACGCAAGCCCCGCCTGGGCCTCAAACCTCACTGAGACTTATCTCAACACCCTACAGACCATATAAAATAGAGCCCTAAGGACAATCACAGGCTGCACAGCTACCACACCTATAGACCACTTTCACCATGAAACAAAAAATCCTCAAGATTAAGGACCACACACATCCATACTCAAATCACCCATCAATCCATCAAAAAACTTAAAAACAACACCTTGCTGCATGCACGACCCCCTGTCATCTACCCATCAGAATCCTCCCTTCCTTGTGAGGACTGAGTCCACCTGGCCGGGCTGATCATCCAGCCCTTTTGACATATCAAAAGAAACTAGATGGAGCCATCGCAGATACCTGTCCAGGATGCAACACAGCACCCCATTCTATTAAATACATTATGGAAGACTGCAACGCACACAACGACACTCGCCAACAACACAACATACACTCACTGAGGGCATTGTGGGAAAGCCCGGTTCAAGCCATAGCCTCCCTCAAGAGCTCGGGGCTGCTCGGTCAGACAGCTTGAGGAACTTCAACAACAATAATAACAACAACAACTGTCATTGGACAACAAGAAGATACTGGCATGGAAATGCTGTTCTGAAGCAGAAAAAAATTCAATTATCGTACAATGCCATGAGAGAATAACGCTGCATTCGCACATGTTAGACAGATGTTCAGGAGCGTGGTCAGTCGCCTGGCAGTGATGAGGTCAACGAGGAACGTTAGTCATAGGCCGCACAGCAATGGTTCAGCATTTGGGATTGTTTGTAGAACCCACTGGTTCAATGAGCTTTATGGGGATGGTTACGAAAATTTAATGAGCTCAGAACATCGAGGTTGACATTACACTTTCAATTGTATCAACAAAAGTAGACGACTGGGTGATTAAGGTAAGGATTCTTCTGAAAGTTCCAGTTCTAGATAGTGTAATCCAATATGTGAGGGTAGAAGCTTAATAGCTTCATGACCTGTTTGAGTTGGTTCGATATGATCAATTGGTTAGGCAACTGTGTATTGCCAGTTAAACAAAAATTTTGCAAGAGAGTTAGTGGTGTCCCCTTCCTTTGTCCAGTCAGCACTACAGAAGCACAGTTCTTCAGGGCAACAGGAGTAATCCCATCAGAACAGTGTCAAGATTAGAGAGCACATAAAAACTTCATATAAAGAGAATGTAATGGCCATCATAAATAATTCAAACAAGGATGTAGTTGGAGGAATATTGCAAGGGTGTTCAAAGTTGAGTTAGAGGCAAAGGATTGAGAGATGTGTTTAGCTTTATCAGGTCAATAATAAATGATGGCAACATTATCATAGGGAAACATGAGAGAAGGGGAAGTAGAATATGGTTTCTTGAAAGATGCTTGGCGAGACACCAGAATGAATGAGAGAAGAAAGAGTTGGAAACTTCCTTGTACTTAGCATGGTTGAACGTTTATTTGGCTTGTCAAAGAACAGGTTTGTATTGATTTTGTGCAAACATATAAACAGCAATTAATTCATTAGTTGAGGGGTATGGTGCCGTATGTAAGCCTGCTCCTTGCTGTGGACAGCAGAAAAACAAGCATGATTAAATTACAATTTCGCCACCTATCCCTATCTTTCACCTGATTTTACACCTAAAACCACATGCCCACCTCTCACTCCGCCACAGCCAATCTCTATCCTCCCGTATGTCGTATGAATGCCAATGTTCTAATAATGTAGACTCGCAGTCAGAAATTGTGTCCTGATCCCTTGCGTCACATTCGCCATAAAATAACTGGTGGAGCGAGGACGTTCTCCTGGCGCTCTGCCTGCATTGTTATTTGTGTTGTTTCTGCATTCTTGTTTGTGTTGTTGTTGTTTCTGTGGTGTTCTAGGTGTTGTTTGTCTGTTCTATCGCACTTTTTTTGTTGTGGTTCTGTTGTTTGTGGTGTGTTTGTTTTGTTGTAGTTGTGTGTGTGTTCAGATGTTCGCTTCCCATCAAGGCCTTGCCTGGCCTGATGAAGGGTGCATATTCGGATGTGGCTTCCTTCCCGGAGGCCGACTTGGCCATGTCAAAGGAGGATAAATCTCCTATCGAGGATCACTGACCTGAGCTGCCTTCTCGCAACCCTCCACCCCTCTCCTCGGTCACTTCGCAGCTCAGGTTGCAGCCCTCCACCTCCTCAACCTATACCCAGTGACTCGTTGACTCCTCGCCCAACTCCTCGCAGGATTCTGATGGTGTGGACTGTTTGCCTCCGGCTGCCAAGATGGCGAAGGGTGCTTCATCTGTGCACGAAGTACAGTCGTCAGTACTGCCGCGTGGTGCAGGGGCTCACATGTTTAAGAGATTAAAGTGATGTAGTTCCTTAAGCAACAAAGTTTACTTCATTAGCTAGTGTATCGAGGATACTCCATCTCACACATGTGGATTGTTTTGAGCTAAATAATCACAGTGGTGCTACATCTCTGAATATGTGTGAGCCCCTGTCCACGCGGCATTGATAGAGTCAAGGCTGATGAATTTTTGTCTCTGCCTCTCATTCTTCAAGACTCACCTGAGAGGCCTTGTAAGTTCCCCAGCTACATCCTCACCCATTTTTCTATTGATGTTGACCCGAAAATTGCCGAGAGATACCTTGGTGTGTACTCTGCCGTCGTTTTCTTCCACCTTGTGAGGTGAGGAAATTTCATGATGACCAGCCTTGGTGCTACATGTGCTGGGGAGTTGTGCGTATCTCCTGGTATTGTTCCGCCTCACCGAAGTGTACCTAGTGTGCCGCCGACCATGATTTCAGGGCGTGTCCTGTCAGGGGTGAACCATCATGTCCTACTGCCTCCACCTCTGAACCTTCACCTCCTGAGGATACGTCTCGATAAATGTGTCCACAATGCCTTCAGCCGGGGGTTAACATCTAGCATGGATGTATTCAACGTCAGGTCCAGGTTCGTGCCACTACTATTGCGCTACCTCCCCCACCACCACCACCACCACCATCAACTCCCAAGTCTGCTCCTCCTACCAGCATTGCCTCGCCTCTAGACCTGGCCTTCCGCAAGTCTGTTGTTACCCTCATGACAGGAAAATCCACCTAACATATTTTTACAATCGAATATTCATATATTTATTTATATTATCAATAAAACAAAATCATTGCACAAATATTAGCCTTCTTGAGAGAGAATGAGAGAGAGAGAGGGGTAGGGGTAGGTGAGGCAGTGTTTATAATTCTGGTTAGAATTCCTTTTAATCATAAATATTACGTTTCAGTTTCTGGCCTTGTGTTTTCTTAGGTTGATAATTCTGATCATTTGTAAAAGATCTTTCTGTATGTGTCGCGAGATTGATGTCATAGTGAAAAATTGGGTCACGACTGAAAAAGTTTGAAGAACCCTGCTTTATACTATTGGTGATTCGATACCGTTCACAGTGTATACTTCATTCATTCCTCCTGACAAATGTCTTCTTTACCTGATCATTCGTTACCCTATTATATAGCTCCGCCCACATTTCTCTCCTCCTTTCCCACTAACATCCCACCTCCCTCCACCTGCAACTGTTGCCAGATCAGACGAGGACCAAACCAAGTTGCTGGTGGATGGGGTGTGGACCCTTGATCTGTCCGGAGCTGTACCTCCTTGAGCAGGATATCCTCCACTTGGCTGATACCCAATTCATTAGCATAGGTAGTGCCAGACGGCAACTAAACTTCAGGCGACAAAAGGATGTTGGTGTGAAGACATACGCCTCCTCCCTTCGCCCTAAATCGGTTGCAGCACCTTCTCAACCCTCTCAAGAGGCAGCTGGTTTTTGCTCTAGTGAGAGCGTTTCTAAGGTTACTTTACATAATAGTTTCTCTGTCTTCGAAACTTTATCAGACACTCATTCTGGTGACCCTTCAACTGATGACAATTCTCAGACTTTAGCTAAAGGTGTCCATGTGGTAGAGGTTCACGCTGCCACACGCTCTCCAAAAAGGAAACTTAAGTCACCTAAACTGCCACAGAGACGCCTTCGTGGTTCCTCTGAGGCACTTGACTCTATAGATGTTCCTCCTTGTAAGGCAACCATCTCTGTGGACTCATCTATAGGTTCCTCTCAATTTCACCAGAAGCGTTCTCGTGGCTCTGATGAATCTCTTGATTCAACAAAAGTTCCTCCTTGCAAGCTTCCCTCGGGATCATAAGAGGGGCGTGAAGTTAATGTGGATGCCACGGATGTTGTGACTTGAAAAGATTCAGTTTCTCTTCTGCTTGAGCAGCGGAGTGATTCTACCACCTGTATTATGGATGTTAATGTATCTGCCTGTGTCAGTGATACCACTGCTGTACAGGACAATATCAATGTAATTGTTTCAAAGAATATCCCATCTCATATACCTTCATCTTCTTCTAACATATCAGATGCTTCAGGGACTCGTCTACGGGTCCCAATTACTGCCCCAAGTACTACTCCTCGGGTTCGCTCTTCTTCTAGTGGCCCAGAATTAGACAAATCTTATCGTTTGAGTAAACCCACAGGTCGAGGTGGTAGTGGGAAGTACCTCCATAAGGCTTCCCAAAAATCAGTATTAAAGTAACACCGTTCAATATCATTCAGTGTAATTGCCGTGGCTTGCGTGCTTCTCGGGAGGAACTGCGGATTCTTCTCTCTAACTTATCTCCTGCATGTGTTTCTCTCCAAGAGACAATGCTTGGGGACTACATTCCTGCCAGTCCTCCAGCATACTCTGCATTTTATTCCAATTCATTTGAAGGGCAGGGTCACCATGGTGGCTCTGCCATCCTAGTTCGCCGAGATATTCCATGCACGAGCCTGGAGCTTGGCACTCCGCTCCAGGCTGTTGCAGTTAAGGTTTTTATGGACCGCTCGTACACTATGTACAGTCTATACCTTCCTCCCAGTGTTACAGTTGAGAAGGGTGATCTCAACCGTCTTGTACGGGAACTTCCCTCTCCCTTTATTTTATTGGGTGATTTTAATGGTCGTCATCCTGTGTAGGGAGACAGTTCAGTCAACCCCAGGGGTGTTTTATTGGCTTCTTTTATTGAGGATGAGGGATCATGGGTTTTAAATACGGGAGATGTGACACATTTTAATAGCCCTACTGGGACTTTTACCGCCATTGACATTTCCCTTTGCTCACCCAGTGCTCTGTTGGATTTTACTTGGAGAGTGTTGCCTGATTTATATGGCAGTGACCATTTCCCTATACTTTTAGAAGGTAACAGGTATGAACCACAGTCTCGTCTTCCTAGGTGGAAATTAGAGAAGGCTGACTGGCAGTTCTTTAGAGAGCTAACTTCCTCGGTCTCTTCTGTAGCCGATTTTGGTAGCTCTGACAAGGCTGTAACATATTTTACTGATATGCTCCACTCTGCTGCTCTCAACAATATCCCTTAAACTTCTGGCCACTTTCCCAAAACTACCTGTCCCTTTGTGGTCACCAGTCTGCACTACTCGCTTTCGTTGCAATCGCGAGGACCCTTTTATTGGACTTTCGACGAACAAGGGCTCGGACCAGACGAGTTTTAAAAGATGCACGACATGCATCTTGGAAGGCCTATATGTCTTCAATCAATACTAAAACCCCACTCACCCAAGTGTTCAGGAGAGTCCGTAAGATGGCGGGGAAGTTTTCTCCTAGTTCTCCACCTGTTCTTAAGGTCTATGGAATTAAGATCATGGATGGTTTAACAGTGGCCAATACCATGGTGTTGGCTTTTGCTAGAGTCTCCAGCTGTGACTCTCGACCTCTGGCTGTCAGGCATGAGTTGAGAGCCCAGGATTTCTCAAGGAAGGAGAATGAAAGTTATAACCATATATTCACCCTGAGAGACCTGCAATCTGCTCTCTCTCTGCGGCGACACTTCTCATGGGCCCGACAATTCCCCAAATGCAATGTTGCAACATTTGGGTGGAGGGTTGTTTCCGTCCTTCCTTTCTCCAAGCCGGGCAAGGACTCTAGTGTTGCCCTCAATTACAGACCAATTGCTTTGACATCCTGTCTCTGAAAACTATTTGAGAAGATGGTGAATGTCAGTCTGGTATACTTCCTCGAACGGGGTCTCTTTCTGTTTCCTTCCCAGTCAGGCTCTCGTAAACACTGTTCCACTACAGATTCTCTGGTCAGGTTGGAAGCTGCTGCATGTGAGGCTTTTGCACGACATCAACACCTTGTCTGTGTATTCTTTGATTTAGAGAAAGCGTATGACACTACATGGCAATATGGCATCCTGCAGCAACTACATGCATATGGCCTGCGTGGTCACCTTCCACACTTTTTTAAGGAATTTCTTAGTGTTCGTAGCCCTCTCAACATCCGTTGCACAGGAGGAAGGAGTCCCCCAGGGAAGCGTCCTCAGTGTCACATTATTTGCAGTAGTGATTAATGCCATTGCCTCCTCCTTTCTGAATGGTATAGCCAATTCCATCTACGTTGACGACCTGGCGATCTGGTTTGCTGCTTCCATAATGTCAGTGGCGGAGCGGTGCATGCAGCTTTCCCTCGACAGGGTGTCGCGATGGACTGGATCTTATGGGTTACGATTTTCTCCTGCCAAGACAGTTGCTATGCACTTCTGCCACATCCGAGGCGTCCACCCCAATCCGGACTTATTCATGTATGGTCATCGGATACATTACGTCGAGGAGACTCAATTTTTGGGTCTCCATTTTGACAAACGTTTGACTTGGGTTCCCCACTTGGGTTCCCCACTTACGTTCACTTATGGTCTTTTGCCTCCAGGCTATTAACCTGTTGAGGGTCCTGGGCCATACGTCCTAGAGGGCTGATCGGGCCACCCTCCTCCGCCTATACCGTGTTCTTATTAGGTCAAAACTCGACTATGTGTGTGAGGTGTACTCTGCCACGGATGCCCATCTCAGAGTCTTAGACCCTGTTCATTATGCTGGCATACATCTGCCGACCGGAGCCTTCAGGTCATCCCCAATCTTCAGTCTCCTGGTGGACGCTGATGAGCCTTCCTATTGATCTCCATCACCAGTCCTTGATGGTTCGTTGTTGGCATCAAATACATCGACTTCCTGACTCCCTTCCCTGCTTGGCGGTGTCATCTTATATCATGTCTCAGTACTACCGGTCACATTCTCGTACACCATGGCCCTTTGGCTTCTTGGTCAGGAAGGCTATAAAGGAAATGGGCATTGATGACTTCCAGATTTGTCCTTTGCGGGTTCCCACGGTGGCTACATGGCTTCTTCCAGAAGTTTTCCCTTGCACCTGCTTTTCAGACAAGAAGGAATCTCCTCTTCCTCCAGTGGCTCGTTCCCTCTTTTTAGAACATGCCTTCACTCACAGGGAGTCCCTCCCTGTGTACATTGATGGGTCAACATCTGATGCTGGAGTTTTTTTTTTAGTTGTCTTTCCTGACTTTTGTCGTAATGGTAGGCTCCTTTCTATTATGTCAATTTTTACTGCTGAGCTCTCGGCCATTCTATATGCCCTCCAAGTGATTTTTACTCTCCCTCAGCCTTCTTTTACTATCTTTAGCGATTTCTGTAGTGCCTTGCAGGCCTTGTGCAATTTTAACTCTTCCCATCCCCTGGTGTTGGCCTTTCTCGAGTGGCTTGTCCTCCTGGTGGTCGTGGCCGCAGAGTTACATTTTGTTGGGTCCTGGCTCATGTGGGTGTCGAGGGGAATGAGCGGGCTGACGCCCTGGCTAAGGCTGCTGTCTCCAGTTCTTGGCCTCCTGCCAAGCGTCATCACGTTCTTGCAGTGGACCTTTGACCTTACATAGATGCTGCCGTTCGTTCCTACTGGCAGGACAGATGGGATGCCATCGGGGCTAACAAGCTGGCATCCGCCAGCCACACACTATTGACTAATGGCTTTTCAATGGAGAGGGCTCACCCTCCCTACTGTGATGATTGTCTGGTCCCTCTGACAGTACGGCATCTTATTGTCGAGTGTCCCAGCCTTGGGGACCTTCGTTATAGGCACTTCTCCGAGTACCGGGAGGGTGACTGTTCTTACAGTCTCTCCCAGGTGCTCGGATAGGAGGCTTGTAGTGTTGGAGGGAACACCCTCTCCTATGTGGAGGAGGCTGACCTTCCCCACAAAATATGATTTTATGATATTTATGGTTTTTAGATAGTTCAATGTGTTTTATTTTTTTTATTTTTTTTTTCTTTATTTTTTTATTTTTTTTTTTATTTAGATCTCTTATATATTTTACTTGAGTTAATTAGTTTTTTTTTAGTATAATTGTGCTTTTTAGTTTATATGTTCTTTTAATCATGCTGCCTATCCCTTTCGTGTTGGTCGAGCCTGTTTGGTGTGTGTAAGTATTTTATTATTGATGTAGATAACCATTTTATTTTGGGCGGTATATGACCCTAGCTGTTGCGCCGCCAAATGCCTAATGACATTAATGAATAAATCAATTGTAAGGTTATGGAGAGAATCTTACTCAATCGTCTCATGTTTTGACTGCAGGTTCGCCATTCTTCATGGTTGTTTGGTTTACTTCCACATTGGAGCACACACCACTGCCTAGTCAACCTGTACTCTCGCCTCTCAAAGGAAAGTGTGGTGGCCTTTATTGACCTTTGATCAACTTGCGAAGGAGGTCTGCCATCTGCCTCCTCGTGGTGTTGGACGTCATCTCTCCCTAGAGTCTGCTGCCGCTCTTCTCCCTGTATGACAGCGCAGGGATGCAGAGAGGCCCTTCAGCATCTCCATCACCCACTACGAATCTGTCTGCCGTCACAAATATTCCTACCGGGGCCTCATGGTTCGGAGGCACAATATAGTCTCTGCTCGTTTGAGGCTTGGCTATCGGCCACCGTGACAGGATGCTGGGATACATCCTGTCACGGTGGCCTCCCTTCACTGAGTGTTGCATGTGTCGAGCGTCTCGTGCTGCCCCACTGTCAGCCACTTGTAACCCCTGGGCCTTCTGCTTGATGTGGTTTGTCGACACCTGCTGAACCACCGTGTTTTAGAGGAACTTTTGCTACGTCACCCTTGTTTTGTTCGATTTACCTAGGTGATAATGTAAATATTTGCCAGTATTCTCATGTTTCATTCTGTTATGTTTTCTTGAGTGTGTGTGTCTGTGTGTGGTCATTGGAATTCTATGGGTCCTGCCTACCCTTATGTTCTGTTGCCTGTCTTTTGATTGATGCCACGGCGCAATAAATATATATATATTTTTTTTTAGTCAAGTTTTGACACTCATCTCATCTGATGTCATTACAGTTCTGATATCGAACAATACTTACATATGAAAGTACTATTAAAAGTATGATGACAATACTATAATTCAATTAATGTGACCTCATCTCCATTAGTCAATTCGCCCAAAGTCAACCATAAATCCTTAAGGTAAAGATAGATGTCTCTACAGTCACGGTTATTGGCGCGTCTCTTACTCTTTCTCCCTCCACCAGCCACTCCCTTCTTCCTCTCGTCAGGTAGAAGCGACCCCATGATGAGTGTGCTCGTGTCTCCATCCCATCAGCTCGCGACTGAAAAATCTATCCCAAAAGTTGCTGTATAGCCGCCAACCACTTTCGATCCTTTTGATTCATTTGTATCGTCTTTTTCTGGTTGGCACTGAGACAATCATAAACAACTGAAGCAGCCAGGGACGCAATAACTGGCAGGCAGAGTTAACGAATTTTTGGGCGAGAGTGTAAAATACCTCAAAAAAATATTGGTACTGAGGGGGTAAATAGTTTTGAAATCGTATGATGATGGACATTCGTGTTGCTTCGGTAAGGTTGGTAATCATTGAATGATATCCAAGTTTTTTGTTTTTTTTTTTCATGTTCCGATTCTGGACATAGGCTTCATGAAGCCAGGTAAAGTTTGTTAATAATTATTTATCTTAATTTTGTGTGTGTGTTTGTCTGTCTGTTTTTTTGTGTAACAATTACGCAGTGTGCTTTTATTTTATTATAAAAAATGTGATAATATTATAACATCACAATTCTTCTATATCGTTCTCAGTATTAGGCTGCTGTGCATAGTTTAATTTCATTCATAACAACATTGTAAACAAGGGGGATTGAATTGGGATACAGGAATAGTATGAACTGTCACCGATTGCGGTGCACAAAACGGTGTCATTCTAAGGATTCTAGCTGAACAGACTCCTTAATTAAGGACCCTGTGATATAGTCAGAAAGTTGGTGGTAAACGAGTTCTTCTAAGAAGGAATCTGAACCTCGAATTGTCATACACGATCACAAGTTACTTGAGGCTTTAGTTCGTGCTTCACATATTGCATTTCATTTTGTCGTTTTTATTTCCGTTTAAACTTTCAAAGCATAATAGCATAGGGAAGGGCCATAGAATTTCGTGAAGTTCGCTTGTCGATTTTTATATACTTTAATTAACAAACTGGTATTTATTATACAAGATGTCTACTATGGACACAAGAAATACATCCCCTTATAATTGCATATCAAAGATACACAGTAATGATCGGAAAGGACAATGTTGTTTCTGTTCTAAATTCGCTTATATTAGGGTATGAATATACAGTTATGGAAGTAGCATATTGCTTTATGCTGCCATTTATTCATATCTACAACAGCAACAGCAACAGCAAGAAGAAGAAGAAGAAGAAGAAGAAGAAGAAGAAGAAGAAGAAGAAGAAGAACCCTTATAAAACAGTTTAAATTTGTTTTAGGGCTTTATGCCTATCAACTCATTGGTTGGTCATTAAGGCAGAGAGTCTTGTTACATCAACACATCTTCCCCCAGCCTACAAGGTTGCAATCCTCGCTCTTACAGCCGGGTACCTATTTACTGCTAGGTGAACAGAGACATAGGGGGCTGGGAAAATTGTCCAACAATTCCGCTGATTCGGGAATCGAACCCAGAGTGTATCACTTGATAGGCGAGCATGATAACCATTATACCATCAGCACCCCCTTAGCATAGTTTATAAAGACACAGCAATTTATAGTAAATGTAGGATAAAGTACTAACAATAAAAAACAATTATTGCTTAGAATGTCTTTCACTTGGAGGCCTATGAGCGCGGAAGTGAAAGTACCATTCATATGCCTCCATTTGATGCAATATGAATCTTGTGGTAGGAGGTCGATGCCAACTGCCACAGTTTCCCTTAAAACCATGGCAGTTCCAATGTAAGAAGCTAAACATTACTTGGATATGGTAGGTTTAGAGGGGATCCTCAAGGAGGCCTTCCCACTACACACAGAGAAGGACCAATTCGTGATCCTGCAGCTGATGGTGGGCGACCAAGATTATACCCAATAATGCACGGTGGGTGGTGATGCTGGTGGATGTTTAACTTTCACGTTCTTGATCAGGGCTTAGGAACCCCGACTCGACTGAAGGAGTCAGACACTGGCATGCACCAGAGCCATCCCAACAGTAGACCTGATGTCTGTTCAACTACTGCTGTACCAGTGGTCACAGGAGAGGCTAACCCAGCCAGATCGTCTGCAGCAAATGAATTGGAAATAACGGTCTCTGAAGATGAATCGTCAGGAATCACATGGTCAAAGAATCTAAATCCTCTTTAAATGATATCCTTTGCACCGGACATAATATTCCAAATACTTACGGGAATCACAAGGTTTGGCATCACTGACCATGATAGAGTGAGGAGTTTTATCCGATCAGGCTTCGTGTATGTACACTCTGTCAATCTTCCAGGTACTCCATCCTCACTTAGGTACTCGCAGTTTATCTGGTAACACCTGGAGTAGTAAGCAGGGTTATTTTAAAAAGAATGTGATTGGTCGATCAAATATCGGCAGAAAAATAGCCCTGCTTACTTCTACAGATGTTACCAGATAAAACTGCGAATCCCTGAGAGGGTGTGGTACCTGAAACATTGACAAACTGTATCTCTGCAGTAACCTGGGGGAGGTAGAGTTAGAGTGGATACAACGAAGGACTGGAAATGTCATGGAACCAGGATTGAGTCCACACAAAATAATCTGGGGGGGTTTTCCGAGTTGATCTGATGGTTCTTGCTGTTCATCAAGTATCCTGACAACGCCAACACGTCAGGAAAATACCCCTACATCGTCATGAACTCATAACATACAAGATGCCCGACTATATTCCAAGATGACGTGAGTGATGGTGTAGGTGCTCCTACCTAATAGTGACATTTATAAAAAACGTGTCGTCATCTAGTGGGACAGAAGAGAAGCTTCCAACACCATGAAGCATCACTTCCATCTAGTGCGACACCCAATAAACTCGGGGCCTGGCAAGATTCACGGGTTACTGACAGCCTACAGTTCCGAGGGTGAGGAATATATATATATATATATATAGAAAAAGCCTTGCTGTGAGTTGAGGAATGGAATTTATGGGCAGTATATGTGCCCTCCTTATATTTACTGGTTTCCAAAGGAGATAATTCACTTGACGGTGCTACGGCACTCTATTCTTGGCTCCAACAATAATCACAGGAGAAAATTTGGTTCTAAAGAAACCACAAACAGAGTAAGAGTACAAATATTTGCACCAGATATAAGTATTTGGCTGTCATGAGATGTATGACAGGGTTGGTGATAGGTTTGCTGAGTATTTGTAGAAATTACCAAGGTAATGATAACCGTAGGATGGACGAAACATGATCGAACTCTAACTTTCGCCTACCATGAATGGGATTTTCTCTGTGGTGCGGCGGAGGGATGGCATTTATTGTTCAGATTTAAAATAAAGGCACAGACATTTGATGAACAAGCATGAGGTTGACGGGTTAATGCAGGTGGTGATTCTAAATCAAAGAACTCCTGTTGCTTGTGCACATGGTATACAGACCCCAGGTAGCAATGTAACAAGCTGCCTATGTCTATGAGCAAACATCTGGCAATGGAAACACCTTTTAAACATTGGGACATTGAGCGTCACCTTGAAGCGATTCCAATCAGCAACCAGAAGCTCTGGAAGTCCATTAAATGTAACAATAAAGGTCGGAGTAGGACCCAGGACTCATTAGCCTTCTTGTTTATCCTCTCAACATTTACTACACCCTGATCAGATGAATAAAAGACACTCCATGACTGATTAACCCTTGAGCACTGCAAATCCATGATATTGGACTTCCTTAGAGACACACTAGAACCCGCAGGTCCACGATTGTGCAGATATCATAGAAAACTGAAGGAGCCACATGTAGCCAAATGCCCGTAAAATGGGCTACAAGCTCTAATCTGTCCTTGAGGCCCACCTATCCCTACCCTACTGCAATCCCACTATTCGACCCTCACTCCAACCTAATAGGAAATAGATTCCTCCCCTCTCTCCATTCCTCCCTCATGTTCTGCATAGGGAATTGATGAAGTGGTTGGTTGTTTGGTTTAATGCCTATCACCCATTTTTGGGCATTAAGGCTGTCATTTACATTTTTCTTCTATCTTTTTTCTTTCCATAATGGCCTCATAAGAGGTGTTGTCCGAACTTCCCTGACATGGAAGATGTCCGGGTCACGGCGTTGGGAGATGTGTTGTTGAAACAGGTCGAGGCGAGGCGAAGCAGTCATCCAAAAATACGCGGTAACAGAAGGCGGTGGTAATGATGACTGGCTGTCCATCCTTCTCCTCCTCTTCCTCTTCCCGGCTGTCTACCATTCCCCTCCATCTTCCATGTCCATGTTGTCCCTGGTGTTATCCTTGCTGGTGGTGTTAGAGCAGGGGCTGATGTCAGAATCCTCTTCAGTCTCGGGGTCTTGTTGGGAAGGTTCAGGTGGTGGTGCCTTCCCAACATTTCCCCGGTTGAGTGGGCAAGGCAGCATTAACCGGAGACGGAGGTGGTCCAGAGGTGGGTTTGATTGCTCTTTAGCTCTGCTCCCCCGTCGTGACGTCTTTCTGCATCGTTTCTTGGTGGTGGTGGGTGCTTGTAGATCAGGAGAAATAGCTACTAATGGCAAGCCATTTCTCCTGAAGATGTCCAGGGGAGGTCAGATAGACGACCTAGCCCTTCTACTGCTAAAGTAACAGCAGTCTTGGTGCAAACGGTGACGATGTCTGCCTGCTGCTGCCGTCGCTGCGGTGGTTGGGCGTCAGCCGTCTTCCTCCAACGGGCATGGAGTGAGCCTAGGACCTGCCCACCATCAGGTCTGGCTACGCCCATCCTCCTTTCCTCCACAGCGAAGGACACCTCCTCTCCGTCCTCCAGTGATTGTGGTGAAGTTGTGGCAGTAGAGAGAATTATGCTCTTCCTTTGGACGAAGTAATTTCGCTCGTTGCAAGTCACAAAGCCATAGCCCTTCAAATGGTTAAACCACTTCACACTACTAACAAGACGGTCGGCTGGGGAAGTGGTTGTGCTCTCTGTCGGTGTTGACAGGACCATGGCTGGTTTAAGAATCAATTGATAAAATCACCTCACCTTTCTCTTATAGATGCGTTTTTTTTATACTGGATGCTCATTTTAGGGTGTTAGTGCATTTACTGACATGGAATTGGGCCTTCTAACACGGTGGGTGGTTGTTTGAGCTTTTTTTGTGTGTTTACATCAATCTATTGACAATGTAAGCAGACTCACACTCGCCTAAGCCTTCTCGATCCCTCACTCACTCACACACTCCTTCACTCACTCATTCACTCGACAGGCACATGTTTCCCCAGTGATGGAGTGAGGTCTGTCCCTATCTCACTCATATTCTCATGAAACCTGTAGGTGTGTTTTATGTTTTAGAACCTCTTTTCATACTGAAATATAGCTAATAGTTATTATTTCGTGAGAAAGTGAAATTTCTTATGATTTTGGTTTCCTGTTACTCTTTGTAGGAGAGAATTTTTACCTTTGAAGGTAACTTGTGACCTTATCTTTTGACATCGGTGGTTCCGTTTGCAGATTCAGATGTGTAATTTCAAGCTCTTGAAATGTGTAGGTCCAGATATTTTATTCGATTTGTTTCGAGATTTTTATTCGAGATTTGTGGTCCTTAGAAAATGGTCAATTAGAGAAACCATATCATTCTTATAAAGTCACAACTACCAAAGCATCCACATTCATCTCACACCCTCTGATGTTCCCAAAGGAAACTTGCGATGTAGATCGCGTCTGGTGGGATTGAGAGGAAAATATGGAAGAGTCTACAGAGACGGCTGTATTGCAGTGAGGAGCGTCCATGGAGTCCAGACTTAGTGTCTCAGAGGACCCACGAAGAGGCCTCTGTTACAATTTAGTTGACTTTGGTTTCCTTTTTGGAGAGTGTGTAGCAGCGTGATCCTCTACCACATGAACACCTTTAGTTACAGCCTGAGAATTGTCACCAGACCTGATACAGATTCCAAGATAGAGAAGCTATTATGCAGTGAATCCGGATAAACGTTCTCACCACAGTAAGAAACAGCTATTTCTTGGGAGAGGTGAGAAGGTGCAGCAATCTAATTAGATGTTGTCAACTTGTACTGATGAGTGTGAAAGGAGGAGGCGTATGTTCTCACACCACCATGTTTCTGTCGCAATCCGACACTACCATTGCTGATGATTTTGGAGTTTGACAAATGGAGAATATCTTGTTTGAGGAGGTAAAGTCCTCCTCAGGAATTCGTACACATAGCATTGGTTAAAAGGGATGTTTATTCTTGCGCATTCTGTAGGTATTGTTCTGCTAACTGATTCAAATATTACCAAGATAAAATTACTAGAAATGCTTGGTGTTTTGAAATCAATATACTAAATTTTCTAGTTGTTACGAAACCTTGATGTCACAGTGGTGTATACGAATTCCTGAGTCTCACTGTACGTCTTACATTGGCGAGAACGTAGTAGGTGAGCATCCTTGCAGTAAAAGCTCTGGCTGACATTTAGAAGTAGGATGTCAGTATAGTGCAGAACAATTACCACACCACGAGCGGTTTGTACAGTTCCTCTCCCATGACTAAACTTATAACAGCAAAAATATTGTAAAGAACGGTCAACAAAGGCTTCACCTCTAAAGAGGTAGGGTTGATATTAATGCGATCCGGGATATGCGAGCCATAGAAAGTGAGGATGATCATATTCTTACTGCCTTGCATCTTAGATTCCCGTTGGACGTTATCTGGGCACATAGCAGGAATGTTTTCTTCTAAGAATTCATACAGGTCCTCATTATATATACGCCCTTTGTTATATTTAAATGTTCTATGAAGTTTGATGGATGCAAAGGGCAGGTGAGATTGACGGACATCATGGCCTGTGGGAGATCGTTGGCTCTGATTAAAACGCCCTTACTATATTTTTTATGTGGCCTATATGCAATATTCCACAATCTTTTTCCAGATACCTAGAAGCATGGATGAGGTTACCATGCTCCTCTCTGTAGTAAACCACAAACCAAAAGGTTGTAAGAACTCGACGTTGCATAGGAACATGCTCTACTGAGTCATTAAATATGTTGGGGAAGTAATCATTGTCACTGTCAACCACATTTATGGATCGCATCACCTGAACCGCACAATGAGCATCCCCCACAGATAGAGAATTGTTTTGCCTCAAAAGCTGCTTTGGCAGCAGCATTAGTATTAAAAGTTATATAACACCTATTGCTTCTGCAGTCACTGTCATAAGTGAGACGGAACCGAAGAACCACTCCAAAACTCTTAAAAATGGAGTGGATAGCTCCATATGAAAGAGATGCATATACATTAATCAACATTAAAGTATCCATGCCGCCAGCAAGGTTCGTAGACACAACACCCGACATGCTGGGTCTTCTCTTGTTCGCAGAAATATCATGGGGAGAACGAGCCTCAGCCTTCTGCATATCACCACGACCAGAGGGTGAAGTCTCGAGGACCTGGTCGACCACTGCTCGAGGAAGAGAAAGAGGGTTATCCATATGACATACTAGCGGAGGTACCCGGCGTTGCCCGGGAAAGATGCCTATATGATTAAGGACTAAGGAGACATTTTATAGTTTAGTGAGCAATTTTATTAAATTATTTAGCTTGAAGGCCCGAGACTGACTGAATTTCCAAATAGCATTTTTGCCTTCTTCAGCTCGAACGGAAAATTTCCGTTTGAGCTGTACATTTGGCGCACGTTTTTAGCGGCTTGAACGAAAAAAAAAACGTTCTAGCGTTTGTTCGAGCGGTACATTTGGCGCGCGATTATAGAAGCTCGACCGGAGAATTTCCGTTCGAACTCTTCTTTATGGTTTTAACGGATAAATAGAATATTTGACATTTTAAGTAATTTTAACCTCGAGTTACGTCATGTTACATCATAAAAACCTTTGCCGGTGGTGCTGATTCAGAATATATAGTTTTGGGAGTGTAACCATTTTTTTAGCGGATTTATAGTAGATGACGTAATTTTTACGTCAAGTTACGTCATGTTGCGTCATACCAAAACCTTTGCCTGGTGATGGCGATTCAGAAAACAAATGGGGTTTGGATGGAGGTGTAACCGTTTTCGAGTTATAAGCGGATAAACAGAGACTATTTGCCATTTATAGTATAGATGTTTGGGTAGTATTGCCCCAGGAGCCAAGAGCTACTACCTACCTGGCAGATGAAGGGACCGAGTGCTGGACTGGTTACCTCGTTACCCACGGTGCCACTCATTGTAAAGTGCAGCCCCAATGGCTCGAATGTTTGTTCGAATGTTTCACCAACATCTCCAGGCCTAGACACCCAACCATCCAACACAGGTCGGCCCCAAGAGGGCAGTTTCTCTGATGGGTAGCACTCTTGGCTCGTACTGGCAGCCTATTGCATGGGAACCACATAATTCTATCTCTCACTCGTGGCCTTTCTAGCATGGAAAGCCCGCTCTCCCCGAAATCGGGGCAGAGCTGGGGCCGGAGCCCCTTCGAGTCTAGCTCGACTACGATTATAAACAGTTATGTAGATTCGGAGGATATGGAAGCGTGAGTTAGTAGTATCAACACTTGACCCATATAATATAAAGGTATTCACATTTGCTTCATTTAATTAATAAAGATAAATCTGGTTCATGCTTCTTATTCAGTTATAGTGTAAGGATTTTACAGTGTGACGGGAAATTAAGATTTTGTTATTTAATTAATTATGTTGTAAAAACTACTTATCGTTAATTCTTACCTTTACCCGGACTTATCTTGGACTTTCGTTGTGTTGGCTTCAACGATCGTCAACAGAGGTTAATTATTCCCTTTTAACCCAACTTCCGTCAACATAACTTTATTTCTATGGGTCCTTTCGTTATATGTGCACTTATACAGTATTACCAGAATTTTAAAGGTGTACGGAAACAACCAATTTACAATTACTTTACTATATTTATTAATTTCAGTCGTGCACCAATAATTAAATTAATTAAACAATTAATTAATTACCACACGCATACACTTCCACACGAAAAAAATAACAAGCTTGCTAATATTGTAATAAATCGATAATCATGGCACTCGTTTTCCTTCCCGCAATGTCTCGTATAATTTTTCTTATGATAACCTAGCTTACGTTAACTCATATGATTAAACAAGTCTAACACTGTGATTAATTATTTATTAGATGCTATTTCAATTGCTTCCTACTCAATTACTTTAATTTAATATTCAAATGCAAACTGATACTGTCGAGTTTGGAATCTAAAACCAAGATCGCTACATAGACTCAGTTAAAGATTATGTCCTACACCTGTTAAAATTTTCAATGTCAATACACACATAATCACTCGTACCCACGTACCTTCTCGGTGAAACCCCAAGGCAGCCTCGATTGGCCTCGTAGGAAAACCTCTCCTCTTACCTTATTTACCAATCAATTGTCTGTTGCAATCGATTAATAATATATAACTATAAAGCTTTGGAATACCGAATATTCAACCTTGGTTATCTCTTCGTCAGGAGAGGTAACGGCTGAGGTAAGAGAGGGAGAGAGAGAGACTGAACAAGGATGAACAATACGTGTTAACACTCGCATGGTGTAGGCCAAACTGAATTCAAACCGGCTGGCTGACTGGCTTGGGCCATTGTAGCAGAATGAAGTGAAGCGTCCCGTGCGTCCATACTGCGCATGCGTGGGTGGTGGTGCTGCCAGGTGTTGCTAGCGTGGGTGATTGAGTTGCCAGATGCTGCCATATCCTACCCTACTATATATACATGTATTTTATATGCCTATTTTTTAAATCGTATACAGTTCATTTTTTAAAAGTTTGTGTTTTAAATGGGAACAACTATAAGATTTGCAAGCGATTGGCAGCAAAAAACAGTACATATGATGCCCCTAGTATGGAAAAAACTCATAAATATGCAGACGTTCGTACGGGGAGGTTGCTCTCCGCTGCTCTATGCTCGCTCCGACTTCCTACCTTCACACACACACACAATCACAAGAGTTTAGTGCGTGTCTTTCAGCTAGGATTTCCTTCGTCAGATTCATTATTTTCCTTCATGTCTTTTGCTGCTTACTTGAGTAATACATCTAACTCAACTCGAATAATTTTAGAATAGTTATTACGTACGTACGTGTCCCTTCCATACTTCCCTCCTCCTACACACCTTTCCCTCCTCCTACACATCCTTCCCCTCCTCCTACACATCCTTCCCTTCCCTCCTACTCTCTCCCTCATCCCTCCTCCCACATTCCCTTCCCTACTTTCCTACTCTCTCCCCCTTTCCCTCCTCCCACACACTCTTCCCTTCCTTCCTATACTCCCTCCTCCTTCCCTCTTCCCACCCCTCCTTCTACAACACCCTTCCTTTCCATCTTCCCACCCCTCCTTCACCTTCACACCACCCCACTCAAATCTCCATCCCTCCTTCACCCTCACCCCACCCTTCCCTTCTCTCCTGCACCCCTCCTTCACCTTCACACTACCACCCTCAAATCTCCATCCCTCCACGTGTTATATCCTTCAGCAAAGATTACCATAACTGCACCTAGAGTTAACAATTTTAATTTCATACACTGTGAAGGAAGAAACTACCAATTAGCAGATCTAAATGCATGACTCCTGACCACTCCCCACTAATGAGGTTCCTAATGACGCAAATTATAAGGTGAATATCTTAATGAATACTATTTATGCAGATGATAATGTGAATGTATTATTTTTATTATTATTATTATTATTATTTTTA
This sequence comes from Petrolisthes cinctipes, assembly GCA_033782935.1. Lineage (NCBI taxonomy): Eukaryota > Metazoa > Arthropoda > Malacostraca > Decapoda > Porcellanidae > Petrolisthes > Petrolisthes cinctipes. The sequence continues at coordinate 633,977 of JAWQEG010001216.1, forward strand.
TTTTTATTATTATTTTTATTATTATTATTATTATTATTATTATTATTATTATTATTATTTTTATTATTATCATTATTATTTTTATTTTTATTATTATTATCATTACTATTAACATTATTATTATCATTACTATTATTATTATAATTTTATTATAATTTTATTATTATTATTATTATTATTATTATTATTATTATTATTATTATTATCATTACTATTATTATTATTATTATCATTATTGTTATTATTATTATTATTATTATCATTATTATTACTATTATTATTATTATTACTCACTACATCAAGGTGAGACGTTGTGATTCAGTTAATACTAGTAATGTGACTTTTAAGATATTTACTATCGTTTATCTCTAAGGCGCCTATTTTTTTTTTTTTTTAACATAATTATTAACTTCCATAAATGCTTACTAATTTTGTAGTGGATAGTTAAGTAAAAAAAAAAGTGATCATGTCTAGTCCTGAGTAGGCTATACCCATTTACACACACACACACACATATATATCCATACACACACACACACACACACACACACACACTCACACGTACATACACATACACATACATACCCATACACACACACACACTCACACACACACACACACACACACAAATACATACACATATATACCCATACACACACTCACACGTACATACACATACACACACAAATACATACACATATATAACCACACACACACACACACACACACACACACACACACACACACTCACTCATACATACACACACACACACACACACACACACACACACACACTACAAAGTGATGTATGTTAGTGTGGATTAAACTGAGAATAGAATGGAAGAAGATATATATAATTATTGATGGATGAGTGGCTGGTGGATGAGAGGCAGAATGAGTGAGAGTGGTGGATGGATGAGTGGTGGATGAGGGTCAGAATGAGAGTGAGTGGTGGATGAGGGTCAAAATGAGAGTGAGTGGTGAATGAGAGGCAGAATGAGTGAGTGAGTGGTGGATGAGGGTCAGAATGAAAGTGAGTGGTGGATGAATGGTTGATGGATGAGAGTGAGTGAGTGGATGAGGGGAAGAATGAGAGTGAGAGTGAGTGGATGAGGGTTAGAATGAGTGGAGTGGATGAGGGTCAGAATGAGAGTGAGTGGTGGATGAGTGGCTGGTGGATGAGGGTCAGAATGAGTGAGAGTGAGTGAGAGTGGTGGATGAATGAGAGTGGTGGATGAGGGTCAGAAAGAGAGTGAGTGGTGGATAAGTGGTGGATGAATGAGAGTGGTGGATGAATGAGAGAGAGTGGTGGATGAGGGGCAGAATAAGAGTAATGGATGAATGAGAGTGGTGGATGAATGAGAGAGAGTGGTGGATGAGGGGCAGAATAAGAGTAGTGGATGAATGAGAGAGGTGGATGAGGGGCAGAATGAGTGAGAGTGGTGGATGAATGAGAGTGGTGGATGAATGAAAGTGTTGGCCATAAGGCAAGAAGTGAGCTCTGTTAATAGGTGGTGAGGAATTTGACGAAGGACACGTACGTACGTAATAACTATTCTAAAATATAACGAGAAAAATTATTCGAGTTGAGTTAGATGTATTACTCAAGTAAGCAGCAAAAGACATGAAAGAAAATAATGAATCTGACGAAGGAAATCCTAGCTGAAAGACACGCACTAAACTCTTGTGATTGTGTGTGTGTGTGAAGGTAGGAAGTCGGAGCGAGCATCGAGCAGTGGAGAGCAACCTCCCCGTACGAACGTCTGCATATTTATGAGTTTTTTCCATACTAGGGGCATCATATGTACTGTTTTTTGCTGCCAATCGCTTGCAAATCTTATAGTTGTTCCCATTTAAAACACAAACTTTTAAAAAATGAACTGTATACGATTTTAAAAATAGGCATATAAAATACATGTATATATAGTAGGGCAGGATATGGCAGCATCTGGCAACTCACTCACCCACGCTAGCAACACCTGGCAGCACCACCACACACGCATGCGCAGTATGGACGCACGGGACGCTTCACTTCATTCTGCTACACCATATCCACAGAGCAACAGAGCGTCTGCGATCGATATCACTGGTGCCATACAAACTTGTTCGAAGGCATACCTATACTGACTAACTTGACATCCTATACATCATATACACATTAGTTATACATGCAATTTTAATATACGACATATAAATAATTCCCTATGATTTCCCACTTCACGATTATCATATGCAATTACGCAATCAAGCTGTCCCTGGTACGATTACTTCCCTTAATAATAATACGAGCGAGAGGCTACGAACGAGTCCACCGTTGCGAGGGGACGTTATGCTTCAAATCTTGTACCAACTTGTACAACGACTAGCTAACTACACCAGTGGAATATCCTCCGCCTGGATCAATAAGCCCTAATCTCTATGCTACGATATTATCATTATAATTATGCCACGAGTCAATCATCGACTCGTGACACAGAATTTAGTATTTTTCATAACCATTGAATACCAATACGAATAAAGTATTACCTCGGTTGTTATTGTGTTACATCATAATATTAATAAGTTTATCTTACCTTTAATGATGTTAATAATTGACATGAATGTCAGTATATACATCATTGTTAACTGTGAGTATTTTCGTACTTTAATTAAAGCTTTCATTCATATTTCACCTCCTCAAGAATAATTTCTCACCTCTCTTCTACAGGCACCCCCCTACCCTCCTCAAATCCCTCCTTACTTCTCCCTCCCACCAGTGAATGGTTCGAGCAAGCGGAGCTCACTACTAGTGTTTCGGGGTTAATATCTCGGCTAACGTTGACAATGCTGGGTGGGTCTCGCGGGATTGTGGCCAGCTGTACTTCGAGCAATATTTAGGGAGCACAGCAATACTGTATGTAAGCGAGTGGCAGAAGAAGTAGACGAAGCAGGTAGAAAATAATAAAGCCGAGGAGCAATGGCACTGGCACTATCTCAGCACGTCAGACGAGGCTTTTGGATGTATGAAAGGAGACGAAGACCATTGCGATTAATAGAGCCAGAACAATCACCCAACTCAGAATGACAAGCATTGAAATATCTCATGCCACGCACTGTGGGAGAAGGAAGAGCCTCGACAGTGAGTCTAGCAAAATAGACATTACATAAAAAATAATATTTATTAATCACAAAGTAGGACCTCAAAGAGCTGAAAGATCATGTCAGGATCAGTTGAGGTACTGTACGGAGAAGGCTATGTGGTAAGGAGCTATGTTTGTAAGTCAAAAGACTATTCCTCACCAGATGGTCATAATGGTACCATATGACATCTAGTTGGAAATCAAGAGCGAACCCTGTGTTTGGAGGTAGAATTCCGGAGAATGGGGGACAGACGTGCGACCTGGATAAGGAGATGGACCTACATTAGAGAAGGGACTGACTCACAAAGCTTCCCAAGACGAGAGAAAACATTATCCATCTTTTCGGTGAGGGTAGTGACAGTTAAGATGACGGCTTGCTGAGCTTCAACGAAGGTGGAAATTTTGGTGTCAGTTGCGGCCTGAGCTAAAACCAGTCCATTAATCCTGGCCATACATTGTGCCGTGAGGGAAGCGACAGACTTGTGGAGTCCTAGATCTGGGGGCAAGGCAGGACTGGTGGGAGAAGCAGACTAGGGAGGTGGAGATGGCTTGGTAGTAAAGGCACGAGCCTGCACATGGCATTGAGCACATCCATGCCACAGGCAAACCCACAGCTAAAGGCATCGTGGACACTTCTATCGAGATGCATCCTTAGAAGGTGGAGGCAGCAGGACGTGATGGTTCACTTCTGGAGTCATGGTCGGCCACACACCAGGCACACGTCAGCGAGGCTAAACAGTACCAGGAGATGTATCAAACTCCCCAGGACCTATAGCACCAAGGCTGGTCATTATGAAGTTTCTGCACCTCACATGGTGGAAGACAGGGGAGAAATTCCAAAGAATCTCATATGGAGGTGGATTGGAAAGACCTCATACAACTACAATACGGTTAATGGGGGAACCATCCTGGATAAAACGATGGGCTGAATACACACCAAGGTGTTCCTTGGCAAGACCCGGGTCAAAGTAATCAGGAAAACTGGTAAATATGTAGATGGGGAATTTTCGAGGCCTCTCCGAGGAGTCCTGAAGAATTAAAAGCAGACACAAAAATTCTCCAGCCATGACGCTGTCGATGATATCCTGACACTTTCTGGAGATGTAGACAAACAGGGAGGTGATGGCAGCCATCTTGACTTCAGCCAGCTCACTCCGATGTTGCAAGGCCCTTTTAACAGCAGACAGCCCCCACAGCTTTGTATCTGTGGATGAGTTCCCAGTGAAAAAGAGCTTAACATATGCATCTCTTTTGGGAGAAAATAGAAAGGTTTGCTTGATTGAGGTGGAAGAGGTGGACGGCTGCAACCCAAGCTGCGGAGTGACTGAGGACAGGGGGAGGGGGGAGCAGGTTTGTGCTAGGGCAGCTTATGTCAGTGGTCTTCTACCATAGACTTGGCTTCCTCTGACATTCCACGTCGTCCTCTGAACAGGATTCTGCATCCGACTTCGGGCCAGGCAAGACCTCGATGGGAAGCAGCAAACAATTGAACAAGCAATGACCACCTCAGGAACTGTCAGCCAGGGAAGCACACACACACACACACACACACACACACACACACACACACGGAACCACAACAAAACAAAACTCAAGAGTACAAGAACACAGACAAACATCACAAAGAACAACAACACACAAACAACATCGCATAAACAATAATACACAAAAACAACATAGAAACAACAACACACAATGAACAAGGCAGAGGCAACAGCGAAGGGCAGAACGCCAGGAGAATGTCTGCATGCCACTACTGTTGGGGCGAGACTCAGGTGTACACTAATTAATCGAAGACGTATAACGGTGTTGAATATAAGATCGTCCTCCAATTTTATTGGATTCCAGTCCATGTTTGAGTAATAGGAAAGGAGCTGATTAGCTGGCCAAGCTGGCAGCATCTGGCTCAGGTGGCAGATTTTCTGTGCACAGGATTCCTGCTTCAGTTGCAAAATCCCTGGTCAGTTGCTGCGGGAGAGGTGGGCAGCTGTGGCCGGTAACAAGCTCAAGCGAATCAGAGCAGAAATAGATAACTGGAATTATGATGGCATGACCCGCCAATGGGAGACAGCTTAATGGTGTTTCTGCATTGGACATACTCGACTGACACACGTATATCTAATTGAGAGGCGACCCCCACTTTTTTGTGATCACTGCATAGACCCTTTGACTTTTAGGCACCTCTTAGTATAGTGCCGCAGCCTGGGACTGAGATGCCGGCACCTTTCTGGGTATCGGGGTGTGGATGGGATTTACACTCCATCCTCGGGGTTTGGGGAGGATGCTGGTAAACTTGGTGATTGTGGCTTCGTGAGAATATTATGTATATTATAGACAAAATAAGGTAATAATGGCTATATCAGTGAACTATTAAAAATAATTATGTAGTGTAAAATATCAAAACAATTTGATTCTTGCTGAGTTAGTCACTGTCGCAGACCTAACCAAACAATAATGCCAGCTGAAGTAGGTTAGGTCTATATTGGTAATGGCGATTTTGATCTTGTATCACTAAATAGTTTACTCATATGTATATTGGTTACATAATTATATCATATGGGGCAAATTAATGCAGCCATTAATACCCTATTATGGCTATATACGATTTATTGCAAAAAAACAAAAACAAAACACTGTTATTTGGCCATCTCCGTTTAGCCTAACATATAGATTTTTTTTTTTTTCGTGTGTATCATAACTCGATAACTACTTTATTTTATATGAAAACCTTAGATACTTAAATAATAATATAACTAAAATCAATGTTAATCATTGCTGAAATTATGGTAATTTTTCCTAGTCAATTATATATACTGTCTATATTTTCGTTGTTATGTCATTTGTCAAGTCATTGAATGTTTGTTTATTATTAATGTCTATTATCCGCTCAGACCGCTCTTCGAAATACTTGATTATGATTAGTTTACATTTCCTAAGCACACTTCGATAGGTCTGCTGTGATTGGCTGGAGTATCAAATTGCGCATTTTGAGGATTGGCGCAAAATCGCCGAAAGGCACACCAAAGGCGCAATTGAAAATTTTTGAGTATCAGAATCGCGCCTTTCTGAAAGGCGCCTTCGCCCCGCCATATCAAAAGGTGTCTTCACTCGAAAGGCGCCTTCAGTGAAGGCGTGTTTTGAGTATCCGGCCCAAGGTCCCTCTCTTTGCAATCTGCCTGTCCTTTCTCAGTTCTTTGATGACCTCACTTTTGAAAAGATTATCCCTATAGTGATGTATGGTTCTAGCTACCAGACATGACACTACATAGTCGATTCTATCTTGGATAGAATTCAGACCAGATTCATGGTGCATCACCTCTGTTTTGGTCCATATATGGTCCGTATATGGTCCTCAGAGCTTTGTTCTGGATGCATTCCAGCTTGCGTGCCAAGGTCTTAGGTATACCTGGAAGCACTATGGCAGCATAATCGATGATCGATCGGATGGCTTGTTTGTAGAACATCGCTCAGGGCTGCAAGACGAGATTTAGTCCTATCCTGCAGGTATTCTATCTCTCTTTTCCAACTGAGGCTGTGTGTTATCCAGACTCCTAGGTACAGGTAAGTTGACACCCATTCAAGTCGGGTGTCCTGTATGTGCAGATGCTCTTGGGGAGCTCTCCCCCTGATGAACATTGCCTTTAATTTATCTCTGGAGATATTCAAACCTAGGTTTTTGCATTTCCCCTCGATCAGGTCGAGACCTTTCTGAGCTCTCCTCATATTTCACCTCAGAATCAGAAGTGCCAGATCGTCGGCATAGCTGATCAGTTTGACACCAGCCGGCAACTGGAGTTGCACTAGCTCTTCCATAAGAATATTAAAGAGGGTTGAATTTATGACCCCTCCCTGTGGAGGTCCGTTATCTAGGGACTGGTAAGTCGATACTCGACCTTGGTCCTTGACCCTGGCGGTGCGGTCCGAGAGGTAGTTCTGTACCCATGCGAGCATTCGGCCTCTAACTCCTCTTTCTGCCAGTGCTTCTAGTATGGCATGAGAGTTGGCTAGTTCGAAGGCTTTTTCTAGGTCGAGAAACACGACAATGGCTTTTCGGTCCTTTACCGTGTTCAGCAGAGATGCAATGGCAGTTGTGGTCCCAGTTCTATTGACAAAGCCAAATAGATGTGGATGCCATGGACCAAGCTTCCACAAGAGTCGGTTGAGCACCATTCTCTCCATGGTTTTACAGACACAGCTCGTCAGAGCTATTGGTCTGTACTTGCCCTTCTCTTTGGGCTTCGGAATGGGTAGAATATCTGCCTTTTTCCAAGCCAGGGGCAATTTTCCTACACCCCATGACTCGTTCATGATGGTGAGGAGGGTCGCGTGACCCTCAGTACCCAGTCCGGAAATATTTGAGTACGTTATGCCATCATCTCCGGGGGCCGTGTCTTTGCTCTTCTTCCTGGCTCTTAAGAGTTCATCCAACGTGAACGGTCCATCAGTCTCATCTCGCTTGAGGACTGCTTCATCTATTTTCTCTTGTCTAGTGTCACGGAGCTGTTGTTGGATGGTCCTGTATTTCCATCGGGAGATTAGTTGTTGCTGCCCTTGCTGCAAAGTTGCTATTAAGCCTTTCAGCATCTTCGAGGAGGTCGAGACGTGCAGGTGGACGAGTTGCCATCCTGCCTGTAGCTATATTGATGTTTCTCAATATCTCCCAGCTTGCTGTGATCGTCAATGGTCGAGCACAACTCATACCATTTCTCTGCTTTCACTCTTCTCAAGATTTCCTTGGCGTGCCATATCACCTCCCATAGTAGAGAGAGTGATTCAGCAGTGAGGTTTCTCCTGTGAAGTTTTCTGTGTTTGTTGATTCTCCTGTTCTGTTCCCTAATTTCGTCACAGTAGAACCAGTAGTCCCGGTGTCTGGGATGGATTTCTCAGCTGCCTTGTTAACTCCATTAGTGAATACTGTGAGATTGGCATCAAGGTCTCCTCCCATTTCGTTTTCGTCGTGCCAACCTTGTAGGTGGCTCTCGATCTTCCTCCAGTTGGCCTTCTTGGTGTTCCATCCTGGGAGTGGTCTGGGAGCATAAGAGCTGGTTCTTAGTTCCAGGCTTATCCTGATGGCAAAGTGGTCACTGGTGAAGGTGGGGTGGATCCACCATTTCGACCAGTGGCCGAGGTCTCTAGATACAAAGGTCAGGTCAAGCCTGCCTCCTGCTTGGTGTGTGGGGACGCCAGAGTTGAGGAGACATGTCTGTTTCCTCCATCACCATGGCCAGGTGTCGGCCCACATCATTGTTATGTTGTGAGCCAAGAAAGCTGTGGTGGGTGTTGAGATCACCCCCAATCAGCAGGAAGTGTGGTAAGCTGAAGAGTTCAGAGATATCCAGCGCCCACCTTTGGCTTCTGTATATGTTGTATACTTGGAGGTCTGTGGATCCTGGGCAGATCTTGATGACCAGGACATCCACTCCTTCCCTGCAAGGTGTTGGCTGTTCGAGGAGTTCCTGAGGCATGCTTCTCTTAATGTATGTGGTCAGACCTCTTTGATCATCACTATGTGGTAGTGTGTAGTGTTCAAATCCTGTGAGTTTGGGTGTTGTTTCGTCTGTAGTGAGGGTCTCCTGAAGGAGGACTACATCGATCACTTCCTTGACAACAGCTCCTTTTAGGGAGTTGATGTTACCACGGAGTCCACAGATGGCCTTTGACTCTCGACCTCTGGCTGTCAGGCATGAGTTAAGAGCCAAGAAGAGCACTGTCCTGGATTCCTCAGGGAACGAGAAGGAAAGTTATAACCATATATTCACCTTGAGAGACCTGCATTCTGCTCTCTCTCTCTCTCTCTCTGCGGCGACACTTCTCCTGGGCCAGATAACATCCCATATGCAATGTTGCAACACTTGGGTGAGGAGACGATCTCATTTCCTTTAGCTTTATATAACAGAATCTGGCTGGAGGGTGTATTCCCTTCTGGGTGGAGGGTTGCTACCATCCTTCCTTTCCTCAAGCCGGGCAAGGACTCTGGCGTTGCCCTCAATTACCGACCAATTGCCTTGACCTCCTGTCTCTGTAAACTATTTGAAAAGATGGTGAATGTCAGACTAGTATACTTCTTGGAACGGGGTGATTTTCTGTCTCCGTCCCAGTCTGGCTTTCGTAAACACCGTTCCACTACAGATGCTCTGGTCAGGTTGGAAACTGCTGCATGTGAGGCCTTGCACGACATCAACACCTTGTTTGTGTATTCTTTGATTTACAGAAAGCCTATGACACTACATGGCAATATGGCATCCTGCAGCAACTCCATTTTTCTTAAGGAGTTTCTTAGTGATCGCAGTTTTTCTGTGAGGGTTGGTACAACCCACTCAGCATCTGTTGCACAGAAGGAGGGCGTCATCCAGGGAAGCATCCTCAGTGTCACATTGTTTGCAGTAGCAATTAATGCCATTGCATCATCCCTTCCAGATGGTATAGCTAACTCGATGTACGTTGACGACCTAGCAGTCTGGTTTGCTGCTTCCCGTATGTCAGTGGCAGAGCGGCGCATGCAGCTTGCCCTTGACAGGGTGTCACGTTGGACTGGTTCTCATGGGTTTCGTTTTTCTCCTTCCAAGACAGTTGCTATGCACTTCTGCCGCCTCCGAGGCGTCCACCCCGATCCGGACTTATTCATGTTTGGTCATCGGATATGTTGTGTCGAGGAGACTCGCTTTTTGGGTCTCCTTTTTGACAAACATTTGACTTGGGTTCTCCACTTACGTATGCTTAAGGTCTCTTGCCTCAAGGCTCTTAACCTGTTGAGGGTCCTGGGCAATACGTCATGGGGGGCTGATTGGGCCACCCTCCTCCACCTATACCATGTTCTTACTAAGTCAAAACTCGACTATAGGTGTGACGTGTACTTCATCATGCTGGAGTACGTCTGGCGACCGGAGCCTTCAGGTCGTCCCCAATCCCCAGTCTCCTGTTGGACGTTGATGAGCCACTTCTTGATCTCTGTGGACAGTCCTTGATGGTTCGTTGTTGGCATTGATTACATCGACTTCCTGACTCCCTTCCCTGCTTGGCGGTGTCATCTGATATCATATCTCAGTACTACCTTTTACATTCTCTTACACCATGGCCCTTTGGCTTACGGATCAGGAAGGCTATGAAGGAGATGGGCATTGATGACTTCCAGATTTATCCTGTGAGGGCCCCCAGGGTGGCTCCATGGCTTCTTCCAGAAGTTTTCCCTTGCACCTGCTTTACAGACAAGAAGAAATCTCTTCCTCTTCCAGTGGCTCGTTACCTCTTTTTAGAATATACCTTCACTCACAGGGAGTCTCTCCCTGTGTACACTGATGGGTCAAAGTCTGATGCTGGAGATGGCTTTGCAGTTGTCTTTCCTGACTTTTGCCGTGGCGGCAGGCTCCCTTCTGTCATGTCCATTTTTACTGCTGAGCTCTCGGCCATTTTATATGCCCTCCAAGTGATTTTTACTCTCCCTCTACTTTCGTTTACTATTTTTAGCGATTCCTGTAGTGCCTTGCAGGCCTTGTGCAATTTTATCTCTTCCCATCCCCTGGTGTTGGCCATTCTTGAGTGGCTAGTCCTCCTGGGTCGTCGTGGCCGCAAAGTCACTTTTTGTTGGGTCTCGACCCATGTGGGTGTTGATGGGAGTGAGCGGGCTGACGCCCTGGCTATGGCTGCGGTCTCCAATTCCCGGCCTCCTGCCAGGTGTCATCCTGTTCCTGCAGTGGACCTTCGACCCTACATAGATGCTACCATTCGTTCCTGCCTGCAGGACAGATGGGACGCCGTCTGGGCTAACAAGTTCCGCGACATCCGCCAGCGCCTTGGTTTGTGGAGCTACAGTGGCCTATCCCGCTGGTGGGAGACGGCTCTTGCCGTCTCCGTATTGGCCACACATTATTGACTCATGGCTTTTTAATGGAGAGGGCTCACCCTCCTTACTGTGATGATTGTCTGGTCCCTTTGACAGTACGGCATCTTATTGTCGTGTTTCCCAGCCTTGGGGACCTTTGTCGTAGGCACCTCTCCGAGTACCGGGTGGGTGACGGTTCTTACAGTCTCTCCCAGGTGCTCGGGGAGGAGGCTTGTAGTGTGGGATGGAACACCCACTCCTATGTGGAGGAGGCTGGCCTTCTCCACAAAATATGATTTTATGATATTTATGGTTTTTAGATGATTTTATGTTGACGGGTTCTTTTAGTTATAGTGTGCTTTTTAGTTTGTGTGTCTTTTAATCATAGTGCCTATCCTTTTTCGGGTGTTGATGTTTGATTAATTATGTAGAAGACAATTTTATGTTGGGCAGTATATGACCTTAGCTGTTGCACCGCCAGATGCTTAGTTGCATAAAAAATCATTCAATCAATCAATCTGTTGGACCTCAAGTCATGTTGGAGTGGACGGAAGGAGCCAAATTGGCAGCCAGAGGACCTTCTCCGACATTCAAAATCCCTCCCAGCCTCTAAGGAAACCAAGAGCATGGCCAGGGCTGCAGTCAAGAATAGAATACTTTCCAGACTTAGAGACGTCTCTGCAACCTCACGTGCTGCCAGGTGGTACACCCTAGCAACAGGATTGATACCCCTCACAAACAAAGTTCCATTCCAAGACTGGACCAACTTACATCAGATCAGGATGGGATATGTAACGGTGCGTTATTGCATTTTAAAAGAAGCGTCAGAGGAGTGTCAGCACTGTGGAAACAGGACTGAAGAGCCACTCATTCACTACCTTCTGGAGTGCCCAAGCACAGCCAGCTTAAGGAGACCCCAAGTGCAGACCGGCGAAGACCAAGTCACCACAGGAGCAACTCAAGTGCGCTTCCTCATGGATGACATCATAAAGACAGTTGGCTTCAAGAGGGGATGCGCCCCTCTGTGGTAAACATACACTTGCAGCACCAAGAGTTCAAGGCACCTCTCCTACTACCAGCCTGTGACGGGTGTAGGTCACTGAAAGTCTCACTCAGCAATGCCACTGCTCGGTTAAACCACATGGTTTGCTGGTGAAAGGCACTCCCTCATGGAAAAAGCAGTGGACAAGCAGAGCCTAGGGCTATTTGTGTACTTCCTTCCTCAAGTCTGGGTCTCACGATGGCTCTCGCCCCACCTTCCAAACCTAAACTACAAACACTACACAATACAAATACATGCAGCACCCTGAGTTAACAGTACAACTCCTACTAGCAGCCTGTGACGCGTGTAGGTCACTGAGGGTCTCAGTCAAAAGTGTCATGCTCGGGAATGATGTCTTCATGTAGCATTTTTTGTTTAATTTTGTTCATTTCCACGTGGCACCAGAGACTAGAGGCAGTTCACCGAACTGCAGTGAACAAGTGGAGCCTAGGGCTATTTGTGTGCTTCCTTCCTCCAGTCTGGGTCGTATGATGGCTCTCACCCCCACCCCACAAACCTAAACTGCAACACACACATTTTACACACACTGCAATGAACGCCAACATCCACACAATCAAGCACACTATACTAATCATCATTTTTCTTCTAGGGCTTTAACCTTAGGGAAACAGGGCTGAAACCCCTGTAACCCCCTTCTTCCTTCAAATCCTCACCCCTCTTCTCTTGCACTTTATCAAACCCACTCGTCAACAATACCCTCGCCCTCACACACATTACTGGATTATTTCAGCAAGGTGAATATCCAATAACTCTTCCTCCAACTACACTCCGTTCCAACTTTGACATAAAAGCTCAAAGTCTTTACCTTAAATCTTTACTACATACTCTCACCCAATCACTCATTATATCAATCTATAGAAACTCTGCTTCTCCATTAGAGTTTAACCTCTTACCTCTTCAACTAGACTCCGTTCCAGCCTTACTCCAACTTTTACTAAACCACTCAGACTATCCCCTACTCTCCAAGACTTTTTGATATCCTGCATTTCCACCAGGATTCAACATTCTTCACTACTGATTTGGAGGGGGGATTGGCGGTGGATCGGTGGTTGTAGTGTGCTTCCCCTTCACGGCAAGAAACAGACTGGTTAAGGGGGTGCGGGAATAGGGGGACAGGTTTGGGGGGTGCGGGGGGTTTTCGGGGTGCGGGAGTAGGGGGACGGCTGGGGGGGGGGGGTTAAGGGGTGCGGGAATAGGGGACAGGCTTTCTACCCAACCCAAACCTGTCCCCCTATTCCCGCACCCCCACAATCCCCCCCCCCCACAAGCCTGTCCCCTACTCCCGCAACCCCTTAAAGTAGCTACCGCTACACCTTCTTTCATAGGACTTCTGACGGGCATGGGCTCGCACTCGACGAATTTTAAAAGAAGTGCAGCGGGCATCTTAGTGAGCCTGTGTCTTCAATTCCCATTAACTAAAACCAAGTTTTCAAGAGAGTTTAAAAGATTATGGGGAAGTTCGGTCCCGTCTCCTCGAGTCTCATACCATCTTGGGACAACTGCGGCTGCTTCTAGGATGCAGCAGATACATTTGGGAACCATTTTGTAAAAGCATCCAGGAAAGACCCTGACTAATCAATGGATCTATACTGTCAGAAATTGGAGTCTAACAGCATTAATTTTAATTCACTTTGTGGTTAGGTTAATAATACTGTATGTATATCCTTCTCTATTTTAGATTTCCAGATGGCACTGTTTCATTGTTATGACTCATCGCCGTGGTAAGATGGTATTCGTTAAGCTTTCTTGCGCCATATGTCAGATGAGGCTCGCCATTTTTTGCTGGATCTCTTTAATCTGAATTGAAACACTGGCTAATTTCCTTTCTATTGGAGGGTTACAGTAAATATACCCATCCACAAACCTGGGAAGGATCACCTAATAGCTACTAACTATCTACCAATTTCTCTCACCTCTTGCATTTGTAGATTAATGGAGAAGATGGTATAACTACCACTCATGTGGTATTTGGAGAGGGGCGATCATCTGTCGCCAGTACAGTATGGCTTCCGTAAAAGCATGATAGTGATGCAGCAAGTACAGCCACAATCAAATATCCACTGACAGTTTCGTTCCATCGTAGAAAATATCTTGGTGGTAAAGAACAACACGTGTATGATTTCGCAGCACCTCATAATAATAATTGAGGGGGTTGAGCTGACGTATTGTGTTGTATGATTATGTTTTGATATGATACTGATTTATTTTCACGATGGAAGGAAAGTGTCGGTGGATATTTGATTGTGGCTGTACATACCTTGAAAATTTGTCGGGAAAGAGTGTCAGAGGAACCAAGTATCGGATGCCACGCTGACTGGTCCATATGGCTACCTGAAGAGGCTGGGTGTCGTTTGGAGTGAATGGCAAATATATATAAACCTTGCACCTGTCGATATTGAGTAAAGTGAATGAATAAACTAGTATTTCGTTACCTGATACTAATGCATATTCTTCCAACAATTTATTTCGACAAATGAAGAATCAAGGTGTACATACCTAAATTTGTTGTCCAGAATGAAAACCATGCCATTCGTAATGGACAACATTTCACGTAATTCATATGTTTGTTCGAGTTTGAGGTCAGTCAGGATGAGTAGCTTTATAGGCCACTCGTGCAGTCCAAGCATCTGGGACCATTCATTAAATGCAGCGACGAATACTGGGTTGTTACAGATCACAACTACCATCAAAGACCGTGATACTTGCCGCAGCTGGTGATAAAAAGTAAAATAATAAAGGTGAGGTACTATGGTGCACAAAAGTCGTGTACATTACCCAGCCACAATGAGAATTCAAGTAAACTGAGTTTGAAGTTTCGGAAAAGCTGAGGAAATGCTATGCTCAGCTAACACCTGTCGCCTTTTGATGTGTTGGGAGGGTGGAGGGGGAGAATTAGAGGAAGGGGAGGGGAACTGAAGGAGGTGGGGCCTGGACGAGACAGGTTGTATGAGACTGAAGCATAATGAGCGTTTCAGATAGTGTAAGAGTTGGTTAATTTAACTGATAAGAGATAAGTTTATATGGAGTGATACCAAAATATAAAACGAGATAAAATCCGAATAACTAAAATCCTATTGAACAAATATTACTGCACATAGCTGTATTAACTCATGCTGATACAAAAGACTGCAATGTTTAAACATCCCACTACAATTCTCGCACTTTGTATATTAGGAAGTTTTTTTTGTTTCTTTTTAATTAATTGCGCCGTAGCGTCAATCAACAGGCAGGCAACAATATATACGGGTAGGCGGGACCCGTGAAAATCCAATGGCTACAACCACACACACACACACACACACACACACACACACACACACATCACGAAAACATAACCTAATGAAGCACAAGCATACAGACAAATATTTATATTATGACCTACTTAAATCCACTAAAACGAGGGTGGCATACCAGAAATTCCTCTATAACCTGGTGGTTCAGCAGGTGTCGACAAACCACATCAAGCGGCAGGCCCCGGGGCAGCAAGTGTCGGACAGTGGGGCAGGCCAGGCAATAGTGCTCTACAGTGTTAGCACGAGGTGCTCGACACAAGTGACACTCAGTGAAGGGAGGCTCACCCTGCATCCCAGCAACCTGCCATGGTGGCCGGTAGCCAAGCCTCGAACGAGCAGAGACTACATTGTGCCTCCAAACCATGAGGCCTCGACGACAGTAGGAATATTTGTGATAGCAGACAGACTCGTAATGGGTGATGGAGATGCTGAAGGGCCTCTCTGCATCCCTGCGTCGCCGTACAGGGAGGAGAGCGGCGGAGCGGACTCTAGAGAGGTAACATGTGAGGGAGAGAGGACGTCCAACACCACATGGAGGCAGATGGCAGGCTTCCTTTGCGAGTCTGTCAACTGTACCATTGTGACGTAAACCTACATAGGATGGCACCCATAAAAATTTGACAGTCAAGTTACGATGACGCAATAAGGCCAAAAAAGATAAAATTTGCTTAATAACAGTAAGGTGTGTGGGCTGAACACTAGAGAGGGGATGAAGGGCAGGTTTGAAGTCACAAAAAAATGGCAGCATTAACTCCGTGTTGACAAACAAGACTAACAGCCTCCAGAATGGCTTACAGTTCACACAATGTTGAGCTGGAGTGGTTACAGAGATGACGGCCAATCCAGCCCCCTGGAGGTGACTCCATGTCAGGTGAGAAAACGGCACAATCTGCTGTACCATCCACTTGCAATGAGCCATCAGTGTAGAGGCAGTATGGATCTGTGATGGAGGACGTCACTGTTTCTATGTGTTCCAGAGCCAACTGCCGCTGTAGAGAAGGCAGTTCCGACTTGGAAGTAGGTGTGAAGCTCACATCAGGTGTTGGTAGCATCCACGGATGGGGCCCTGAGGGTACGTCTGCAACCATTATATCTATATTAAGACTACAGAGCATAGAGGAAACAGACCTTATAAGAGTATGTCCAGCAGGCAGTATGGGAGTGACCGGGTAGTTTGGTCTAAGAGAAGTCCTGACTAACTGAGAGTAATGGGGTGAAAGATGTGGGAAATGGAGGCACTTGACAGTGAAGCAAGTAACATTACAATAAATTCTCTCCACTAATGGGGGAAGACGCAACTCACGCTGCATGTTCACTATCCTGGTCGACATTGGACAACCGAGAATCATTCTCATTGCTCTATTCTGAAATTTTTCTAAAATTTCAAGACTAGCCCTGGGAAGTTGAATCAGAACAGGGGAGAGGTAATCAACAACTGAGCGGATAAAAGAAATATAGATGGTCCTGGCTACTGGGATGGAGATGCCCGAGGAGTTGTTAGTGAGCCATTGAAGTGGTGTAAGTCGGCGCTGGAGACGACCCAACAAGTCCTGGACAATGGGATGGTCTTGAAGTCTGGCAAGGGACAGGGAGTTCCCTTGGTGAGGTAGAATGAACTCAGATATCATCAGCATAGCACGTAATTGTAGCTCCAGGAATATCAGGGAGAGAAGTGAGCAGCCGATGCATCAGAATATTAAATAACAATGGGCTGAGAACACCCCCTTGAGGTGTACCAAGATGAAAACTGCGCAAAGGACTGAGCGCACCACTGAAAAACACACGGGAGGTCCTGTTACTCAGGTAGCCCCGAATCCACCGTAATAGATTACCCTTTATCCCAAAGTCAACCAGTTGATCCAAAATGACGTCTCTATTAGCAACATCGAAGGCACTTCGAAGGTCAATGAAGGCCACCACACTGTCCCTGGAAAGGCGAGAGTACAGGTCGACTAGGCAGTGGTGTGTGCTCCACTGGGGAAGGAAACCAAACAGCCATGGAGAAAGGCGATCCTGCAGTCTGTACATGAGACGATTGAGTAAGATTCTCTCCATAACTATACAAAAACAGGAAGTAAGGAAAATAGGCCTGAACTTCGCAGTGCCAGGCTTAAGGATGGGTATTGTTGTGCTGTTGGTCCAGGCTCGTGGTACACAACCATCACGAAGACAAAGATTGTACAGTCGAAGTAGAGGGTTCCCAGGAACTTGTTGAAGTAGGCGCAGCAAAGCATAAGTAATACCATCATCACCAGGGGAAGAAGCTCTACCCCGAGAGAGAGCACGGCGCAACTCCTCCTCCGTTATCTCCTCTGCATCATCGTCATCATCTTGCAACAGAGCAGACATTAGACGTAGCCGATGGACAACAGCACGGGAAGCGAGTACATCTTGTATGTGGATGGGTAGACTGGCTGGGGTAGATTGTTCTGACCAAGCATCGACAAGTTGTTGGGCATAGTCGGCGGGAGTGTGATGACGAGCAGTGGCCGGCGTCTTTTTAACAACCCGACGGATGAGGTGCCACATAGAAGCCACACTTGTTTACTGGTTGATGCTGTCCGTGAACCGCTGCCAAGACTCAGTGTGAGCACACTCCTGCAGGGCAACTAAATCATCTCTAGACATCTGGTAACGATGGAGGAGGTCAGGGGTTGGGTTGGCTTGAAACAATAGGCCATCACGTTCAGCCTCCTCCTTTGCCTCCTGTATACGTGCATCCAGCGTCCAAGAGTGGGCAGTATGGCGATGCTGGAGGTGTGGCCGGGAGATGTATAGCCTATAAAAGACATGAGTAGTAGATACAAGATCAGAGTACAACTGTTCAGCTGATGACATATCAAATTTAGGGAATACATGGGCCATAAATAAGATGTAAGTCGGTCAATATTTAGGGGGCACAGCAATTCACAAATGAGTGGCTGAATCATTTGACCCAGCAGTTAGAGAATAATGAAACTGAAGAGCAATGTGATCTGAGAATAAGTCTGGCACGGGAGGAGCACAGCACCTGAGATGTTATCAGGCCAGATGAGAGGATGTAATCCATAGTACCTCCCCGGCAATGAATGTCACCGCCAGTGTCCCAGCGCGTCAGATGATGCTTGCAGATGTATGAAAGGAGACGAACACCATTACGATTAATAGAGCCAGAACCATCACCCAAATCAAAACGCCGAGCATTAAAATCTTCCATATACACCATACCACGCACTGTTGGAGAAGGAAGAGCCTCAAGAGTGAGTCTAGCTGGGGCCGAATAGACAATACATAATTGGAATACTCCATTCCCAGGTAGGACCTCAAATAGCTGAAAGGTCATGTCAGGATCAGTGCAGGTACGAAGAAGGCGATATGGCAAGGAGCTATGTATGTAAGTCAGGAGACCATTCCTTACCAGATGAACATATGGCACATAACCTGAGAGAGGAGGAGCTTGCCCAGCAGCGAGTGGCCATCCTGGAAATGCTTCCTGGAGAAAAATAACACTGGGATGATGATGAAAAACATAGGCCTTGAGTTGAGTGAGCTTAGCATAACTGGTGATACCACATACATTTCAGGAGATGACATCCAACCGGTAATCACTAGCGAACTCTGTATTTGGAGGTAGAAGTCCGGTGAGTGGGGGCAGATGAGCGAACTGGAGAAGAAGATGGACCAGGAGAAGGGACTGACTCGAAAAGCTTTTCAAGGCGAGATGCAACAGTATCCATCTTTTCGGTAAGGGTAGATGATGGCCTGCTGAGCCTCGACCAAGGTAGAGAGCTTGGAGTTACTAGCTGCCTGAGCGGCAACCAGCCCATCAATCCTGGCTTCAAGGGCAGAAAAGCGGTTCTCGAGAGCCGTACATCGTGCCATGAGGGTAGCAACAGACTTGCAGAGGGCCAGGTCCGAAGGCGAGGCAGGGCTG
Organism: Petrolisthes cinctipes; assembly: GCA_033782935.1. NCBI lineage: Eukaryota > Metazoa > Arthropoda > Malacostraca > Decapoda > Porcellanidae > Petrolisthes > Petrolisthes cinctipes. The sequence goes on from JAWQEG010001216.1 coordinate 653,184, forward strand.
GTAGGAGGAGCAGACTGAGGAGGTGGTGGTGGCGGTGGTGGAGGAGGAGCAATAGTAGAGACACGAGCCTGAACCTGACGTCGAGTACATCCATGCCACACGTTAACCCCTGGCTGAAGGCATCGTGGACACTTTCATCGAGACGTATCCTCAGGAGGTGCAGGCTCAGAGGTGGAGGCAGCAGGACGTGATGGTTCACCCCTGACAGGACACGTCTTGGAATCATGGTCGGCGGCACACCATGCACACTTCGGCCTGGCAGAACAGTACCGGGAGATATGCCCAACTCCCCAGCACCTGTAGCACCAAGGCTGGTCATTATGAAGTTTCCTCACCTCACACGGTGGAAGACAAGGGAGGAAATCAAAGGAAATCTCATTTGGAGGTGGATCGGGTTGACTCCAGACAACAACAATACGCCTATTGGGGGAACCATCTTGGAAAAAACGACGGGCAAAGTACACACCAGGGTATCCCTTGGCAAGTTTCGGGTCAACATCAATAGGGAAACGGGTGAGGATGTAACTAGGGAACTTACGAGGCCTCTCGGGTGAGTCTTCAAGAATGAGAGGCAGAGACAAAAATTCACCAGCCTTGACTCTATCAATGATGTCCTGACATTTCCTAATGATGTAGACAAACCGGGAGGTGACAGCAGCCATCTTCACTTCAGCCAGTTCACGCTGCAGCTGGAAGGCTCTGTTGACATCAGACAACCAACGCAACTTTGTGTCCGTAGATGGGTTCCCAGAGAAGGAGAGCTTGATATAGGCATTCCTTGGGGCAAAAGCAGGAGGGTTGGACGAGGGCAAGGAGTTGGTATACAAGGAAGAAACACCAGGGTGAGTCATAGAAGGTACGTCGTGCACAGCTGAAGCACCCTTGGCAGTCTTGGCAGCCGGAGGCAAACTGTCCACACCATCGGAATCCTGCATGGAGTCGGACGAGGCATCAACGGGTCGCTTGGTAGAGGTTGAGGAGGTGGAAGGCTGCAACCTGAGCTGCGGAGTGACCGAGGAGAGGGAGGAGGGTTGCGAGAAGGCATCTCAGGCCAGTGATCCTCGATAGGAGACTCATCCTCTTCCGACATGGCCAAGTCAGCCTCCAGGCAGGAAGCCACATCCGAATCCGCGCTCTCCATCAGGCCAGGCAAGGCCTAGATGGAAAGCAAACAACAACACGAACAACTAAACACTCAATCAGCCATTGACACACATACACACACACACAGACAATCACAACAAATCTATACACAGTACCACAACAGGCAAACAACACCAGCAACACCACAGAAACAACAACACACAAACAAGAACTCACAAACAATACAAAAAATACACAAACAAGAGCTTCAAAACAACACAAACGAGAATGGAGGCAGAGCGACACGAGTACATCCACACTCCACCAGTTCTGGAGCGAGACCATATTAGGAAGTGTGTTAAATAACCGTAAATGTTATGTTCTGAACATTATAAAAATTACACTGATAGTAGAAACTATAATTATATAAATACTATGTAAAAAAAACAAAAAATCCACAACGGGACATAGAGATTATTGTATACCACACAATTCAATTAATTATTTTTTGCTTAAGTCACTTATTGATTTCCACGCAGCATTGGCGACATCTGTTGCCAGACTAGAGCATTTTCCCAAGGGTTTCGAAATATTAGAATCTAGCTATTCGAAATCTTACTGTGGCTGGGCAATGGACACGACATTTGTGCACCATAGTACAGTCGGCAATAAAAGTATCAACACCACCCTTATGGTCAGTGATATGTAGGGTTGGTAATCCTGACTACACACGCGCCATGGCACTCACGGCGGCACCTCTGGGACTTCAGTATGATGTAGATAGTCAGAGGGGAATGATATATGCATTTCCCCAGGCACTACTCTTGTCTCCACTGTGAGTTTTCAAAGTTTTCCCTAGTTCTGAAGTATTCAGACACTTTCAGTGTTTTATAATAATGCATTTGCAAATAGTAATTTTTCTTGATCACTAATAATTTTATCCCAAGTTGAAGAATAATAAAATTTTCATGAATGAAAGAAAATACACAATGTGTTTGTAGGTTAAAGCAGAAAAGAGAAAATTTTGTAATAAATCCCTTAAAGATATAATCATGTAATTCATTTATATGTTATTGTGAAATACGTTGTCAGAGGCAAGAGCCTACAATGTTACCATAACTTCATAACGGATTCACCAAATTCATCCAATGCTTCAGTGGGAAATTATTTATCGCATTACATTTCATTCTTTTTTTATGCTCCAAACATTTTAAAACTGCATTCAGTGGATATTTAGTCTGGCATAAAGTGGGAGGGAGTCAGACTCAGTCAGCAAAGAGAGCAGTAACGACCTCCTCACACCGTGACAGCCAGACGTCTACTACAGTACTGTCTACTCAGGAGAGTTGCCAACTGAATATTTAGCATGGCGCTAGATTCACCCTCAAAAAGCTCTAAAAAAAGAAAAGCGCTTAACTCACCAGTACACATGTAATATAATATATTAAGAATTTTTCACGGATCCAAGATAAATAAAAAAAAAATGAATATTTTTAAACCAGACTACTCACAATTACTCTAAATCTGCCAACTCCCAATCATCTATATCCTCTTCGCTGTACAGAGTAGCTTCATTTTTAGATGTTCCTGGCAATTTGTAGTTATGACATGAAGATCCATGTCGTTTTAGCCCATATCTAATTGTTAATATTGCATTTTAACTTTTGAAATTCAACCTGTTTAAGTTTTTATTTCACTATGTTCATGTGACTGAACACTCGTTCGACATCAGCATTTGAATGAGGTAAACTGAGTATTGTCAAGGCCAAGTCTGAAAGGTCACAAAAAGGATTTTCTTCCGATGCATCTTGGTATGAAGCAATTTCTGCCCAGAGGTGTAGGGTGTTTGAGGCTTGATTCCATGATATACAGTGAAGTTTTTTCCACTGGAAATCTATGCGTGTCAAAATTCCTTCACTAGTAACAAACATCTGTGCTAGTTCCAGTATTCCAGGTTTGATTTGGTTTAGACATTCATTTACAATCAGCAGTGACATTTTCTTTAGCACTTTAACATTATCTGGCAAGTGTTGGCGAAGCTGTTCTGTAAGTTCTACAACAAACTTTATGCATCTTTCACGAATTTCCCTTTCCTCGGGAAATTTACCCTGATACATTTCCTTTTCAAATTCATACCCTAAGTAAGGATGGGGATCTAAGTGGTTCTGCAACGATTCTCCTTCTTTTAGTTTCTTTCCAGGGATGATAATCTTTGAGGTAATAGAGCCCACGAGAGAAATAAAGTCATTAAGCAATTTAATTGGATCTTGTACCTCCGACTCAAACTTCTGATTCACAGACTGAACTTCTCACAGGATATGCTTGAGAAAAATTAGGAATACATAGTTCTTCTTGTCATTAAACATTTAATAAAGAAGTTGAGCCGTGAAACAGCGTCCATCTCTTCTTGCGATCTCAAAATGAGTCTTAAGTTCATCCCATTGCTGCAAAATTCTGACAATGGCCGACACAATGGACATCCAACTTGTTTGGCTTAGCTGTATTAGCTTCAGAGGAGTCTGACCATCATTAATTTTATCACAGAAAACAATTCCTTGTACTTAGCTTGGCGAATTGCCGAGTGAGAAAACCAATTATACGTTTCCCTTATCATGAAATCTAAATTCATAGGGAGGCACTCGGCTGCAGCATGAGATACCGCAAGCTGTAGCGAATGACAAACGCACCTGATTAATTTCAAATGGGGAACCTCACATTTCAGTTTAGCATATACTCCATTGTTGATACCCGTCATGACCGATGCATTGTCAGTTCCAATAGCAATTAATCTTTTCAGCTCTAGGTCATGATCATGCAAACATTTCTTCACAGCATCACATATTCTTTCCGCATCACATGCAGTCAGTTGAACGAGGTCTAAGAAAGTAACTACGATGATTGTCTTACTCTGAGAATAGTATCTTATCACAATGCCCAAAAGTTTCGTAACAGATATATCGTTACTCTCATCAATTAACAGGCTGAATTTCATGTCACCTATATCAACTTTAAGGTCACCATTGAAATGGGGGGCTAGCACATTACATACAATAGCACTACACTTCGACCGCTTCAGTCTGAGGTGTTTGCATGCCTTGCTGTCTTTGAAACATGAATTGCAACGCTCACTTAAGTGATCTACCACACGTAACGAGCAATGATCGGCTATGAAAAGCGACACACAACCCTCGGTTTTTCGTACGTTGTTACTTACTGTTTCAAAATTAATTAAAGCTTGTGGTTCGCCATTGAACGGTTTCTCTGCTTTTTTATGTTTTGTCGTATTTCTGTGTCTCTCAAGTTCAAATTTCATCAGCCACTTGTCATACTTGGGGTTACTAAGCCACTCTTTTTTAAAATGTTGCGTGTATTTCTTATTTTTAACTAATTTTAAATATTTGAGTGGTTCACACTGCAGGAGAACGAACAACGTAAATGTTAATTACTGGGGTTACTACTACTCCCCTATAATTATTATGATAACCGAGCCAGTCACAAAATCTTCCGCACGGTTGTATGGGTGAACGAGAACTGAACCGGACAAATCAACTGAGTCTATACCACGTCCACAAGCGGTAGGCCCTGAAATGTACAGGAACTGCACCTGTCAAAACTTCAAAATTAGTGTCGTCTCTGATATTATTATTTCTTATTTTTTATTAATATCAAAATAAAATATCAGAATGATAATTATCTTAGAATCAGGACTCGTCGACAAGCAGAAAACATGAGAAAAGCACCAAAATTGGAGCTACGTCCCCCGTACACGTCCTGCACATAAATACCTGGCATTACCTGCCACCGCACTTGGGCGCCCCTGGACCACCTTCCTGCACGTGCCCACACACCTCGTGTACCCATATTACCCATAAGTACAACCATGGCTACGGCCTCACATATCACTACTGACACCGATCCATCTTCATCTAACATGTCTTTACCTCAAAATTCTAACACATCTACCCCTACAAACACTCCTGCACAAACACTCTCCCCATAAACACCTTATGTTCCACCTTTCTCTCTAAACATACACTCTTGGTTTCTCCATATGGAAATATTATAGCGCTCCTCGGCAGTCACGAGTGAACAAAAATTCCATGCTGTTCTTTGGGCGCTTTCCGCCGAGGGTTTCGACGCTATCTCCCCTGCACTCCAACAGGGCCCGTCGTACGAAACACTCAAGGACGCCATCGTTGCATCTCATGGGATGTCGGAGCAGCAGTACCTGATGTCCCTGGAGGACGTCCAGATGGAGGGGCGCCGCCCTTCAGCCCTTTTACGGCACATGCAACAGCCTAACGAGAAGGCGGCCAACCCTTCACAGAAACCATCCTCAGGAGCCGCCACGGCAAGCTACTACCCCCTACAATCCAGTTACACCTCCAGGCTCAATAAAACCTTCCACTACAAGCCTACGCCAAACTCGCTGACTCACTCATGGACACATTCGAAGACAGCACTGGCGACTGGCACCCTCAACACATCACCACCAACATCGTGACGCCACATACACCCGTCGTTCCACTGGCAGTGTTACCTCCACCACAACAACACATACCACCAACACTGACGCACCAATATCAATATCTCCCACCGACCTAACACCAACAGCTCGTGCCTACAACCCAACCACACACCACTCTTCCTTCACAACACCTCCACACGCTACCTCTTGCCCAACCACACTAGACACTACCAACGCAATACCACCAACATACTCCTCCTCAACCTCCAATCCCTTCCTTCCCCCTAACAACAGTTTCTCGCACCTTTTCCACAACAACCTGACATACCTGCGGCACAACAACAAACCTACACACTTTCGCAATCTATCTACACCATCCAACACACCCTACAACAACCACCTACTCACCAACAACAACAACACTATACCTCACCACCACCAGCACCTCAACAACATTTCACCCGACCTTCACGCAAACTACCGCCAATCCAGCGTCAACCTCCTGCCACCAAACAACAACAATACACGCAACTTCCACGCATCCTACCTCCACTCCAGCGACAACCTCCTTCTACCACGCCTCAGCAACAATGGCAACACACCCAACTATGCGACAACCACCAGGAGTTCGGCAAACAATGCTCGTAACTGCCGCCCACCCTGCCAGTGGGGTTCCTCTACTACCCGCCAGACTTCCCGCCCCATGCAGGGAAACAAATAAGGCGTTGGCAACACGACACACTCAACGCTACCGCCTGCAACTCTATGAACCACTCAGAGCCCAAGAACAACCACGCTACGCCACTTCACACCACCACAACAACCTCGGACCAAAACACGACCAACAACCTCGCCACCACGCTTCTTTTACCCATGCAAAATCAACCAGCCGGCACCTTCCCGTCACCGCACCACACCACTCGCACTCTCCTGTGGGTGGAAGACCTCGAATCAGGTGACAACTGCCTTGTCGACTCAGGATTGGAGGTGAGTGTCGTTCCACCCCGGAACAAGGACAGGAATAGCAAAGCCTCCACTGCATATGACCTCACCGCAAACAAGTCCCCCATCACCACCTATGGCACCAGGAGCAGAGGGGTGACGCTCCTCAGACAGGAGTATGTTGTGTGGCCTTTCGTCGTGGCGGACGTGCAGGCACCATTCCTGGGTCTGGATTTCCTAACGGTGCATGACCTCCGCATAGATGCCAAGAGACACTGACTCATTCACCAAACCATGGGAGCCACCATTCCCTCCAAACACTGCCAACACACCTCACCCACAATAACACACATCTCACACTCCAACACATACCACCACATCTTGCAGGAGTTTCCACAACTTCTCTCCACTAACACCTCAGACACACCCACGACCCAGGTAACTGCCACACATTTTCGCCAAGCCCCGGAGGATGCCACCTGAACGCCTCGAAGATGCCATGAGGGAGTTCCACATCATGATTCAACTGGGCGTGGCCAGACCTTCCAATAGTGCATAGACCTCTCCTCTTCATATGGTTCCCAAGCAGCAGGAAGGAGAGTGGAGGGCATACGGAGACTACAGGGCTCTCAATGCTGTCACCATCTCCGACAGGTTTCCTATCCTGCACATCCAGGACTTCCACTCCAAGCTCAAAGGGTGTCCGGTATTTTCCAAGCTTGACCTAGTTCGTGCCTTCCACCAAATTCCTGTTGCGGACGAAGACAGCAAGAAGATTGCCATCACCACGCTGTTTGGATTATTCGAGTTTCCGTCCATGAACTTTGGACTCTGTAACGCCGCACAAACGTTTCAGAGGTTCATGGACAAGGCGCTGCGGGGACTGGAGTACACCATGGTCTATTTAGACGACATATTCGTCGCTTCTGACACCCATGTACGTATTGCATACAGCAATACGGTCTGATGATCCACCCTTCTAAGTGCGTCATCGGGGATGATCACCTGGACTTCCTTGGGCACCGTGTCATACCCAATGGCATCACCCCACTGCCACAGAAGGTGGAGGATGTGAGAGAATTCCCCCTACCTACTACAGCCAGGAAACTAAGGGAATTCCTAGGCGTGGTGAAGTATTACGACCACTTTATTCCTCACGCAGATTCGGCCCTTGTGCTACTCCACGATCTACTGAAGACCCTCAAAAAGTCATCCCTGAAGAAACTCATCTGAACACCGTCAGCTGAGGCAGCATTCACCGACATCAAGACCAAGCTTGCTGGCACTACACTCCTAGCATATCCTTCACCTCACGTGCCCACATCTATCTATACCGATGCCTCTAATGATGCCAGAGGAGTGGTCCTGCAGCAGGAAGTGGATGGTATACTCAAGCCTTCTATGACAAACGTCTGGAGCCACCACAATGCAAGTACAGCGCCTTCCACAGAAAGCTGGTGGCCATCCACGATGTTGTGGAGCATTCCGTCACTTCCTCGAAGGCAGGACCTTCCACATCTGTACGGAACACAAGCCTCTCGCCACAGCCATGCACCAACTAGGTACAAACTGGTCCCCACGAATTACGCGTCACTTATCCTTCATATTGGAGTTCACGACAGACATATGCCACGTCTGGGGATAAGACAACTCCGTAGCTGACGCACTCTCCAGGTCACCGCCGACACACCCTTTTGTCTCCAGTATCCAACACATCCCTCCTTTCGACTTCCCTGCGCTCGCCATGGCTCAACAGGACGACACACACCTTCAGGAGCTTCTCACGGGTGACACAGGACTATGGCTAGAGTACCTCACAGCACCAGACTCTACCAACAATCTCTGGTGCGACACCTGCTGTGGTACCCCACGACCCTACATACCCGCAAAGTTCAGGGAAACGGTATTCCACCACTACCACTTGCTTAACCACCCCAGAGTAACTGCACGCCGTGCAGTATGGTCGAGTATGAGGAAGAAGGTGAAGGAGTGGGTTACCTTGTGCTTTCCCTGTCAACGCACTAAGGTTGGCCGCCGAACCCGTCCTCCACTTCATGAGTTTCCCGTACCTACCAGCAGGTTCCACACTGTGAACATGGATATCGTTTGCCAGCTGCCCCTATCGCTCCGGCTATGTTGCCGATTTATGTGTGTTGACAGGGCAACACGATGGTGTACTGCTACTTCCATGAGTGACACCACCACGGAAGGTACTGCCCGCCACTTCTTTACTAACTGGGTCGCTAACCTTGGCCCACCCTCAGTCATCATCACTGACCAGGATACCCAGTTTGAGTCTAGGGCATGGCAGGATATGCTCCCGATCCTGGGAACGAGGCGACAGGTAACTAACGCCTACCACCCCTGCAGCAACGGTATGGTGGAGCGCTACCACCACCGCCTCAAGGACGCCTTCCACGCTCTACAGCCAGACCAGCAGACGGACGCTCTCCCACTCATACTTCTCACCATCCTCGCCACTATGAAGGAAGACCTGCACCATTCCCCAGCAGAGCTGGTTTTCGGAGAAGACCTACGCCTCCCAAGACAGGTTACATCTCCGGACGTGGACACGTCCAACCTCTCCTTACCCACACTCAAGCATGCCTCTGCCTGACAACCTGGTACCTGACACTAGTCTGTTACCTGACCCTATCCCGGTACCTGACCACACCTGACCTGACCCTACTCCTCTTCCTGACCTCCCCTCACCTGACCATACCTCGATTATTGTAATCTCTTCTAGTCTCCCTCAGGACCAGCCGCCTGTCACTCATGGTATACCAGCCACGACGTATCGTCCCAATAGCCCTCGCCACACGCCGCAACCTTTGCTACTCCCTGACATGCCTCCCTCGCCACAGGATATGCCATGGGACAACCAGCTGATTTGGTTCCTGAGGGATACATCTCTCGGCACCATACGACCCCCGGCCAAATACACTGCTACCATATACAACACAGACATGCAATCACTCTACATGCAGCTACACACACACACCATTTACAATTAATACACACACTTTCATTACCTGTCACAGTATACACTTTACCTGTACATATCTGTGCAACACTTAGAAATATCAATGTCCATGTATATTTTTATTTTCTATGTATATTGTCTATGTATGTAACTATTGTTTGGTATTCATTCCTATGTATGTACTCTTTTTATTATATTGTATCTTATGTACCATACCTCCACCTCTCCTCTTGTTTCTTGGAGGAGGGTGGGTACTGTAGTAATATTACCAAGCACCAGAATTTCCCATTCTCTATGGCTCACGCATCCTCGCCTTCACCTATTGGATTGCGCGTGAGCCTTACCCAAGCTTTGCCCATTACGCTGGAGCCAACACTCTTACACTTAGCTTCGGGACTAAAGCCTGCACACACCTGCCTCTCTCCTGCTCCTGCCGCACCTGCCACACACCTTGCCACACCAAGCCCACGCTACACCAATCTCTATCCAAGCTACATCAAGACTCTCTCCAAGCTACACCAAGACCTTCTACAAGCAACATACGTATCCAGGCAAGCGGGAAGACGATACTCAGATGCATGGCCACTACATATATATATTCCTGTTGTGTGCACTACTTGTTAATAAAACTGTACTTAGTATTGCATCTACTGTACACCTTTCCGGTGGTAACGAACCTTCCTAGTCGTTATACTGTAACAGATGCTTACCAAGTAACCTTAAGGGTTAAATTCTGGCTAACTTACCAGGCGAATTTCTTCGGTGAAATGAAGCAACTGCGTTGTAGTTGCATTAACCTCTTGACTACCAATCTTCACCTTAAATAAGCTGAGTCCAGTCGATGAATTTTGAAGAGAAAATGGCTAAAAGAAAAATAACACTATGTCCATGAACAGAAAAATTCATATGAAATGCATACATATATAATTAATAGTATAGAACAACATGTAAATTTTTGATAGACAGAATTGTATCTTTTTAAGTAATTTTAGTAATCTTGATATGTAACATGCAGCAGTATCGCTTGTCAAAATAATGTTGTACAGAAGAAGAAAAAAGGTATGTTCAATTATTGGAAAACAAAGTATTTAGCAATATCCAACAATATCAAAACACAACGTACCTTGAAGGATTCTGCACTATGAGAACCTTCCTCTATAAGCACAACTGCTGAGCAATGCCTTTTAATGCACGTCGAGAGGGCAAGGTCTAACGCCCCTGATAACGGGATCAGAGAGCCGTCCTTCCCTACAAAGACAACCGAAAATATTATTACGTTTGGTCTTATTGAGATTAATTATTCAGCCCAGAGGACTCAAACGCAATAAAACTTAAGGGAGGTTCGAAGTAATATGAAGGGCTGATAAACACGGTTTTATATACAAAATATAGATTAATACACAAAGTTACATACACATTAAATACACAAAGTTACATACACTATTCCCAATAATAATAATTATAATAATAACGATACCAATACCCTAATGTTGAGGAGCTTAACAAATACAATTAAAGGGGAATAAAGATGAAATTTATATAATACTTAAGTGCTGGCAAGAATCTAGGTAGGAAGTAGACTGGCCATATTCCAGACAAGAAGGAACCGTCAGCCTGTGAGGGTCAAGCTCGATCTGGTATATGATTTTCTACTCTCCGGTCATTTTTTTTTTCCCCTGGCCTATCAACCTTGGTGTTGGTCATTAAGGCCTTTTATTTATTTTATTTTATTTATTTTAATTAATTTGTATTTTTTATTATTATTATTTTATGTTTATTATTTTTTATTTTAACTTTTTGCATATTATTTTATGCATTATTATTATTATTATTCTTATTACTATTACAATTAAACTTAAAACTAAACTTATATACTAATTGTTTTTGTTTTGTTTTTTGTAACTTTATACAAATAATAATGTTCCTTAATTTTACATCCTAGCTAATAAACTAATCTATGTACCTACTCAACCAATAGCTAACTAGACTAATACCAATTCCAGTCAATCTCTAAACCTAGATAGACAAATCGCTAAACCTACCTTAGACAATCGCTAAACCTAGCTAATACATCATAATTTACAATATATAAAACACATAATTTATAGCATTCATAATTGCAAAAAATATATACAAATTGTAATAACAAAAGACATATAAAGTCACATCACTCTGATCAGTTCGGTCTCCCTCAAGAAAGTCATCAATTTATCAGTCATACCACCATCCCCATCACCTAAGAGAGCTGAGAGTGTGAAGGGGATTTTTACTGCATCGCAGTAATTTATGAGGGAAGCACGTTCCCCCACAAATCGCCGACAGTGCAGGATGATATGACTGATAGATAACACCACATTGCAGGTGTTACAATGCGGTGGAAAACGTTTGTCTATATAAGGATCTAGGTTTGTTATCCTTGTGCAGTTGGTTCGTAATCTTGCGAGGATTCTTTCTTCTAAACGGTTGGGCCGGTTGGCAGTGGCCCAATCACCCAGTTGAGGCTTGATGGTAGAAATGTTAAGTCTGATCCACTGACCTTGCCACAGAAGATTAATTGATTTCTTTCCGAGGGATAGACACGACTGTAGACCACGAGTGACGTCCCAAGTAACCTCGAGCTCCACAGCCGATTTCGCAAGTAAGTCTGACCGTTCATTGCCATAGATACGACAATGCCCGGGCACCCAGATCAGAGTGAAGGACTTGTTGAAACTATTTATGAGGTCATTACCCAGCACTGGGTGTGTCGTGATTGGCTAGGATTCCTGGATGTTGATTGGCTGGCTTTGGTAATGAGATGAGTACGTACACTAATTGGATATATGTTCCCAGTACAGCCTAGTAGGCTGTTGCTCGAGGAAGGAATGCAAGAGAGGCAGCCATGGTCCAGTCAACATCTGCTGCCAACGCCACCACTTCCCCTGCCGATCTTGTTGTTGCCAACACCTCACCACCATTACTGAGGGATGGGGAGCTGTCCTTCAATGTTGATGAAGGGAGGAAGGGTGTCAAGGTTACCAATGTAGCGAGACCTGATGGTGGGCAGTCCCTTGGCTCACTCCAGGCCAGCGGAGGAGGGTGACCGATACCCAGCCATTGCAGCAAGCAGACCTCGGCACCGTCTGCACTAAGACTGCTGTGGCTTAGCTGCAGAACGAGTGGGTCATCTCTCCAACCTCCTCTTGGACATTTTCAAGAGAAATAGCTTGCCCACCAATAGCCATTTCTCCTGATCTACAACCACTCACCACCACCACCACCAAGAAACGAGGCAAAACAGAGGAGGAACATAGCGGATGCATCACCAACCCCGACACTGGCCCATCCCCGTCCACTCAACCGGGGGAATCGTGGGAAGGCACCATCACAACCATCACCACCTCCACCTGGACGTTCCCAACAAGTCCTGAAATGCAGGAGGACACTAAGGACACCAACACCATTTCCTGATCCACCTCCACCAACACGAGAGAGAACACCACCGACACCAGAACACCCATCACCCACTGTCCGCCTCTAAACGCCTCGACCAGGTCCATCAACACATCTCCTGTTGCCAAGACCACGACATCTTTCAGGTTAGGGAATTGTAATCGAGTGGGACGAGTAGTGAGAAAAGAGAAAAAATACGAGGCGGTCTCAATGCCCACTTAACGGGTGAGAGGCATTACCCTCTATCCGTGGGCATTCTAGGCTCAAAACGTAAACAACAAATTTGATGTCTAATAGCGAGTAAACCACTTATGCTACATGAATAAATGATCCATGATAATGAAGTACAACCCTTAGTTCTCTCCTGATATACTTGTGAAGATTAAATAGTCATCTGTAAGATAGGTATAGCAAGCTCAGAATGACCATTACTCAAAAGTCACTTTTGCACTCTCTTTACAAATCAACGTATGTTTTCACGCTCTGAATTAGACATAAAACGTGTCAGAATAACATTCTTCAGCACAACAATTTATACACACACAAATATATATATATATATATATATATATATATATATATATATATATATATATATATATATATATATATATATATATATATATATATATATATATATATATATATATATATATATATATATATATATATATGGTATAAATAGGCAGGAGATTCTCTCTTATACATGTTTTATTGAAAGTGATAGCATGGTTGGCGCTGTGTATTTTTCTAAGCAGGTTCTCCTTGTTGCGTAGGATAGTCTTCTGTTCTTGTGGTAGGTCGTTGATGACTTCTCCATAGCTGTTTCTACTTCTTCCTTCCATTGCATTTTCTACCAGATCGCGATTTCGGGCTTTCTGATCCCTTCTTCAGTGGTGTGATGGTGTGTTTTTTCCTCTGTGGTGTCAGTTGAGAAGTGCTGCCAGTTGGGCGGGTGGAGCGCTATTTATCTGGTGCTACCTGACGTGCTTGGCCCTGATTGGTAGGTAGGTGGTCACCGTGAGCTTGGTAGAGCTCGCAGGTCGTCTGCTTGTATGTTCAGGTTTGGGTTATTTTATTTTTTTATATAGGGCTTCGAGGAGTGGTAAACATCGCTGGTCTTCGCTTGCTGTCAATATTTCTGTGCTGTTTTCTAGTATTTCTCTGGTGAGGGCTAAGTCATGGTCTTGTCTGAGGTGTTTCTTTGGTGCTCCGGAGGTTAGGTGGTGACTGAGTCGCCGAGACAATTTCATGGTTGTCATGACGATATAGGTTGAAGGGAGGGCTTCACAGTTCCCTCTATTGCAAGTGAACCTATAAACGACGTTTTTCCGTTGAGATATGCTTTCAGCTTGTCGGGGGTTGTTTCGGAGTAGTAGGTGGCTGGTTTTCTTGGTCCTGTAGTAGTTGATTATGTTGAGTAGTTTGTCTTCGTCAGTCGGTTTCACATTTCGTGTTATAAGTTGTTTCATTATCCTTTCGTCTTCTTTGTATGATGTTGAGAAAGTGGATCTATAGTATATGTTTATCTTATCCACACTCTGGCTTTCCCCCGGTATTGATGTGTACCAGTTGTTGATAATCTTGTTGATTTGATGGTTGATGCTGCTGGTGGAGAAACCATTGTTGATCAATACTTGGGTGGATCGTTCTATTTCGGTGTGGATTTGTTGCCAGGAGCTACAGTGAGTGAGTGCTCTGCGGATATAAGCCCCAATAGTGGAGTCTTTATACCGCTGATGACACTCACTACCACCATATAGGCAGTGGCCAGGGTTGGTGGCCTTTACGTACACGTCTGTGCTGAAGGAGTCCCCGTCTTGCTTCACCAGCACGTCGAGGAAGGGCATGGTGCCATCCACGCTTCTTTCTCTTGTGAAGGTAAGGCCGGAAGTCTCCTGCAGACAGAGTCTCAGCTGTTCAATATCGTCTTCACTGCTGCTCTTTACAAATATGTCGTCAATATATCTGCAGTAGATGTCGGGTTTGGTTGTCTTGCTGAATACTTCCTCTTCTACACATCCCATGAAAAAGTTGGCCAGAAGTACGCCAAGTGGGGAGCCCATAGCCACGCCGTCAATTTGTTGATACTTATTTCCCCGAGGGCATAATAGTTTAGCGATGTTGAGCTTCGGGGTGTATATATATACAAGATATCCACAGGAGAAAGGAAACAGGAACAGTAAGTACTTTCGTATATTACATCTTCAGACAGAATGAATACAAGGGTGTCAAGTCGGAGTATATATACACACAGAGTACAAAGGGTGGTGGGCATAGCCAATCATATCAACAGATTACCTGACCTCACCTTACCTAGAGCTGTCCGTCTAGTCTGGTGGAAATTTCCTCATTATTAATTATGTTAATACTTCTGTTTTTCAGCGTTTCGTCATATCTGCCTCATTTAGGACAAGTAGCCTAACTGATTCTCATATCCAAATCAATCAGTTTATTGACTTTCAGCAGTTTCGAACAGGATAAGAATAGGGAGAGTTGAGCTAACTCGTTTAGAGCGTCGAAAGGTACTAGAGTTTGGCCCAGCGAATCGATTCGCACTGTCCCTTATATAAGGAGCGTTGTCTCTGCTAGCACCTCAAAAAAAAAAGAGGTGTAACCGAAACCCATAAGGGGCATCGGCCCTTCACACACACACACACACACACACAAAAGAGATGAGGTGTAACCGAAACCGAATAAGAAGATTCGGCCCTCCCAAGTTTAATTAATTGATTACTTAGATAGACTGTAAGTCTGGTTGACAACCAGAAGAAACTAATTCTGGGCAACAAACAATTAAAACCTACAGCGCCCTGGTCGAGCCCGAGAACTTTTATTTCCCACTGTGTTTCCTTTTAGTACCTATCTTCTACGTATTCCCTAATACAACCCTTCTTTCAAATCTTTACTCCAATCACCATAGCCATAGCCCCTCAGTTCGAAACTGACCTCTACAGGTGACAGACCCTTTAGGAGCTCCTTGTAGGTAAAGAACTCACTTCCCAAAGAGTTTTTCCCTGGGAAGGCAAGCTCCTAGACCTTGCCAGCACTCTCAAAGAGTTGCTATTTTAGCTATTACTAGTGATTAGCTGTTTTACCTTACTCGCTGAGTAGCTGAACTCCCCGAGTAGCTGGGTTCCCGGTTAAACACCGACAACAGCTTAGCTACGTGAGTCAGAAATACCTGTTTACAGTTTGCTAAGTAGCCAAGCTTCCTAAATAACCGAACTATGCTGATTAGCTGAATGGATATTGTATTCAAATATCTTTGTGCCGCTCGCTATGTAGCCAACCTCGCTATGTAGCCTAGCTGGCTGAATAATCTGAGCTCGCCGAGTAGACAAGCTCGCTACACTCGCTATTCAAATACCTTTGTGCCGTTCTCTAAGTAGCAAACCGCGCTAAGTAACCGAGCTGGCTGAATAAGCAGCTAGAGCTTGTCTAGTAGCCAAGCACGCTGTTCAATTACTTTTTACGGCTCGCTAAGTAGCCAAGCTCACTGATTAGCCGAGCTGGCTGAATAAGCAGAGCTCGCCGAGTAGCCAAGCTCGCTACGCTCGCTGTTCAAAGATTTTTATTGCTCGCTAAGTCAGCAGAGTTAGCCAAGTAGCCAACCTCGCTACGCTCGCTATTCAACACCGCAGACCAGCTGACTACCAGTTCTTTTCCGCAAAAGATACAGCAAACTACTCAAGCTACGTTACCCAGCTACTCGACACAACTACTCACCCTGCTCCTAGGGAACGTCATGAAATTTTTTTGTGTCTTGGACTCTTATCAACTATATGCACCGAAAGGTGTTATGTAGCTAATTCAGCTACTTTAGATTACTTAGACATGTCCTTTTCTTCACAGCCAGGACGCAACACGGAATGATATTTCCTCGTTACTCATACAATTCGCCCAACGTTTTGATAAACTAGAAAGTGACATAGCCGTTATGAAGGGCAGCAACTCGCAGCTCCATCAGGACCACGCCAAATTAAAAAAGGGAAAAAGAAACCAGCCTTTTTCCTCATCTTCCTCCTCCTCTTCGGAAGAGAAGATGGCGATCTTCCCCTAGCGGCTCAGCCTGCCAGTTCACTGCCTTCTTCTCAACTGTCACCCAGCCCACCACCCTACTCGCCAGCTACCTACTAGCCAGCTCGCTCTTTAACGCCATCACCAATTTACACGCCAACACGCATACTTACTCCTTCACAGGGAACTAGCGAGGAGCGATGCTTACCAGTTTCTCCCTCAGCTATACAAGATCCAGCACCGGGCTCACCCATGCTACCACAACCCCAGCCTCATACAGCTCCTACAAATTCTCCCACTGCTATCCCTACGGAGCCAGACTCCCTTCCTGATCCAGCTGCAATTACTAGGAGCTAGATTCATCTTTAAAAATGAATCTGAAATTCTAATATTTCGGGCAGGAGCTGGCTACAGAAAGTTCGTTTGCGTTAATTACAACCAACGAGCTTTCAAGTTACTTCCCCAGAAAACTAAAAATATTCGCAACCTTCCTGGATTTGTGTTGCACATCTCAAGCGGGGACCGAACTAAAACAGGCTTATGGATAATACAATGGTCATTACCCTTATTCTCACGAGAATTCAAGCGGAAAGTCCATATGAGCGCGCAAAAAGACCACCCACAGCTTTCTTCAGATGGCCTTCCACCCCATTCTGAAGATTTTCAGCTATCCCTTGAATTAGCAAGGCTAGATAAAGTTTTTGTAGAATTCTTTACAAGAAAAACAGAGTCCTCCACACTCAAACATACCCTAAACACCACCTCTTAAAGAAAAATACACTGAAACATCTCTGCAATCTTACATGCCTCCACGTTGCCTATCAGTCAGCTGAATTCTTCTTGGAGAAGCACGCTGATCTGCTCACTAAAGATGCACGTGAGGAACTCACCGCTATTGCGAATTGGCACCTCCACACACAACAGGGGTTTGCTAGAGAAGTACATACAAACCTCAAAAAACTATCTTTCTGGCAACTCCGCCTAAAAAATGTACCTTCCAACTCCGGGACGATAAAAAAAAGCTGCCAAAGTTCAACAAAAGGCAGCTCGATCTCACCAAGAGCCCTTTCATCCTCAAGCCCCTTCACAACGACAGGGCTATGGCCCCTCACAGTACAGATCCAGGGGAGCTCATATGCCGCCACCTCGTCCTTCACGCCCCTGCTACAAGGGTAACGGTTCATACGGCGGAAAGGCAACTCGAAACCAGCAACAAGGTGCTAGCGACCCCACTCGTCGCATCAGAATTCAGCCCAATAAAGCCCCCCAGTAACTTCAGAAAGGGTTCTTCCCCATTCTGACTGCCCGTGAGCACATCTCCAGCGGTTCTCCCACCGCTGGAGCAAGGCACCTCGCCCTACTCTCAAAATGCTAATTATGCTATGATGAGGCTTCCATTAGAAATGGCTCAATGAACCACCTCCTCTTCTCTTTCCAAAATTAAAAACGTCCAACCCAAGCCAGACCTAGATCTCGAAATTCAGCTTTTCTTATTAAAAGGTGCCATTTACGAGATCCCTCACCTACCTAGCTTCGTCTCCAGGATCTTCTTGGTCCCAATATTAAAGGGAGGCAATCGTCTCATATTAGATCTCAGTTCTCTCAACAGCCACATACTCGCCCCGTACTTCCACATGCACAACCACAGAAGTCTGGCGGATTCCCTTCATCCACCTGCCAAGTCAACCATAGACTTGCAGGATGTTTACCTACATGTTCCCATCGGACAATGATTGCACAAGTATCTTGCTTTGTCTTTCGGATCAAAATTCTCTCTCTTCCGAGCCCTACCGTTCAGTCTGAATGCGGCACCTCACATCTTCACCTGCACTCTAATCTCTTTCCCTCCTACACCTGCAGGGAATCAATGTCATCGCTTCTTTAGACGACTGGGTCATCTGGGACACGTCTCACGAATTGACAGCAAAGGCTGTCAACACAGCAACCAGCCTTCTGAGCAACCTAGGCTTCCTCATCAACGTCCCAAAGTCCCACCTCCACCCCTCAACAGATGTGGTATGGCTAGGGATTCGCTGGTTCCCCCTATTAGGACGCTGGGCGCTACTGTAAGACAAACAGATGTCCATCCTGTCATCCATCAGGCATGTTCTATCACAAAAACAAGTCTCACACCGGCATTGGGAACATATTCTCAGCAAACTCAACTTTGCCACCCAAATACTATGCCACAATCAACCCCTATTACAACCAAACGTTGTCAATCCCTCCCCCCCCCATTTCCACCATTAAGGAAACACGATCCACCTTTGGACCGATACTTCACTTTCTGGTTGGGGAGGTCACACTCTATCTCATCATGTCTCAGGCACTTGGGACACGAACGAGTCAACCTTGCACATAAACTGTTTAGAAGTTCGAGCAGTCCTTTTCAGAATTCTCCTACATGCATTCAGGATTTCTTCCCTCATAAATTCAAGGGCAGACAACCTGAGCAGACTTTCGACCATCTCAACCGAGTGGTCACTTCCAAGACAAATCTTCAAGGAGATTCTAACATAGAGAGGCCCATTAGAAGTAGATCTAATGACAACAAGCAAAAACAAGAAGGTACCTTTGTACTTCTCCCCTCATCCAGACCCAAAGGCTCTTGCTTCGAACGCACTGGCCCAAGACTGGAACAGATGGAATCAAATTTATCTCTTCCCTCCAAAGTGGCTACTCCCTCTGGTGCTGAAGAAACTGGAAACTTACCATCACCACAGAGTGATAATTCTCCCTTGGTATCCAACGGAGCCCTGGTTCAGCTCAATACTGAACAGGTCAACAAACTAAATACCCCTCAACCTCGTTGATCTCGTCAGGAATGGTCGACCTGCATTAGAGAAATGGACCGACTTCAATTTTTAAGGACATCCTTATCTATCCAGCACGATAAAGACTTAGCCTCTCATCTTTCAGCAGCTTATCGTGCATCTACCATTCGCCAGGCTCAATTAAATTGGAAGGTGTTCCAACAGTGGCTGCCGGTAGACTTCTCAGACATAATGGAGGATATCATCCTCCGGTTCCTAATTTACTTAGATGAGGTGAAAAAACTTTCCCCTCACTGTATTATGAACTATAAAATCGCTCTGGCGCATCCTTTACAATTAGCCTTCGGTGTCAACATGTCACACCGATCCTTCAATCTCCTGGCAAGGAGTCAGTTCCTCCAAAGGCCTCCAACTGCTAAGAAAATCCCCACATGGTCCTTCGAAGCAGCCCTAGTAACTTTCTCTCAGCCAGAATTCAACCCTCCAGAAGCCTCGACAGAGAAACTTCTTCTAAAAAGCCCTCTTCTTCACGGCCCTGGCCACCACCAACAGAGCCACAGAACTGGCCTCCAACATCATGGAGGGAATCACGGTCACCAACGGACAAGCGATTCTACCTGTCCGAAGATAATTTCTTTTCAAAAATCAGAATATCAATCGCCAATCCGCACCGACCATCACCTTTCCTGTGCTACATACCACTCCCCTCTGCCCTGGGAACGCCTTAAACGCCTTCCTCAAAAGAACGACAGGGGAAGCCCTTTAGGGATTCATCTTTGTGCACCCCACATCGTTAAAACCCCTGAAAGCTGGAAGACTGCTTTACTGGCTCGTCTAAATCATCAAGACAGCTGACACCAGTGTTACCAGCCCGGCTGGTCATGACATCAGGAAGTTTGGGCATTCCATTGCCTTTGCTCAACAAGAGGACCCAGCAACCATTATAGAAAATGGCTTCTGGCACAGTCCATATGTCTTTGTAAAAATAAATACCTGTTGTCCCCCGGAAACACAAGGGTAAGAGACTTTGTCGCGGAGAGAACTACCCTAAAAAATGATATTTTTTCTATGGTTTTTGTAAGTCAATGTAAGATTTGTGTTAGCCTTTTAAAAATCCTTGACATCAGTCTACTTGACTGTAAATCATTTTATCCACTTTCATCAATTCGCCTGCTCCTCCTCCCAAGTATTTATAGAAATTTTCAAAGCTTGGCGAAGGCGGGGTCTGAAATCAATTAGCCTACTTGTCCTAAATGAGGCTGATATGACGAAACACAGGAAAACAGAAGTATTTCCGACTGACGTCAGGAAGTTATTTTTACTTCTGTGTTTCCGTAGTGAGTCATATCGGCCTCATGCTAGGCCGTCTCTATGTACAGGCTGCAGTGTGAATGTTGTGTCGTCATACCAACAGTCATAGCAAAAGACGAGACTCTCATCGCGCTCGCGCTAATAACTCGATGGCCTTCTCTGCTTTACAGACCCTATATAAAATATAGGGTCTCTACTCTGCTCTATACCACCCTTCATCATTAATTACTCAATTGGAATGTAGCCTACATAATCTGCAGCAGCAGCATGGCACCTGAAAATGAAAGATGATTGTCATTATACCGTACCAGCAGCCATACACTAAACTAGTTGGTCTAGGCCTAAAGCACATCATCCTTTATATATAATCAGCACACAAAGCTATATTAATTTTGAAAGTTTCATAGGAAAATGTTGCTATCACCGAATCGAAAAGATTCCTAACCTAACCTTTTTTCAGTTACTTGCTTTGATTTCTTCAGAAAATGAATGGTATACTGGTATCTGTAATCAGTACACAAAACTATATCAATTGTCTGAATTACATTCAATAATAAAATGCACTATATCATAGCTTATTGTGTCCTGCTTAAACAGGCCTGGATTTTTTAGATTGTCATTATGGTAGCATACTGGTTCCAATTATTTAATTATTTTCTGTTTATATTTTTCTATTTTCAAGACTACTATACAAGAATATAGAATATAATAATGGAAAAAACAACGTGCGAGCCACTTTCTTACAATGAAATATACAATCCAGGAGTTTCACTGGCACACACTAGCCATAGCGATGCCGGCTATGGTATGCTAGACATAATTATCCCCTCTTATAGCTGCTTCTTCAAGATATGTAATGATAAATACAGTTTCACAAATACCTGTGGCACTCATGAACACAGAAACGAAAATAATAAAGTAGATAATTTCTTAAAAATACACACGTTTCTACAGATACACTCAACTGCCACTATTATACCTTACCGTATTTGAATTTTTGCTCTTGTGGCTTGTTTTCGCTAGTTCTACTTAAATACACATAAGAATTAAGAACGCAAATTGCTTCTAATTGTCCTTAAGGTGAATGAGTTCAGATTCATTATGATTATACAGTGAAAAGTGTGTATATTTACCTGAAACACTGTACACGAATCACCGCTCGTATTGTATTTGAATACAAGATCCATATCCTGTTTGAATAGTGAGCGCAGCGTGCTTGGCTACTCGGCGAGCTCAGCCACTCAGCTAATCAGCCAACTCGGTTATATAGCGAGTTTGGCTACTTAGCGAACTGTAACAGGTATTTGAATAGCGAACGTAGCGAGCTTGGTTACTCGGCGAGCTCGGCTATTCAGCTAATCAGCATAGTTCGGTTATTTAGGAAGCTTGGCTACTTAGCAAACTGTAAACAGGTATTTCTGACTCACGTAGCTAAGCTGTTGTCGGTGTTTAACCGCGAACCCAGCTACTCGGGGAGTTCAGCTACTCAGCGAGTAAGGTAAAACACGAGTTAGCTCAACTCTCCCTATTCTTATCCTGTCCGAAACTGCTGAAAGCGAATAAACTGATTGATCTGGATATGAGGATCAGTTAGGCTACTTGTCATAAATGAGGCCGATATGACTCACTAAGAAAACACAGAAGTAAAAATAACTTCCTGACGTCAGTCGGAAATACTTTGTCACACCTAAAATGTCCATAGCTTACGTTTACATTTTTATCATATGTACCAGAAATTAGACAAGACTCTATTACATTTCTTTCATAGAAGTATTTTGATTTGGCTAAAGTCTTACATCCTGTCCAATTGATATGATACCCTATTTTTTTTTATTTTTCCCAGACTGTCCTATATAAAAGTGGTCACAATCACGTCAAGAAATCTTATATATTATTCTTGTGTCACTTTCTGGGCTATTTCTGATTAGGGATTTCTGAACAGCATTGCCATATTTAAATACTACCTTTACATTTAGTTTTTTTAAGACATGAATACAATCAAGAAAATGTTCATGGTATGAAAGAACAAGAACTTTCTTATGCTGTTGTTAACGTGGCCTTTCATCTCTTACTGTATAGCAACGTTTCTTTGCTTTGTTATGACATTCATTGAAGATGGTTACTGGATATTTAAGCCACTGTCCGATATCTACAATAGTTTTCAACTCAGCATCTTAAAACTCCGGGTCTTAAATTCTTTAAGCCCTTAGGTACATTGAAATAAAAACTGACTTCTTTACATTAATATGATGGTTAGAAAAATAGTGAACATAGGACAAGATGTTTGTGGGCTTTCGATACACTTTAGTATTAAAAAACACCCTTATGCTTAACAATTTGTACGTCTAAGAAGGGTAGAGTGTTATTTTGCTCAATTTCAATTGTGAATGTAATTGAAGGGGCTAGTGAATTTAAGCTCTGCAAGAATACGTTAACATCCAAGGAATCAGTCCAAAAACATATTTCATGTACAAATTTGCCAAAACGAAAGAGAGGGTTACCCATGGCCATACCAAACTTTTGGGAGTAATGTTGACCATCAAATACAAAATGAGAGTTGTTTACACAGAGTTTAATCAGCTTAATTAAGTTGTTGCGGGGAATTCCATCAATATTGCTGCCAATAATATTTGGGAGAAAATTTAGTACATCTTCCAGTGGGACATTAGTGAATAAAGACTTAACATCAAAGCTGACTAACTTGTTAGGATACGCTATCTGGAGTGACTTTAGTTTGCTTACAAGATCTGAAACAGTACCAACAAATGGGGACAGCAATGTAACTAACCATTTAGAGAATTTATATGTCACTGATCCAATAGAGTTTGTTATAGGTCTAGGAGGATTGTTTGGCTTATGGGTTTTAATAAGGCCGTACATGTAAGGAGTGGATTGGTTTGTCACTGAACACCTTTTAATCAGTTCATCGTAACCATTAAGCACATTCTGAATTTCTCTGTGAAACGTACGATTTACTTTCTCAGTCGGATCACTGTTAAGTCTGAAGATGTAATATACGAAAGTACTTGCTGTTCCTGTTTTTTTTACTCCTGTGGATATTTTGCATACATTTGCTTCATGGTGTACTTGAAGTTACTGCATATATATATATATATATATATATATATATATATATATATATATATATATATATATATATATATATATATATATATATATATATATATATATTTATATATATATATATTTATATATATATATATATATATATATATATATATATATATATATATATATATATATTGTCACTGTCGTTTATATGTACATATATGATAATTAGCGCAAAAGCGGAGTGTTGAGAATACATCCTCATATGCTCACAGCTTTTCCTACTCTGACTGCTAGTGGCTGGGGTTACTTGGGGCAGTCTCTAGGCACACACCCTCTGTTGTGAGGCTAAACAAGTATGTCGAGGGGCTCGCAAGTGTTTAAAACTGTGCAGTTAACTTTGGTCGTCACCTGGGGTTACCCACACTTGTTGGTGGTGTCGACTTATATTTTCTGACGCTCCTGTACCAGCAGGAATGTGAGGTATTGCTTGGAATATTTGTTCAAGACAGATTTATTAAACATATTGTCGTTAAACTAAATGATGGAGGCTCCATTCGGAACAATAATTGTTTCAAGGTATATACAGTAGCAGTTTGATAAGATAATGTGGATTTTAACCTAAAGGCTCCCTGCAAGGTCATTGTTTTTTTTGTTGGAAGCCAGGAATAAAAATCAGAGTTGTAGTCAATCGCTTACAATTGTTAATTGTTCTGAACAAATATTTGCTCCTCCCTTTATGAATCTCCTATTACTCTCCTATTCGGACTCTACTCTCCTGGATGGGTTAGCACCGCACGGAGGTAAGAGTGGCAGTACAAAGAATAATGAAGAAATTTGATGGATTTCTAACACCTACACCATCCATTATTTTAACAATCAGTTGCCTTACCGTGGCAGATAAAATAACAGAAGCTTGGTGGAAACAAAATCTGAAGCCTTACATACCCATGCAAAGGAGGTGTTTTTATTGTCAGAGATTGGGTCATGTCCCTCCTACATGCAAACGTGAAACTGCTGGACTTCCAGAAATCCGTGATAATTGTGGAGGTGCTTCTCATGGTATTGAAATTTGTGACCAATCATCAAAATGTCTGAGTTGTAAAAAGCTACATGCTGCCTCTTAAAATGTGAGGCATACTAGTTCGAATTAGTTCATTTACAGTCCGAAAAAAAAGTTTCATTTTCTGAAGCAAAGCCATGGGTACGAGATCAATTTGTTCACCCTGGGAGTACCTTTGCTGCTCAGTCTCGCTCCAGAACAGGTGGAGTGTGGACGTACTCGTGGCGCTCTGCCTCCATTCTCGTTTGTGTTGTTTTGGAGCTCTTGTTTGTGTTTTTTGTGTTGTTTGTGAGTTCTTGTTTGTGTGTTGTTGTTTCTGTGGTGTTGCTGGTGTTGTTTGTCTGTTGTGGTTCTGTGTATAGTTTTGTTGTGATTGTCTGTGTGTGTGTGGGTGTGTGTGTGTGTCCCTGGCTGATTGAGTGTTTAGTTGTTTGTGTTGTTGTTTGCTTTCCATCTAGGCCTTGCCTGGCCTGATGGAGAGTGCGGATTCCTGCTTGGAGGCCGACTTGGCAATGTCGGAGGAAGACGAGTCTCCAATTGAGGATCACTGGCCTGAGCTGCCTTCTCGCAACCCTCCCCCCTTCTCCTCGGTCACTCCGCAGCTCAGGTTGCAGCCGTCCACCTCCTCAACCTCTACCAAGCGACCTGTTGATGCCTCGTCCGACTCCTCGCAGGATTCCGATGGTGTGGACTGTTTGCCTCCAGCTGCCAAGACTGCCAAGGGTGCTTCAGCTGTGGACGACGTACCTTCTCTGCCTCACCCTGGTGTTTCTTCTTTGTATACCAACTCCTTGCCCTCGTCCAACCTTCCTGCTTTTGCCCCGAGAGATGCCTATGTCAAACTCTCCTTCTCTGGAAACCCATCTACGGACACAAAGCTGCGTTGGTTGTCTGATGTCAACAGGGCCTTCCAGTTGCAGCGTGAACTGGCTGTAGTCAAGATGGCTGCTGTCACCTCCCGGTTTGTCTACATCTCTAGGAAGCGTCAGGACATCATTGATAGAGTGAAGGCTGGTGAATTTTTATCTCTGCCTCTCATTCTTGAAGACTCACCTGAGAGGCCTCGTAAGTTCCCCAGCTACATCCTCACCCGATTTTCCTATTGATGTTGACCCGAAACTTGCCAAAGGATACCCTGGTGTATACTTTGCCCGTCGTTTTTTCCAAGATAGTTCCCCCATTAGCCGTATTGTTGTTGTCTGGAGTCAACCCGATCCACCTCCAAATGAGATTTCCTTTGATTTCCTCCCTTGTCTTCCACTGTGTGAGGTGAGGAAACTTCATAATGACCAGCCTTGGTGCTACAGGTGCTGGGGAGTTGGGCATATCTCCCGGTACTGTTCTGCCAGGCCGAAGTGTGCATGGTGTGCGGCCGACTATGATTCCAAGACGTGTCCTGTCAGGGGTGAACCATCACGTCCTGCTGCCTCCACCTCTGAGCCTTCACCTCCTGAAGATACGTCTCGATGGAAGTGTCCATGATGCCTTCAGCCAGGGGTTAACGTGGGGCATGGATGTACTCGACGTAAGGTCCAGGCTCGTGTCTCTACTATTTATCTCCGCCTCCACCACCAATACCACCACCACCACCACCTCCCCAGTCTGCTCCTCCTACCAGCCCTGCCTCACCTCCAGACCTGGCCCTCCGCAAGTCAGTTGCTACCCTCATGGCACGATGTACGACTCTCGAAAACCGCTTTTCTGCCCTTGAAGCCAGGATTGATGGGCTGGTTGCAGCTCAGGCTGCCAATGACTCCAAACTCTCCACCTTGGTCGAGGCTCAGCAGGCCATCATCTCAACTGTCACTACCCTTACCGAAAAGATGGATACTGTTGCATTTCGCCTTGAAAAGCTTTTCGAGTCAGTCCCTTCTCCTGGACCATCTTCTTCTCCAGGTTGCTCATCTGCACCCACTCACCGGAATTCTACCTCCAAATACAGAGTTCGCTAGAGATTGCCGGCTGGATGTCATCTCCTGGAATGTATGTGGTATCACCAGTTATGCTAAGCTCACTCAACTCAAGGCCTATGTTTTTCGTCATCATCCCAGTGTTATTTTTCTCCAGGAAGCATTTCCAGGACGGCTGCTCGCTGCTGGGCAAGCTCCTCCCCTCTCAGGTTATGTGCCATATGTTCATCTGGTAAGGAATGGTCTCCTGACTTACATACATAGCTCCTTGCCACATCGCCTTCTCCGTACCTCCACTGATCCTGACATGACCTTTCAGCTATTTGAGGTTCTACCTGGGAATGGAGTACTCCAACTATGTAATGTCTATTCTGCCCCAGCTAGACTCACTCTTGAGGCTCTTCCTTCTCCAACAGTGCGTGGTATGGTGTATATGGGAGATTTTAATGCTCGGCATTCTGATTTGGGTAATGGTACTGGCTCTATTAATCGTAATGGTGTTCGTCTCCTTTCATACATCCACAAGCATCATCTGACACACTGGGACCCTGGCGGTGCCACTCATCGCCGGGGAGGTAATCTGGATTACATTCTCTCGTCTGGCCTGATAGCATCTCAGGTCCAGTGCTCCTCCGTGCCAGACTTATTCTCTGATCACATTGCTCTTCGGTTTCATTATTCTCTAACTGCTGGGTCAGGTGCTTCAGCCACTCGTTTACGTATTGCTGTGCCCCCTAAATATTGCCCGACTTACATCTTATTTATGGCCCATGTATTCCCTACATTTGACATATCATCAGCTGAACAGTTGTACTCTGATCTTGTATCTGCTACTCATGACTTTTATAGGCTATACGTCTCCCGGCCACACCTCCAGCATCGCCATACTGCCCACTCCTGGACGCTGGATGCACGTATACAGGAGGCAAAGGAGGAGGCTGAACGTGATGGCCTATTGTTTCAAGCCGACCCAACCCCTGACCTACTTCATCGTTACCAGATGTCTAGGGACGCTTTAGTTGCCCTGCAGGATTGTGCTTACACTGAGTCTTGGCAGCGGTTCACGGACAGCATCAACCAGCAAACAAGTGTGGCTTCAATGTGGCACCTCATCCGTCGGGTTGTTAAAAAGACACCGGCCACTGCTCGTCATCACACTCCTGCCGACTATGCCAAACAACTTGTCGATGCCTGGTCAGAACAATCTACCCCAGCCAGTCTACCCATCCACATACAAGATGCACTCGTTTCCCGTGCTCTTGTCCATCGGCTACGCCTAATGTCTGCTCTGTTACAAGATGATGACGATGATGCAGAGGAGATAACTGAGGAGGAGTTGTGCCGTGCTCTCTCTCGGGGTAGAGCTTCTTCCCCTGGTGATGATGGTATTACTTATGCTGTGCTGCGCCTACTTCAACAAGTTCCTGGGAACCCTCTACTTCGACTGTACAATCTTTGTCTTCGTGACGGTTGTGTACCACGAGCCTGGACCAGCAGCACAATAATACCCATCCCTAAGACCGGCACTGCGAAGTTCAGGCCTATTTCCCTTACTTCCTGTTTCTGTAAGGTTATGGAGAGAATCTTACTCAATCGTCTCATGTACAGACTGCAGGATCGCCTTTCTCCATGGCTGTTTGGTTTCCTTCCCCAGCGGAGCACACATCACTGCCTAGTCGACCTGTACTCTCGCCTTTCCAGGGACAGTGTGGTGGCCTTCATTGACCTTCAAAGTGCCTTCGATGTTGCTAATAGAGACGTCATTTTGGATCAACTGGTTGACTTTGGGATAAAGGGTAATCTACTACGGTGGATTCGGGGCTACCTGAGTAACAGGACCTCCCGTGTGTTTTTCAGTGGTGCACTCAGTCCTTTGCGCAGTTTTCATCTTGGTACGCCTCAAGGTGGTGTTCTCAGCCCATTGTTATTTAATATTCTGATGCATCGGTTGCTCACTTCTCTCCCTGATATTCCTGGAACTACAATTACATGCTATGCTGATGATATCTGTGTTCATTCTACCTCACCAAGGGATCTCCAGCGGTTTCTTGACTCCTTCTCTGTGGTCTCCTCTCACTGTGGCATTATTGTCTCCCCAGATAAGAGCAGAATATTCACCTGACGCCTTCCTCAAGCTCAGCCAGTTTTCACCATTGGAGGGACTGTCATTCCCATGTGTTTCCAGTACTGCTACCTGGGTGCGCCAGTCAATATTTGGCCGATTGTCCCTGCCAGACCTCAAGACCATCCCATTGTCCAGGACTTATTGGGTCGTCTCCAGCGCCGACTTACACCACTTCAATGGCTATCTAACAACTCCTCGGGCATCTCCATCCCCGTAGCAAGGACTATCTATATTGCTTTTATCTGTTCAGTTGTTGATTACCTCTCCCCTGCTCTGATTCAACTTCCTAGGGCTACTCTGGAAACTTTAGAAAAATTTCAGAATAGAGCAATGAGAATAATTCTCGGCTGTCCAATGTCGACCAGGATAGTGAACATTCAGTGTGAGTTGCGTCTTCCCCCATTAATCGAGAGAATTTATTGTAATGTTACTTGCTTCACTGTCAAGTGCCTCCATTTCCCACATCTTTCACCTCATTACTCTCAGTTAGTCAGGACTTCTCTTAGACCAAACTACCCGGTCCCTCCCATACTGCCTGCTGGACGTACTCTTATAAGGTCTGTTTCCTCTGTGCTCCGTGGTCTTAATATAGATATAATGGTTGCAGACGTCCCCCCAGGGCCCCCTCCATGGATGCTACCAACACCTGATGTGAGCTTTACACCTACTTCCAAGTCGGAGCTGCCTTCTCTACAGCGGCAGTTGGCTCTGGAACACATAGAAACAGTGACTTCCTCCATCACAGATCCATACTGCCTCTACACTGATGGCTCATTGCAGGTGGATGGTTCAGCAGGTTGTGCTGTTTTCTCGCCTGACCTGGAGTCACCTCCAGGGGGCTGGGTTGGCCGTCGTCTCTGTAACCACTCTAGCTCAACATTGTGTGAACTGTAAGCCATTCTGGATGCTGTTAGTGTTGTTTGTCAACGTGGAGTGAATGCTGCCATTTTTTGTGACTCCAAACCTGCCCTTCATTCCCTCTCTAGTGTTCAGCCCAAACACTCTACTGTTATTCCGCAGATTTTATCGTTTTTGGCCTTATTGCGTCATCGTAAATTGACTGTCAAATTTTTATGGGTGCCATCCCATGTAGGTTTACGTCACAATGGTACAGTTGACAGACTCGCAAAGGAAGCCTGCCATCTGCCTCCTCGTGGTGCTGGACGTCCTCTCTCCCTGACATGTTACCTCTCTAAAGTCCGCTCCGCCGCTCTCCTCCCTGTACGGCGACGCAGGGATGCAGAGAGGCCCTTCAGCATCTCCATCACCCATTACGAGTCTGTATGCCGTCACAAATATTCCTACCGTCGTCGAGGCCTCATGGTTCGGAGGCACAATGTAGTCTCTGCTCGTTCGAGGCTTGGCTACCGTCCACCATGGCAGGTTGCTGGGATGCAGGGTGAGCCTCCCTTCACTGAGTGTTGCTTGTGTCGAGCGCCTCGTGCTAACACTATAGAGCACTATTGCCTAGCCTGCCCCACTGTCCGACACTTGCTGCCCCAGGGCCTGCCACTTGATGTGGTTTGTCGACACCTGCTGAACCATCAGGTTCTGGAGGAACTTCTGGTGCGCCACCCTCGTTTTGGTGGATTTAAGTAGGTCATGATGTAAATATTTGTCTGTATACTTGTGCTTCATTCTGTTATGTTTTCGTGATGTGTGTGTGTGTGTGTGTGTGTGCATGTGTGTGTGCTTGTGTGTGTGTGTGGTCATTGGGTTCTCGTGAGTCCCGCCTACCCTTGTGTACAGTTGTCTGCCTATTGACTGACGCTACGGCGCAATGAATTAAAAAAAAAAAAAAAAAAAAAAACTTTGCTGCTGCATTATTACGCTTTGTGACTGTTAGGCAGGACTCACTGCCATCCAGTAGTACCCCATCGGTCTCTCGGGGCTCTACTTCCTGAAAAGAACGCCATTGGTAATTTTGAGTTTGTGCATTCCAAGTGTGGCTGTACAGTCGGCGGCAAAAGTCCTGTCGCCTCAATTGCTTCACCAAGCCATGCGATGTTCACAGACTCGAGATTATTAAGTGCAGAAAACGTGAGTATTTTTCGAGTCCATGAACACTGCGTGTCTCGGTGAAGCAGGTGAGGCGACAGGACTTCTGCCGCCGACTGTATCTCCTTTTAGGAAACGCCTCCTGTTTTACTTTATGTCTCCTTTGTAGAGAGGCTCTCTTAACCTGAAAGTGGCTGTCACTCCTCCTGTTTGGAAGAAGACTCCCTCGGCATGGGAAAAACGTGGATACCAATGGAAGGAATATGCCTCCCCTCGAGACACTGAAGGAGATAGTATGGGTAAAGCCTCTGGACAACCCATGAAAACAACTGATAGCTATGTCTGC
Organism: Petrolisthes cinctipes; assembly: GCA_033782935.1. NCBI lineage: Eukaryota > Metazoa > Arthropoda > Malacostraca > Decapoda > Porcellanidae > Petrolisthes > Petrolisthes cinctipes. Next base: position 684,708 of record JAWQEG010001216.1, read on the forward strand.
TGATGATAAGGCAGGAATGGCTTCCTCTCCCATTGACGGTGAGGAAGAGGCAGCAGATTGCCAGTACTTCCCCTATACAAGATATAAGTAAGAACACTGTAGTAGGCCCAAAGCTCACACTTCGACCTCACAAAATCACTTCAAATACTCTTTCCATTAAACAGAGGTCCACAGTACACGATCTTCCCTCAAAGACATCATTGGGATATATTACTAAGTGTAGTGGGCCTTCCCCACAATTAACCCAAATACCATTATACAGTTGAACTGTTGAGGATTATTTACAAGTTGAGATGAATTATGACTTCTCATCAATGAGAATCAACCAGTATGCCTATTCCTCCAGGAGCCATTGGTGTGTTTTGGGTCTCCTACTGCCCCCACTGGATATCAGGCATTATATTCAAACCCTGCACCAGATTAAGGACATAGCGAGGGTAGTGATTTTATGGTACACACTATAAAAAAATATTCGGCACCCCATGCTCTGATAATTTTCGCAACGATTACTGATACGGAAACCGTGACTACGTGGCGTGGTTGGTACCCCTGTACCCTTCCCACTCCTCGAACTCTTCTCCGTGAAGGGGGAGTTTAACAATATGGCTGTTTCAAAGAGTGTGTGCGTGCCCGTTAAAGGATTATGTCTCTGAGTTCAGGGTCGTCTCAAAGTAACGATAACCCGGAATATATAACATGTTTTTAAGCCTCTTGACAATATAACAATACCAACAGGTAATATAATGATACCCTATACCTGACCGTCAGTATAAATATCTGCTTAGCAACCAACGACTGTGGGTTACAAATCTGTAAATGCTACATTTTCACAATGCAAGGATATAAACGTATTAAACCATTTCAATGGTCAGATGAGTAACTATGTTAACGTAAAGTAATATAAGGCTACATATATAACTATCGCGTATTATATGTGCATTACAGTAGTGTTATTATTAGGTTCAGTACTGTGATCAGTATGACGTATCGAAAATAAATCACGAAAAGGGGAATGATTCACATATCAATAATATGATAAACACGATAAGATTGGTTCACCGTGGTGATGGGCAGGACCATTTATGTGAGATAGTAGTTTTAGCTTAGACGATTGTCTAAAGTCACGGTGCTCGATTTGCATACAATGTATCGAATATGCTGGTAGCGGGAGTTGTTCAACCTGCAACGAGTAAAACATGGAATGAAGCAATAAGAGTTGTAATGGGGGCTTCAATTCCCAGATATGTTTTTAAACAGTGTTATTGACGTGGTGGGGTCATACATTACTTATTGATGGAATAAATTTAAGATTCATTCTCATGGATATGTTTACTTTTATCAACCAATAAACCATGGTCTTGTATATGGCTTTTCCGTAAACAGTAGGATAATACCTAAATACCCTGTAGTACCCTGGCATATGATCGGTCAGGATTTTATAACAATATATTATATAATCATCTGTAACCTTAGATCTACCCCAGTTAACTAAAATTATATACGATTGTGCTAATGCTGTCAACTCTGCTATAATGCTTGCTATGTATCGTGAGGAATAACTTTTTTTTATGAAGCACAATCTCAATTCTTAAGACATTATAAAATTATTCGAACCTCACAAGGTTTGACTACACTACAGATAACTGGCAACTCAGCAGACCAGTGATACCAACCACGCACCGAAACTCGGTTGAAGATTCAATTTTCTTCGCACGGCATATTGTATCGTGCAGTTAGAGTGCAGAATAATTTGTTATTACTTCTCAGGAACTAAATATAACATTTACACTTCAAACCCCCCCAGCAAGAAACCGCCTTGACTTGGTGAGGGGGGCTTGCGTGTCTCTGTGACCTGGCGAACTAGACTAGAGGTGGCTCCGGCCCCTGTTCTACCCCGATTTCGGAAAGAGAGGGCTTCCCATACTAGTAAGGTCGCCAGTGAGAGACCAGACTAAATGGTTCCCATGCAATAGGCTGCCAGTACGGGCCAACAGTGCTGCCCTCCAGAGGGACCGCCCTCTATTCGCCGTCCTGTGTTGGATGATTGGGTGTCTGGGCCGGGAGGCATATTAACCAAGTCCAACTACGTAGGTGTCATAAGGGTCCTCTCAACCAATCAGAATGCTAGATGGGCCAGCCTCAGGTCTCTCAGCCAATGACAGGTCGTGGTACAAACCAGAGTCGAGCTGACTCTATATCCAACACAAACAATAATCTCCATTATCGTTCTTACTATAACTCGATCAATATATCTTTTTCGCTCACAGATCCTGTATCTAAAAAGACGTATTAGTATCTGTAACTAATTATGATATGCCTGCCACCACCACCACCATACCCTTTTCACTCACCATGCCTGCCACCACCACCACCACCACCATATCCTTGTTACCCACCATGCCTGCCACCACCACCACCATACCCTTGTCAGTCACCATGCCTGCCACTACCACCACCACCACCATATCCTTGTTACTCACCATGTCTGCCACCACCACCACCACCACCATATCCTTGTTACCCACCATGCCTGCCACCACCAAACCCTAAAATACACACATACACACATATATATATATTCCTTGCGTTCTTAAAATGAGGGAGAAGAGTGTTTAAATTGTTTCCTAAAGATGTATAGATCTCGTCGTAAATATAATGGTAGAATTGATACAGATATATATATATATATATATATATATATATATATATATATATATATATATATATATATATATATATATATATATATATATATATATATATATATATATATATATATATATATATGTTGCTCCTCAATCTCCCCTGTCCTTCTGATGGCATGTTTGAACCCATCAAACCACATCGAACATTTAATTATAGGATAGGCGTATATATAATGAGGACCTGTATGAATTCTCAGAAGAGGATATACTTGCTATGTGCCCAGATAATGCCCAACGAATAACAAAGATGAAAGGCAGTAAAAATATGATCATCTTCACATTCTATGGCTCACATATCCCAGATCGCATTAACATCAATCCCACCTCTTTTGAGGTGAAGCCTTTTGTTGAGCGTCCTTTACAGTGTTTCTGCTATTATGAGTTTGGTAATGGGAGGAGGAAATGCAACAACCATTCCCGTTGTGGAAATTGTTCTGCTCTTGACTCACATCCTACTTCTGAGTGTCAGTCAGAGAGTTACTGCTTTTATTGCAGGGATGCTCACCCCTTACGTTCTCGCCAATGTAGGATGTACCTCCTCGAGCCGGATATCCTCCACTTGACTAACACCCAATTCATCAGCATTGGTAGTGCCAGACAGCAACTCAATTTCAGACGACAAAGGGATGGTGGTGTCAGGTCATACGCCTCACGCATATTCCCTTCGCACTCATCATTCCAAGTCGACAACATCTAAATCGGTTGCAGCACGCTCTCAACTCTTTCAAGAAGCAGCTGCTTCTCATGCCCGGTTCACATTAGCCCATTTGTACGGATCCGACATCCATCAATGACGTCACGAACGGCCGTGTATGAATCCGTCCAGTGTGAACCGGGGCTAGTCTACCATCCCGGGCAAGATATGGAACGGTTCCGGCAAAGATGAACTAAAGTCATGTTTTACGGAAGGACTGCGGCGGTGGTGTTCGTGTATAATGTTGTTGACCTTTCATGATATCATGAAAGTATGAAATTGAAGTACTAGTGCGCAAATAAAGGTGTAAATTTCTTCAAATATTATAATTATTATATTGTATTTGTTAAATGTAAGTCAATTTAAGTGAGGATAAAAATATTGTTCATGGGTACTGATAGCACGGCACCACTGCATAGCCTAGTTATAAACAAAACACACACGTGTGATCTTGGAGCAGACAAGCCACAGTAGTTAAGGTTTAATTTCAATTTTTTCCTGTTCATAGAGAATTCCTTTTACATTCATCTACATTTGAAATTGATATAAGGATTGCTCTGTTTGTGTGGAGCCTTTTGTGGTCAAACAACGTCAAAATATACTGGCAGCCTTTCAAAAATAATTTCAACATATAAAAACAGAGAATAATATTACCTTAACACTTAAAATCATATTAGTACTTAGTATTTAGGTTAGGTTTATTTGGTTATTTTTGGTTTATACGATTCACCAAAACACACTGGATTCTATGAGTTTATGTTGTACAACAACTTTTAATAGATAACAATGCAAAAGCCAACTAGGATATCGTACCTTTCTAAGCCTACAATATATTGATTCATGCAATAATTACTGTACAACTTCATACTGGGCCTATACATGAATTTGCAAGAAGCTTGAGAGGGGATAGCGGACATCTCTTCCATATTAACTGGGAGTCATTGAGCATGTTTGAGTTTATGATACTTATTATGATAGGTGGATTTAAGCCATATGCAACCTTGGAGAAATGGCACTTTTGTGGAGCAGTTTTGTATGAAAAACAGAAGTCATGCATGCTTTTTGTTGTAAACAAACAACTCCGTTACGCCAATTAAAACAGACAGAGCTTATCTCCTCTGTAGCCCTACCTCCGTACTGTTCGTGACGTCATTAACGGATGTTGGATCCGTACAAACGGGCTAAGGTGAACCGGTCATTACTCTAGTGAGAACGTTTCTACGGTTTCACTACATAATAGTTTCTCTGTCTTGGAAACTGTATCAGACACTCATTCTGGTGACCCTTCAACTGTTGACAATTCTCAGGCTTTAACTAAAGGTGTCCATGTGGTAGAGGTTTAAGCTGCCACATGCTCTCCAAAAAGGAAACCCAAGTCAACTAAATTGCAACAGAGACGTCTTCGTGGTTCCTCTGAGACACTTGACTCCATGGACTCATTGCAAAACACCGGTCTCTGTAGGCTCATCCATATTTTTCTCTCAATATCACCAAAAGCGATGTATCTGCCTGTGTCAGTGATACCACTACTGTACAGGACAATACCAGTGCGGTTATTTCAAAGAATATCCCTGCTCATCTACCTTCACCTTATTCTAACATATCAGATGCCTCAGGGACTCGTTTACGGGTCCCAATTACTGACCCAAGTACTACTCCTTGGGTTCGCTCTTCTTCTAGTGGCCTAGGCTTGCGTGCCTCTTGGGATGAACTGCTCATTCTTCTCTCTCGCTTCTCTCCTGCATGTGTTTCTATCCAAGAGACAATGCTTTGGGACTACATTCCTACCAGTCCTCCAGTATACTTTGCATTTTATTCCAATTCATTTGAAGGGCAGGGTCACCAAGCTGGCTCTGCCATCGTAGTTCGGCGCGATGTTCAATAATTATACGAGCCTGGAGCTTGACACTCCGCTCCAGGATGTTGCAGTTAAGGTTTTTATGGACAGCCCGTACACTGTGTACAGTCAATTCCGTCCTCCCAGTGTTACAGTTTTGTACAGGTCCTTCCTTCCCCTAGAATTTTATTGGGTGAATTTAATGGTCGTCATCCTCTGTGGGGTGAAAGTTCAATCAATCCCAGGGGTGATTTACTGGCTTATTTTATTGAGGATGATGGATTAGGAGATTTAAATACGAGAGATGTGACACAATTTCATAATGCTACTCGGACTTTTACCACCATTGACATTTCCCTCTGCTCACCCAGTGCTCTCATGGATTTTACTTGGAGTGTGTTGCCCGATTTATATGGTAGTGACAACTTCCTTATACTCTTAGAAAAGAACAGGTACGAACCGCAGTCTCGTCATCCTAAGTGGGGATTAGATAAGGCTGACTTGCAGTTTCTTAGAGAGCTAACTTTTTCGGTCTCTTCTGTAGCAGATTTGTGTAGCTTTGATGAAACTGTAACATATTTCACTGATATGCTCCACTCTGCTGCTCTCAACTCTATCCCTAAGACTTCTGGCCACTTTCCCAAATGTCCTGTCCCTTGGTGGTCACCAGTCTGCACCACTGCTGTGTGAGAAAAGCGCTCTGATTTCTCTCGTCTTCGTCGCAATCATGGGGACCCAACTCTTTTAGAGGACTTCCGACGGGCAAGGGCTCAGACTAGACGAGTTTTAAAAGAGGCCCGACGTGCATCTTGGATGGCCTATGTATCTTCAATTATTACTAAAACCCCACTCACCCAAGTGTTCAGGAGAGTGTATAAGGTGACGGGAAAGTTTTCTCATAGTCCTCCACCTGTTCTTAATTACCTGAATGATGATCATACTTAGTTTAACAGTGACCAACACCATGGCAGAAGCATTTGCAAAGAGTTTCCAGCCGTGACTTTCGACCCCTGGCTGTCAGTCATGTGTTGGGAGACCAGGAGCGCACTGTCCTGGATTTCTCGTGGAACGAGAATGAAAGTTATAACCATATATTCACCCTGAGAGACCTGCACTCTGCTCTCTCTCTCTGCTGTGCCACCTCTCCTGGGCCAGACAACAACCCATATGCAATGTTGCAACACATGGGTGAGGAGGTGATCTCATTTCTGCTAGCTTTATATAACAGAATCTGGTTGGAGGGTGTCTTCCCTGCTGGATACAGGGTTGCTACCATCCTTCCTTTCCCCAAGCCGGGCAAGGACTCTAGTGTTGCCCTTAATTCCCGACCTATTGCCTTGACCTCCTGTCCCTGTAAACTATTTGAGAAGATGGTGAATATCAGACTGGTATACTTCTTGGAACGGGGATGATTTCTGTCTCTGTTCCAGTCTGGCTTTCGTAAACACCATTCCCAGGTTCCAATACAGATGCTCTGGTCAGGTTGGAAGCCGCTGCATGTGAGGCTTTTGCAAGACATCAACACCTGGTCTGTGGATTCTTGATTTAGAGAAAGCCTATGACACTACATGGCAATATGACATCCTGCAGCAACTCCATGAATATGGTCTTTCACGCTTTCTTAAGGAGTTTCTCAGTGGTCGCAGTTCCTGTGTGAGGGTTGGTACAGTCCTCTCAGCACCCGTTGCACAAGAGCAGGGCTTTCACCAGGGGAGCATCCTTAGTGTCACATTGTTTGCAGTAGCAATTAATGCCATTGCCTCATCCCTTCCGGATGGTATAGCCAACTCGATGTACGTTGACGACCTGACGGTTTGGTTTGTTGCTTCCCGTATGTCAGTGATGGAGTGGCGCATGCATCTTGTCCTCGACAGGTTTGCATGGGTTTCGACTTTCTCTTGCCAAGACAGTTGCTATGCACTTCTACCATATCTGAGGCATCCACCCCGATCCGGACTTATTCATGTATGGTCTTCAGATACATTGTGACAAGGAGACTTGCATTTTGGGTCTCCTTTGTCTTATGGTCTCTTGCTTCCAGGCTCTTAACCTGTTGAGGGCCCTGGACCATACGTCCTGGGGGACTGTTCGGGCCACCCTCCTTCGCCTATACCAGGCTCTTATTAGGTCAAAACTCGACTATGGGTGTGAGGTGTACTCCTCTGCCACGGATACCCGTCTCAGAGTCTTAGACCCTGTTCATCCCCAGGCTCCTGGTGGAGCTGATGAGCCACCTCTTGATCTACGTAGCCAATCCTTGATGGTTCGTTGTTTGCATCGATTACATTGACTTTCTGACTCCCTACCCTGCTTGGTGGTGTCATCTGATGTCATGTCTCAGTACTACCTTTCACATCCTCGCACACCATAGGCCTTTGGTTTCCGGTTCAGGAAGGCTATGGAGGAGATAGGCATTGATGACTTCCAGATTTGTCCTGTGCGGGTCCCCAGGGTGCCTCATGGCTTCTTCCAGAAGTTTACAAGTGCACATGCTTTTCAGACAAGAAGGAATCTCTTCCTCCTCCAGTGGCTCGTTCCCTCTCACAGTCCCTCCCTGTGTGCACTGATGGGTCAAAGTCTGATGCTGGAGTTGGTTTTGGGGCTGTCTTTCCTGACTTTTGTCATGGCGGCAGGCTCCCTTCTGTCATGTCTATTTTTACTGCCGAGCTCTTGGCTATTTTATATGCCTTCCAAGTTATTCTTACTCTCCTGCAGTGTTCTTTTACTATTTTTAGCAATTCCTGTAGTGGCTTGGGAAATTTTAACTCTTCCCATTCCCTGGTGTTGGCCATTCTCGAGTGGCTTGTACTCCTCGGTCGTCGTGGCCGCAGAGTTACATTTTGTTTGGTCTCGGCTCATGTGGGTGTCGATGGGAATCAGCGGGCTGACGCCCTGGCTATGGCTGCGGCCTCCAGTTCTCGGCCTCCTGCCAGGCATCATCCAGTACCCGCAGTGGACATTCGACTCTACATAGAGGCTGCAGTTCGTTCCTGCTGGCAGGACAGATGGGACGCCGTCGGGGCTACAGCGGCCTGTCCCGCCTGTGGTAGACGGCTCTTGCCCATCTCCACATTGGCCACACACTATTGATTCATGGGTATTTAGTGGAGAGGGCACCCCCTCCCTACTGTGGTGATTGTCTGATCCCTCTGACAGCACGGCATCTTTTTGCCGAGTGTCCCAGCCTTGGGGACCTTCGTCGCAGTCACCTCTCCGAGTACCGGGTGGGTGGCAGTTTTTACAGTCTCTCCCAGGGGCTCAGGGAGGAGGCTTGTAGTGTAGGATGGAACTCCCTTTCCTACGTGGTGGAGTCTGGCCAAAAATTGTGAATAATATGATATTTATGGCTTTTTAGATACCAGTAGTTCAATGTTTTTAATTTAATTTAATTTTTTTATTTTTTTTACTTATGTTAATCAGGTTCTTTTAATAAACATTTGCTTTTTAGTTTATATGTACTTTTAATTATGCTCTCTATCCCTTTCGGGGTAGTGAAGCCTCTTTTATGACATATTGTGTACATATTTTATTGATGATGACCAATTTATGTTGGGCGGTATATGACCCAATCTGTTGAGCCGCCAGATGCCTAGTTGCATCTATAAATCAATCAACCAATCAATCCTCTCATCTACTCGAGCCAGACATCAATCATTTCAGCCAAAGAGGATAGTTCGTATTAACGAGGCCAGAGTCACACCCAACCTTTGAATAGGAAAGGGAGGTTCTTGGTTTTTAATAAACATATCAATAATGTCACACATTTTCTTCGTGAGTAGGTCGGTAGATAGAATCCATAAATTTAAGCAGTGTGCATAGTCACACAATCACATTGCAAAAAGAGGGGTGATCCTCTACTTTCACTTAATATGGAGAAGTTTGGAGAGGATTCAAAAGCTCCTGTACATAGTCTGACTCCACGAGTATGAATTGAGTTAAGGGACGAGTGTGGATTGAGTTTAGGGAACTATGAAATGAAGAAAAAGAAGAATTAGGGTTTCATGCCTATAGAATTTTGGTGGTGGTCATTAAGGCAGTTGGTCTTGTTACATCAACACATCTTTCTCCCAACCTACAAGGTTGCTATCCTTGCTCTTCCAGCGGGGTACCTACTTACTGCTAGGTGAACAGGGACATAGGGGGAGTGGGATAATTGTCCAACAATTCCACTGTCTCGGGAATCGAACCAGGGATCTCTCGCTTGCGAATCGAGTGTGCTAACCATTACACTTTCAGCGAAATCATCCACATACAGACTGTTCTGAACTCCTTGAGGCACTTCGGTAACTATGTTATTTATAGCTAATACAAAAAGGGTATCGTTCAGAACGCTACTTTGAGAGACATCATTCTCTACTTCTAATATATCTGAGAAAACATTATATAACAATTCGTGTTCGGAAAGTTCTATCATTAAAAAAGTGTTGAATATAAAGGGAAGGAAGATAACATCGTAATCCATTTTGTTGCAAGCTTTTCTGTATGCAATGCCTCCATGTTGTGACATATGTTTTTTTCAATATCGAAAAAGATAACTGCGTTAATTTGTTTTCACTCAAAACTTCTGCGTATGTAACTTTTCAGGTGGGAAAGAGAGTCTCTTAGAAATTTTTATTTTTGTAAGCCACAGTGAGTAAGTAGGTGAGAAAATGTTATCACATAATAGACACCATCTAAATCCATAGTTTATCATATTTTTCATTAATTTATCTAAAAAAACTTGTAAGTGTAGTTAGAGTGTATTAATTTGTGTTACTTCGGTCTTTAGCTGGTTTTGGGAAGAGATGTTTTGTCCAAAGATGTATTTAGTATTATAGTTGATAAGTTGTCGCTAAGGAGGCCAGGTTTTTAATAATTTCAAAGAGGGACTGCTGCCAGGAGGGTATTCTACAACCTGCCATGGTCCAATCAACACCTACTACCAACACCACTACTTCCCCAGCCGACCGTCTTGTAGGCAGGGTGAAGTGGTTTAACCTGCCTCTGGGGTTTGCTTGATATCGATATCCTTCGTTTGGTTTTCATCATTGAATATAGTGTATTACTGGTATTATCAATTTGGTTTTGGTTGTTTTGAGGGAGTGAGAGTGGAGGTACAATTATACTTGTTTATACACTGTGACACTCGACATCAACCTCTTGCCACAAACCACTCGCAATCACAGACCGACGAGTGAACACCATGCTAAGCACAGATTGGTCAAAATTAATATGTTCATGATCCACGTCCGCGCTAGCGGACAGGATCTCACAGTCGTAAGGGATAGCTATACTGAGTGCTGAATGGTTGTAATTGTGAGCTTGTGATCCTGTATGCCCTATAAATGTACCATATGTTTTTCGAATAAGAAAGACCTCGCCGAAAATGAACTCCTCCAGCATGCCAACAGAGTGATGGGCAGCAGGAAATACGAAGACACAGCCGTCTACTACACTCCGTGGTCCCGAAGAGTGGCAGGGCGGGTGCCTCTTTTGTCCTTGGCAACAACGTCTTTGGTTGGAGGACCTCTGACCACTGGAGCTCTACTCAGACTGTGCTCGCAGCCATAGCGGTATGCGGATAGCAGGGCAAAGAAGCACATCCTCATCTACTCTGATTCAATGATGGCACTGCAGAACCTCAAGAAGCACAACCCGGAAGACAATGTCCCACTGACGACAAGGGACATCTGTTGGATCCCAAGTCATGTTGGAGTGGACGGAAATGAGAGGGCTTACAAAGGGGCCAAATTGGCAGCCAGAGGACCTACTCCGACATTCAAAATTCCTCCCAGCCTGAAGAAAACCAAGAGCATGGGCAGGGCTGCAGTCAAGGATAGAATACATCCCAGACTCAGAGACATCTCTGCAACCTCACGTTCTGCCAGGTGGTACACCCTGACTACAGGATTGACACCCTTCACAACCAATGTTCCACGCTGAGACTGGACCAACTTACACCAGATTAGGATGGGATACGTAACGATGCATCGCTGCATTCTGAAAGAAGCGTCGGAAGAGTGCCAACACCGTGGAAACAGGATTGAAGAGCCACTCATTCACTACCTTCTGGAGTGCCCAAGTACAGCCAGCTTAAAAAGGAGACCCCGAGCACAGACCGTCGAAGACCAAGTCACCACAAGAGAAACTTAAGTGCGCTTTCTCATGGATGACATCGCAAGGACAGCCGGCTTCATGAGGGGATGCGCCCCTCCGCAGTAAACCAACACTGTTGTAATTAATTAATTTCATATTATTATTATGTATTATTATTTTGTAGTGATATAGCTTCATATTATTATGTATAATAATTAGCAGTGAACCAGTGGGAGAAGAGTAACGGGTAGTCCAGATGTTTGAAGCTTCACTCGATGGTAGTTTCGTATGTTTATGACGTCAAGGATGATAAGCCGTATGATTGGTTTAAACCATACTAACCCACATTTCTTCTCACCAGGTTTGAGATGAGTGACTTTTTATTTTTTTTTACTTTCTTTTAAATTTTTGCCTATCACCCCTTATGCGGTATTAAGGCATTAAAGATTTAATAGAAATACAATTAACAGCAGTAGTGGTTGTAGTAGTAGTAGCAGTTGTTGTAGTAGCAGTTGTAGCATCAGTGGTGGTAGTATAATTGCTTTGTTGTTGTTGATGTTGTTGTTGTTGTTGTGGAAGCGGCAAATGGTGTCTCCCTTACAGCAGGATCAAACCGCTTCCATTTCCGTCGGAACTGGAAGACATCAGGGTCCTGTTGAAAGGTGATGTTTTTATGGAAGAGGTCGAGGTAGGGTGAGGTGGACAGCCACCACCGCACGGCGATATACTGCGGCAGCTCTGATGTCTGACTGTCCTTACTCCCCTTCCTCTTTCTCTTTCCCCTCCAGCGTTCCCCTTCGTCCTCCAGTTCCGTCTCACTTCCGGTGGTGGTGGAGGCCCTGCTTTCACCGTCGTCTTCCTCCTCCTCCATCTCCATCTCCTGCGGTGGCGACAGCGGTGATGACAGTGGTGGTTCTGGCAGTGACGGCGGTGGTGGCAGCGATGGTGGTGGCGCCCTCCCGCTGTTCGCCCAGTTGAGTGGGAGAGGCAGCATTAACTGGCGACGAGGGTAGGGATGGTGGCGCATCTGCTCTGCTCCTCCCCCGTGCCTTCTTGCTGCCTTGTGTCTTGGTGGTGCTGGTGGTAGTGGTGGTGGGTGGATGTAGATCAGGAGAAATGGTGATCGGTGGCAAGCCATTTCTCCTGAAGATGTAAAGGAGGTGGTCAGAGAGATGACCTCACCCTTCTGCAGCTCAGGCAACAGCAGTCTTGGTGCAGACGGTGACGATGTCTGCCGTCTGCTGCCGTTGCTGCAGTGGTAGGGCGTCAGCCGTCTTCCTTCCACAGACATGGAGCGAACTTATAACCTGCCCACCATCAGGCCCGGCTATGTTGGTAGCCTCCACGCCCTTCCTCCACAGGACACCTCCTCTCTGTCCCCCAGTGATAGTGGTGAGGTGGTGTGGCGGTAGAGAGAAGGATGCCCTTCCTGTGGACAAAGTAATCCTCTTTGCTGCTCGTAACGAGTTCCATAGCCCTTCAAGTGATTAAACCACTTCACCCTGCCAACAAGACGGTCGGCAGGGGAAGTGGTGGTGTTAGTTGCTGGTGTTGACTCGGCCATGGCTTGTTGAAGAATCCCCCCCCTCCCAGGAGTGAGTCAGTCAGGGCAGCGATTTTAAACCGGTTGGACCAGGAGTGCCAGTGAGCTTCCACCGACCATCACAGGATTGGGATAGCGATTGTGTCTCCACTATTGTTATAATACTCCTGTGATTTTGGGAACATGAGAGTTGGCGGAGTGAGGTGATCTGTCGACTGGACACGCTGAGGTGTTTGTGTGTCACGTTTGGTCAGTTAGTTTTGGGTTTCTTTTGTATAAACTGCGAGGTGGAAGTGTGTGGTGGGTGAGGGACGTAGGGCTGTAGTTAAGGGACGACCAGGGTGGTGAAGCTCGTCGGTATGTCTCTCCAACCGGGTAAAACCAGCTTAGGAATTAACGTAAAGCAACTGATTAAGATTTGATATTATTGGTTAATGGACCCTGACACCTAACTGGTTTTGCTGTAAATATAGGTTAACAATTTAGTTTATAAGTAGTTTGTAACGTAGATTTAAGACATTGTTAAATGGGTGGTTATCCTTATTTGTAGTAATGGTAATTGTAACGTAGGTTTAAGATATTGTTAAATGGGTAGATATAAGATATTGTTAAATGCATGATTAAGTCCGTATATTGTATTAAATTTAATTTGGAACTATGTTTACTTAACCATTGATAAACCTGAGTCGTTAATTAAATTGGTGGTTTCACTCATCTATGTAAGTGGATAGAAATAATGCAAAAGAACCTGGCCCTAAATGCTGGAAATTGAGTAAATTGTAATCTAAGGGTATTAGTGGCATTACAACTGTAGGGACAATGCACCTCACTAACACACACACACACTATGATGCTAGCGAGAAGGTACCCGGCTGAGCCCTCTCTAGGGCCGTTGGGGATTTTGGGAATTTTTATCAGTACCTGCAGCGCACCGCCGGGGGACAGACAGTGTATGTCTACTGGACGTGTACGGGCACTGAGGCAAGTACCCGAGCTGTCGTGGGGACAAGGAGACCTGAGCTACAGGGACTTGTAAACCCTGTTTGGGGGTCCTCCCCCCACTCCTGATGACCAGTGTGGGACACGCCTCTTCCCCTAAAACACCTACTCAAAACAAACAAAATGCCAGACACCACAGCCAATCAAGCACACTATACTAATCATCATCTTTCTTCCATGGCTTTAACAACCTTAGGGAAACACGGCTGAAATCCCTGTAACCTACAACTTCCTTCGAATCCTCACCCCTCTTCTCTTGCACTTTATCAAACCCACTCTTCCACGATACTCTCACCCTCACGCACATGACCGGGTACTTGTTGAGGGTCCTGGGCCATACATCCTGGTTTGCTGATCGGGCCACCCTCCTCCGCCTATACCATGTTCTTATTAGATCAAAACTCGACAATGGGTGTGAGGTGTGAGGTGTATTCCTCTGCCATGGATGCCCGTCTCAGAGTTTTAAACCCTGTTCATCATGCTGGGGTACGTCTGGCGACTGGAGCCTTCAGGTCGTCCCCAATCCCCAGTCTCTTGGTGGACACTGATGAGCCACCCCTTGATCTCCGTCGCCAGTCCTTGATGGTTCGTTGTTGGCATCTATTACATCGACTTCCTGACTCCCTTCCCTGCTTGGCAGTGTCATCTGATATCATGTCTCTGTACTACCTTTCACATCCTCGCACATCATGGTCCTTCGGCTTCTGGGTCAGGAAGGCTATGGAGGAGATGGGCATTGATGACTTCCAGATTTGTCCAGTTCTGGTCCCCAGGGTGGCTCCTTGGCTTCTTCCAGAAGTTTACACCTGCACATGCTTTTCAGACAAATAGGAATCTCTTCCTCCTCCAGTGGCTCGTTCCCTCTTTTTAGAACATGCCTTCACTCAATGGGAGTCCCCCCCTGTGTACACTGATGAGTCAAAGTATGATGCTGGAGTTGGTTTTAGGGCTGTCTTTTGTCGTGGCTGCAGGCTCCCTTCTGTCATGTCTAGTTTTCCTGCAGAGCTCTCGGCTATTTCATATGCCCTCCAAGTTATTTTTATACTCTCGCAGCCTTGTTTTACAATTTTTAGCAATTCCTGTAGTGCCTTGCAGTCCTTGGGAAATTTTAACTCTTCCCATTCCCTGGTGTTGGCCATACTCGAGTGGCTTGTCCTCCGGGGTTGTTGTGATCGCAGAGTCACATTTTGTTGGGTCCTGGCTCATGTAGGAGTCGATGGGAAATAGCGGGCTGACGCCCTGGCTAAGGCTGCATCCTCCAGTTCTCAGCCTCCTGCCATGCGTCATCCCGTACTTGTACTTGACATTTGACCCTACGTAGATGCTACCATTCATTCCTGCTGGCAGGACAGATGGGATGCCATCGGGGCTAACAAGCTCCGCGGCATCCGCCAGTGCCTGGGTTTGTGGAGCTACAGCGGCCTGTCCCGTTCCTGCTGG